>JAOTON010001592.1:562500-1298829 GCA_034440635.1 Lepas anatifera | reverse complement strand
GCTCCGCCACCGCACACTGGGCGCAGCTCGCGGGTCGAGGGGCCCAGGGTACGTGGTCGGCACGGGCTCCGCGGGGATCCTGCGGCGGAGCTCGCTTCGAGGATGGCGTTCGTCAAGCGCGTAGCCATTCCACTCGACCGGCAGGTCCGGCGTAACAGTGCCAGCCACCGCCTCATCACCAGTCGGCGGTGAAGCCAGTCCCAGTCAGCCTTGTGGAGGGCCCAGCGCGTCTTCCTGATACGCCGGGGCGACTGCCGGCCACCGACACCACCTGGGAGGTGGTCGCTTCCAAGGTCGGTGCCAACCGACCACGTACAGCGGCGCGCCAAGTCTTGGTGGGCCATGGCAATATCCGGGGCCGAGAGGCGAGTCTCCACTCCATACCTGGCACGGGTGGCAGCGCCGTTGTTGAGGATTCGCCAGTTCTGCGCAGGGACCAGCCATGTATCAGGCGGTCCACCCTGTCCGGGTCTAAACAGACGACATCCCAGGCAGGGTGGTGTCCGTTCACATCCTCCATGATGAGGGTCGGGTCGCCAGCAGGGAAGGCCTCGAGGGAGAAGTTGTTCACCCGCTCGTCCCCGCCAGACGAGCGTATAGGCGGGCGGTAGATGTTGAAGATGTCGATGGTGGGTGAAATCAGTATCTTGGGTGCGCTCAAGATGACTCTGACGGCGCACCATTCGGTTGTGTCGTCTTGAGGCTGGAGAGGCGACTCTTCGATGACACTGAAGTTGAGGCCGTCTCTGACGAGGATTGCGACGTCCCCTCCACAGACAGGCCCCACGACCCTCCTGCCTCTAGCCCTTCGCGAGATAGCGGCGGTCTGAAACACCGGGACCGATAGGGACTTTCCAGCCAACTGAGCCTCATGGATAGACACCACGTCCGTCCTGACGTCCGATAGCCAGCGGCTGAGCCCCGCGGTCTTGTTGCGGACCCCCTCCGCGCTCCAACTGACAAGCAGCAGTCGGCCTCGGGTCTGGCATTTGTGGCAGTATCTTCGGTACTTGGCTCGTCGGCTGAAGCCACCCTGAGGGCCCATTCCGCCGCGATCGCGGTTTCCCCACCGGCGAGCCTCCCGGCGGGGGCGGTGGAGTCACTTATCTACGCGGGCCGGGACGCACCGAGTGTCAGTCGGCGCGCCCGGACCCACGGACAGCGTAGGAGATGTTTGAGAGTCGCCAATGGTGGCGGCAGCGCAGCGGTTGCCAGTCGCCGCGCAGCCGCGGCAGCTCCGGGGCGGCGGGGCCGCAGGGCGTCGGCCCCGCAACGTCCCGCACCTCGGGGCAGCTGAGTTCCATTTGGACGGCAACGGCCAGCGGCGAGTAGCAATACAGCAGTCGCGTATTCGAGGGCGCCCCGACATATCCACCGACTGCTCCTCCGTGACAGGCGTCTGCTTGAGAGCACTTCCCTGAAAAAGAAAATGCGTTAGCAATTGACAGGTCGTGCCACTGGAAGGCCAACTAAAAACATGTGTTTGTTTCAGCAAGCGCATGAACATGGGCCTGAGCCACCTTCGCTGGGGCGGGGAGATACCCCACAGATCTCGGAAATCACACTAATGAATGAAAAGTGGTAGAACTTGTGGGGCATCCTGACGTAATCTCTGAAAATTAAGTTGTTGATTTTTATCAGCAAAGATCTCACAAATCACACAAATGAATGAAAAGTGGTAAACGTTGTTGGGCACCCTGACGTAATCTCTGAAAAATTAAGTTGTCAATTTTTATCAGCCTAAATCCAACGTCACCAGAGGCCAAACCATGTCACCATACGGATATAAGGAGGATGAATGTTTTTGTCACAGCATCTGACGTACAAAAGCCATAACACAACTATTTAAACATTTGTAATATTCTCAACAAATTCAATCGAATGATATATAGTACGATCTTGCTAGGTGACATCTCAGTGATAACAAAAATCCAGTGACGCCAACATAAACGCTGTATCTCCGTTCCAGACGAAGTTACTTAGCTAAATCATATAACCCATGAATTTTCAAAAGAGAGGTCATGGCTCGTACCCAACCCTGGGTTATCTAAATAAAAATACCAATTAACATCTCATAGTAGCCGATGACTTCATGTATTGAGATACATTTTAGATAAATCGACTCCACGTATTTACTCATGCTGTTACATTTTTGTTGGAGGTGGTCACTTAACCTGCACTGCTGAGATGACCCGAACTGGACCTAAAATTTTGACACAACTTGCAAAACTGATCAGAAGAAAATGCATCCCAAACCATTTACAGGCTTCTGCGAAGACCCAAAGGGGGGCATTAGTGCAAGTGTAACGTTTTGACAGGGGCAGATGCCGGGTTTCATGTATTTATGATAAGCTCATCTACGGAAATGCAGTAGGCGTTTCGGTTGGGATGAAAAGAACAGGACACTGTTTTTACCACAAAAATCCATAAAAAGGACACATTTTAGCATTGATCACTGTCTGCCCCACCAGCACAATACATCAACAATCCAGCGGTTTTGAACATTTTTACTTTTGAGACTTCCATTCAATTAGCCTCCAAATAAAGTTACCTGGTAAATTGTGTTGCACTGAGGATATCATAGATGCCGCAGCATGATGTTACAGCATGCCGCAATTGACCAGTCACGTTGTCTTCAGCAGCGTCTCACGGGCCATTCCCAGTTGATGGTGGAGTAGCGCGCCCATTGAAACACAACTCAGTACAGGTGAAGCTCTGTTTAGAGCTGACCTCCATCGAAGATCGCATCAGCACCACCACCACGCTGAGGAGAAGGGAGGTACGGCGGTGTTACAAATGCACTATAAAAGAGAAAATACGACGGGGCGCTGGTGGGCAATAGACAGGGCAAAGAAAACACCCCACCACACATTAGATTAAACAAAAATTACATACATATAGTACTATACATTGTGCTCCCCATGGAGGTCTTAATATGCTATCTTACATCTAGCCTCCTGAGTCCCCACGTATAGGTATCTATACGCAGGTTTGAATAGCTCTACCACCTCCTACCGATGTCGTAGCCTTTTATATAAATTATGTATAGAAAACTGGACATTCTAGCTTTCTTCTGGTGTCAAAATCATAAACTAAACCCAAGGGCAAGTGAGTCAAAATTCCCTTTGTTCGACGATAGGCGTGAGCGCCGGACGGTTTCGCGGCTGCTCCGAAGAAGGTATGTAGTTTAAAAATGTTACTGACAGAATCTAGTTTTGATAAGTATATGAACAGAAAGCTTAAATTATTGGAAGTATCTGAGTTTTTATCCGGTGTTTTTAACATTTTTTTGCCAAACAATCTCCTTCGAAAATGCTATGTATAGAATTCTATACTCCAGGACTCAATGACGACAAAAGTGACATTATACTTAACCATTTGGAGGGCATCCCAGGCATATCATACTCCTTTGATGTAATGAGACACCATTGATGAGGAGCACATGTTAAGCAAATATGTTTTCCTCGTGGGTTCCTTTGTTTTTAATTTTATAAAACTAGAAGATATGGATTGGAACAGGCGATGCTTATCATTCTGGTACTGAAGCGAGGGGCAGATCCGAGGAGGGGGATGGGGTAATAGCCTCCCTTAGGCCTACCTTAAGCACTGATAAAACGCCTCCCACTGGAGCCGCCGGGCCCCCGCGGGAGGGGGGAGCGGTAGCTGCAGCTATACCCCGGTCCCGCAAGTTGTCTTCCAAATACCACGCGAAGGTAGGTCTAGGTGGCCCCTCATTATGTAACCGGGGGCCCCGAAATTAATATCGGTGGCCCCCCAGAGTTGTTCTCGGGGTCCCTACCTCTGAGGTCCCACGAAACCCGCAGACCGGGCCCCTAAAAATCGTCTCAGGGCCCACTGCTGTCCAAGCCGGGCCCCCTGTCCTCGGCAGTTTTAGGTCCCCGGTATTCCACCCGGGCCCCCTGTGACTGCAACTGGACCCCCTGCGGTTCACCCGGGCCTCCTTTTGCCATCTGGACACCCTGATATTCTTCCGGGCCACTTGCAGTCCACTTGAAACCGCTGAGTCTGCGACCGGGCCCCTGAGAATTATCCCAAGCCCCCTGATGACGAAGTCGGGCCCCTGTTCTCAGCAGTTGCAGATAATTTCCCTGTATCCCACCCGGGCCCTCTGTGACCCAAGTCGGGCCCCCTGCGGCTCACCCAGGCCTCCTGTGGCCATCCGGGCCTCCTGAAATGCTTCCGGGGGCCCATGTGGCTCACTTGCGATCTTGGTGTCGGGGACCGGGCCCCCTACGATAATCTCAGACATATTGTGGATACAGTCAGCCCCCTGCCTTGCTTGCGGGATTCCTTTGGTCTCGGCCCTCTGTGGCTACAACATCTGTTCCTGCTTGGGAGTAGCAGGTTTAACCCGCGCCCCACCGGGGGTCCGGCGCCACCTTCGCCCCACCGGGGGGCCATCGATGGCCCCCCTCTAACTCCGAAAATATGGGCGTTAGCGCAAATCTGCAGAGTGCAATAGAAAGCTCGCGTGAATTCAGTAAGAAATTACTTCGCATGTTTTAGTGCTCAGGTCAATGGTTTGACCTCCAGAGGTCAAATTAGGTCAAGATCGACTATTTTCACTCAAATATGCAATGATTAAGCAAACTGGGCATAACTCTTATGTCATTAGAGCTATTGAGGCCTGGTAAAGTACATTTGATAGCAAATTGCCAGTACTTTTTCCGCTATGTGGAACGTAAAGACCTCCCGCCAGTGGTTTGACCGCCAGAGGTCACCTCGTGACCTAATATGACCTGAGGTCACGAAAGGTCAAAAAGTGACCTTGCCGTATATCAAATGAAAGCCAGTGACAAGACAAACACGATAGTGTTTGTTTCACCGCTCTAGCTCAATTAGGTCAAAAGTTATTGTCAAAATACTGTTTTTGACCTCTGGTGACCTTGGATGACCTTGGAAAAGTCAAAGGGCAAATATGACGCCTGGGATCCGTGAAAGGGTGTCCAAAAACGTTGTTCTGAGCAATCTGAATATTTGCAATCATTTTTGTGGCTTTTATATCATGAAATAGCTTTTCCCCATGCTTTTCCAATGGGAGAGGTCGCCTCGTGACCTGACCTCAGGGCACGAAATCGAAAAATCCCGGATATACACCTTGTAGACCCTGGAGGGGTCATGAAGTGTAGGAAGTTTCAAATTGATCGACTTTGAAATGTAGCTCTTACAGAGCTCTAAAGGTGAAGTGAGGTGACCTTGGTTGACCTCGTCTGGTGACCTGACCTTGGGTGACCCGGGGTAAAAAATTTCAGGGATGATGGGAAAATGATGCAGTGAGAGGTAGAGCCCTCAACCGTGGTGCTGCGCCTCGTCGTTTTTCTGCTATCCTGGAAAAACCTAAGGAGGGGCCATCGATGGCCCCCCGGTGGGGCGAGGGTTAATATCTTAAACACGGTAACTCCTGGCTGGAGTACAAGTCTCACGAGGACTTCGAGGAGATCAGGTACCTGGAATTAAAATCCAGCTCACCGATCAGCTCGTGGCTGAAGGTAATAATATGAACTGTGAGGCCAGGCGAGAATACACTGAAAATGTTTCAGAGGCACCAGCTGACGAGCTTCCCACAAAGCGACCAAAGGTTGCAATGTCGTCGAAGGATATCAAAAGTGCTAGCACACAGTACATGCACGAAATTATCCCTGGTAAGGAATCGTACCGAAGATGCCGATGACCATCCTATAACAAGCTGGCTCTCATCAAGTCCAAGACGTTTGGAGTGCTTCTCTAATTCATTACTGAAACGATCTTTTTTACCAAGATCCACGAGGCATAAAGGTCATGGAGCGCACACAATGTATCTATTGGGAACCTGGATATGGTACATACATGCTTGGGTCTAACGATAGTGCTTGACTGATCCCTAACGAGAACGTGCTTTAATGCTCGGTGGTATTTAATTTAGGAATTAGGACTTTACTAACAGTGGCTTAACACGTGCATTGACGGGGGTCTGAGCCACCTTCGCATTGACGGGGGGGCGGGTACCCGCCCCCTAAGATTTCGAGAACCACGGTAGGTACCGAAAAACGGTTAACGGCGTTGGGTTGCCCATCCACTTCTCCATCGAAAACATTTGAACAATTTTTTTGTCAGGTCACATTTAAGGTCACGAGAGGTAAAAAACAGCCGTCATAGGGATAACATGTAAATTCAGTTTTTCGGCCATTACATCTGAACAAGTAAAGATAGAGCAAAACGACTTGAACAATATGAATCCTCTCAGCAAGCCGAATCGAATGATATATAATTTGACCTTGCTAGGTCAAATCAAGGATTTGACCTGACCTGAGGTCAGGTCAGGGTCAAATTATATAAAATGCATATCATTAGAACCCCAAAGCCCAGGCGAGTCTAATGCAGCTAAAATAAATGCTCTATCACCATCCGTTACTGAGTTATTCTGTAAAAACTATTTTTCCCATGTATTTCCAATGGAGAGGTCATGCCTCGTACCTGACCTTAGGTCATCGATATCAAAAATACCGGAACATATTTTAGAGAACTAGGTAGGGGCATTATGTGATATGAGTTTCAATCGGATAAGTTCACCCTGCTCCGACTTATGCTATCTTAAACTTTTTTAGGTTGGGTCACTTCACCTGTGCTGGTGACCTGACCTTGGATGACCCAACCTTAAAATTTTCACAGAAGTTGTAAAAATGATAAGGGAAAAGGTATGCCAAGTACGGCGGCGCTACGCGCCGCCGTTTTTCTCCTATCTCCGAAAAACCCGAGGGGGCGGGTACCCACCCCCGTCAATGCGCGTGTTAAGGTGACGATCCGTATTAGTAGACTCAACCGGCGCAGGTACCAAATTTTGTTATGCCTACGTCATAATAATGATTAAAATCTTAGTTAAAAGGGAAAGTAAATACAACGTTCATTGTGAGATAGTGACAAATGCATCATGTTTCACGCAGCGCATCCCGAGAAAAAGTTTATCATTAGTGCACTATTTATAGTCATTGAGTCCTGGTGTATAGATTTCTATACATCCAATAAATTATATTTATAATTTTTTAATTTAAATTTTTGTTCATTATTGAGTTCCTTGCATCCAAAAACCCAAAAATCAAAAAGGGTTTGCACTTCCATCAAATATTTTGGGCTCGGGTCTCAAGAGGATAGTACTAAGCCTGCAGGATTTTGAAGCGACAGAAAGACAGACAGAAACACACAAACATACAAACAGAGACAGACCTTGGAATTTTAGGACATGTAGACTGCTAAGCCTATATGTGGGCCAGCCAGCCAGTCAGCCAGACCGACAGAGACATACAGACAGAGAAAGAAAAACTTCCAGAAAGCCAGAGATAGACAGGGATAAACAGAAACACAAACAGTGAGAGAACAAGATAGACAGAAACATATAAACGGAGACAGATTGACATAGACAGAAATAAACAAAGAAACAACCAGACAGACATTGCCAGATATTCAGGGAAGCCAGATCTAAATACATACAGACAGACAGAACAGACAAAATACAGGGACAGTTAGACAGACATACAGAGACAGTCAGACATACACACAGAAAAATACAGAAACATCCAGGCAGACAGACATACAGAGAATACAGAGGCAGACAGACAGGTAGGCAGACAGACAGAGGAAGCCAGGTCTAAGTACATACCGACAGACAGAACAGCCAGAGAGACATACATACAGAGACAGCCAGACAGACATACAGGGACAGTCAGAGACATAGAGAAAAGTACAGAGACATCCAGGCAGACAGTCAGACTGATATACAGAAAAATGCAGGCAGACAAGCAGACAGGCAGGCAGACAGCCAGACAGACAGAGTCTGACAGACAGACATTCAAGCAGACAGTCGGGCAGACAGATGGACGGACAGAGTCAGGCAGACATACAGACAGTCAGGCAGGCAGGAAGACAGGGAAACAGGCAGGCAGGCAGACAGACAGGGAGACAGGCAGGCAGGGAGACAGACAGTCAGTCACACAGACTGTCAGTCACACAATCAGACAGACAGACAGTTAGTCAGACAGGCAGACTGTCAGGCAGACATACATACTGTCAGGTGAACAGACAGTCAGGCAGGTAGGCAGACAGACAGTAAGGAAGACAGACAGAATGAAGACAGACAGCCAGACAGTCAGGAAGACAGACGGACAGACAGAGACAGTCAGGCAGGCAGGCAGGTAGACAGTCAGGCAGGCAGACAGACAGAAAGACAGGCAGACAAACAGAGACAGCAAACATTCAGACAACCAGACAGACATACAGAGGCAGCTAGACAGACATACAGAGACAGTCAGACATACACACAAAAAATACACAGACATCCAGGCAGACAGACATACAGAGAATACAGAGGCAGACAGAGGAAGCCAAGTCTACATACATACAGATAGACAGAACAGACATACATACATACAGATATAGGCAGAAAAACATACAGGGACAGTCAGTGACATACAAAAAAGTACAGAGACATCCAGGCAGACAGACATACAGAGAATACAGAGGCAGACAGACAGGTAGGCAGGCAGACAGTGGAAGCCAGGTCTAAGTACATACAGACAGAACAGCCAGAGACATACATACAGAGACAGCCAGACAGACATACAGGGACAGTCAGAGACATACAGAAAAGTACAGAGACATCCAGGCAGACAGTCAGACAGATATACAGAAAAAATGCAGGCAGACAAGCAGACAGGCAGACAGACAGCCAGACAGATAGTCTGACAGACATACATTCAAGCAGACAGACAGTCAGGCAGACAGACGGACAGACAGAGTCAGGCAGACATACAGAGTCAGGCAGGCAGGTAGACAGGGAAACAGGCAGGCAGGCAGACAGACAGGGAGACTGGCAGGCAGGGAGACATACAGACAGACAGTCAGTCACACAATCAGACAGATAGTCAGGCAGACAGGTAGTCAGGCAGACATACATACTGTCAGATGAACAGACAGACTGTCAGGCAGACAGACAGCCTTTTTGATTTTTATAAATTTTGACCAAGTTGTTTCTCAGTTCGACTGTTGGAGTCGGAGTCTCACTAAAGTCATCAAGGGACTTGTCACGGAGACCCCGACCCCACCACCCGAACTAGCAACTCCCACAATGAAGGGTTGATTTAGAAGCCAAAGTTTAACGTCCCACAAAGCACAGGGACGGCCGCCCCGCTCAGGTCACCCTCTCACCAGTCAGTTGCCAGCCGACCTGTACATCGGGTAAACTATTGAGCGCCGGAGCGTCTCAGGTGAACTGATCCCAAGCCTGGACATGCACTGCCACTGCATGCTTCTGAGCAGCGGGCCGGCGCCCAACGCTCTACTAACTGAGCTACCGGGGCGGCTGTCTGACATTCTTTCAGACAGGCAGACAGTCAGTCACACAATCAGACAGACATGCAGACAGTCAGTCGGACAGGCAGACATACATACTGTCAGGTGAACAGACAGTCAGGCAGACATACAGTCAGGCAGGTAGGCAGACAGACAGACAGACAATCAGGAAGACAGACGGGCAGACAGATACAGTCAGGCAGGCAGACAGACATACAGGGAGACAGGCAGACAAACAGAGACAGCACACATTCAGACAACCAGACAGACATACAGAGACAGTCAGACATATATACAGAAAAATACACAGACATCCAGGCTGACAGACATACAGAGCATACAGAGGCAGAACAGAGGAAGCCAAGTCTACATACATACAGACAGACAGACAGAACAGACATACATACAGATATAGCCAGATAAAAACATACAGGGACAGTCAGAGACATACAAAAAAGTACAGAGAAATCCAGGCAGACAGACATACAGAGCATACAGAGGCAGACAGACAGGTAGGCAGACAGACAGAGGAAGCCAGGTCTAAGTACATACAGACAGAACAGCCAGCGAGACATACATACAGAGACAGCTAGACAGACATATAGGGACAGTCAGAGACATACAGAAAATTACAGAGACATCCAGGCAGACAGTGAGACAGATATACAGAAAATGCAGGCAGACAAGCAGACAGGCAGACAGCCAGACAGACAAAGTCTGACAGACAGACATTTAAGCAGACAGGCAGTCAGGCAGACAGATGGACGGGCACAGTCAGGCAGACATACAGTCAGGCAGGCAGGGAGTCAGTCACACAGTCAGGGAGTCAGTCACACAGTCAGACAGTCAGTCACACAATCAGACAGAGAGGCAGGCAGACAGACAGTCAGACAGACAGACAGTCCGGCAGACATACATACTGTCAGATGAACGTACAGACTGTCAGGCAGACAGACAAACTTTGAGACAGGCAGGCAGACAGACAGAGACATCCAGGCAGGCAGACAGTCAGTCACACAATCAGACAGGCAGACAGACAGTCAGTCAGACAGGAAGACTGCCAGGCAGAAATACATACTGTCAGGTGAACAGACAGTCAGGCAGACATACAGACAGTCAGGCAGGCAGGCAGACAGACAGTAAGGAAGACAGACAGTCAGGAAGACAGACAGGCAGAAAGACAGTCAGGCAGGCAGGCAGGCAGACAGACAGGGAGACAGGCAGGCAGACAGGCAGACAGAGACAGTAAACATACAGGCAACCAGACAGACATACAGACACAGCTAGACAGACATGGAGACAGTCAGACATACATACAGAAAAATACAAAGACATCCAGACAGACAGACATACAGAGAATACAAAGGCAGACAGAGGAAGCCAGGTCTACATACATACAGACCAACAGAACAGACAGACATACATACATACATACAGATATAGCCAGAAAACCATGCAGGGACAATCAGAGACATACAGAAAAGTACACAGACATCCAGGCAAACAGTCAGACAGATTTACAGAAAAATGCAGACAGACAGACAGAATCAGTCAGCCAGTCAGTAAGCCAGGTCAGGTCAGGTAGGCAGGCAGGCAGGCAGACAGACAGACAGACAGACACAGCCAGTTAGGCAGTAAGGAAGACAATCAGGAAGCCGGTCAGAAAGGAAGACAGACATACAGTCAGGCAGACAGATGGACAGACAGTCAGGGGGACAGACAGACAGTCAGACAGGCAGGCAGGCAGACAGACATACAGTGGCAGTCAGACATACATACAGAAAAATACACAGACATCCAGGCTGACAAACATATGGAGAATACAGAGGCAGACAGAGAGACAGGCAGGCAGACAGAGGAAGCCAGGTCTACATACAGACAGACAGAACAGCCAGACATACATACATACAGAGATAGCCAGACAAACATACAGGGACAGTCAGACAACATACAGAAACATCCAGGCAGATATACAGAAAAATAAAGAGAAATCCAGTCATTTTGTCTGTCTGTCAGTCAGTCAGTCAGTCAGACAGACAGTCAGTCAGTCAGACAGTCAGTCAGGTAGACATACAGTCAAGCAGACATACAAACTGTCAGGCAGACATACAAACTGTCAGGCAGACATACATACTGTCAGGTGAACAGACAGTCAGTGAACAGAAATTCGGTGGATGGGGCACTTTCCCTCCGCTGGTGCTTAAAAGGAATGTGGCACCTTCAAAACATGATTTTAAATGAGATAGCCAAGTTTTAAAGCAAGTCAGAAAACCCGGTACTCCATATATCATTTGTCTTGGAACTCAATATTTCAGTAGAAAAAGCTAAAACCTACCTGACACCAGCCCCCTCATCAGCCCCCCACCAGGCAGTCATTGTTGTGAGCTTCCGGGGTGATGACATATGCTGATGTCACAATGAGCATCAGCGAATCGTAGCCCTTGAAGCGTTTCAAGTATGGTAGTGGCTGCCAGATCATGACATCCACAGGCAGATATTTATTTTCCTAGAGGAGTATTTTTAAAAACAAAATATTGAGCTTATTGAACATTTTTCACAGAAATCATGAGTGGTTTCATTAATTTTTGCTAAAAGTACGCCTAATTGCACTAAATTCCAAGATTCGACCAAGGTGCCAAATTCCCTTTAAGAATGTTCATTTCACACCAGCTTGCAAAGTATGACATTTCTGACGAGATCTCGTCAGTGTGAGTGCCCTTAGAGATAGAAGGAAGTGGTGCAAATTGTATCAACCTGGTGCGAATTTGTAAGACTGGTGAGAGGAAGGTGACAATTAAACCATACAAATACTAAATGGTTATTAAGACAGACGAAGTGGCTTGAGAAAAAGTCCCTTAGTAATAAGAGGTAGCATTGCATTGGATGGGTAGGAATGGGTGCATTTTCTCCCATGTATATGACATATTTCTGCAAATTCTTGGAGGCTGGTGGTGAGAGAATTTTATATGGCTGGTGCGACTCGTCCGGCCTGTTGCCATACTTTGAAGGCTGGATTTTACACAACAGGAGAGTATCTGGAAAACAAAAATCACATGCCTATGTCCACTTCAGGGTCATTTTCTGCCACAAAATTTTCTTACCTGCCCCAAAAAGGGGCAAAAGCAGCCCCAAACTGGTAGGTCAGCCTCTCTCGAGGCTGCCCCAACAAGACTTCACAACTTCCCACCTTCGGAAAAGTGGGAACCAGCTTCAATCCCTTAAGCTGTTGATCACAATGTATATAATAAACATACTGTACCAAGCCTTATAAAGTTCACAACCCAATAAAGTAGGGACTGGGTCCTCAACTCGCTGTTCCCAATCTGCTTCAAGAACATTGACGTACACTGGGCATAGATATTGTACAAAATCCTGACTTAGTCTGGTGATGGCTCATCATGAGCTCAATGACAGCGCAAATGAGAGGCACCGGGAATACCAAAAAAATACCTGTACACCTAGGGTATTCCAAGGTAATCATGTGGCCTTCCATCTGGCATGCAATTCCCTTGACAGAGCATAACGCGTATAGGTACCTTCCATTCTGACCTCAAAATCTATCAGCCAGGGTTAAGTAGAAAATACAATGTTACATACTCGGACTATACTTTAAATAATCGCTTACAGCCTGTATTGAAATCCGTAATGATCCCTAGTATATCGTGAAAGACAGGCCGAAGCAATCAAGCAACCCCTCGTGCTCACCTATGCGCTTCCAAAATGGCGTATCCAAAGCCGTGGACTTGCTGAAAGCTTCCTTTAATTCAGTCCACCTCTTTTCTGAAACGCATTTCCGCTCCAGCAACGCTAGAAACGCTTGCAGTATTTATGACCTATTCGTCATAAAAACGGCGGTGTTTATGACGCATCCGTCCTAAACACCGCTTCCTCTCATATGACCTATTCGTCATAAATACCGCGGTGGTCGTGTTGAAACATCGCACAAACATATCTTTCCTCTATAGTTTTAGAGGTATTCGAAAATCTTGATATCTGAAACAGCGTGCCGTTTCTTTTTTAGGCCACCGTTAGCCTCGGGTCCTAATGAATGAATGAATGACCCCCTTTAGAGAATTAGAGAGCTAGCCCCGGAACGTCTGAATCGACGACGCAGAAAAGAAGAAACTGGGAGGGTTTGAGAGATTTCTAATGCTGACGTGTAGTGTTTGTTGTTGACGGCGTCGTATGCAGTAGGCGTCTGTAGGTAGGAGTTTGTGTGGCGATTGTGAGTGTGTTCGTGGTGAGCTTGCATGATATAATTTCAGAATCGTAATAGGTATTTGCATCAAAATGTCGCGTAATGCATCGACTTTAGCCCGCACATTGAGAGTGCATTTGGGTTTAAATGCATGTAAGGCTTCATCGGCTGTTAGTGCGGGGGCATCACAAGTGAAAGTGCTGGCTCATGATCCAACCCAATGTGCGCAAGTTCGTCATACTTCAAATATTACTGAGAGGCCAGTTTCTGCAAGCAAATATGCAGATGGACTTTTGGGCTCAATAGTGAATGATCAACAGCTCACCCAGCAAAGCAACCCCAATCAAACTGTGACTAAAAAGCCCGATTGGAATAGGGCTGTGTCAGATGCTGAAAAAATAGTGGGATATCCTACATCTTACTTGAGCCTCAGGTGCCTTCTTAGTGATGAGATCTCAAATATTGCGGTTCATGTTCGAAAGCTTGTGGGAACCAGCCATCCACTGCTGAAAACTGCCAAGTAAGTGTATTTTTAGCTTACCCTGTATGTGGTTTTCAATTTTGAACATCTTATGTGAAGTAAATTTTTAGAAATTGTATTTGTTCTCTAAGCAGACATTCAAGGATGGAGAAGGAATAGGGCATTGATATATTTTTTATTTTAAGCATGACATAATGTTTTAAGATGGTGTTTTGTTCAGAAATATTTTTGCCTGCAGAGATAGGGCTAGTGTGGGAATTCTGGATTTTTTGGTGACATCTTGTATGTGCACTTTTTTGTTTGTTAGTAATTTACTGTTTTGTGCCAGCGTGTTACTTTTAGGCTGAGGGCTGAGATATCTAGGGGCTGTCACATAAACTTGGGGAAGACTTATATAACAGCAAAAATATTATGATTAGTGATAGTCATAATCTATTAGTGATAATGTTTTTTACAAGGGAGTGGCAAACATGTAAATTGAGGAGCACATTGTGCCCTAATTGGAGCAAATTGTGTTTTTTTTAAATGTGCCCCATTTTGGGCAGGGGTTTGGATGGCTTAATCACCTTGACAGGTTAATGATAAACTTTGTATGGTCTCAAGTCATCTGCTAAGCCTTGGAGACTGGAGATAAGGTATCTATTTTCAATTATACTAGTAGTTTAGCTGCTGCTCTTTACTCCTAAAATTTGAATTTCTAGATTGTCCAGGGGCACATGCAGTGGGCTAATCTAGCCATTGGCCTGGCAGGTTCCAAATTCTGGCTGATCTGGAGTGATTTTGCCATGATGTTTTAGAGGGTAACATTTATCAGTTTCATCTCCCCTCTCCCACCTCCCCCAAATGGTTGGTTTTGATTTTTACTCAAGGCTTGCTATCCACACATCACTTTGTAACTGGTTCCAAATGTAAGTTGGAGCATTATCATAAGGTAACTGATCAATCAAAATAGGAAATTTAAGTTCATGGTAGACCTTACTGATGTAGGTTAGATATTGTTTTCAATGAAAAATTCAAGTGTTTTCCTTCTTGTGTAAACTTTTCCAGTTTCTTGGCATCCACTTACTAGCTCACAAAATAAGGGCAGTCAATTTGACTAAAGCTTGTGTTTTTGAACCCAGAGGCATGAATTTTCCCCCCAGCCTGTGGCTTGATGAACATAATTAACTATCATTGATGATTATTGCAATGAGCGAAGGAGACAGCACCTCCAGCCCTGAAACAGACTTTGTAGCGCCGCTGCCAATGTGGCTGTGCCACATGAAGATCCGAGCTCGTTCGGTCAGACCTGTACTGACGTCGGCGTCCGATTAGCTGGTAGCCGGCCCACCAGCAACCAGTGTACCGCCGGGGTACATCTGCCGGCAGGCGTCCCTCGGGCCCAATCGCCGCTGGGCGGAGGGATGGGTGCCCACCCACTGCCCAGAGGAATATGCCCGGTAGCGGACCTTGGGTAACTCCCCTGCCACAGCCGAGGACACTGTGACGCCCTGCGGAAAGCTCGTGCCCTGCAACCGTGGCCCGAGCTCGCTGTTTCGGGGATGTTCATGTATGACGTCAGCCGAAATGGGTGTGTTCGGACCCCTCCACCCTTGTCAACAATCGTCAGAAAATGCCTGACCGTCCCCCTTCGTCAGAAATTGCCAGGCTCCTCTCTCGTTAGCTATACCGTTGTCCACCTCAAAAACACGAGTGAAAGGCACATAGGTGTGGATTTATATCTCTTTGGGGGTGTCCGGGCACCCCCAATGAAACGATGAAGTGTTATTGAAATGTCCTCTAAGTTTTTGTGCCTTTTATTTTAAATAAGTATAATTTGTTGTATCTAACGAAACAAGTCTGTGAGAAGGCTAAAACACCCTACTTTATGCTAACACCTTTAATATGATGGCTGTTGACATTGTTTCAAATTGTGACACCCCCAGTAATTTGCCAAAATACATGTCCCTAGAAAGATGCAAAGATGAAACGAGTAAAGATAGAATTAAGCACTCAGATTTTCAGCCCTTTATTTCAGCTGTATTCTAATGCCACTGTCAGCTCCAGGCAGGGGCGGACGCAGACCCGAGTTTTGAGGGGGGCAAACCCATGTCAGCCTCTCCTCCTGGGGGGCAGGGGGAGCGAATATTCTTTTCCCTACAGACCTAGTGTCAGTGGCGGACGTTTGTTTTTTAAACGTTTGTTTTTTAAGACGTTTGGCGGACCTAGTGTCAGACTTTATTTTTTGCGTTTCGCCTCAAATACCCAAAATTTTACTGGCAAGGGATATTGTAGCACAGCTTTTGCGGTGTGACGTTTTTTATTTATTTGTTTTTTTGGCTTTTTGACTTTTGACTTTGGTTTGCCCCTCCCAAACCCACCGGCTAGATCCGCCACTGCCTAGTGTTAACACCTTTTTCAGTGCTCGACAGACCTAGTATAAGCTACCTCTCCAAGTGCATGATCGCTCTCAGGGGACTTTTTGGAAAAGACAAGCGAAGATCTTTTTCTCTACAGACCTAGTGTAAACACCTTTTTCAAAAAAATTGGGAGGCCCAAAGATAAATTGCCCCCCCCCTCTAGCGCTGGAGGGGGCATAGCCGGAATGCGCCCCCCTGCGTCCGCCAATGGTTCCAGGCAGCACGGGAAGCAGCCACGCTAAAACCCGAGTCGGCGGCCGCGTTCTACAAACCAGAAGCATTGTTTGAAAACTGGTTGATAGAATGGTCAAGTCATCTGCTACCCTGAGTAAAGGAAACTCAAATCCTACTTGAAATGGGACATACACTTTGCTGATGGTTTACTTGCTAAGTTCAGGTTGAGTTTCCCCTTCTAAGAATATTTTTCTAATACCAGCACATGTTGAAAACGCTACGGCCGAATAGTACTACCACAGCTTTTTTTTAATATTTTCGTCCTTCCGGGAACATTTTGTGTTAGTAGCAGTCTCATTCAAAGCGCACCACATGTACAGACGGACGTTTCCATTTGCCGGCACCTAGGACAGCGGCACCGCACGCGGGCCAAGCCCGGTCTCCCAGCCGCAGCGTGGCAAGGCGAGCCCCAAGGGGGCGGGACCAACCGGGGATCACTTAACCTCAGCCCGGCACCACAAGACGCCGGCGGCACGTATTCCCCGGCGCGCAGTGTACCGCATTCAGGAGGCGGCCGCGCCCAGGTCAGCCTGATCGGGCCCCACACCAAGCGTGGCGCCTTCCAGCTGCGCCACGGGGGCACTACCACAGCCTTAAATATTACCACAGCCTGTTGTTCCCCGAGCGTAATCCACCGGCACTTGGTATGAGGAACAGTTTTGAGACTATTATCAAGCGGAAAAGTTATTATTCTACCTGTCAAGTTGAAAAAAAGAAGAATTAAATTCGTCAAAGCTATTCGCTTTTCCAGGCTGGCGATTTTTTTCTTCATTTTTTATATGTTTGTCTTCATTTCTTCAGGACGTATGACGCATGCTTCCGTTCCCTACGCCGAGGACCAGTAGCGCCTTGGCACTGCACTGAGCTACCATTTTGGGGCGAGCTGTCATTCTTACTGCTCGGCTCGTCCGCAGGAGACTGATCTACAATGGTCGCAACAACATGCAGACGCGGGGCTCATCGTGCTGCTCCTCTCCAAAGCTGCCGGCCACATGAACCCGGAGGAGCTGGAGATCTCCGACGACCAGGACAAACCCGCCGGCGTATCGCACAAGTAAGACCTGCCACCTGCTGTAGTGGATTAGTAAGTCCTGCCACCTGCTCTACTGGATTACCAAGTCCTGCCACCTGCTCTGGTGGATTAGTAAGTCCTGCCACCTGCTGTGGTGGATTACCACAGTCCTGCCACCTGCTCTGGTGGATTAGTAAGTCCTGCCACCTGCTCTGGTGGATTACCACTAGTAAGTCCTGCCACCTGCTGTGGTGGATTAGTAAGTCCTGCCACCTGCTCTGGTGGATTAGTAAGTCCTGCCACCTGCTGTGGTGGATTACCACAGTCCTGCCACCTGCTGTGGTGGGACAGACCGTTGTAGTGGATTACTGCACTAGTAAGTCCTGCCACCTGCTGTGGTAGCACAGACTGTTTTAGTGGATTACTGCACTAGTAAGTCCTGCCACCTGCTGTGGTGGCACATTGTAGTGGATTATTACACAAGTAAGTCCTGCCACCTGCTGTGCTGGATTATCACACAAGTAAGTCCTGCCACCTGCTGTGCTGGATTAGTAAGTCCTGCTACCTGCTGTGCTGGATTGTATTATGGCCACGTGGGCGAGAAGCATGTTTTGTCAGAGCTAGGTATCAAAACGATGGAAAGGTTTTAACTTTAAGTAGACAGAAGCATTACAGCATGGTCCAGTTTCCATTAAAGATCAGAGCCCCTTCGATAGAAAATTTATGTTGCCGTTTGTTTTTGTGAACGGCGGGCATTACCGGTCAGACTTCAGAATATTGCATTTAAGAAAAGACCATGAAAGGGCAACTGGATGGCCAATAGACTGATACTCAACTGTTTTACCTTTACCACCTCAATCGGCCATGTCGTGTTTTTAAGTCCATTGAGAAGGACGCTTTTATAATTATTTTCATACTTTGCTGCTATGAAAACAAAAGGGAAACGGAAAGCTGCTCCGTTTCTGTAGGGGGCTGAGCTGGTGTATTGTCAGCTCTTCAAATTAGGCAGAATCACAATCCTTACTTAGGCCAGCGCTGTGTTGACTAGGAGTCACATGGATTGACAAGCGCCATTGTAGCCATGTAGGACGCTTATTTCTGGCTGAAGAAATACGATTTGATCGCTTTTCTCCCTCTGTAATCCTTTCACTGTGGCAAGTCGAATGTCCTGAGAGATGGTGACGCCAACGTAAACTCCTAGATGCGAATTTTCCGTCGACATTTGCGGTGAACTATTCCGAAAGAGCACGTGCTTCGTCAGAGTTGTTTTTTACACAATCACCTCTCGATTTATGCACGTACGCATCCTGTAAGGTAACTCAGCCGGCTTGCTTCGACTTGGAGATGCTCCAGCTGATATACGTCGCACCGATCCGTCGACATCGGCGCTGGTCCGACCATTCCCAGCGGCAGCCGGTGGCGCTGCTGACCCCGGCGGTCCGCTGTCCCGGCAGTCAGCGCTCACTGGCGGAGATTACCGAAATGATCCACACGGCGCACCTGATCCACAAGGGCGTGGTCAACCTGACGCCGTCCGACTTCCCCGACGGAAACACGCTGCAGGACATGACGTTCGGGAACAAGATCGCCATCCTCAGTGGCGACTACCTCCTCTCCAACGCCTGCACCGGGTTAGCCGCGCTCAAAAACTCCAAGGTGGGTGTCCTCCATGGCCGTGCGTGTAGCCGGGACTTTGTCGACCCAGTGAGGGATGATTTGATGTTCTCTTCTGCATCACAATGTATGTCATCATGATCAACAGTTTTTGTTTTGTTTTGCCATGTCAGCTACCGTTATCCGAAAGCTGGACAAACGTTTGTATCTGTCCTGGTTATTTGCAGGTGTCTGCGAGTTATACATCCACTTGCTTTGCGTGAAATCCTTGGCAGTGTTAGGGTCGCACGGTGAACTGCGATGACTCCGGTATGCCCTTTCTGGAATTTATTTTTAAAGTCAAGCCAAAGCCCATCAGAGTGTCTGTTGTCCAACTCCGAGTTCAGTGCGCAATTATTATCCAATTTTTTGTGTAGGATTGTCTGCGGAAGCAGTAGTCACACAGATCCAAGCAAGTGCTTGTGACTGCAGTAAAGGTGATAAATGAGCGTATTTGCTGTTGACCTAGCTCTCAGTAGAAGTGGCCCATTCACTCCCGGCAGAACCTGCTGATATTTCTGCCGGCCGAATTTACAGCTCGTGAGGAGATTGTCGACCCATAATTTGGGCAGATTGGGTCGGTAGCTTCTGCAAAGTGTGAATGATCATTAATTATTGCGGTGATGCGGCGCACTTACCACGAAGCTCATACGGCAATGTCAGTCCACCTTATTGGGAAGGGTCTCGGGGATAAAGTTACGCTCATTTGGGTGACTCGTCGGCGCTGAAGCACTTGATCTGTGACTCCGTAAGGATATGTTATGAAAAACTTCTGGATGTATCCGACGGTTCCAGTCTGGAATTAACAGACTTGGCTGAAATATTGACAGTACCTTGGCGATATCGGAGGCTGTTTATTTTTAAACAACGTTTTTAGTCTGTATCCATATTCTGTTGGAAAGAAGAATCGTGACACTGCCACTACCTCTCAGGAGACTACCCTCATAAATGAGCACTTATCAGCAAAGATCTGATTTCGATTGTGGGTATGACAGGCTACCTAAAATTTCGCTTTTGAATATCGTCCCAACTTGTGTATGCATACACACCCAGTATATAAGAGCCACTCTGTATGTGTATCCGAGCCACACTGAAGGGTCTTACCGTGCATGTATTCCCTTTTTGGCGTCCTCCTTTGCTGCACCTTTCTGATGTGTAAAAAGTTGAGGAGTTCCCGGAGCGTCAGTTTACAGTTCACGTTTGCTGTTCGCTCAGTCGAACCCCCCGTATTGTTTTTTAATAGCGCAATCTCGGGCGAGGGGCATTGATCAGCTCTACGAGCGGCGCTGGCTGCTGACTGGTGAAGCTGCTGCGTGGTGCCGCCTCCTGCTCTGATCGTTGTCTGAGGGCCCGCGACCAGCTGGCTGTAATGACTGCGCTGAGTGGATGACAGGGCGTCACCCGTGTGAGAGTCAGCGACGAGAACTTACCTCAGCAGTGGGTCCGTCGTGAAGCCTGCCTGGCTATTTCCACCACTGGGCCCCACTGACGTCGCCCTTGTGCCAACAGGTGGTGGAGCTCATCAGCACCTCCATCTCGGATTTTATGGAAGCGGAGTTCATCGGGGTGCAGGACACCCAGAGCAACCCCATTCCCACCAACAACATGAGCATGGACGACTGGCACGCCAAGAACTACCTGGCGGCCGGCTCGCTGATGGCCAAGAGCTGCCAGGCCACTCTGGTGCTGGCCGGACACTCGGAGGAGATGCAGCAGAAGGGCTTCGAGTTCGGAAAGCAGATAGCTTACTCTTGGCAGGTATGTATCGATGGAGAGGATCGCCTGTCTGTGGATTTCTTGGTTGCTCCTGTATGTGAGGAGGTAGAAGGCCGCGCTACACACTCACGCTGCACGGGAGGAAGCGGTGGCAGGTAGAACCACCGCCCAGAAGAAGTGGAGGCGAACCCCTCGGGTGGAGGCTGGTGATGGGTGTAATGTGTCTCTCCAGTGCCTGGGAATGACAGCGGGTGTTGCTAGCAGTATTCAAACACACACTATTGGGACGTTTCTTCATAGCGGAGCTGATCAGCTAGCTAACGGCAGTGAATTTCTCTGAAAGCCGCCGATTCAAAATGTATGGTGCACATACACCTGAACAGAATTTTGAACTGGCGATGCAGTGTTAGCCCGGAGGTCTGATGCTCAAAGCGAGAGGGTGATCGGAGGCCAGCACGCCACCTGGGTGGCGGAGTGGCGCCTTCGGCTTATGGTCACTCCCCGAAGATCTCCCAGTGGTACTCTATCCCCAACAAACATGACAACTGGTGGAGCGGTGTTTCCCAAATATTTTGGAATAGGCCCACAAGTAAGAGTTGGTAAAACATAATGTATGGTAAGGTAATCGTGAATTAGTTCCTTTTAAACAGAAATCAAGTTGTGACCAGGATTACGGCTCGTTGTGATACCGTATTGGGCCGTTGTAGGCTATCTGGCTAATTGTTGTCATCCAGTTTTTTTCTTTTTGGCTAGGACTACTTCTGCTCTCATCTCGCACATCGGAATATAGTGCAAACATATTTGCACGGTTCAGTCAGTATTTTGAGTGGTTTACTAGGTCTGTTATTGCCTCGATCAACTCAGCGTGCTCTAGATTTCCTTAGAAGATTGTGCTTTGAATGTATCAGTAAACTTCAAACCACCTGCGGTGTGTTGCGTGGCTGTAGGATTCGGGAGGCTATGCTGCGTGCTCGTGTGAATCCGTGCCCTCAGACGGCGGCGCGCCCGTGTCTCCTGCCCATCATACGTCTGCGGGTATTCGGACCTACCCAACCACGCCCTCCGAGCGTCTCCACGCCGCCGTCTGTGACCTGCCCCCGTGGGTGGCTGTGACTTGCCCCCGTCCCGCCGTCTGTGACCTGCCCCGGCGACTGGCAGGCACACGCGGACCTGCAGCCGTTCCTGGACCTGTACCGGTGCCCGCCGGGCACCCAGTTCGACCTGACCTCTGCGCCGGTGCTGCTGCACTGTCAGGAACACCCGGAGGTGCTGGAGTACATCCAGTCGTGTGGCGACTCGATTGATAACCTGGACTTCAAGTATCTGCACCAGCTGATTATGCAGGTGAGGGAGACGCCGCGGCCACGCACTGACCGCCCGGATGTACACTGGAGGCCCTCTCTCTTATCGTGGTCAACTCTTGCCATGAATGTGAGGCACGATGTGAGACAATTGTTGCCAATTTTAGTGGCCGCTGGGAAAAATTACAATTCTCATGCATTGATGGTGCTACACAATTGTTCTAGGTGGGGAAAGAAGCGGTATGCGACTATGGGCCCCCGGTATCGTTGCTGTGCTCTGATGCTAGTGCTGATGTGACGCTGGGCGCCGGCTGGCAGGGACCCGGCGTGAAGCAGGGGCTGGAGCTGTGCATGACGCACGCACGGCTGGCCTTGGACGTGCTCTCCGAGTTCGAGCAGACGGACGCCCGTGTGGCGCTGGAGAACATCATCCACGCCATCATGGAGTGCGACTAGACCGCCCCGAGAGCAGAGGTCGGAGACCCGAGTGTGGGGGAGAGGAGGTGCACCACACCGTGCGCCGTGCATTGTTCCACAGTACAAGATCTAGAGAACAACGAACTATTTCAGCAGCGGCTGATACAGAAAAGGCTCCGGCTGCTGGAATTAAGCACTGGAGGTGAGTTCTAAAGAGGTTACCAGAGAGTTCCTTTAATCCGGGGAGTGAGAGGAATCCGAGCATCATCGGGGTCCCGGTTATCGATGTTAAACAACATCAGAAGAAGCGTAGGCATATGGATGGAGCGAAGAGGAATCGGACGTTTCACGCTTTCTTGGCAGCTGATTGCACATCCTTCAGGGTTCGCAGTTTTATGGCGAGTGACTGTTTTCTACGGGAGTCCATTGATGAGAAGGAGCCTATCTGTCGGCCCAGTTTTAATGATCACTGTCACAAATCACGTGCTTTTTGCGAATTGCGATGTCTTGTCTGGTCCCAAAAGTCTTCCTACAGGTGCATGTATGCTCAGGATGTGTTGCGGCCGCGAACTCCTCAGCAAGTCCTTTACACCATGCTTACATATGCGTTTGAGAAGAACGTGTCTTTAACGCGGAGAAAACCGTAAACCGATGGACCAGGTGGTTGAAGTAGCTACAGTCAAGGGTGTCCTCACGATTTTCTTTATTCTGGGGAGGGGGATGGTGGTAAATCTAGCAATGGAATCCCGTAGCCACTTTTTAGCATGCCAAGGTGGCGAGAAATGGTGGAGCATACACTTTAGTAATTGAGCAGGCCTGCGACCACACCTAGATTTCAAGGTGAAACCTCGTCCTAGAATTTTTCAGACATCAGAGTAAAACTATTTGGAAAAGCCCTTGGAAAGCGAAAAGTTGGAGGGGGAGGTCTTCTCCTTTCCAGGATGGAACCACGCCCCTTCATCTCCCCCTCCCTTCTTTGGTGACTCCCCTGATTGAACCTATGTGAATTGCCCTGTTTTCCGACATACTCACGCGCGCGTATTTAATGGTTTGAGTGCTTTGTAGCAAGGTTAGGCAGGAGACAATATTGTTGTCTTGACATTGTAGACATTGTTGTTTTCTTGACTTTCTGACGTATGCATGACTGTTTTGGGCGGTTTGACTTAGTAAGTAGATTGCGCCAATCCTTTGCGTGAGGCTGCCTATGCCGATGGTTTTGGCTACGACCGTTTTTAGATACAGTGTCCCTGCATAAGCTCGTTTTCATATCAACAAACCCTTGTTATACGACCGACGCTCCAAGTACGATCGCGCCGAGATGCATCTATTTTTCTGAGGCTGTTTTAAAGTCGAAATCTTGCTCTGTTACATGTTACAGTTGTCTGTTGCTGATCGTTTAGTGAATCCAAATGCTTTAATGTTTCGATTGAAACCTTGCTATTTAATCCCATGTGTTGGGTGTTTTACTAGCACTCGTCTAGCTCAGTATTTAAGGATCCAGCGCTCCCTAAGGCGACGTTAATAGTTAATACTCATAGTTTTAGTATTTTTATTTTCATGGCAAGCTATTGATATTTGACACGTTGTGCTCATATAAAGTACTGTTTCAAGAATGTATCGACGGGCAGCTATCGCGGAAACCCCGAGTGCAAATCTGTCATTGGTGTTGGACTGTGACCTTTCTTCGTTTGTCTCGCCACTGCGCGAGCAGCGGCACGCGACTAGCTCGCTCGTGAGCTTGCAGTGGCGGATGTCTATCCACGTTATCGAATCAGATGTTTAGTTTTATAGAAAGGTTGTGGTTTTGGGTACTAAATACAGAGAATCTCTGCATGCGTCTGTTTTATTTCTGGTTGGTTGTTGAGCTGTATTGAAGCGTCATCTCCTGGAACTGCAGCCTTCTGGAGATTATTTCCGCCCACGTTGGCGAACGTACTTTTTGTATTTCTCTTCGGTCGTCAGCGTTCCGGCTGTATCGCTTGAGCCGATCGTGACAAAGCGAGCGGCGAGCCGTGCCGTTCAGCCGAGGTCCCAATCAGGGCACCGGGTTCGCATTTCTTCCAGCACAAATGTTGAGCGAGAAGGGCGCCTCCCGCCCCTTCGAAAATATTTGACATACACAATATCGAAAAAACTAACCGCGAATACGTCAGCGGCTGTTTATAATTTGACGCTGGAATTTTTGTTTATTTTGGTACGCGAATGAAATCGGTTGTCGGATTTAAAAGGGGGACAACTGGCTCGTTTCTAGCATCAATGCTTTCTAAGCACCACAATTCTAGCAAAAGTAAACGACGCACGCAGACTCGGCATTTTAGAAACAATACTCATCCGTGAATCTATGTTTGACCTGACCTAAGATCAGGTTGAGGTCAGATTGGGTCAAACGTTTAAATTAGTTTATTTAATACATGTATCCTTGAAAATCACAGCCTTTGGCCTTTACAAGTTTCTTGTCCGTAGTTTTGATCTTGTGGATCACGCCTCGTTCGGCCTTGTTAAACTTATGTAAGATCGAACAAAATGTACAAGGTACATATACATAAACATTGACCTGTATATATATATATATATATATATATATATATATATATATATATATATATATATATATATATACGTAAGTACAAAAAACACTGCATAACAGGCGTCAACTGAGAACCGAACTGAGAACTGATACCGGAACGTCACTTATTTGGAATCGTTAATCAGTGAAGCTATGCTTTGTTTTCTGACACTTTGGCAGTCATATGGCTGGCGTACTTTTAGGATATAGGCAAATCCCGCGTCGAAAGCTTGGGGATGTCGTGGGGTGATGTTGATAACGACGAGTAGTATCGGTCGAGTGCCGAAAATTTCCGTCCTGTAAGGACTGAACATTCGTTAGTCAAACTTTCTGAGTTGCGTTCCATGTCTATAATGCTACTTGCACCGCGTATAACTGGACCCAGAATCTTGTATTTTTTTTTGTTTTCGTCACTGCTTGCTGGACGACGCAAACAGGTACCAACACACAGTGGCGGATCTAGCCGGGCGGTTTGGGAGGGGCAAACCAAAGTCAAAAAGCAAAAAAAACGTCGCGCAGTGGAAAATTGCGTTACAATATGCCTTTTCGGTAGAATTTTGGGAACTGGAGACGAAAAGCAAAAAAAACGACACGGGGTGAAAAATATAGACTCAAGATACTTTTTTTCCTATCCAAGCCCCAATATTTACACTGAACTTCACTAATTCTGTTTGAAGTTGAGAGTTGAAGCACCAAAATCTTGCTTACAAGCTAAAAAGGAGTCGGGGGAAAAAGGAGGTCGATCGCTTTGGGGGGGCAAAAACATAGTTTTTCCCCGAGCTTTTCCGTTTGGGGGAATTGCCGTTTTTGCCCCCCCTGGATCCGCCACTGCCAACACAAAACCTGAGGATCAAAATAACCCCGTCACTGTTGGATCTGGAACCGGAGTGAGGGACCTGCGAGCCGGGATTACACTAAGCCGCGGGACTGGGCCTGAGCGGTGGGAAGGGTTAACAACCGGGCTTGACACGAGCAAAATGCTATTTCATGTGTCGCTTTCAAGTTTCCAGTGAGCTCAGGAAGGGTTTCAGCGACTTACCACAGCTCCTTGCGTAGTTTATAGTACACAAGTACGCGGACTGGAAATCCAGTAAAATAGTCTGGTCCAGTCCCGTGGCATCATCATAAATGCATTCCTTGTTTTTGTTCAGTTATCGCAGCCGTTTCATTTCTCCCCATTAACCCTCCCCACCGGGGGCCATGATAGCCCCCTAAGGTTTGGGATAGCAGAAAAAACAGGCGCAGCACCGCTGTTGAGGCCTACCTCTCACTGCATCATTTTCCCATCATCCCTGAAATTTTTACCCCGGGTCACCCAAGGTCAGGTCACCAGACGAGGTCAACCAAGGTCACCTCACTTCACCTTTAGAGCTCTGTAAGAGCTACATTTCAAAGTCGATCGATTTGAAACTCCTACACTCATACCCTCCAGGGTCTAAAGGTGTATATCCGGGATTTTTCGATTTCGTGCCCTGAGGTCAGGTCACGAGGCGACCTCTCCCATTGGAAAAGCATGGGGAAAAGCTATTTCATGATAAAAAGCCACAAAAATGATTGCAAATACTCAGACTGCTCAGAACAACGTTTTGGACACCCTTCACGGATCCCAGGGGTCATATTTGCCCTTGACTTTTCCAAGGTCATCCAAGGTCACCAGAGGTCAAAAACAGTATTTTGACAATAACTTTTGACCTAATTAACTAGAGCGGTGAAACAAACACCATCGTGTTTGTCTTGTCGCGCTTTCATTTGATATACGACAAGGTCACTTTTTGACCTTTCGTGACCTCAGGTCATATTAGGTCATGAGGTGACCTCTGGCGGTCAAACCACTGGCGGGAGGTCTTTACGCTCCACATAGCGAAAAAAGTACTGGCAATTTGCTATCAAATGTACTTTACCAGGCCTCAATAGCTCTAATGACATAAGAGTTATGCCCAGTTTGCTTAATCATTGCATATTTGAGTGAAAATAGCCGATCTTGACCTAATTTGACCTCTGGAGGTCAAACCATTGACCTGAGCACTAAAACATGCGAAGTAATTTCTTACTGAATTCACGCGAGCTTTCTATTGCACTTTGCAGATTTGCGCTAACACCCATATTTTCGGAGTTAGAGGGGGCCATCGATGGCCCCCAGTGGGGCGAAGGTGGCGCCGGACCCCGGTGGGGCGCGGTTAGTGGTATTAAGTGGACTCCTCAGTAAGCGAAACCTATCTGAAGTTAGTGGCTGTATTTATTGGAGCCCAACTCATGTGCTTCTCAAAATTCCATGTGATAAAAGTTTACATGACGACGTAATGGTGACATAAATTTAGCTTAAAACACCATGAAAGTAAAATTGAACGCATCTTCATTAAAACACCATTAATGTCATAACAAACCCCCAAAATTATCGCTTGTGACCTGATAAAATTCCCAAAGCTTGTCTCAGAATCGATAAAAAGCTAGGTGGTGTCGCGCAGCTTCAGAATTCACATCTGTTCGGAATCAGAAGTAGAATCAGCATTGAAACTGATCGTGCTTGGGCGGATGAAAGCAAAATCCACCACCCTGGTCAGAAGCCAGCAGGGATGACGTACACAGCTGGTCCGATGACGTCACGGCGGCGGCCGCTCAGCTCGTGCTGCCCACCTGATGCACAGGGGCGTGCTTCACCAACCGTTGGGTGAGCGAGTGCTCTCCCCGGACGATATCGGCACACTGCAGCAGGCAGCCAAAGCTGAAGTCTACAGCGCAACGTCGGAGCAGCAGTGAAACACAAATCAACTGCATACGCGTCGGAAAAGGAGGGGCCAGGCCCCCACTTTTGGCCAAAAATTTCCTGATCTCAGTCAAAATAAGAGAAAGCCGGACATTCGTATATCCAGCCGCTGCGGAAGGCAACGAGGAGCCCAAATTCGAACAGTTTTTGGTACTGACGTTGAAAGTTTTTTGTAAGCATCAGGTTGAAGTTTGGCTGGCCCCCCCCACTTTTTGCCGGTGGCGACACTTATGATCAACTGTATAATACATTATGATATGGACAATTGCTTTGATTGAGTCACGTACCTACTGAGGTCATGCGGGCAGGACCTTCCAACGTAAGGAGGTCAAACGGTCGCCTAGGCACTTTTTTGTAAATGGCAAACGGGGTCAGACAGAGCGTCTATAGCGACGGAAGGGAGTGTTGATCTGTTCTGAGCATCTCGGATAAAGTGCTAAGAGGAGTGTTCTAACATCCAGAAGCAGACGCGCTGAATGTTTGTCAGCAAAGGCACGCTCCATACACCCAGTGAAGACGTGCACAATCATGAAGCAGCATTATGAGGCGCAAAGTCGAGAGGTGGAATGGAGACAATCACAGAGATACAGATGGGTCCTAGTAGCAAACTGAATTACACATGGACACAACGAAAACATGGGCCTGAAGTGTGATTTAGGTACGTTATGCGTTGTACGTTGCCTAAATATCCCCACAAACGAAAATGTCACAATTCCCAAAGGTATGAAAGGTGCATGCAAATATATCGGTATTTTTATGTTTCCGAATCACTGTATCTGTACTCAGTGGTGGATGCAGGGGGCTAAGGGGGAGGGCATACAAGGGAACACAGTGGCGGAGGCTGCTCCTAGGTTATGGCGGGGAGCTCGAGCCCCCTAGCCCCACCCGAAATAAAATCCTGGATCCGCCACTGGCTGAATACTTTCACTTTAGTGTAGGTACTGTGTTGTTGTCCCTGTATGGAACACAGGCTTACTTATGAGCTTGGTGTTCAGTACCGCCCTGTTTTCGTACGTCGTATTGTATTATTCACCACTTAAACGCTGACACGTACAAAACACAAAGCGGCGTCCCGTTGTCTACGCATTATCTGCGGCCGTCTCATAAAACATCTGCGTCTGACGTCGATCTCAGACGTTGCCATGACAGCCCTATCGTCTGACGTCATAGTCAACCACCTGGCGGCGGCGTCGGTAGAAGAGCGCGCCCGCCACGCTGACGACGACCAGGACCACGGCGGCGATGACGATGCCGGCGACGGCGCCGCCCGAGAGGCCCGAGTCGGGCCCTGGCGGCGCCGGCGCTGCCCCCAGGTACAGGATAGCGATGTTGGAGACGGGACTCCAGTATTCTGCGGAGGAGGCGTGAGGCGGTGAAACACAAGGGGCCGACACTCCTGTAACGTACAGCGCCCATTGGCACCTAAAATGGAGACTAGAAGAATAAAGGAGAAAGCACAGGCAGACTCAACACAAAATCAGTTTGGTCTATGCTTGGGGATAAATCGTGCGAAGAGAATACATGCCATCTTTCTCTGTGGGTACTGCGGCCTTACTCTGTGCATCCCACGACCTTACTCTGTGGGTCCCACTGTCTTTTTCTGTGCGTCCCACGATCATACTCTGTGCGTCCCACGATCATACTCTGTGCGTCCCACGATCTTACTCTGTGCGTCCCACGGCCTTACTCTGTGCGTCCCGCGACCTTACTCTGTGCGTCCCACGGCCTTACTCTGTGCGTCCCGCGACCTTACTCTGTGCGTCCCACGGCCTTACTCTGTGCGTCCCGCGGCCTTACTCTGTTCGTCCCACAGCCTTACTCTGTGGGTCCCACGATCATACTCTGTGCGTCCCACGGCCTTACTCTGTACGTACCGCAGCCTTACTTTGTGCGTCCCGCGGCCTTACTCTGTGCGTCCCACGGCCTTACTCTGTGGGCCCCACGATCTTACTCTGTGCGTCCCACGATCTTACTCTGTGCGTCCCACGATCTTACTCTGTGCGTCCCACGGTCTTACTCTGTGCGTCCCACGATCTTACTCTGTGCGTCCCGCGGCCTTACTCTGTTCGTCCCACGGCCTTACTCTGTGCGTTCCGCGGCCTTACTCTGTGGGTCCCACGGCCTTACTCTGTGCGTCCCGCGACCTTACTCTGTGGGTCCCACGATCATACTCTGTGCGTCCCACGGCCTTACTCTGTACGTACCGCGATCTTACTCTGTGCGTCCCGCGGCCTTACTCTGTGCGTCCCGCGGCCTTACTCTGTGCGTCCCACGGCCTTACTCTGTGCGTCCCGGGTTCGCATGGCGATATAGACGGTGGTGTCGTTGCCGGGTATCTGCAGCTCCAGCGACTGCAGAGTGGAGCTCTCCTCTGGGTCGGGCACCAGAGAGGCGTTCACTGTCTGGCCGTGAGTGGCGAAGGAAGCCGGAGCCAGGTCGGCGGCGTCCCCGGACCAGCGGAACTCGTAGGCGGCAGCTGAGGCAGAGAAAGGCCCTCAGCGATAGGTCCTATTTCGAAGGTGTAGTTTTGTCAAATGCTCAGTACCTAGTGTTTTGCAAGGTGTTGAAACATTCTCAGCTGCTCTAACACTTCCTATAAAATAGGCAAATAGAGGCGACTAGCACAATTTTCAAATCTGCATCCAGCTTCAACACGCGCATTGACGGGGGTCTGAGCCACCTTCGCTTTGACGAGGGGGCGGGTGCCCGCCCCCTAAGATCTCAAGAACCACGGTAGGTAGCGAAGAACAGTAAACGGCGTTGGGTAGCCCATCTACTTCTCCATCGAAAATATTTGGACTATTTTTTTGTTCAGGTAAAATTTAAGGTCACGAGAGGTCAAAACATGCTGTCATAGGGATAACATGTAAATTAAGTTTTTCGGCCATTACATCTGAATAAGTAAAGATAAGGCAAAACTACTTAAACCATATGAATCCTCGCAGCAAGCCGAATCGAATGGTATATAATTTGACCTTGCTAGGTCAAATCAAGGATTTGACCTGACCTGATGTCAGGTCAGGGTCAAATTATATAAAATGCACATCACTAGAACCGCAAAACGAAGGTAAGTCTAATGCAGCTAAAATAAACACTCTATCACCATCCATTACCGAGTTATTTAATAAAACCATTTTCCCATGTATTTCCAATGGAGAGGTCATGCCTCCTACCTGACCTTAGGTCATCAGTATCAAAAATACCAGAACATATTTTAGAGAACTCGGTGGGCCCATTATGTGATATGAGTTTCAATAGCATAAGTTCACCCTGCTGCTCCGACTTATGCAGTCTTAAACTTTTTTTGAGGTCAGGTCACTTGACCTGTACTGGTGACCTGACCTGAGATGACCTAACCTTAAAACTTTCACAAAAGTTGTAAAATGATGGGGAAAAATGTATGCCAAGTACGGCGGCGCCACGCGCCGCCATTTTTCTGCTATCTCCGAAAAACCCGAGGAGGGAGCGAGTTCCCACCCCTCCCCCGTCAATATGCGTGTTAAGGCACTGATACAAAAATATTGGGATTTTTATGCCGATCACATTGGAAGCCAGTCAACCGGAGAATCGAGAACCCAAAACTGAAAGCCGCCAGGGAGGGGGGTTGGAGGGCTCTACAAACTTCTGCATTGCGTTCAAGCAAACAGAACCATAATCCAAATTAGCATCAAAGGTACATACGTGTTGCACCTGAAGGTATCTCCGAAAGCTTCTCTAAAAAACATTTCAACTATAGCCCACAGTCGTCTTCGATGTCTCCAGCTTGAAATGGTCAGCCATAGCTTGTTGCTGGTTAGCGTTTAATAGTTTGGGTTCCATCCATATATTAGGCTTTTCATGTCTTTCTAGCAAGCGAAAAAGGCGTATGTGGCTAACTTCCTACGATACCAGAGTCGTGCAAAAGCACATGTAGAGTAAGGCGTATTTTTTACCCGAGATCTTTAATCGTCTCATAACCCCCACTACGATTTTTCGAACGCTACAGGTAAAAAACTGAAAACAATGAGATTTAACATCAATAAGCCTCTATACCCAAGGAATAGATCTGGTGTGTGGTTTCACGCAGCAGCTAAATGAACCCGCGGCTAGAGGGCAATACAGCACCCAAACGGCGCCCCGGAATCCCGAACCGGAGCTTATCCAGACTCGGGCGCATATTCTCACCGTCTGCATTCAAACCCATATACAAAGGGAAATCTTCATCCAGCCGACTCTCCAATCCAACTACGGCTTGCTCTCCAACGGCAGGCGTTCGACAGTGACTGACCAGTGCCGCTGTCCAGGTCATCTCCCGGGGCTGTCCAGGTGATGTTGACCTCGCGGTGTTCGGCAGTGCGTGTCACCAGGGCCAGGTCCGTGACCTGAGCCGGCGGTAAAATGTTCGGGTTGACCGTGTTGCTGGTCTGGAAGGCGCCGGCGGAGGCGATGCGAGTGAAGTTGCCTGGGGGTGGGCAGAGATCGCCTGTTATACAAAAAAACTAGTTAAATACCTTGCATCTTTAAGGGTCATCACATGTTGTCACTGTGTTGGAATTGTTAGTGGTTAATCGACAACCGCTAAAAGTCATCCGGGACCTTTGCTCTGCATTGGGATCTGAGTCCAATAATATAACGTGAACACCATGCATTTTAAAGGCCGCATCATGTTGTCACAATGTTTAGGTTGTCAGATGGTATTCGGCAATCGCTAAAAGTTATCGGTCAGGGGCGTGGATTTGTATAATTTGGGGTGCAAAATTCAAACCAAGGCTAATAACAACAATTATAAAAGGTATCTAATATAAAGTGTGTTTCAGTTTCCCCACAGCTTTGTTGAGCTACCTAAAACCGATTTGAAACCCTTAAGATGAAGAACACGAAAATATAAGGTATATTTTAATATTGCTTTGACGTTCCATTTAGGGTACCTGGGCAACCCCAAAGAGATATAAATCCACACACCTATTCTCGGCCTTGCTTCGGGATCTAGATCGAGTGTATTAATTGCATATCCTGCATCGTAGAGGCGATCTCTTGTTGTCACAATCTTTTATCCGGATCTGGGTGTCTGGGTCGGAATTTATATGTTAGCGTGTCCAGCGTGGCCGGATGGAGACCCGCTAAGCTGTGTCTACACCTCTCAGCTGTCACCCGCGGACGCTCGCCGGCCCCTCCGGACATGCGGTGATCTTGTTTTCTCGCGCTCGCCGCTTTGAACCTGGACGGGGATTCTACCGGCGGTCGGATTAGGTGAACATTCCCATCAAGCTTAGATTTGTTGATTGGTAGGGGGCGGAGTGCTGGTGCGGAGCTACAGGGTGACCCAAATAGCGGATTCGGGCCCGTATCCTTTGTGGTATATTCGTAAATAGCTCACTAATCGCTCTTCTTCTGTGCGACAGGTAAGATCCAACGCATGTGAACGCATCTTGGCCTCGGCATGCTCACTAAAATTCAGCCCATTTTCATGAAAAAATAGCAATCGGCTGGAACCGCCCTTGATGTGCTACATAATACACTACTCACAACTAGGCTAAACACGTGCCCCGCCGGGGTCCCGGGCATGGCGCGCCCCTCTGGGGGCGTTTTTCGCCCCCTCCGTATCTAACTTCCCACGAAATCTAAAGGAAAATTACGGGCGGTATTCGAAAGCTCTTGACAAGACGAAGAGATTTTATACGGAGAATTTTTATGTCAGGTCAATATTCAGGTCAGCATAGGTCAAAGAAGGTTCCATAGGCTTACAACAGAGCAGAGTACGTTTCTCCCCCTAGATCTGCCCTCAGGGGAGCTAGAGTAAATCTTTATGCATCATTGGATTCCTCTCATCGCGGCAAATCGAATGATGTACAATATGACCTTGCTAGGTCAAATAAGGAAAATGACCTGACATCGAGCTATGTCAGGGTCACTGAGTGACCTGGTATGGTCATGTTGCATATCAATGGACTCCCCGTGATAATATAAGCACAGTGCAAGCCAAGTGGGAGCTTTATCTCAATTCAGTGAGGAGTTATTGGCAAAACAATCATTCTATGCTCCTGTGACCTGACATGACCTTTGAGAGGTCAGATGCTCACAAAATCAACTTTGTGGTCAAGATCGTGGTAAGAATAGACGGTTTGAGGATTTTCAGCTTTATCTATTCAGTATTTACTGAAAACGAGCCCATTCTATTTTTCACCATAGACTTATAATGGGGTGACCAAAAGTTTACCCCACCTTAGGTCAACAATATCAAAATTCCAAGAATTTTTTTCAAAATTTGTAGACCCTAATGACCTTATCATATTGTGGAAGTTTCAAACGGATCGGTTCGCTGATGTTCCCTGAGCACCGCTTCAAACTCGTGAATTTAGGTTTTGAGGTCGGGTCATATGACCTTGAATAGCTCCTTGACCTGACATGACCTTAACTCAAAATTTTGGTCAGATGTGTAAATTAATCAGGGATAAGGTACCGTTAGTTTAGTTGTTCTGCGTCTCTTGGTTTTTTAGCTATCTAGGGAAAACCAGGAGGGGGCGAATTTCGCCCCGCCCCCAGCGTGGCGCGTGTTAATTTCATTCTGACACAAGACGTTAGGAGATGTCTGGGGAATCTTTTCCGTCTTTTTTTCGGGGGATTCGCCCTATATAAGTCTTGGGCGTAAAACCCAACTGCTTTCCTGAATAAGGTAGTCTTATCTCCCGACAGCAGTGCCCACCGAACAAAAGCGTATGGCACTGAACAGCATTAGTAGTTTGTGGTACGCCATTGAAATCCACCGATCTTAGTACTGATGACAATCAGATGGTATGTATCTAGGCGTAGGCATTGCCTCTCCAAAACCAGAAACGCGACGAGCCCCGCCCTCATCAGTGCACTATCACCATGGGTGAATACGAATCCCGGAAGGGGAGAGCCGAAGCCTCAGGTGGGACCACATACCATACCAGACTTTTCTGCATCCGGAGGGCACCATCCCGATGCAATTTTTGGACCTTTTTACTCGTGTACGGGTGTTTCAGACGTGCTACCGGCAAGGAGTGGTGCAGATTTAGCAGAATGGGCGCCGGTGTCTGGAAAGGGCGATTAAATGTCGAGCGGAGATCTGCGACTGGCAGTGGGTACCCGACAAAGAATGGGATGCACCATTAACAGGGACCTCTATTAGGGTAATCTTCTGAAGTCCCTTTCGATGCACTGCCATCGGAAATTTTCGGAATTTTAGGGGTGTTTAAAGTGAGTTCTTTGCCCGACATAAGCGTCAATGACCACAAGTGGCAGGTTCACGGATCTTATTGGAGCGACCACCCACTTTGCTCCTCTCCCTCCCCTGGATCCGTCCCTGACATCGCGTCATATAGCTTTTCCCTGGATCTTAGACAGTTTTGTCACGCTATGATACAAATAGCAAACGTATGGAATACATCTCCCGGCTGACCTAGCCTGGGGCGGTGGCTGACCCAGCCTGGGGCGCCTAACCTTACCTGAGGCGGCGGATGACCTAAACTGGGGCGGTGGCTGACCTAGTCTGGGGCGGCGGCTGACCTAGCCTAGGGTAGCGGCTGACCTGTCAGCATGGGGCGCCTTCTGGGGCGGCGGCTGACCTAGTCTGGGGCGGTGGCTGACCTAGTCTGGGGCGGCGGCTGACCTAGCCTGGGGTAGCGGCTGACCTGTCAGCATGGGGTGCCTTCTGGGGCGGCGGCTAATCTAGTCTGGGGCGGCGGCTGACCTAGCCTGGGGCGGCAGCTGACCTGTCGGCGTGCTGGCTGACCTGTCGGCGTGGCGGCTGACCTGTCGGCGTGGCGACTGACCTGTCGGCGTGGCGGCTGACCTGTCGGCGTGGCGGCTGACCTGTCGGCGTGGCGGCTGACCTGTCAGCATGGGGTGCCTTCTGGGGCGGCGGCTAATCTAGTCTGGGGCGGCGGCTGACCTAGTCTGGGGCGGCAGCTGACCTGTCGGCGTGCTGGCTGACCTGTCGGCGTGGCGGCTGACCTGTCGGCGTGGCGACTGACCTGTCGGCGTGGCGGCTGACCTGTCGGCGTGGCGGCTGACCTGTCGGCGTGGCGGCTGACCTGTCGGCGTGCTGACACCCACTGGGGCGGCGGCTGACCTAGCCTGGGGCGGCAGCTGACCTGTCGGCGTGCTGGCTGACCTGTCGGCGTGGCGACTGACCTGTCGGCGTGGCGGCTGACCTGTCGGCGTGGCGGCTGACCTGTCGGCGTGGCGGCTGACCTGTCGGCGTGGTGGCTGACCTGTCGGCGTGCTGGCTGACCTGTCGGCGTGGCGACTGACCTGTCGGCGTGGCGGCTGACCTGTCGGCGTGGTGGCTGACCTGTCGGCGTGCTGGCTGACCTGTCGGCGTGGCGGCTGACCTGTCGGCGTGGCGGCTGACCTGTCGGCGTGGTGGCTGACCTGTCGGCGTGGCGGCTGACCTGTCGGCGTGGCGACTGACCTGTCGGCGTGGCGGCTGACCTGTCGGCGTGGCGGCTGACCTGTCGGCGTGCTGGCTGACCTGTCGGCGTGGCGGCTGACCTGTCGGCGTGGCGGCTGACCTGTCGGCGTGGCGGCTGACCTATCCTGGGGTAGCGGCTGACCTGTCGGCATGGGGCGCCTTCTTGGGGCGGCGGCTGACCTGTCGGCGTGGTGGCTGACCTGTCGGCATGGGGCGCCTTCTTGGGGCGGCGGCTGACCTGTCGGCGTGGTGGCTGACCTGTCGGCATGGGGCGCCTTCTTGGGGCGGCGGCTGACCTGTCGGCGTGGCGGCTGACCTGTCAGCATGGGGCGCCTTCTGGGGCGGCGGCTGACCTAGTCTGGGGCGGCGGCTGACCTAGTCTGGGGCGGCGGCTGACCTAGTCTGGGGCGGCGGCTGACCTAGTCTGGGGCGGCGGCTGACCTCGTCTGGGGCGGCGGCTGACCTAGTCTGGGGCGGCGGCTGACCTAGCCTGGGGCGGCGGCTGACCTGTCGGCATGGGGCGCCTTCTTGGGGCGGCGGCTGACCTGTCGGCGTGGTGGCTGACCTGTCGGCGTGGGGCGCCTTCTTGGGGCGGCGGCTGACCTAGCCTGGGGCGGCGGCTGACCTAGCCTGGGGCGGCGGCTGACCTGTCGGCGTGGCGGCTGACCTGTCGGCGTGGTGGCTGACCTGTCGGCGTGGGGCGCCTTCTTGGGGCGGCGGCTGACCTAGTCTGGGGCGGCGGCTGACCTAGCCTGGGGTAGTGGCTGACCTGTCGGCGTGGTGGCTGACCTGTCGGCGTGGGGCGCCTTCTTGGGGCGGCGGCTGACCTAACCTGGGGCGGTGGCTGACCTGTCGGCGTGGTGGCTGACCTGTCGGCGTGGTGGCTGACCTGTCGGCGTGGTGGCTGACCTAGTCGGCGTGGTGGCTGACCTGTCGGCGTGGTGGCTGACCTGTCGGCGTGGTGGCTGACCTAGTCGGCGTGGTGGCTGACCTGTCGGCGTGGTGGCTGACCTGTCGGCGTGGTGGCTGACCTGTCGGCGTGCTGGCTGACCTGTCGGCGTGCTGGCTGACCTGTCGGCGTGGTGGCGCCCACTGGGGCTCGGCTCCCGCAGCACCAGTGTGTGCGGTCCACCCGAGGGTTCTGCGGCGATCCCGAGGCGGCGAAACCCTTATTGATCACAGCTTTGCCGTCGTTTTTCACCTCGCAGACCACCGAGTAACGACCCTGTCGGAGTTAAGACGTATACTGCAGACTAATGACCCTGCCAGAATCCAAACGCGTACCACAGATTAATGACTGCCGGAGTTAAGACGCACATCACAGAACAACGACCCTACCGGAGTTTCATAGGCGCAGGAACAGAGGCGGCAAGTAGCCATGCACCCCCATGCTTTATAACCGAGCCACCTAATCTCTAAAACAAGTATAAGAACGTTTAATATTTAGTCAAGCAGCTAAATGTTATGGATGTGGCTAAAAATTTCAAATTCCCTTTTGATGAAGTTAAGAGTCGGTATTTCAAAATCAGAGCTGGAACTACCGAATGAAATTCGGTGTTTCGGTATTTCGGTGCTACCGGCAGTAGAATTAGCTACCGCTACCGAATCGTCGGTACTGAACCTCTACCGATACCGATACCGATACCGGATGGAGCTACCGAATAACATTCTTTGGTATATTTGAATTTCCCACGCCGACAAACAATCTTTTTAGCAGATGCAAGTCTGACCAGGAGTAACAAAGGAAGACAGCAAGACAATGACAGCTTTATTTGTGTTTAAAACTGTTTTAGTCACTTTTTGAATGTTTAAGTGTAATCAAAACGTGCTGTAATAATTTGATTAACAAAGTTTTACTGCTTACCTTTTTGCCTGCTGCATAGTGATATAAAAGTGTTGTCGAAGATAATTGATTAGTTTTTACGTTTAAAAGATCTTCAAAAGCTTAACATTAAACGAAATAGTTGCAAAAGGCTCAGAAATACTAAAATGAATGCTTTAGAGGCTCTAAAATATAGTTAAAGGCTTAAAATAGGTGATTAATGGGCTCTTGAATGTTTTAAAAGGCTTGAAGTTGTTTTTTATACATAAGGTCTTTTTTAAATCTTCCGAACCGAAATAGGGAGAGGGTGGTAAGACGGGCATGGTAGGTAAGACGGGCACAGGCTCTGTGGACCAAACCAGCAATGGTATCGATATCCCATTACTGCATAAGTGTGTGTTTGGGTGCCTGATCATGAGCCAAAAAAACGAATTCCAAACCTTTATCGTTTTTCTAAAATTTTGGAAAAACAATATTGATGGTTCAATCTACCGTTGTTAACCCGCGCCCCACCGGGGGTCCGGCGCTACCTTCGCCCCACCGGGGGCCATCGATGGCCCCCTCTAACTCCGAAAATATGGACGTTAGCGCAAATCTGCAAAGTGCAATAGAAAGCTCGCGTGAATTCAGTAAGAAATTACTTCGCATGTTTTAGTGCTCAGATCAATGGTTTGACCTCCAGAGGTCAAATTAGGTCAAGATCGGCTATTTTCACTCAAATATGCAATGATTAAGCAAACTGGGCATAACTCTTATGTCATTAGAGCTATTGAGGCCTGGTAAAGTACATTTGATAGCAAACTGCCAGTACTTTTTCCGCTATGTGGAACGTAAAGACCTCGTGACCTAATATGACCTGAGGTCACGAAATGTCAAAAAGTGACCTTGTCGTATATCAAATGAAAGCCAGTGACAAGACAAACACGATGGTGTTTGTTTCACCGCTCTAGCTCAATTAGGTCAAAAGTTATTGTCAAAATACTGTTTTTGACCTCTGGTGACCTTAGATGACCTTGGAAAGGTCAAAGGGCAAATATGACCCCTGGGATCCGTGAAAGGGTGTCCAAAAACGTTGTTCTGAGCAGTCTGAGTATTTGCAATCATTTTTGTGACTTTTATATCATGAAATAGCTTTCCCCATGCTTTTCCAATGGGAGAGGTCGCCTCGTGACCTGACCTCAGGGCACGAAATCGAAAAATCCCGGATATACACCTTGTAGACCCTGGAGGGGTCATGAAGTGTAGGAAGTTTCAAATCGATCGACTTTGAAATGTAGCTCTTACAGAGCTCTAAAGGTGAAGTGAGGTGACCTTGGTTGACCTCGTCTGGTGACCTGACCTTGGGTGACCCGGGGTAAAAAATTTCAGGGATGATGGGAAAATGATGCAGTGAGAGGTAGAGCCCTCAACCGCGGTGCTGCGCCTCGTCGTTTTTCTGCTATCCCGGAAAAACCTTAGGGGGGCCATCGATGGCCCCCGGTGGGGCGAGGGTTAAGATTCCTATTTCTAGCGTTCTGTCAGTGTCTGATCATATTTTGAAATTCAAATATGCAAAATCTGTTAGGGTAGAGCGTTAGCATGCATTAGGTGATTGAAGTTTTATATTATCTTTGCATGATGATCGCCAATGAAATTTTCTAGAATATTGGTATGGGGCTAGACGGGTACGAAAGGTAATATTATACTACCATAAATTATATAATATTTATCGCTGCTGTTTTTACATGATTAAAAGGAATCAGTACCAGAAGGTCCTGCAAACCGGATTAGGACCTGTAAATTATTGTTTCTTTGAATCCACTGAAAAATTACCATTTTATGGAATTTCCGCGAAATAATTGTCGGCCGGGTGTGTTATCGAGAAAATGCCTTGCAAAATGTTTCAGACCTCATTTTTGCTCCATGTGGTATGGTTTTTGTCAAAAATTTCTAGCATATGATGAACTATTTTCAAAAGCCCGTCTTACCCCACCTGTCGGGGTAAGACGGATTTTTGCAGCATTCTACGGTAAACGTTACTGCTCAAAGGAATAAGCACGGATCTTAGTATGTTTAAGCCCAGGGTTAAATAAATGTTTGCTGTAGCTGTTTGCAAAATCCCATCACCGTTATATGAAAAGTGAGTGAGACACACAGTCTCAAACACAACTATGCCCGTCTTACCACCATCTCCCCTACCGAAATACTGAATCATTCGGTATATTTTTGAAAATCTATCGAAACACCGAACCGAATGGCCCGCTTTCATCTACCGAATACCGATATCGCCGGTAGAAAAAATTCTACCAAATCCCAGCTCTGATCAAAACTGAGCGCCCATGCATACCAAATCCAAAAATCTACATCGACCTGTATTTGTGACCGAAGAGACCAAGCAAAACTTTCCGCAATACCCAAAATACGCAAATTATCGAAATATGCTGGAAAATAGCATTAGCCAAATGTTAGGCACAAGCTTCACCGACCTGAACAACATAGAAAAGCTAGATATCCGACTCCACGGAAATTCGCTAAGTGATGAGGACGCTCATGCAGTAGCAGGTGAAACCATGAAATTCGTTATCAACAGCAAGAGATTTGACCTAAATTAGCGTTCATTTATAATTAAATTCGGAATGATGGCACATCTGCGCCGCGGCGGGACACCGGTGGCCTCAACCGGAGTGAGTGGTCATGGACCTATGACAGAAGAATATCGAGGGATACTAATGGTGAAAAATTCAAGAGGTGCTAGAAATATAAGCACGTTAATGCGCTTCTGCACCGATTGAGATGTTTGTTTGCTGTTTGAAATACTCGGATGACACAAATAAACGTTGTTGTTGTTCAAGATCTTAATCATTGACCATTGGCTGTTTTCTGGAAATACTAATTTAAATACACATTGACCTCTTATGCTCATAACGTTCCACAGATATCCGGAATTCAGACCCTTATTTCTTTGTTGGACTTATTGTTATAAAATGTAGACATACCCGGAAGTAAGACGGGCATAACATAGCAAGACAAACATGGAACAGCCGGATTATAGCTGGAAGATTTTAAACCATCTTTTTAAGATTCTATGCTTTTCTATGATAATATTTAACAGCCAAAATGTATCAAGGAAAAGGCGGAACCCTGAGGGAGATTTGGTTCAGAGAAGGAACGCGGCAAAGCACGGACGGATTATCCTCAGCCAAGTTCTACCTGCTTTAGAACAGGAATATGGTGCGCCTCGCCCTGCGATTTCAGAAGCATATCTCATAGCCATTAACCCTCGCCCCACCGGGGGCCATCGATGGCCCCCCTAAGGTTTTTCCGGGATAGCAGAAAAATGACGAGGCGCAGCACCGCGGTTGAGAGCTCTACCTCTCACTGCATCATTTTCCCATCATCCCTGAAATTTTTTACCCCGGGTCACCCAAGGTCAGGTCACCAGACGAGGTCAACCAAGGTCACCTCACTTCAACTTTAGAGCTCTGTAAGAGCTACATTTCAAAGTCGATCAATTTGAAACTTCCTACACTTCATGACCCCTCCAGGGTCTACAAGGTGTATATCCGGGATTTTTTCGATTTCGTGCCCTAAGGTCAGGTCACGAGGCGACCTCTCCCATTGGAAAAGCATGGGGAAAAGCTGTTTCATGATATAAAAGCCACAAAAATGATTGCAAATACTCAGACTGCTCAGAACAGCGTTTTTGGACACCCTTTCACGGATCCCAGGGGTCATATTTGCCCTTTGACCTCTCCAAGGTCATCCAAGGTCGCCAGAGGTCAAAAACAGTATTTTGACAATAACTTTTGACCTAATTAAGCTAGAGCAATGAAACAAACACCATCGTGTTTGTCTTGTCACTGGCTTTCATTTGATATACGGCAAGGTCACTTTCTGACCTTTCGTGATCTCAGGTCATCTTAGGTCACGAGGTGACCTCTGGAGGTCAAACCACTGGCGTGAGGTCTTTACGTTCCACATAGCGGAAAAAGTACTGGCAATTTCCTATCAAATGTACTTTACCAGGCCTCAATAGCTCTAATGACATAAGAATTATGCCCAGTTTGCTTAATCATTGCATATTTGAGTGAAAATAGCCGATCTTGACCTAATTTGACCTCTGGAGGTCAAACCATTGACCTGAGCACTAAAACATGTGAAGTAATTTCTTACTGAATTCACGCGAGCTTTCTATTGCACTTTGCAGATTTGCGCTAACACCCATATTTTCGGAGTTAGAGGGGGCCATCGATGGCCCCCGGTGGCGCGAAGGTGGCGCCGGACCCCGGTGGGGCGCGGGTTAAGAGGTCAGAGAGCAGTCATCTCTGAGATTCAAAGCATGCAACAATTCAATGACCCGGAGCTCTATTCAGTATAATAATGTTTAAAATGGGATTAACTTAAGACCTACATATTACCGTGAACAGAAGATCTGTTGATGCATAGCCGGATGTTGTTCCGAGGCAATGGCCGGAGAGGTTTGAGCCCCCAAGGCCCCCCCTCTCCAAAAGAAGTCCTGGACCCACCACTGAATATGGCCATGCACCGCATGTCCATGAGGAAAGAAGTGTGCTCACTAGGAACTGACCTTGTTAGAGAATTTGGTGAAGAACCTAGTGTAGATGCCGTCGTCGGTGATGGCGTCAGCGGCCACGCCATTGTCCAGCAGGGTCATATCCACCACTTTGGAGGAGGCTGATGGTGTGGTCACGTGCGCCCTGCGCCGGTGTCACGGAAATGTAATGGACAAGCGGAGATAATGGAGTCGAATAGTAAAGAAATCAAATAGTAATAGCACATATAAAGCATACATAGAACAATATAATGGAAACAGAGTAGTAATAACAACAATTGCTGAGGTGACGAGCTGGAAAACATGCTGTTTACAGATACTGCTATTCGACAAGTATATTCTGTAACTTTATTGGGAAACACTTCCATATCATGCAAATGCTCTGAGCAGCTATGAACAAGATATTTTCCCGAGAGGCATGTTTCCCAGGCTACGCCGGTCCCCGACGCTGGGCCCAGGTTGTTTACCCCTATTTCAGCTGGACGCAGCCAATAGCCGACTCACGTGACCGTGGCGTGCAGGACGGCGTTGTTGCCCTGGCGCACCCTGGCCAGCACGGCCAGCCTGGTGTCGGCAGTGACGTCCACAGTGCCCGAGGTGCCGATCCAGCACTCGGCCGTGAGAGGCACCACCTCCGTCCCGCTGCCGGAGCACACACTCTATACAGCGGCTGAAAACTACTCCCAACAGGCCGGAACACGCACTCTATACAGCGGCTGAAGACCCCTCCCAACAGGCCGGAACACGCACTCTATACAGCAGCTGGAGACCACTCCCAACAGACCGGAGTACACACTCTATACAGCGGCTGAAGACCACTCCCAACAGGCCGGAGCCCACACTCTATACAGCGGCTGAAGACCCCTCCCAACAGGCCGGAGCACACACTCTATACAGCGGCTGAAGACCACTCCCAACAGGCCGGAGCACACACTCTATACAGCGGCTGAAGACCACTCCCAACAGGCCGGAGCACACACTCCATACAGCGGCTGGAGACCACTCCCAACAGGCCGGAGCACACACTCCATACAGCGGCTGGAGACCACTCCCAACAGGCCGGAGCACACACTCTACAGCGGCTGAAGACCGCTCCCAACAGGCCGGAGCACACACTCTGTACAGCGGCTGGAGACCGCTCCCAACAGGCCGGAGTACACACTCTATACAGCGACTGAAGATCACTCCCAACAGGCCGGAACACGCACTCTATACAGCGGCTGAAGATCACTCCCAACAGGCCGGAGCACACACTCTATACAGCGGCTGAAGACCCCTCCCAACAGGCCGGAGCCCACACTCTATACAGCGGCTGAAGACCACTCCCAACAGGCCGGAGCACATACTCTATACAGCGGCTGAAGACCACTCCCAACAGGCCGGAGCACACACACTATACAGCGGCTGGAGACCACTCCCAACAGGCCGGAGCACACACTCTACAGCGGCTGAAGACCACTCCCAACAGGCCGGAGCACACACTCTATACAGGGGCTGAAGACCACTCCCAACAGGCCGGAGTACACACTCTATACTGGGCCTGAAGACCACTACCAACAGGCTGGCACTAAGCCTGTGGCGATGGCATCGCAGCCGACTGCTGTCAAAATGTTTTGGTTCATGACAGGTATTCCTTTTAGCAGGGATTCTTTTCTAGAATGGCACCTTTTAATGAGCGAAAAGAAACAGTGACCACCACTAACGGTATCGCTAGAGAAGGAGGCTGAGCTTTGAAAATAAATCAGAGCTTTTGCCGCATGGGTGCACCGAAAGTCTTTTTCCAGGTCACCCGTGACTCCTCCACCTTGTTTTTATGAAGTCCAATCAACGTGCCGTTTAAAAAAATCCCTGGTTTCCTGAAAGTCCGCCTTGAGCGTTACATTCTCGAGCAGATAAACTTTGCCTCCGCGGCAATGTCTCCGCTGCTTTAAGTGCATCTCGATCTCAGTATGTTGAACGCAGAATGCCACGAATCTGTTAGCCTTCAATAGATGGAGGTTGTCTCGAAGCTTCTTCGCTCAACATTCATAATTCAAAGAGTCACCAATATTCATGATTCTCATTAAATGGCTCGTTGATCCCAAATTGGGTCATTACCCACTGCTGGGGAAGCAGTAACTCACAAAAAGATTAGTTTCACATTTACTGGAAAAGGCCACCACCTCTTAAGCCGAAATATTTCTGCATTCTTAAGCCGAAATAGTTCTGCGGCCTCACCTCTCCCCACAAAACTAACAATTTGCTCCTTTTCTTTGGAGTGGTAAGCGATTTCAGAGAAAACCTGGGTGGCTGTCCCACCCTCAGCAATTGTAAAATTATCTTTCATCAACTACTAACTTCCTCCCTCAGTCATTGCTGACCTAAGGGGGAGGGGGACTAGGAAGACAAGAGGGATGTACCCTTTAGCGGCCGACCCAGAACGACGCCCAACCAAAAATTTGGGTTTCATGATATATAATAGCTTTAGGAGTTTGTAGTTTAAGTTTAGGCGACATAGTCTCAGAAATGCGTAGTGCCGGCAAACGGTAACCACCGGCAACGGACAAAGTTGAGAGCACTTCCACTAAAGCTCCTTGCTCTATCACTATTGGATACGGAGCAATGCTCGTGCACTGCCGTATCCGAAATTATTGCGTTCTCTGGTACTACGTTCTGGTACTACGTTCTGGTTTTGGTACTGTGTTCTGGTACTACGTACTCTGGTTATTACGTTCTCTGGTTCTCCGATACTAGGCTCTCTGGAACGTTTACTTGATATACTTTTCTCGCAAACGCCGGCTTGTCTTCCACCCATCGGTTTCCCCTGGGCGGGCCCCGTTCCTTTCCACTCAGCAGAAGCCAACCTCGGCAACCCTTGAATAGTGAAAAAGAACATATAGCTAATACTGAAAAAGACATCAGTACACTGCAGGGTGCATAGTTTACGAAAACTCAATTTTCATCAATAAATTTCCGCAAAATTTCTTGCAAGGTATGTGAACGCCTATGCACCAATCAGCGGCCGCCGTTGGCCGGCTGCCGCAGGCCCTGGAGACACAGAGGGGAGAGAGCAGGTTCCAAAGAGCAGGTCGCCGAGTTGAAGTGCTGCTGATGCCGAGTTGAAGCGCTGCTGATGCCGAGTTGAAGCGTTCTTGGGAGATTAGTATACCGACTTTTAATAGCTGCGTGTTCAGTGGTCAGGAGGCTGGTGGTGAATGTACCGGTGGTTATTAGCCATCCTGTTGCTATTGCCCTTTTTGAGCAGGTGAGGGAAGCACATTACCCTGTCCCTCAAAAACTAATTCCGATTTATTAAAAAGAGACAATTTGGTCGCCATGTGTTGGCTGCACATTTGAAAACTACTCTCTGGAGCATGCAAAAGAATAATGGACTAAGTGCGAACACAAATATTTATACCCTTTTGTTTCGATTCCTTGTCTATTGTTATTCTTATTCATGATTCCTTCGATTAGCTCCGATAAAAAGACCAGACTCATGTTGGCCGGCATTCACACAATGCCCCAGGGAAGTATTTTCATCTTCGCGGGGAGAAAATTATTGTGGTATGAAGTTCTCCTCGCAAGAATTATATAACAGTACCATGCATTTAACTGCAAAGCGCTTACGTATCTCACCTGGACTTGGATGTTGCCGTTACTACCACGTCCCCTGCAGTTTTCCTAAACGTTATACTGAAAGTCCAGTCCCCTTCCTGCAGGAGCCAATAAAAAATCGGTTAGCTGCGAAATATCCCTAACCTGTCACCAAGCATGGCGGTAACAAACTTAGCTCGATCTTACCACTTTTACCAGAACAAAGGTGAAAGGTGGTAGAATTTGGTGAAATGAGGCAGTTCTGCAGGTAACCTAATACGACACAACTTTTCACCACCACAGTGACAGACATTTCGCCCTCTGTGCAAGCGGATATAAAAAACTCTTAAAGTGATAAGTGATAAGAGTGCTATCAAAGAAACAGCTATCTCCTTAGCTGCTCACCTCGGCCATTTCCAAGTCGAGAGTGCCGAAGTTTTCATCCGGCTTCCACGTGAAGTTAGTATAAGATTGGCCTGTGGGCGCGACCAGCTGTACTTGTTTGACTTGCGCCTTAGTGGAGTCATCGTCACACTCGATTTTCAGCGTGAACTCGCGACCGGTGGTGGGGTCGATGGAAAACATGCCGGTGAACGTGCGCACCGAAGAGCCGGCAAAGTGCTGCTGAAACAACTGAAACCGCGCCAGAGAACTGAATCATCACCCTCTGTCTACAAATACAGTCACCTTAACAAATGCAATTAATCTGCCAGCCACAAAAAACGCACATACATCATGAGTTTAATAGAAATTTTTTATATATTTTTAATAGCTAAGAGCGGCCTCTCTGTTGTTATCCTAGGCAGCCTCTGGTATCACTCCTGAAAGCTTATCGTACCCTACGTATAAAGCCGCCCTAAAAATATTTGTCTTGATCTTTTGTTGTAACAATTTGGACGATACTTTTTCTGTTACGTCTTTTGAAACATGTCTCACAATTGTTCTGGATTTACCTTAGGGCTGTCATGGACTCAAGTGCTCAAATGCCACCAAATATGTAGAGGTGCCTCCCTTTCTAAAAGTTTGCATCTTATCAAATAAGCGTCGCTACCGGAAAAAAGTGAGGGGACCAGCCAAACTTCAAACTGATGCTGACAGCAAACTTTCCACTTCAGGGCCAATGACTGTTCGAATTTGAGCTTCTCGTTACCTTCCGCAGCGACTGGTTTCAATAATGTCCGGTTTTCTCATTTTTTTACTGAGAACATGACATGTTTGGCCAAAAAGAGAGGGGAGGAAACCAGACCACCCCCTTTTCGGGTGCTTATCTTATTTGGACAACAATCAAGAAACAATGAATTCCAAAAAACTTAGAAACAATATATTGCAACAATTAAGAAATTTAAAAATGGAGGTCTAGAAATGTCGACATGTTATAAGCTTGCCAGCACCAGGAGGAAGCTGCCCCAAAGCCTAAAAAAGCTGAGTGCCCTCCACAACACGGTTTCACATATAATAATGAATTTAGGGTATACTAGATGAAATTTATTAGAATTTATTTCTGAAGCCGATGTTCTACCTTCTTTCAGGTTTTTATATGTTTATTTACAACTTTACGGATATGCACTGGGATTAAAATGACAAAACTATAGCTATAGGTACATTTCGAGGATTTTTCTAGCTCTTGAGCACTGGTAAAACATACACATAAAAAGTGTGTCTCATGTTTTACCAGCGTTCAAGAGGTAGAAAAATACCTAAAATGTATGGTTACAGTTTTTAACTTTTAGGTAATTAATTTTAGATTATACTAAATTTTCGGCAGCAAAATACCACGAAATATATGGTTATGCTATTGTGATTTCAATATCCGTGCATATGCGTAACGTAGTGAACAAAAGTTAAAATGTATCACTATGTATCACATTATGTGCACACTGAAATTTATGCACACCACTGCAGGGCGCTGTTTCCATGGCAACTACAATGATCTGCTGCGACGGCTCCTCACCGTGACCGACTTCTCCGTTTCGACAGTGATGTCTGGCTGGTACGTGAGGCAGCCCTGGAACGCCTGCTCCAGGTCCAGCGCCGAGGAACTGTCGCTGATGAAGTACGTGCTGCCGTCGCTGATTTCAGCAAACTTTTCCAGCCTTGAGTCCGCACTTTTCCTGAGACCAGAGCAGCGTTGGTTGTCGGGAACATAGCGATGCCTGTCTCCCTTGAGGATAATACAGAGTACGTGCTGCGGATGTGATCCTTGGCTTTGCCACGCTTAGCAAAACAAAAACAGCGTCAGTATTGTAATTTCATGCGAGTAGAACTTATCCGGTGCTTTCAATAGGTCCTAAACCCAGGTGTGGAGAAAAACTTTAAGTGTATTCCCGAGGGAAGTGGAGAACTCCAGCCTCGTAATGCTAGGAAATTAAAAAAATCAGTTCGAGGTATAAATTGTTGTTTGATTTCTGGATATATTATATATTAATGAATAAGCCAAAAGCGTTTTTTCAATAAGCGTGACAATTTTTTGCACGTTTCGGAGTGTGACGATTTTTGTCAACTTTTATATGAAATTTAAGTCATCTTCATGTGCGTCTGTGCATCTGACAACGACACGATTATTATATATCCCCTCCCCCAACCTTCCATTAAGGCGATAAGTGAATAAGAGTTCAAATGAAGCGTTTTAGCTGAAAGAGCAGGTCGCTGGGACCCAAAATTACACTAGCCAATGTCTTATATTTTTCGATATATTGAAAAGAATTTCACGTTTGAAACCAGTAGGCAAAGAAAGTTATACGCATTTATAATCGTCATTGCCAAGGCCTTGCTGAGCATTTAGGTATCAAGAGGCGCTTAACGTGGCTAATCAGCGGACCGGACGGTACGTTAAATGCAAATTAACCCATTATTTGGTTAAAAGCAACCTTTAAAAAAAGAGGTCCATGCAAGAAAAATTTGACCACGGAGCACAAGTACCGGAGCTTGAGCATGATGTCACCTTCCCAAGGCCACCCCATATCACGTGACCACCCCGGGGAGGGTTTGAATGGGGGGTGAGTTTCTACTTTTTCTCTGTGAACAGTACGTTTTGGGACAAATGAAATATTGATGAAGCGGTTTTTTCAGCATGCTCTATCACATGGCTATATCAGTTCAAATCCATTATGAAGGTGCCACATTCCGTTTAAGTTCGAAAACTATGATGAGTAAGTGGAACATTCAGCTCGTCTAGTGGTGTCTCCAACTCAAACCCTTCGATTCTGGGACACAGTTTATGAGACTAGGGCTGTCACCCCGTGATCGACGCAGTGGTGATGTGACTCTCACCCAAAAGCCATGGTGATGACACGGACCTCAGCGGCCACCACCGGGCCGTACAGAGCCGTCAGGTCCCAGTGTTTGCCGGTAGCGTTGTTCACGCAGTCCTTGTTTTCGTTTCCATCAGTCATCAGCACCATCACGCCTCCTGTGCCAATCTTCTTCTTCAAGGTCTGTGAACATCATTCTATTAGGTATCCAGTCTGCTTCTCCTCCACTTTTGTTCGTTTTTTGTCGTTATGCCCTAATTTATCGGCCCCTGGCTGAGTGGGAACTTTGCAATTACCTCGTAGCATCTGCATGATTTTCTAGGCCGATATATCGGAGAGTGAAAGTGAGAGTTGGAGGGATAAAACAGAGTTCTGTAAATATTTGGTAGAACTTGCAACAAACAGTTAGCGGGATAACTTCACAACAAAAACCATCCAGGACTAATTCCCGCAAAGAGTCATTATAACTTCTGGTCTCCTATAACTGACACTCAAATAATATTTGTTTATTCTCGGTAAAAAATAAACAGCAAAAAACTGTAATTTCCTATCTGGGATCGGGTAAAAAAAATTTCATCAGGCCAAGTGCTCCTAAAATTCCAGGGTGCATAAAACGCACACCTGAAAATTCTGACTGATAGCCTGCATCAGTAATGGATGCAGCTTAACCATTACCTTGAGTCCAAGATCAACGCCGTTGCAGATACAAGTGCCTCCTTTAGCCTGACTGGGGATAAACGACGCCAGCCGCTCTCTGGACTCTTCGTCAACGATCTCTATGAAGTCTGTCAGCAGCTGGCCTTGGTCGGTGAAGTTGAGCACAGAGACGAAGGTGCCGTTCTGGAGCTCGTACTTGATCCACTTAGTGGCCGCCGAGTGCAGCTGCTTAATCCGGTTCGTCTGATGTTCAAAGGGAACACAGATTATGCCGTATAACCTTGGCAGCTGGTACGGAGTTAAACCCAGCAGAACACAATTGTTGTAACAAGCGTGGTTAAGCTAGGGAGGTAGTGAGACTTGTCTACTTTGGAAAAGTAGCAGCAGCTGTGTGATAGGATTCACACGCTTACAATACCTCCATACCTACCGTATGAATTGCAACAGACTTATCTCCTGAACTCACTGTAACCGGTCCTCAACTTTCTGCTATCGAAGCTTTCTTTTTAATTTGTATCAAACCAATACAACGGCATCAAAAGGCTAGAACGTAGATTCATGTTGGTTGCAACCACCCAGAACAAATTGTATCTATATATATATATAAAAAAAAAAAAATATATATATATATATATAATATATATATAAGTATATAACAAGGCAGCAAGTAGACAATACTAGATAGGTGAACGGATTTTTGTGACCATGTGCAAACATTAAGATGAACGGGATTGATTCAGATCTGTCGAGCTGCTTTCCTGCGCTGAGAGATAGAACAATTTTGGGCACACCATTTTAGGCGTACTCTGAAAAATTTAAGGTTTGGAAAATAACTTATTCAGGGAAATCGGACCAAACGCAATTTTGTTATGCAGTATTAACAAAATTCTGCATAGATTTCGCTAGATAGCGAAACATGGTAAACGGTGTTGGATATCCCATTCAAATCCCTACAGAAAATAGTGTGGTCATTTTTTTGTCAGGTCACATTTACGCTCACTGTCGTCATAATATGCCACCATGGGGATAACATGTAGACTAAGGTTTTCAGTCATTACATCTGATTAGTAAAGATGGAGCAAACCAATCTAGACTAAAGGAATCCTCGCAGGAAGCCAAATAAAATAATGTATAATAAGACCTTCCCTGGTCAAATCCGGTCAAATATTATAATTGACCTGACCTTACCTCAGGTCAAGTTCAAATTAGGTCAAAATGCATATCATTAAAACTGCAAGAATGAGGGAAACCTAATGCTGTTGAAGTAAACGCCTTAAAAGTATTAATTTCCAAAGCATTAAGTTTAAACCATTTTCCCCTGTATTTCCAACGGAGAGGTCATGGCTCGTGGCTGACCTTAGGCCATCGATATAAAAATAAGCGAACAGGTTTTGTAGAAATCTGTGGGATCATTATGTGTTACGCGTTTCAATTTGATAGGCTCACCTAGTTTTGACTTATGTTATCTTAAACTTTTTTGAGGTCACGTCACTTGACCTGCACTGGTGACATGACCTGAGGTATCCCAACCTTAAGATTTTGCTGAAAGCTGTAAAAATGATCAGGGAAAAGGTGTACTAAGTATGGCAGTGCCACGCGCCGCCCTTTTTATTCTTTCTTAAAACACCCAGGGGCGGGTACCCTCCCCGTCAATGCCCGTGTTAACAGACTACAGTGCCGCCTTCTGTCGCAGTTCTTTGTGTGGTCCAGCTCGCCTGTGCCGTTGGCTCCATGCTTCCTGAAGTATCCAGCACCATAACGAAATGTGCCTGTGCAGGCCTCACGATCTGGAAGCTCGGCTGGATCTCAGATGGTGTGCGGTTCTTCGCTGGGTTGCTGCCGTACACACACACATTAGCGTTCAGTTTCGCGATAAATGCAGCACAAAGACAGCATTAGATTTTGCGTTTCAAAAAGATGGCAGTTCAGTCCAGAAGAATCCAACGGCTACTCATGTGCAAAAGTTCAGTCCCAAACCATGTCCTAAAAAGCCAGGCTTACCACCCTCTAACCGTGAGAAACAAAACGATGGGACAAGTCGTCGGCAGGATTAGGCAAGTCGTCGGCTGATAACTGAATGTGTGTAAGCCGGACCATTGTCCGTCAGAGCAAATGACTGTGAGATATCTACTCCGGCCTGATGTCACGCTTTTACTCTCACCCCCCCTTCAAAGTCGAAGCAGGTGAGTTGTGATAATATTCGTGTCTAGGACCCCGCCGTGCAGCAATGATTATTTCTGTCAAATTTACCTTTAAATAGCCACCTATAACACGTTTCCCGCTAACAAAATAGACTCCATTGAGGGTGTCCCCTTTGGACGAAGACGTTCTAACGCCAGCGTATGATGCTGATGTTATTGAAATTAACACGCGCCCCGCTGGAGTCCCTTGTATGACGCGCCCCGCTGGGGGGCGTTTTTCGCCCCCTCCGTATCTCGTTCCCCACGAAAGCTAAAGGAAAATTACGGGTGGCATTCGAAAGCTCTTGACAAGACGAAGAGAATTTACAAGAATAATTTTTATGTCAGGTCAATATTGAGGTCAGCATAGGTCAAAGAATGCTCCATAGGCTTAAAACAGAGCAGTCTACGTTTCCCTCTCTAGATCTGCCCTCAGGGGATCTAGATAAAATCTTTATGCATCCTTGGATTTCTCTCATCGCGGTGAATCGAATGATGTATAATATGACCTTGCTAAGTCAAATAGTCAAAATGACCTGACCTCGACCTAGGTCAGGGCCACAGAGTGACCTGGCATAGTCATGTTGCATATCAATCGACTCCCCGTGACAATATAAACACAATGCAAGCAAAATGGGAGCTTCATCTCAATTCAGTAAGAAGTTATTGGCAAAACAATCGCTCTATGCTACCGTGACCTGATATGACCTTTGAGAGATCAGATGCTCAAAAACTCAACTTTACGGTCAGGATCGTGGTAAGAATAGACAGTTTGAGGATTTTCAGCCTTATCTATCCAGTATTTTTTGAAAATGAGTCCATTCTATTTTTCACCATAGACTTATAATGGGGTGACCAAAAAATTGACCCCACCTTAGGTCACCAAATATCAAAATTCCGAGATAGCAGCTTTGTAGATCCTAATGACCTTATCATATTGTGGAAGTTTCAAACTAATCAGTTCGCTAATGTTCCCTGGGCGCTGCTTCAAACTCGTAATTTTAGGTTTTGAGGTCGGGTCACTTGACCCTGAATAGCTTCTTGACCTGACATGACCTTAACTCAAAAATTTGGTCAGATGTGTAAAATTAATCAGGGATAAGCTACCGTAAGTTTCGTTGTTCTGCGTCTCTTGATTTTTGAGCTATCTGGCAAAAAATAGGAGGGGCGAATTTCGCCCCCCCAGCGGGGCGCGTGTTAAGACGATGTCGTGCTTAATGCTCCGTCGCATGATCTTTATTATAGTCTGTTATTGGAGAACTCTCTTGTCGAGGGCAGCATTTATAGACGATTTCAACCCCCCTGTCGAGGGCAGCACTTGTAGACGGTTTCATGCCTCCAGTTCAGCTGTCACTCACCTGTCCCGCGCATAGTTTTATGCTCCATCTTTTACATATAACCAGCAGGTGATTTCATGCCCCACCTCGAGATGGATATCTGTATCCATGGCTTTAGACGGCGTGTGCAGAATTTGTAACTATGGACCTTGCCTCGACTCACATAGTTCTGAAACAACTAAATCTTCCCGCGCCAACATTCCATCTAATAATCATGACCAGGTAAATTGGTTCTTACTTGTGGCCGCTGAAGTCTGCGTGCGCAGCGATGACCTCCCAGACAGAGCGGTGCTGACAGCGGAAGTTCTGTTTTGTCGGGGCATCCGCCTGGTGCTTCCTGGGCTCCGAGCAGTTGCAAAAGTAATTTATCTGAAACAAATGTAGGCAACGCATTCGACGTCTTGCAACGGATATCTGAAGTAACGGGCGTTTCGGAAAGCGAGTCGGGAATGTGCACTGAAGACCACTTTATCAACAATGGTTTGATCGGCAAAGACGCAGTGACGCCAAATGAGCCATGGCAGCATTTGTGGTGCCCTGAGCATCAGGGTCCGGGCTTAAGTCGCGGCAGGGTCTATGAATAGTGTAATCTGGAGGCCAAAACACCTTCCAACATGTTCAAGCTGGGAATCAACACTGATGGAGGGGGGGTAAACTGGGGCAGGTCCCCCTATCGAGTACCCGACACCCCCTGAAACCAACCAAACGTGTCATGAAGCGTTGTTTCCCATGTCCTCCTCGATCTCCCAGGATATAAGAATTGACGCCTTAGAATGGAATTAGGCTTCCCTTAATAGGTTTAATTTCAAGAGAAGGCCCAAATAGCGCCTCCTGACTAACTACCTCCCCTCCCAAGCTGACATTCTGGGCGTACCAATACACAGGGCACGGCAAAAGAACGGCTATTTCTGGGAGTCAATGTGAGTGAGACGCTCGCCAAAACGGCCAGACGCTAACGCCTCAACGCCTGCTGTATCATTCATACCGAGTCAAGGTAGGTGTAGGACATGAGTGAAGAGATGGCGTCTTGTTGGTCGTAAGGGTAGAAGAAGCAGTCACTGTTTGGCAGGCCAGTGGTGTCGTTGTACCTGCAGTCTCCACCGTTACTGGCATCCCTGCCAAGTGAGGTAGTGAACATGAAGTGGTAGAGAACATAGATGAGGAACATGAAGTGGTAGAGAACATAGATGAGGAACATGAAGTGGTAGATCGGTAACGCTCGATCGAGTCATGGATGCAGTGCACAAGTCAAGGGTTTGAGTCCTAGTTTCTTACCTCTTCTCAGGGCTTTCAAGTAGTCCTGTCGTTCTTTTTAAGTATGAATAACTGAGTACGTTTTTGCTGGCTAATTTCTTAACTTGCACAAACCCACACCGACCCGTTCACTATACAAATAATCAGAATTACGTGGTTAAGTAACACAGCGGAGAGATACAGGAGAGGAAAAAACCCAAACGTGTCGGCAACTGCAGGTGTTAGATTCCGAAAGCCTTTAAAAGCTCGTTACCTTTAAAAGGCATGTACCCTTAAGCTTCACACATAATCACACACAAAGCGAAAATCTGAGCCGGCCAGGGTTCGAACCCAGTACACATCACTCACTCACCAACCGCATGACTGATCAACACGCGCATTGATGCAGGGCGGGTATCTGCCCCCTCGTGTTTTTGGAGATATAATAAAAACGGTGGTGCGTGGTGCCGCCGTATTTGGTATGCCTTTTTCTGATCATTTTTAAAACTTTAGAAAACAATACGGTTAGGTCATCTCAGGTCAGGTCATCAGTGCAGGTCAAGTGACTCATCTAAAAAAGTTTACGATAGTATAAGTAAGAACAGGGAGAACGTATCCGATTGAAACTCATATCCGACTGAAGTTCACACACTCATTTTTACTTGTCCCGTTACAAAAAGGGGTCTCCATATAAGCGACAGCTGTTGCCGGTCGTACCCTGTCGCTGCTGTCCACCGCCGCACCGCGGTGGGCGGCCTGACCGACGGGGCGTAGCTGCAAAATATGCTACTGACGTCTATTGCTCCTGAGCTGAGCATGGGTAATCTTTCATGATTGGCTAGATAAATGAGCTATTTATAGATTTGATTTTAAAGAAAGGAAAAGAAAAGGAGGAATGAAGTGTTCCATGAACATTGAATACTGCCGGGCCGTCAAGCACTGCTGCAGCACACAGCGCCTCTCAGTTTCATGCAGCCTCCGCACAAATTACCACTCACTGACCACCGCCATAAATATTGCAGGAATAAGCATGCTAAATTTCAATGATTATGAAAGCAAGGCGCAAGATAGCGTGTGTAAACCTTTGATGAAAATATTCGTAAGAAATCTACATGTAGTTAAAGTCAGAAATCGGACGGTCACGATGTAAGTATATCAAACATCAACATTATACCACGTATTATTTATGTATGCATATGAGCGAGTGCCAACCTGGTCGGTCCTGACTCACAGCTGGTATCCTTGTATGTCGGTGTTTGTACAGACGTTGGGTACCAGCTCGCTCTCTCCGTTGGCTTGCTTCCTGTAGTAGAACATGGGGTACCTGTCGTCGCCCGGGTACCCGTACTCCTCGAACACGCCGTACCGCAGATGTGCCCACTCGTGGATTAGGACCTTCCCTGTGGGAGAAGTGCATAGGTGTTAGCCATTAGGGTTAAATCCTATGCTATTAAACCATATGCTATTAAATCCTATTGGGTTGGATTATGTGGAGTGTTAAAGGAATATGTATAATTTCAAACGTTAATAGGTTTCGGAGTGCTGCGGGGGAGCACTCCGAAAGGCACATTACCTGATTCTGATGAACATATAATTTATTGCCCGAACATATAATTTAAGTGTATTATGTCTATTTCACATCCAGGATTCGAGGAGGCAGGTTAGTATACACCTTGTTAACTTTCTCATTCAGTCAATATGAAGTTAATCCTTAATTCCCCGGAAATGTTAAGCTTAATGGCAGACAGAAAACGAAACCATGTACTTTTCTATGCTTTGCAAGACTGCTGCCGCAGTTTGAGCACGAGAAAATTGGTACAACGCCTTTGAAACAGGCAATTTTTTAACATGTTAACTTGGGGCTGTTCCCCCCCCGTCAGCCGAAATGCCCCCTCCCAGTGCACGGAAATTGGCCACCCAGTGAAATAGACAGATGACTTAAAATTTACCAAATGCAGACTCACCTAACGAAAATAAGGCGGGCCACCACCTGATTATTATAACTTGGTTCTATTTCTGGTCCCAAATTAGCAATCCACAAAAATTGTGTTAACAAATTTGCACCCGGGGCTGCCTACTACACCGTGCGAAGACGAAACAAAGCGCGTATTTACGGGAAATCCCGGCAAAGCAGCCTCAGCATCAACTAATCACAATGCTGGAGATGAGCGTTGACCTACAACCAATCAAACATCCTGTTCTATCCGACCGGAAGCCCACAACCCAGCCAGTACCGTGGCATTGTATGATGCTCTCATTTCATACGCAGTCAGTTGTCAGCGCTAAGAGCTCGTTCGTGGATTAGACGGGACACGGTGTAGTCAAAGTGCGTACGACTGGTTGCTGGTGTGGCGGTATGAAGTGCTTAGCCTTTTTATTTATTATTGTGGTGGTAGCATACACAAGAGTCGCCACCGGAAAAAAGAGAGGGGCCATCCAAACTTCAACCTGATGCTGACAGCAAACTTTCCACGTTAGTACCAACAACTTTTCGAATTTGGGCTCTTCGTTGCCTTCCACAGCGGCTGGTTAAACAAATCTCCGGTTGTCTCCCATTTTGACTGATATCAGGAAATTGTTGGTCAAAAAGTTGGCGTGGGAGGGTGATTGATGATCCCAAAAATGTTCTGGTTATGTGGATAAAATCATTCAATAGCCACGCGGGTCTGGAAGGGCATCCCTGGCTTCCTATTAGATGGGTAGTGTGCTAAAACAATTAGTTTAAACAGTCAGTGGTACAAGTCGCTTTTTCTGTGGTTTTATGACTACCGCTAGGGTCGTTTTAGCCTCAAATCTGGCTTTTGTGGTGTTTATTTGGCTATTTTAGTGTAAATAAAATTTTCCCCTCTTTGGCCCTTTTTCTAACTCGGTTTGACCTTTCCGCTAAAAAAACCTGGAAGCCCTGGGTAGCATCTATAATATCTAGATATGGAAAAACACAAAAATGAGAAACATTCTTTAACACTAACGTGTCTAAGTTTTATTGAGCCCCCTCAAAATGGGGTCTTGCTCCCCTGAAGAAACTATAATTGCCAGAACAAGAAATGCCCCCCCCCACTGACTTTTCCTTAAAAATACCCTGCTTTGAAATGGAACTTCTAGTCTACACCGAGTGACAATAATTTCACATTCTTGCTACACGGTTGGGGTTGTGGCATCTCTGAAACCCTAGCCCCCAGAGCCGGGCGGTGAGCTACCCAAGTCCGTTACTCCGCTACTCTGATACCTGCAGACTCTGCGAATAGCGGATTGGTGGCTGTTTCTAGGACGAAAAAGTAGCGGAGTAGCGAGTCTCAAGCAGCCTGTTACCGTACCGCCACTAAGATAAATAAGGGGCTGGAGATTGACAGACATATTTTCGTCGTTAGAAAAACAAAAAAGGTTCAAGAATTGTTTTCATGTGACTTTATTTCCAACATCCTACAATAAAAGAGCTAAATGGTTCTGTAATTTACAGATAAGTTCTAGCTTGCTTGAACTTTCTTTTACCCTATTCATCAGAAAAAACACTATCTAAAATATTGCCATCCAGCTAGCGCAGTTGGTAGAGCATTGGACTCCAGTCCGCATCTCAGGAACATGTTGCGGCACTCAACCATGATGCAGAATTAGGATTGATTCCCCTGAGACGCTCTGGTGGTCGATATTTACCCGACGTAGGTCGGTTGGCAACTGAGTGGTGAGAGGGCAACCTGAGCAGGGCGGCCGTCCCTGTGCTTTGTGGGACGTTAAACTTTGAATTCAAAATTAACCCGACAAAATGGCGGAATTGAGCGTATGGATGGTAGGGCCGGGGTATCCAATACAAATCCTTTGATGACGGAAGAAAGATATCCATCCCAGGATCCGAACCCCCGGACATATATCCGGGGGTCAGAGGTGTCAATTACGCAAGTCTGGTTTTAAAGGCGACTGTACACAGAAAAATGTAGTGTATCAAATAGACTGTAGACTGTGTAACCGTGATCAAAGCAGGGCGCAATGCATAGGAGAGTCGACGAGGCCCATCCGATTGCGATGTAACGAACATTCGCGGGACGCGAAAAATAAAGCTAGGAACACGCCTCTAGGAGATAATTTCCTCGAGAAACACGCAGCACAGGACACTCAGGCTATATCAGAACCACTTGAGCTAAAAGTAGTTCATCGGGCCCGTGATCATCCAGATAGAAAGATAGCCGAATCCATATTCATTCAGGATCTTCATCCCAGCTTTAACATATAAGGAACGTCCTGACCTATTATGTGGGTCTAAGGTAGGCTATCATGTAAAGGGAATGTGGCATCTTGGTCGAATTCTGGATTTTAGTGTATTTAGCCGTACATTTAGCCGAAAATAATGAAACCACTCATGATTTCTCTGAAAAATGTACAATAAGCTCAATATTTTGATTTTTTGAATACTCCTCTAGGAAAATAAATAAATATCTGCCTGTGGATGATGTCATGATCTGGCAACCACTACCATACTGAAAACACTTCAAGGGCTTCGATTGGCTGATGCTCATCGTGACGTCAGCATATGTCGTCACACCAACAGCCATAAAAACTGTGACCTGCTGCTAAGGGTACATGAGGGGTACATCGCAGGCAGGTTTTAGCTTTTTCCTACGGAAATCTCGAGTTCCAAGATAAATGATATATTGAGTACCGGATTTTCCGACTTGCTCTACAACTTGGCTATCCCCGTTAAAATCACGTTATGAAGGTGCCACATTCCCTTTAACAGCAGTGGTTTAAGAGGTTAGAGAGGGACCAGCGTAAGAATATGTGTTCTGGGGTAGGCCATCCATACATTATTGATAATGCTTTCTGATGCTAGACGTATATGCATTTGACGTTTAACTTTGCGCCAGATGTAGAGGCTGGAGAAAAGGGCTGTGATTTTTTAATTAGTTTAACTAGTCAGAAGTGATAGGCTTAGGTCAAAGGCAGTGGCGGATCCAAGGGGAGGGGGCAAAAAAGGCATTTGCCCTCCCAAAGGGAAAAGCTCGGGGCAAAACTATGGTTTTGCCCCCCAAAGCGATCGAACTCCTTTTTCCCCCACTGCTTTTAGTTTATAAGCAAGATTTTAGTACTTCAACTCTCAACTTCAAACAGAACCAGTTAAGTTCAGGGTAAATATTGAGGCTTGGATAGGAAAAAAGTATTTCGAGCCCACATTTCTCACCGTTTCTTGTTGCTTCTCGCCTCTTATACCTAAAATTTGCCGACAGATCATATTTTAGCGCAATTTTTCACTGCGTGACTTTTTTTTTGCTTTTTGACATTGGTTTGCCCCTCCCAAACCGACCGGTTAGATCCGCCACTGGTCAAAGGTACGGCTCAGGGCTCGTTTTTTCTTAGGTAATTAATCATTGATGATAATTTTCTGCAGCCAGATGTATACTTATTCGACGCTTAACGTTGGGCCAGAGGTACAGGCTGGGGAAAAGGGTTTATCACTTATAAACCATATTAACTAATATTATGTAATGGATTGAGTTTAGAGATGACTTGACCCTGACCAATGAGTACAATCATAATCCAATGATTCGAGCGAAGCACTTATATTACAATATAGCATCAGGCTGAATTAACCCGCGCCCCACCGAGGGGTCCGGCGCCACCTTCGCCCCACCGGGGGCCATCGATGGCCCCCCTCTAACTCCGAAAATATGAGCGTTAGCGCAAATCTGCAAAGTGCAATAGAAGGCTCGCGTGAATTCAGTATGAAATTACTTCACATGTTTTAGTGCTCAGGTCAATGATTTGACCTCCAGAGGTCAAATTAGGTCAAGATCGGCTATTTTCACTCAAATATGCAATGATTAAGCAAACTGGGCATAACTCTTATGACATTAGAGCTATTGAGGCCTGGTAAAATAAATTTGATAGAAAATTGCCAGTACTTTTTCCGTTATGTGGAACGTAAAGACCTCCCGCCAGTGGTTTGACCTCCACAGGTCACCTCGTGACCTAATATGACCTGAGGTCACGAAAGGTCAAAAAGTGACCTTGCCGTACATCAAATGAAAGCCAATGACAAGAAAAACACGATGGTGTTTGTTTCACCGCTCTAGCTTAATTAGGTCAAAAGTTATTGTCAAAATACTGTTTTTGAACTCTGGTGACCTTGGATGACCTAGGAAAAGTCAAAGGGCAAATATGACCCCTGGGATCCGTGAAAGGGTGTCAAAAACGCTGTCCTGAGCAGTCTGAGTATTTGCAATCATTTTTGTGGCTTTTATATAATGAAACAGCTTTTCCCCATGCTTTTCCAATGGGAGAGGTCACCTCGTGACCTGACCTTAGGGCACGAAATCGAAAAATCCCGGATATACACCTTGTAGACCCTGGAGGGGTCATGAAGTGTAGGAAGGTTCAAATCGATCGACTTTGAAATGTAGCTCTTACAGAGCTCTAAAGTTGAAGTGAGGTGACCTTGGTTGACCTCATCTGGTGACCTGACCTTGGGCGACCCGGGGTAAAAGATTTCAGGGATGATGGGAAAATAATGTAGTGAGAGGTAGAGCCCTCAACTGCGGTGCTGCGCCTCTTCGTTTTTCTGCTATCCCGGAAAAACCTTAGGGGGGCCATCGATGGCCCCCCGGTGGGGCGAGGGTTAAATGGGAAAGTTTGCAGTTATTACACTGACCTAGTATCACGTGTACTTAGTGCTAAATGCAAAGTTATGGTTAGTATTTTAGCTGCAGTCAACTACAAAAATAAAATGAATGATAAGAACAGAAATATACACATAACCGATTAAGATACTTTAGCAAATTTGTCATTATTAATGAAAAGCTAGTGTTTGGCTGAAATGATAGAAAAACCTGTCACACAAATACTGGTCTAGTTTGTTTATTGTCGGCTTTACTCTTAGGCTAGAGGTACCAAGATCTTTGTTGTCACGACATCCAATTTTTTTAAACAATTCATTCTAAAAGGCGTTTGTGTGAAGCTTAATTCGAGGTCTGGCTACACTATGACTGATAATTTTTTATATTTACTGCATGATTCTAATGAAGGACTGTGCCCAAATGTGTAATCTTCAGTTTTTTTACACCCAGATTCCAGGGGACAGGCCAGTGAACACCTCATCAAATTATCATCATGCTCCTCGCCGCAGCACTCCAATATCTGTCAACGTTATTTTGTCTCAGGTTAAACGTAGATTAAACTACGGTGACATATCTTTATGCACAACGCTGACTTAACGCTTAGCCCCAAAGCTGTGCCAAACGCCGTGCTCAGCTGTTGGCAGAGGCAGATCTAGGCGAGACGTTTTGGGGGGGGTAACGAGGGCAAAGTATTGAAAACATAGTTTTTTTAAATCGGCTAAAATATAATAAGACAATAAATAAGATTTGACCACTTCGAGGGGGCCGTGACCGGATTACTCCCCTGGATCCGGCCCTGGTGGGCAGCGTTACCTGCCGGGCCGTATTTGCGCTGTGACGTGGTGTTCAGCTGCTGCAGGTACTCCGGTGTGACGTGGACGTACTTTCCCGGCTCCCCGCATCCCCCTGGCTGCAGGGTGTAGGGGTTGTTGCCGTAGGCTTCGTTTTGCGGCGCCACCCGAATCTGGGAGCTCTGCCGGGGACCACATGGTCACGTAAGCGGAGCTTGACAGTAGCCATAGTCAGCTACTAGAGGCACAGGTAGGTCCTTCAAAGGGTGTTCAAAGCTGATCAGCGAGTGCGCTCTTTACAAGTGCAAAGGAAGGGCTTCCAAATTACGCATCATTGCGGGAGTTGCTCGTTCGGGCGGCGGGGTCGGGGTATTCGTGACAAGTCCCTTGATGAATTTAGTGAGGTTCCTTCTCTGAAAATGGAACTTGCAACAGCTCGGACAAAATCTGTAGGAAAATCTGGCTCTCTGGTGCTTTTGAATTGCATCTGAATTGTGTTTAATTAATTTTTAAAAAAATATTGGAGCCCCGATGAAGCTGTAAAAGCGAAACGTTGGGATAGATAGAGATTAAGTGGTTGAACTAAATACAAAACTCTAACAGAATTTATCATTCACTTAGTCATTTCTTAAATTCGGAATGTTTGTTTTAGTTACTGCAGATGCCTATCTAAACATAACTGCTCTATCATGATTGAACAACCGGCACTTCAATAGAGAGTGCGATGTGTTCTCTCTGTATGGCCGCAAGTGCATTTTTGGTGATTCATGCGCTTGAATTTGGAATTGGTGTGAATTTGGCTTGCTCATATTTACTCTGAAATAGGAATGATATCCAGCACACAGCTTGAGCTTTATGAAAACTAAGAATATTATGTCCTAAGCTTATCAGTTTTAGACGACTCTTTGAAAGGACTTGCAGGATAGCTATTTTGGAAACCGTTCGCCCCCACCTGTAGGCGGCTTTGACTGAATTCACTGTGAAAAAATTTTACACCGTTGGTGCAAGCGCAGACGGCTATCAAGTGTCAAAAAATCATAGCAGCACCATGTTGTCGGGATGTTCCGAGTCATGTGGTATGCTTGGTGCTATCCCTGCTCTTTAAAAGGCACAGTTACGCCTCATATATCAATCGCGAGTAAGGCTGCACCCTTCACCCGAACAGCATCAACGAAGATTCACCAGAGTGCAGGCGAGATCGCTTAGAAGTGCAACCTAAAACGCTTGAGTTGTATTGCGAACTATTATAACCGATTGTCTAAAATCGAGGAGTGTAACGTTGCACCTTTTAAGGGTGCAATGCGGCATGGTTAGGCTCACGCGCGCCGTCAGTTTTACTGCACCTGCATCACTTCCGCTCGCGTCTCCCCACTTTGGTTCAGGACGCGACACGGAGCGGATGGGCTCTGAGCTATACTGCTATTATGCTTTTTTCAGATCAGTTATTGATTAGGGCTTAACAGCACAAGCTCACACCCTGTTGTAGAGATTTCTGGTGCTGGATCATTTATTTATTTAGTGGAGCTGCTTGGACTTAAGCCTTGGCGCCTTACTGAGCAAGAGAGCTCAGCACCACCTAGCCAGTTTGCGCCTTTTACCTGCCAAGTGACCACGAGGACATTGGCAGGTATTCTGCCTCACCAGGAGGAGGAAATAAGGTAAGGCAACCTGAACCTACGGTATTTCGCCACCAACGCCATGGCATTGGATGAAAATAATTGCCTCTGAATTACCTACTTCCCCCAATTGTTTAGATCGTCTTACCAGGACTGTCTTCACCAGTGGCGGATCTAGATTGGTTGTTTGAGGGGGAGGGGAGAGAGAAATGGCCCCAAATCGTGATAAAATTTTTTGAAGAAATCCGGGCAAATAATGTGGTTTTCGGGGAGATTGCCGTTTTGCCTCCCTCCCCCCCCCTGGATCGGCCAGTGGTCATTACGGGTTTGAGTAGATGGGGGTGGGTGGAGCTCATTTACGTTTTGTAAAATCGCTGAAAGAAAACTATGCTCTCCTAAACAAACAGAAAGTATTTTCAGGAGGGATAGGTATTAATTTTTCCTGCTTCTTTTCCTACAAAGAGCGATCAATCATCCGGCGCCCATGCTGCTTCGTGGCATTCCCGAAAGGCCTCAGCACATACGCAGATCCAGGGGGCATGGGGGGCACGTGAAAACTGCAAAAATATGTACGACAAACTATAATAAATTGGGAAGACCGGGTCTGGTTGCATCACGGATTGAATGCTACTATGCAGTGCATTTTTCTCAAATTTTAACTGGGGACCGCAGAAGGAAAGGGGCAATATCAGGACTCAAGGGGTATGTTTCATTAGTAGAAGGGGGACTTTTGGTTCCTGCTGTGCACAATAATTATCATGTTCGGGTAAATATTTTTTGGTGGAAAAGTAAAATACCTGATATTTTACTTTCCTACCACCTGGCTTTTCATGCGCACCTTGTGTGTGGCAGCCTGCCCCAAGAGATAATTCTGCCTGCCCCGCAGGCCAGGGGCAGTATGCAGCAGCTGCATGTGTATTTTTGTAAGATCACCATTGCCGTACACATCACGGTTAATGAAGGTTACTTTTATCCCCCAGCTGCCCTTACACTTCTTGGTATATCATACTATGCCCAAAGTGTATGCGGTTCTCCCAATCGCCCTCCCTTTGCCTGAAATTCTGAACAAGCTGCCTCAAACCAGAAAATTTACCAAAGGGCTGCCCTCACCAGATCTCGTCAAAGCCTGTAATAGTTTGCAATCTAGATTTTAAGCTGCCCCAACCATCTGGTCAAGTCTCCTGACATATGCTGCATATTGGTTAAACGAACCAAAAATAGGGCACAGACACACTCACACATTGATGGCATACTGAGATGTTATGTTCAAACAAAATGTAATTAGCTCTTTGCCCCCCCAGTTTAGATGCTTAGGCCCTATCCTCATGGCATTGTATGGATATAAATGCTTTAGAAAAACCCTTTGCCCCTTCCAGTGCTGGGCACACGATCTAAAAATAAGGGGTTTGCTATCGCTATTCCGCGATGGAAAAATGACATTCCGCGGTCGCGGAGTATTCGTTTAAGTTTAAATCAAAATTCTGCAATCTTTTGTTCCACGATCTATATTATGTTTGTGGTTGGAGTCCTTCATTATTCTGCATATCTAATTTTACCTCACTTGTTCATTTATTTAAAAAGGGTCTTAATATGATAACTTCAGAAACATCCAAAAGAATATTGGACACTGTCCAAAACCAGGCCCTTCGAATTATAGCCGATGCTTTCCGAACTTCATCTGTTTCAAGCCTGCACGTGGATATACACGAGATGCCACTTGCTTTGCAACGGAGATATGTTGCCATGCGATATGCGTTGAAGCTTAAACAGGACTCCGATTATCCTACGTATGACACTTTTTTGACAACAGTAGACTAAGGCGAATCGACAATGGTTCTCGCACATCTGCTCGACACCCTGGCATTAGAATCCGTGCATGGCTGAGCGAGGCTGACATCAATCCTGAAGGCGTCGAGACCGCGCAGCTGCCAGCTGTTGAGCCGTGGCGGACGTCCAAGGTCGAGATAGATACACGGCTACTAGAGCTGACCAAAGGCCTGACGTCGGAAGCCGTGCGTCAAACCTTCTTGGAATACTGTTCGTCCAGGTTTCCAAATCATGCAGCCTTCTATACGGATGGATCGAAGTGTGTTAATGGTGTGGGATGCGCGTTTGTGGGTAGCAATATTCAGCGGCGATATTCACTCCCACGGGCTGCCTCAGTGTTCACAGCAGAATTATACGCGATCTTTCGGTGCTTGGATCAGGTTCTGCGGTCGAGAACCAACCGATTTGTAATTTTCAGTGATTCGCTTTCGTCATTACAATCACTCCAATCACTTACGTACAATGCATCAAACCCATACCTTTTACCTCTCATCAGACACATCAAGATACACCAGGCTGTGAGTCGAGGGAAGTCCGTGACTCTTGCGTGGGTACCTAGTCACAGTGGCATCAAGGGAAATTAACTGGCCGATGGGGCAGCTAAAGAAGCAGCGAGCAGCGAGCCTTCCCGCGGAATCCATGTCCCGTACTTTGATATGTTCCCGTGTGTTAGGAGCTACCTCTCCGGAATCTGGCAGCAACGATGGGACGCGGACCCCAAGGGTGGCAAGCTGAGGGAGCTGAAGCCCCGGATAGGACCATGGTCATCTGCCGATGCAGGCAACAGAAGGGACGAGGTTGTTATCTCCAGACTAAGAATAGGGCACACGTACTCCACACACTCTTATCTCTTGACTAGCGACCGCCCGCCGGAATGTCCGCGATGCGGCGATAGACTGACGGTGAGGCACGTACTAGTGAAGTGCCGTGACTTTGAGCTGGAGAGGAGGCTGTATTTGCCCGGCTCACCGTCGCTAGAGTCGCTTCTGGGGGAATCTCCCTCTGTTAATTGTTCAGATATAGAAATGTATCTTGGAGCAGTAAATTTTAAGGTGATATATTCTACTACGTAGCTGGGTGTCTGTGCAGTTTTTATGAAGTAACCTCATTGATGTAGTTGTTCAATTCAAGTGACCAAGAGGAGTTTTTTTCCCTTTTATCTACTGAGTAGCCAGACGTCGGTGGATGGATCACATGCTTAACATGTTTTAGGAGGACTACGTCGTTTCTTTTTTCGCCTGCTGGAGCCTCCCGGAGTGTTTGTTCACGATGTTATGGGCGCCATGTGACCTTGGCTGTCGGCGCGCCCGAAAACCCCAAAGATGATGATGATGATTAATATGGTGACTTAAATAGTACTAATTGCTTATTTCAATCCTTTTTTGTTTCAGGTGGCAGCACAAAGGGCAGAGGAGAGCAAAATTCCCGGCACTTCATCAGAAATTTCCGCTCAGAAACCGCGTTGGGGCGGGAAAAGAGGCACTATTCCTGCATCAGCACGTCTTTTGCCGGGAGGTTAACCAGGGTTTACCGGTGGCTATTCAGGTCCGCGTTGTGAAGCTGATGATGAGGCTATAGGCCCAGTGGAAGACATTCCACGAGGCCTGGGGTGCGGTGCAGAGGCCGAATAGCAGGACAGAAACGGCCGGATACGTGTTTGGGTTATGTGATCAGTGTGGTTGGAGTATTTGCTTCGAGTTTTGTCGTAATATCGCTAATACAAGACTGCCGTTATTTGCAGTGTTACCTCCGAGTTGTTCCATGCAAGGCAGTTTCGGAACGGTCATGTGAAGGCCTGAAACAAAGCATATGGTTTTGGAAGCGCGCGTGATTGTATAACTCTTGCTTTCTACCGGGAAATGTTATTCCATCTCCGAGTTCAGAGGTTCGTTACATGTAACGAATTTTAGTTCTACAGAAGTGTTACGTCACACTCTTGAGCGAGCACAAACGTACTAAAGGTATGGTGCTACACTTATAAGGAGCGCAGGGCAGTATTGGAGCAGTGCGACGTTACACTTCATAGGTGACCAGTAAAGTGCGAAAGGTTCTACGATAAGCAGGAGCAAGTTAGCACTGGAGAAGTGCTACGTTACACTCTTTTGACCAACGGTGACGCACCAAAGGTGTTACAAGGTACGGGTAAGGAGCGTCGGTACACTAGATACCAGTGCATGTTACACCTTTTAGGCGAACGTATGTCCGTTTAAAAGGTCCGTTCTCCCTCCACGCTTTAAAGATGCGTTGTTGCACCAACGGTGGGCACATTTTTTCAGTGAAAGGAAGGAGCCTACGGCGTGCGTTACATACCTCGTATGTTTCCGAGTAGCTCTCGCGGTCCACCTTGATATCTGTCCAGGACATGGGGAGGACAATGGTGACGTTCTTGAAGTAGGCACGTTTGTCAGTGGCGGTGAAGAGAGCCCCAGAGGCCTGGCGGAACATCACCTGCGGGCATGCCAGGTTTCAGAGGCGTCAGAGGTCTGTGACGTGGCAAAGTATAGTATGTTCCGCACTGGAGCGACGGGAAGTTACATCACCGACATGGGGAGGGACAGCAAACTAGCTCGGCAAAGCAAAAAGGGAACTTTTGAGAATTTCTTGGTTAAGCGATCACCGCCAACTTTCTAGCCCTTCTCGAACTGACACCTTATTCTACAGACAAATGATAGGCCATGTGATCAAAGTATTGACACTTTCTAGCCTCAGTTTACATCAGTGTACAGAATACGTTTTTTTGTCGATTGCGTTTTTGTTCCCAGTATTTGGCTCCAGTTTAAAAAGTAAAAATCTACAAACCTGTGCCTTTCTCATTATAATGGAAATAGTGAGATTTACACCATGTATGCAGACAAAATGTGTTGCGCAGGGATGTTCATTCCTGAACAGTACGCAGTCATACTATCATGGGGGAAATATGGCTTGTTTGCTTCAAGATAATGGTATGGATGGAGGCTCTCCGTATCTTAGTCCCTAAATTCCGGTACTTTTTTGATAGAGGGTCTTTTACAATGTCCCCTCCCCACCATGGAGAAGATGACATTATGCGAAGCTGTCTTTGTGTGAAACCACCGTAAGTACCGTTGTTTTACCTATCTTCTTTTTCGCATAATGAGGGAGAACCCGGATTAGGTCAACTTTCACCTCATCAACCCAAAGACTGCTTGTTAACACGCGCATTGACAGGGAGGTGGGTACCCACCCCTCTCGGGTTTGTCGGAGAAGACATAAAAACGGCGGCGCGTAGCGCCGCCGTACTTGGCATACCACTTTTCTAATTATTTTTACAACTTGAATGAGGCTACCGATGAGCACTTCAGTGAGGCTCGGGATCGCTGCACAGCCTCCCTTCCACCGACTGGCCGGAAGCGAGTTCGGCATAAACCGTCAGTGACATTGGTAACATCACATCCCAATAAAGTATGGGCTCATAAAATCGATAAAATTAATCCCAAGGCATCTGATAACAGTGTTCTCTGAACTTTTTTAGGATGACTGGTACTATCATTGCCTCACTAAAGCGTCGAAATTAACACGCGCATTGACGGGGGGCGGATACCCGCCCCCCCTCGGGTTTTTCAAAAATAGAGGGGCTAGCGGGAGTAGGTAGAGGGAGTAGGTTTTTCAAAAGAGCGGGTAGCGCCGCCGTACTTTGCATACCTTTTCTCTCATCATTTCTAAGTCTTCTGTAACAAATTTTAAGGTTAGGTCATCTCAGGTCAGTTCACCAGTACAGGTCGAGTGACCTGACATCGAAAAAAAGTTTAAGATAGCATAAGTGCATAAGTCGGAACAAGGTGAACTTATCCGATTGAAACTCATATCCCAAAATGGACCCACTGAGTTCTCTAGAATTTATTCTTGTATTTCTATATCGATGACTTAAGGTCAGGTACGAGCCATGACCTCTCCATTGGAAATACATGGGACAAATGGTTTTGACTGAATAACTCAGTAACGGATGGCGATAGGGCGTTTATTTTAGCTTCATTAGACTCGCCTTGTCTTTGCGGTTCTAATGGTATGCATTTTATACAATTTGACCTTGACCAGACCTCAGGTCAGGTCAATCCTTGATTTGACCTCGCAAGGTCAAATTATAAATCATTCGATTTGGCTTTCTGCGAGGATTCATATAGTTCAAGTAGTTTTGCTCTATCTTTACTTGTTCAGATGTAATGGCCGAAAACCTTCATTTACATGTTATCCTTATGACGGCATGTTTTGACCTCTCATGACCTTAAATGTGACCTGAAAAAAGGTTCAAATATTTTCGATGGAAAAGTGGATGGGCTACCCAACGCCGTTTACCGTTTTTCGCTACCTACCGTGGTTCTCCAGATCTTAGGGGGGGAGTACCTGCCCCCTCCCCGTCAAAGCGAAAGTGGCTCAGACCTCCGTTAATGCGCGTGTTAAAATCAATTACACTCACTGGAGAAAACTTGTTTGAACTTTTATCACCCCCAGGGAAGCTAAATAGTCAAAATGACGGCATTTTGATGCGGTCTCTGATGCATGCCTCAAAGAATTGATGCCTTCTTTTTAGGTATTTCATCCTCCTGTGCATTGTTTGGGCACGTGTTTAAGCACTGCACTGCTAATGGAAAGCTGCAGCGCCCAGTTAGAAAAAAAAAACTAGCACCATGTCCGATTGGGGTCTGTTTCAAATCCCTGGACCTGCAGAAAGTTTCAATTGCATGTAATTTGCATGCTGAAAATTTGATTTTAACACTTATTACTTAATTTGATCACTTTTTTTACTTAACACTTTAATCTTAACACTTATCGGTGGTTTTTTAGAAACCTGCAAATCTATGTACATTACTGCTATGGGGAAATGCTAAGGGTTCAAAAGTCGGAATATGAAGAGTGCCTAGCCGTACATGTCCACTGTCGTACATTTCGTTTACTTCCAGTGATTTTGTGCTATGTAAGACAAGATGCATAGGTGGCGGAACTAGGGGACACCGGGGCACCGTGACCCTCCCTTAGATAACGAGTTTTAACGCAACCTCTGTCACTTTGACTGGAAATAAATGGTGTCTCCTTCAATCCGGAGCCTCCGCCACCACTGACAATGTTAGGCAGCAAAACAGAAAAATTCAGAAAGTTAAATCTTCATGAAAAGTGGATGACGCAGTGAATTGAAGTTGCGTTATTTCTGTTTTGCATGTCCCCGATGCGTTCTGATTTGGCCTTCATATTTAAAATTTTTCCCAGGTGACCGAAAAACGGCAGCGCGCAGAGCCCCCATACCAATTATAGATGTTCCGGGAACCTCTCCGCATATTTCGAATCACGGTTAAATCAGGTTAGTTCAGGGATTTCAGCTAACTGATTTTGCCTTCAAAGTTTAGTTTTTATTGGCTACCACAGATTTCAGCCGAACGATTCCCACCATATTATATGTTATTCAGCATTTACACTGTATGGGATTCTTCATATATATAACCTAAGATCAGGTTAGATCTGTGACCTTGCCATTGTAACACTATTTTAAATAAAAACGGGAGCATAAACCTAGTTTCTGTGCCTTCGGGCCTGTGAGGGATATCTATTATAGCTCTCCTCTTAACCCTCGCCCCACCGGGGGGGCCATCGATGGCCCCCCTAAGGTTTTTCCAGGATAGCAGAAAATCGACGAGGCGCAGCACCGCGGTTGAGGGCTCTACCTCTCACTGCATCATTTTCCCATCATCCCTGAAATTTTTTACCCCAGGTCACCCAAGGTCAGGTCACCAGACGAGGTCAACCAAGGTCACCTCACTTCACCTTTAGAGCTCTGTAAGAGCTACATTTCAAAGTCGATCGATTTGAAACTTCCTACACTTCATGACCCCTCTAGGGTCTACAGGGTGTATATCCGGGATTTTTCGATTTCGTGCCCTGAGGTCAGGTCACGAGGCGACCTCTCCCATTGGAAAAGCATGGGGAAAAGCTATTTCATGATATAAAAGCCACAAAAATGATTGCAAATACTCAGACTGCTCAGAACAGCGTTTTTGGACACCCTTTCACGGATCCCAGGGGTCATATTTGCCCTTTGACTTTTCCAAGGTCATCCAAGGTCACCAGAGTTCAAAAACAGTATTTTGACAATAACTTTTGACCTAATTGAGCTAGAGCGGTGAAACAAACACCATCGTGTTTGTCTTGTCACTGGCTTTCATTTGATATACGGCAAACCTTTTTGACCTTTCGTGACCTCAGGTCATATTAGGTCACGAGGTGACCTCTGGCGGTCAAGCCACTGGCGGGAGGTCTTTACGTTCCACATAGCGGAAAAAGTACTGGCAATTTGCTATCAAATGTACTTTACCAGGCCTCAATAGCTCTAATGACATAAGAGTTATGCCCAGTTTGCTTAATCATTGCATATTTGAGTGAAAATAGTCGATCTTGACCTAATTTGACCTCTGGAGGTCAAACCATTGACCTGAGCACTAAAACATGCGAAGTAATTTCTTACTGAATTCACGCGAGCCTTCTATTGCACTTTGCAGATTTGCGCTAACGCCCATATTTTCGGAGTTAGAGGGGGGCCATCGATGGCCCCCGGTGGGGCGAAGGTGGCGCCGGACCCCGGTGGGGCGCGGGTTAAGTTTTTCCAAGTTGACCGGAAAAAGTGATACTGCGTGACGCACGGCTTAGTACGGATATTTTTCTCGATCTTTCTCTCATTCTTCTTCCGCATTTCCAGACAAGGTCAAGGCAAGTCAGGTTAGGAACCTAGCCTTAGTAATTTCATCGCCAAAAACCTCAAGCTTGCATCGCTTCATCAGTTTCTGGACCAAATGATCTTAAAATCATTGTGCCCTGTGGGTGGCTGGGGCTGCAGGTTTGATTTTTGTGTTTTGGTTAGCGCTAGCAGCGGTAGCGGCTTCATTTAGCCAAGGTAGTGGATTTAGCAGAAGCTGTTTGAAAAGTTGGGTGTCGGCGCTCGTCTCTGAGCTTTGTGATGAATGCCATCTTACCTTGATGGCGGCTATTAGGGCCTCTCCTTCCGCCTGGTCCGTGTCTTGGGATATTCCGACCAGCACCCCGGAATAACCGTTGTCTGAGATAGAGACCTCTGCCGAGGCTACTGCAAGCAGCAGATACAGCGCGTGCACCACCAGCATCCTCCGATGGTCCATCAGGAAGCAGTGGGTTTGCTGTCCTCCGGTTCGGGCGCGCCTGTCTCCGGCTGTGCTCGTGATTCTGCCTTGTGCACCGTGTGGTAAGTGACGGAGGTGGTGGATAATCACTGAGCGAGACGCATCTCACGTGATGTGTGAACAGACCGAATCGCTGATATGGTGCGGAACGCCTATCGCAGCGTTTGTTTACTCAAACATCCGTCTTGTCACTGATAAACTAGGGTCGTTAAAAAAAACCTTGTATACTTTTCAGACTCGAACCCACTTTTTTCCCATTATATATTCAATTCTGATTTCAATGAACTACATTTCAAGCATCTACGACAACGGAAAACCTCGGCCTGCGGCCTCGGCAGGTGCCGCTCTGGCGCAGGAGAAGCCGGTGACAATGTACGTTAGCCAAACAGTTCGATTGACAGGCAAGCTTTTTCAGCAGTTTGATACTTATAACAACGCAATTTGGAGTTTTAGGTTTTGGGTTCTCATTATGGCTCCATTCAATCCCCTGTCTAGGCCCATGTTTTCCTAAATTAGCATGTCTCTGCATACTGCACCACGCTTGCCCTCTGTTCATATCATCGAAGAAATAAACACACGAACAATGTTTGTTTTGTTAAGCAAAGACTGGGCATGACGAGAAGAAAGGAGATACAATATAAAATATGATGGGTTTTCCGACGGTATTTCACCTATGCCTGCAGATTTTCACCCAATTCAGCCTATTTGTTACCGAGTTATGCCCCAGCTCGAGACCTCAGCCCCACCACCGAACTGATGTCCTGGATCCGCCTATGCTCGAGCTCCTTATCCCACCCCCTTACATATGTCCTGGATCTGCCTATGCTGGAACTCCGTAGCCCCACCTCTATACTGCCCTGGATCCGCCTATGCTTGAACTCCTTAGCCCCTACCCCTACTGATGTCCTGGATCCGCCTATGTTCGAGCTCCCGAGCCCCACCCACGTACTGATGTCCTGAATCCGCTTATGCTCGAGCTCCTTAGCCCCACCCCCGTACTGATGTCTTTGATCCGCCTATACTCGAGCCTCTTACCCCAGCCCCGTACTGATGTACTGGATCCGCCTCTGCTCAAGCTCCTTAGCCCAACACCCATACTGATGTCCTGGATCCGCCTATGCTCGAGCTCCTTAGCCCCACCTCCGTACAGATGTCCTGGATCCGCCTATGCAGGATCTCCTTAGCCCAATCCCCGTACCGATATGCTGGATCCGTCTATGCTCAAACTCCTTAGCCTCTACCCCCGTACTGATATCCTGGCTCCGCTTATGCTCGAGCTCCTTATCCCCACCCCCGTACTGATGTCCTGGATCCGCCTATGCTCGAACTCTTTAGCCCTTACCCCTGTGCTGATGTCCTGGATCCGCTTATGCTTGAGCTCCTTAGCCCCACCTCTGTACTGATGTCCTTTATCCGCCTATACTCGAACCCCTTAGCCCCACCCCCGTACTGATGCCCTGGATCCGCCTCTGCTCGAGCTCCTTAGCCCCACACCCATACTGATGTCCTGGATCCGCCTATACTCCAGCTCTATAGCCCCACCCCCGTACAGATGTCCTGGATCCACCTATGCTCGATCTCCTTAGCCCCACCCCCGTACTGATGTCCGGGATCCGCCTTTACTCAGGCTCCGGAGCCACACCCCTGCACTGATGTCCTGGATCCGCCTATGCTCGAGCTCCTTAGCCCCACCCCCGAACTGATGTCCTGGATCTGCCTATGCTCGAACTCCGTAGCCCCACCTCCGTACTGCCCTGGATTCGCCTATGCTGGAACGCCCGAGCCCCACCACCGTACTGATGTCCTAGATCCGCCTATGCTTGAGCTCCTTAGCCCCACCCCCGTACTGAGGCCTGGATCCGCCTTTGCTGGAGCTCCTTAGCCCCACCCCCGTACTGATGTCCTGGATCCGCCTATGCTCGAACTTTTTAGCCCCACCTCCGTACTGATGTCCTGGATCCGCCTATGCTCGAACTCCTTAGCCCTTACCCGCTACTGATGTCCTGGATCCGCCTATGCTCGAGCTGCTTACCCCACCTTCTTACTGATGTCCTGGATCCGCCTATGCTCGAGCTCCTTAGCCTCACCCCCGTACTGATGTCCTTGATCCGCCTATACTCAAGCCCTTTAGCCCCACCACCGTACTGATGTCCTAGATCCGCCTCTGCTCGAGCTCCTTAGCCCCACACCCATACTGATGTCCTGGATCAGCCTATGCTCGAGCTCCTTATCTCCACCCCCGTACAGATGTCCTAGATCCGCCTATGCTCGATCTCCTTAGCCCCATCCCCGTACTAATATCCTGGATCCGCCTATGCTCGAACTCCGTAGCCCTACCCCCTACTGATGTCCTGGATCCGCCTATGCTGGAACTCCCGAGTCTCACCCCGTACTGATGTCCTGAATCCGCTAATGCTCAGCTGCTTAGCCCCATCCCCGTACTAACGTCCTGGATCCGCCTATGCTCTAACTCCCTAGCCCGACCCTCGTACCGATGTCCTGGATCCGCCTATGCTCTAACTCCCTAGCTCGACCCTCGTACCGATGTCCTGGATCCGCCTATGCTCTAACTCCCTAGCCCCACCCTCGTACTGATGTCCTGGGTCTGCCTATGCTCGAAATCTTTAGCCCCTACCCCCATGCTGATGTCCTGGATCCGCTTATGCTCGAGCTCCTTACCCCCACACCCGTAACGACCCCACCTCCGTGCCCCCCGGAAACGACATAGGCGGATCCAAGGGGGAAAGGGGACAGGTGCCCCCCATAGAATCTTAGCGCCCCCTGAAATTGTCCCGGAAACTCCTGGAAAGTTCGATGGCACCCCCTGAAATGTCGTTTTCCCCGAGATGCAGGTATCGGGGTGTACTGATAGGTTTTAGCGCCTACTTGATAGGTTTTCCGGCCAAAAGTGGCGTCCCTGGTGTAGATAGCGCCCACCAGGAAATTTCCCCTTCCACCTCGCCCCCGATAGGCAATCCTGGATCCGCGTATGGGAAGCGACATTTCAGGGAGCGTCATCGACCTTGAGAGGCGTGTCTTTACAATTTCAGAGGGCGCCGATGGTCGATTGGGGGTTGGGGTAGGGGGATGGGGAGAAGGGTGAGGGGGGCACCTAGCCTACTTATTCCCTGGATCCACCCATGGTCCAAAAACAGAAACATAATACTCTTATTGTAAACTCGGACTTTTACGGTACTCTAATTGTGATGCATTATGGGTAGTATTGGGTACTTTTTTACCAGACCATAAATAAACAGAAACGGCCGCGCCGGTCGCCGGCGCTGCCGCGGCGTGGACGCAGGCGTGACGCGTGGTGATTTGCTACAACGTTGCGTGGAGAAACGGCATGTTTGTAAAGGTAACTTGGTGTTTCATTGATATCTATGCAGATGGAATGTCGACATATGTCTCTTACCTAGCTGCATGCAAAATTTCATTTCCCTCCAATGACTCTAACCACCCTAAACCCCGGTGTGAAGCAAAAATGAACTGATAAAATTACCACTTTGAAATGTCCTTTACGGCTTATAGCGCGGAAGCCGTAAGAGATAAGTGGGGGGTATCAGTGAGAAAAATGACGGCAACGAAGTTTTCTATCCAGCCGTGTTAAGTTCAATACCGTAGCTATCATGGTCTGGAAACCAAGGGGCTGAAAATAAAAATTTTAAAAACTTATATTTTATTTTTGCCTATAAAATAAAAAAGTTTCAGTCTGAAAATTTTTATCTCTAAATATATAATAAAGGAGGCTATTCTCTTTTATTATCTGAAATGGGAACTCATTTTTATCAATTAGATCGGAAGATATAAGGGTTTTAATGATATTTTGGGAAATGTAGACCTTCACGGAATTGGCCAAAAAGGACCCTTAAATTTCCGTTTTTGTTTTGTTTCTGTGTTTGTGCAGTACTGCACAAACCGGGCTTTAAGTTGATATTTGACTCAGAACCTGAACTGCTGTAGCTTCAGATATTTCGAGCCTGTAGTTTAGACCATGAGTTTTATGCAAAATTTAGGGTGCAAAGTTTAAAAGCTAATTTAGAGCCCTAAATTTAAAGCTTTTTCTTTCCACCTTTTTGTGTGAACCACAAATTTCTCTGAAGTAAAAGGGTGCAATTTTGAAGAGTCTAGATGAATTAGCAAAAAATAGAAAAATAAAAGTTAAAAAGCACATAATGCAAAATTCTGGGCAAAATTTTAAAAATTTTGAAAATTGACAACCGTTGCGCTTATTCGTTTGGAAGTGCCTTCTTATCCACAAAAGTTTTAGGTCTCTGATACCAGCGCTCAGAACAGACAACAACAACAACAACAACCTCGGCCTGCGGCCTCGGCAGGTGCCGCTCTGGCGCAGGAGAAGCCGGTGACAATGTACGTTAGCCAAACAGTTCGATTGACAGGCGAGTGTTTTCAGCAGTTTGATACTTATAACAACGCAATGTTGGAGTTTTAGGTTTTGTGTTCTCATTATGGCTCCATTCAATCCCCTGTCTAGGCCCATGTTTTCCCTAAATTAGCATGTCTCTGCATACTGCACCACGCTTGCCCTCTGTTCATATCATCAAAGAAATAAACAGACGCATAATGTTTGTTTTGTTAAGCAAAGACTGGGCATGACGAGAAGAAAGGAGATACAATATAAAATATGATGGGTTTTCCGACGGTATTTCACCTATACCTGCAGATTTTCACCCAATTCAGCCTATTTGTTACCGAATTATGCCCCAGCTCGAGACCTCAGCCCCACCACCGAACTGATGTCCTGGATCCGCCTATGTTCGAGCTCCTTACCCCACTTCCTTACATATGTCCTGGATCTGCCTATGCTCGAACTCAGTAGCCCCACCTCAATACTGCCCTGGATCCGCCTATGCTTGAACTCCTTAGCCACTACCCCTACTGATGTCCTGGATCCGCCTATGCTCGAGCTCCCGAGCCCCACCCACGTACTGATGTCCTGAATCCGCTTATGCTCGAGCTCCTTAGCCCCACCCCCGTACTGATGTCCTGGATCCGCTTATGTTTTAACTCTTTAGCCCCTACCTGTTTTAACTCTTTAGCCCCTTGAGGTCCTGGATCCGCTTATGCTCGAGCTCCTTAGCCCCACCCCCGTACTGATGTCTTTGATCCGCCTATACTCGAGCCCCTTAGCCCCGGCCCCGTACTGATGTCCTGGATCCGCCTCTGCTCGAGCTCCTTAGCCCGACACCCATACTGATGTCCTGGATCCGCCTATGCTCGAGCTCCTTAGCCCCGTCTCCGTACAGATGTCCTGGATCCGCCTATGCTGGATCTCCTAGCCCCATCCCCGTACCGATATGCTGGATCCGCCTATGCTCAAACCCCTTAGCCTCTAACCCCGTACTGATATCCTGGCTCCGCTTATGCTCGAGCTCCTTAGCCCCACCCCCGTACTGATGTCCTGGATCCGCCTATGCCCGAACTCTTTAGCCCCTACCCCTCTGCTGATGTCCTGGATCCGCTTATGATTGAGCTCCTTAGCCCCACCTCTGTACTGATGTCCTTTATCCGCCTATACTCGAACTCCTTAGCCCCACCCCCGTACTGATGCCCTGGATCCGCCTCTGCTCGAGCTCCTTAGCCCCACACCCATACTGATGTCCTGGATCCGCCTATACTCCAGCTCTTTAGCCCCACCCCCGTACAGATGTCCTGGATCCACCTATGCTCGATCTCCTTAGCCCCACCCCCGTACTGATGTCCTGGATCCGCCTTTACTCAGGCTCCGGAGCCACACCCCTGCACTGATGTCCTGGATCCGCCTATGCTCGAGCTCCTTAGCCCCACCCCTGAACTGATGTCCTGGATCTGCCTATGCCCGAACTCCGTAGCCCCACCTCCGTACTGCCCTGGATTCGCCTATACTCAAAATCTTTATTCCCTACCACCCTACTAATGTCCTGGATCCGCCTATGCTGGAACGCCCGAGCCCCACCACCGTACTGATGTCCTCGATCCGCCTATGCTCGAGCTCCTTAGCCCCACCCCCGTACTGAGGCCTGGATCCGCCTTTGCTGGAGCTCCTTAGCCCCACCCCGTACTGATGTCCTGGATCCGCCTATGCTCGAACTTCTTAGCCCCACCTCCGTACTGATGTCCTGGATCCGCATATGCTCGAACTCCTTAGCCCCTACCCCCCTACTGATGTCCTGGATCCGCCTATGCTCGAGCTCCTTACCCCACCTTCTTCCTGATGTCTTGGATCCGCCTATGCTCGAACTCCGTAGCCCCTACCCCCCCCACTGATGTCCTGGATCCGCCTATGCTCGAGCTCCTTACCCCACCCCCTTACTGGCGTCCTGGATCCGCCTGTGCTCGAACTTCGTAGCCCCACCTCTGTACTGCCCTGGATCCACCTATGCTCGAACTACTTAGCCCCCACCCCCTACTGATGTCCTGGATCCGACTATGCTCGAGCTCCCGAGCCCCACCCCCGTACTGATCAGCTGAATCCGCTTATGCTCGAGCTTCTTAGCCCCACCGCCGTACTGATGTCCTAGATCCACCTCTGCTCGAGCTCCTTAGCCCCATCCCCGTACTAATATCCTGGATCCGCCTATGCTCGAACTCCGTAGCCCCTACCCCCCTACTGATGTCCTGGATCCGCCTATGCTGGAACCCCCGAGTCTCACCCCGTACTGATGTCCTGATTCCGCTAATGCTCAGCTGCTTAGCCCCATCCCCGTACTAATGTCCTGGATCCGCCTATGCTCTAACTCCCTAGCCCGACCCTCGTACCGATGTCCTGGATCCGCCTATGCTCTAACTCCCTAGCCCGACCCTCGTACCGATGTCCTGGATCCGCCTATGCTCTAACTCCCTAGCCCCACCCTCGTACTGATGTCCTGGGTCCGCCTATGCTCGAACTCTTTAGCCCTTACCCCCATGCTGATGTCCTGGATCCGCTTATGCTCGATCTCCTTACCCCCACACCAGTAACGCCCCACCTCCGTGCCCCCCGCCCCCGAAACGACATAGGCGGATCCAAGGGGAGGGGACAGGTGCCCCCCATAGAATCTTAGCGCCCCCTGAAATTGTCCCGGAAACTCCTGGAAAGTTCGATGGCACCCCCTGAAATGTCGTTTTCCCCGAGATGCAGGTATCGGGGTCTACTGATAGGTTTTAGCGCCTACTTGATAGGTTTTTCCGGCCAAAAGTGGCGTCCCTGGTGTAGATAGCGCCCACCAGGAAGTTTCCCCCTTCCACCTCGCCCCCGATAGGCAATCCTGGATCTGCGTATGGGAAGCGACATTTCAGGGAGCGTCATCGACCTTGAGAGGCGTGTCTTTACAATTTCAGAGGGCGCCGATGGTCGATTGGAGGTTGGGGGAGGGGATGGGGGAGAAGGGTGGGGGGGGGCACCTAGCCTACTTATTCCCTGGATCCACCCATGGTCCAAAAACAGAAACATAATACTCTTATTGTAAACTCAGACTTTTACGGTACTCTAATTACTTGTGATGCATTATGGGTAGTGTTGGGTACTTTTTTACCAGACCATAAATAAACAGAAACGGCCGCGCCGATCGCCGGCGTTGCCGCGACGTGGACGCAGGGGTGACGCGTGGTGATTTGCTACAACGATGCGTGGAGGAACGGCATGTTAGTAAAGGTAACTTGGTGTTTCATTGATATATATGCAGATGGAATGTCGACATATGTCTCTTACCTAGCTGCATGCAAAATTTCATTTCCCTCCAATGACTCTAACCACCCTAAACCCCGGTGTGAAGCAAAAATGAACTGATAAAATTACCACTTTGAAATGCATTTTACGGCTTATAGCGCGGAAGCCGTAAGAGATAAGTGGGGGTATCAGTGAGAAAAATGACGGCAACGAAGTTTTCTATCCAGCCGTGTTAAGTTCAATACCGTAGCTATCATGGTCTGGAAACCAGGGGGCTGAGAATAAAAATTTTAAAAACTTATATTTTATTTTTGCCTATAAAATAAAAAGTTTCAGCCTGAAAGTTTTTATCTCTAAATATATAATAAAGGAGGCTATTCTCTCTTATTATCTGAAATGGGAACTAGTTTTTATCAATTAGATCGGAAGATATAAGGGTTTGAATGATATTTTGGGAAATGCAGACCTTCACGGAATGGGCCAAAAAGGACCCTTAAATTTCCGTTTTTGTTTTGTTTCTGTGTTTGTGCAGTACTGCACAAACCGGCCTTTAAGTTGATATTTGACTCAGAACCTAAACTGCTGTAGCTTCAGATATTTCGAGCCTGTAGTTTAGACCATGAGTTTTATGCCAAATTTAGGGTGCAAAGTTTAAAAGCTAATTTAGAGCCCTAAATTTGAAGCTTTTTCTTTCCAACTTTTTGTGTGAACTACAAATTTCCCTGATGTAAAAGGGTGCAAGTTTGAAGAGTCTAGATGAATTAGCAAAAAATAGAAAAATAAAAGTTAAAAATCACATAATGCAAAATTCTGGGCAAAATTTTGAAAATTTTGAAAATTGACAACCGTGGTGCTTATTCATTTGGAAGTGCCTTCTATCCACAAAAGTTTTAGGTCTCTGATACCAGCGCTCAGAACAGACAACAACAACAACAACAACAGACAGACACGACGAGACCGGAAAAACTGTCAGAATAGAAGCCGTTTCTTACTTCGTTCGTCACCGGCTTCTGACAACCTCGGCCTGCGGCCTCGGCAGGTGCCGCTCTGGCGCAGGAGAAGCCGGTGACAATGTACGTTAGCCAAACAGTTCGATTGACAGGCGAGTTTTTTCAGCAGTTTGATACTTATAACAACGCAATGTTGGAGTTTTAGGTTTTGTGTTCTCATTATGGCTCCATTCAATCCCCTGTCTAGGCCCATGTTTTTCTAAATTAGCATGTATCTGCATACTGCACCACGCCTGCCCTCTGTTCATGTCATCACATAAATAAACACACGTATAATGTTTGTTTTGTTAAGCAAAGACTAAGCATGACCAGAAGAAAGGCGATGCAATATAAAATATGACGGGTTTTCCGACAGTATTTCACCTATACCTGCAGATTTTCACCCAATTCAGCCTATTTTTTTACCGAGTTATGCCCCAGCTCGAGACCTCAGCCTCACCACCGAACTGATGTCCTGGATCCGCCTATGCTCGAGCTTCTTACCCCAACCCCTTACATATGTCCTGGATCTGCCTATGCTCGAACTCCGTAGCCCCACCTCTATACTGCCCTGGACCCGCCTATGCTTGAACTCTTTAGCCCCTACCCCTAATGATGTCCTGGATCCGCCTATGCTCGAGCTCCCGAGCCCCACTCCCGTACTGATGTCCTGGATCTGCTTATGTTTTAACTCTTTAGCCCCTACCTGTTTTAACTCTTTAGCCTCTTGATGTCCTGGATCCGCTTATGCTCGAGCTCCTTAGCCCCACCCCCGTACTGATGTCTTTGATCCGCCTATACTCGAGAGCCGCCCCGTACTGATGTCCTGGATCCGCCTCTGCTCGAGCTCCTTAGCCCGACACCCATACTGATGTCCTGGATCCGCCTATGTTCGAGCTCCTTAGCCCCATCTCCGTACAGATGTCCTGGATCCGCCTATGCTGGATCTCCTAGCCCCATCCCCGTACTGATATGCTGGATCCGCCTATGCTCAAACCCCTTAGCCTCTAACCCCGTACTGATATCCTGGATCCGCTTATACTTGAGCTCCTTAGCCCCACCTCTGTACTGATGTCCTTTATCTGCCTATACTCGAACCCCTTAGCCCCACCCCCGTACTGATGCCCTGGATCCGCCTCTGCTCGAGCTCCTTAGCCCCACACCCATACTGATGTCCTGGATCCGCCTATACTCCAGCTCTATAGCCCCACCCCCGTACAGATGTCCTGGATCCACCTATGCTCGATCTCCTTAGCCCCACCCCCGTACTGATGTCCGGGATCCGCCTTTACTCAGGCTCCGGAGCCACACCCCTGCACTGATGTCCTGGATCCGCCTATGCTCGAGCTCCTTAGCCCCACCCCCGAACTGATGTCCTGGATCTGCCTATGCTCGAACTCCGTAGCCCCACCTCCGTACTGCCCTGGATTCGCCTATACTCAAACTCTTTATTCCCTACCACCCTACTAATGTCCTGGATCCGCCTATGCTGGAACGCCCGAGCCCCACCACCGTACTGATGTCCTGGATCCGCCTATGCTCGAGCTCCTTAGCCCCACCCCCGTACTGAGGCCTGGATCCGCCTTTGCTGGAGCTCCTTAGCCCCTACCCCCCTACTGATGTCCTGGATCCGCCTATGCTCGAGCTCCTCACCCCACCTTCTTCCTGATGTCTTGGATCCGCCTATGCTCGAACTCCGTAGCCCCTACCCCCCCCACTGATGTCCTGGATCCGCCTATGCTCGAGCTCCTTACCCCACCCCCTTACTGATGTCCTGGATCCGCCTGTGCTCGAACTTCGTAGCCCCACCTCTTTACTGCCCTGGATCCGCCTATGCTCGAACTACTTAGCCCCCACCCCCTACTGATGTCCTGGATCCGACTATGCTCGAGCTCCCGAGCCCCACCCCCGTACTGATCAGCTGAATCCGCTTATGCTCGAGCTTCTTAGCCCCACCGCCGTACTGATGTCCTAGATCCGCCTCTGCTCGAGCTCCTTAGCCCCATCCCCGTACTAATATCCTGGATCCGCCTATGCTCGAGCTCCGTAGCCCCTACCCCCCTACTGATGTCCTGGATCCGCCTATGCTGGAACTCCCGAGTCTCACCCCGTACTGATGTCCTGATTCCGCTAATGCTCAGCTGCTTAGCCCCATCCCCGTACTAATGTCCTGGATCCGCCTATGCTCTAACTCCCTAGCCCGACCCTCGTACCGATGTCCTGGATCCGCCTATGCTCTAACTCCCTAGCCCGTCCCTCGTACCGATGTCCTGGATCCGCCTATGCTCTAACTCCCTAGCCCCACCCTCGTACTGATGTCCTGGGTCCGCCTATGCTCGAACTCTTTAGCCCTTACCTCCATGCTGATGTCCTGGATCCGCTTATGCTCTATCTCCTTACCCCCACACCAGTAACGCCCCACCTCCGTGCCCCCCCCGCCCCCGAAACGACATAGGCGGATCCAAGGGGAAAGGGGACAGGTGCCCCCCATAGAATCTTAGCGCCCCCTGAAATTGTCCCGGAAACCCCTGGAAAGTTCGATGGCACCCCCTGAGATGTCGTTTTCCCCGAGATGCAGGTATCGGGGTCTACTGATAGGTTTTAGCGCCTACTTGATAGGTTTTTCCGGCCAAAAGTGGCGTCCCTGGTGTAGATAGCGCCCACCAGGAAGTTTCCCCTTCCACCTCGCCCCCGATAGGCAATCCTGGATCCGCGTATGGGAAGCGACATTTCAGGGAGCGTCATCGACCTTGAGAGGCGTGTCTTTACAATTTCAGAGGGCGCCGATGGTCGATTGGGGGTTGGGGAGGGGATGGGGGGAGAAGGGTGGGGGAGGGCACCTAGCCTACTTATTCCCTGGATCCACCCATGGTCCAAAAACAGAAACATAATATTCTTATTGTAAACTCAGACTTTTACGGTACTCTAATTACTTGTGATGCATTATGGGTAGTGTTGGGTACTTTTTTACCAGACCATAAATAAACAGAAACGGCCGCGCCGATCGCCGGCGTTGCCGCGACGTGGACGCAGGGGTGACGCGTGGTGATTTGCTACAACGATGCGTGGAGAAACGGCATGTTAGTATAGGTAACTTGGTGTTTCATTGATATATATGCAGATGGAATGTCGACATATGTCTCTTACCTAGCTGCATGCAAAATTTCATTTCCCTCCAATGACTCTAACCACCCTAAACCCCGTTGTGAAGCAAAAATGAACTGATAAAATTACCACTGTGAAATGCATTTTACGGCTTATAGCGCGGAAGCCGTAAGAGATAAGTGGGGGTTATAAGTGAAAAAAATGACGGCAACGAAGTTTTCTATCCAGCCGTGTTAAGTTCAATACCGTAGCTATCATGGTCTGGAAACCAGGGGGCTGAGAATAAAAATTTTAAAAACTTATATTTTATTTTTGCCTATAAAATAAAAAGTTTCAGTCTGAAAGTTTTTATCTCTAAATATATAATAAAGGAGGCTATTCTCTTTTATTATATGAAATGGGAACTAATTTTTATCAATTAGATCGGAAGATATAAGCGTTTGAATGTTATTTTGGGAAATGCAGACCTTCACGGAATGGGCCAAAAAGGACCCTTAAATTTCCGTTTTTGTTTTGTTTCTGTGTTTGTGCAGTACTGCACAAACCGGCCTTTAAGTTGATATTTGACTCAGAACCTGAACTGCTGTAGCTTCAGATATTTCGAGCCTGTAGTTTAGACCATGAGTTTTATGCCAAATTTAGGGTGCAAAGTTTAAAAGCTAATTTAGAGCCCTAAATTTAAAGCTTTTTCTTTCCAACTTTTTGTGTGAACTACAAATTTGTCTGATGTAAAAGGGTGCAAGTTTGAAGAGTCTAGATGAATTAGCAAAAATAAAAAAATAAAAGTTAAAAATCACATAATGCAAAATTCTGGGCAAAATTTTGAAAATTTTGAAAATTGACAACCGTGGTGCCTATTCATTTGGAAGTGCCTTCTATCCACAAAAGTTTTAGGTCTCTGATACCAGCGCTCAGAACAGACAACAACAACAACAACAACCTCGGCCTGCGGCCTCGGCAGGTGCCGCTCCGGCGCAGGAGAAGCCGGTGACAATGTACGTTAGCCAAACAGTTCGATTGACAGGCGAGTGTTTTCAGCAGTTTGATACTTATAACAACGCAATGTTTGAGTTTTAGGTTTTGTGTTCTCATTATGGCTCCATTCAATCCCCTGTCTAGGCCCATGTTTTCCTAAATTAGCATGTCTCTGCATACTTCACCACGCTTGCCCTCTGTTCATGTCATCAAATAAATAAACACACGCATAATGTTTGTTTTGTTAAGCAAAGACTGGGCATGACGAGAAGAAAGGAGATACAATATAAAATATGATGGGTTTTCCGACGGTATTTCACCTATACCTGCAGATTTTCACCCAATTCAGCCTATTTGTTACCGAGTTATGCCCCAGCTCGAGACCTCAGCCCCACCACCGAACTGATGTCCTGGATCCACCTATGCTCGAGCTCCTTACCCCACCCCCTTACATATGTCCTGGATCTGCCTATGCTCGAACTCCGTAGCCCCACCTCTATACTGCCCTGGATCCGCCTATGCTTGAACTCCTTAGCCCCTACCCCTACTGATGTCCTAGATCCGCCTATGCTCGAGCTCCCGAGCCCCACCCACATACTGATGTCCTGAATCCGCTTATGCTCAAACTCCTTAGCCCCACCCCCGTACTGATGTCCTGAATCCGCTTATGTTTTAACTCTTTAGCCCCTACCTGTTTTAACTCTTTAGCCCCTTGATGTCCTGAATCCGCTTATGCTCGAGCTCCTTAGCCCCACCCCCGTACTGATGTCTTTCATCCACCTATACTCGAGCCCCTTAGCCCCAGCCCCGTACTGATGTCCTGGATCCGCCTCTGCTCGAGCTCCTTAGCCCGACACCCATACTGATGTCATGGATCCGCCTATGCTCGATCTCCTTAGCCCCACCTCCGTACAGATGTCCTGGATCCGCCTATGCTGGATCTCCTTAGCCCCATCCCCGTACCGATATGCTGGATCCGCCTATGCTCAAACTCCTTAGCCTCCAACCCCGTACTGATATCCTGGCTCCGCTTATGCTCGAGCTCCTTAGCCCCACCCCCCGTACTGATGTCCTGGATCCGCCTATGCTCGAACTCTTCAGCCCCTACCCCTGTGCTGATGTCCTGGATCCGCTTATGCTTGAGCTCCTTAGCCCCACCTCTGTACTGATGTCCTTTATCCGCCTATACTCGAACCCCTTAGCCCCACCCCCGTACTGATGCCCTGGATCCGCCTCTGCTCGAGCTCCTTAGCCCCACACGCATACTGATGTCCTGGATCCGCCTATGCTCCAGCTCTTTAGCCCCACCCCCGTACAGATGTCCTGGATCTGCCTATGCTCGAACTTCTTAGCCCCACCTCCGTACTGATGTCCTGGATCCGCCGATGCTCGAACTCCTTAGCCCCTACCTCCCTACTGATGTCCTGGATCCGGCTATGCTCGAGCTCCTTACCCCACCTTCTTACTGATGTCCTGGATCCGCCTATGCTCGAACTCCGTAGCCCCTACCCCCCCTTCCACTGATGTCCTGGATCCGCCTATGCTCGAGCTCTTTACCCCACCCCCTTACTGATGTCCTGGATCCGCCTATGCTCGAACTCCGTAGCCCCACCTCTGTACTGCCCTGGATCCACCTATGCTCGAACTACTTAGCCCCACCCCCCTACTGATGCTATGCTCGAGCTCCCGAGCCCCACCCCCGTACTGAGAAGCTGAATCCGTTTATGCTCGAGCTTCTTAGCCCCACCCCCGTATTGATGTCCTGGATCCGCCTATGCTCGAACTCTTTAGCCCCTACCCACGTACTGATATCCTTGCTCCGCTATGCTCGAGCTCCTTAGCCCCACCCCCGTACAGATGTCCTGGATCTGCCTATGCTCGAACTTCTTAGCCCCACCTCCGTACTGATGTCCTGGATCCGGCTATGCTCGAGCTCCTTACCCCACCTTCTTACTGATGTCCTGGATCCGCCTATGCTCGAACTCCGTAGCCCCTACCCCCCCTTCCACTGATGTCCTGGATCCGCCTATGCTCGAGCTCCTTACCCTACCCCCTTACTGATGTCCTGGATCCGCCGATGCTCGAACTCCTTAGCCCCTACCTCCCTACTGATGTGCTGGATCCGGCTATGCTCGAGCTCCTTACCCCACCTTCTTACTGATGTCCTGGATCCGCCTATGCTCGAACTCTTCAGCCCCTACCCCTGTGCTGATGTCCTGGATCCGCTTATGCTTGAGCTCCTTAGCCCCACCTCTGTACTGATGTCCTTTATCCGCCTATACTCGAACCCCTTAGCCCCACCTCCGTACTGCCCTGGATTCGCCTATACTCGAACTCTTTAGCCCCTACCTCCCTACTGATGTGCTGGATCCGGCTATGCTCGAGCTCCTTACCCCACCTTCTTACTGATGTCCTGGATCCGCCTATGCTCGAACTCTTCAGCCCCTACCCCTGTGCTGATGTCCTGGATCCGCTTATGCTTGAGCTCCTTAGCCCCACCTCTGTACTGATGTCCTTTATCCGCCTATACTCGAACCCCTTAGCCCCACCTCCGTACTGCCCTGGATTCGCCTATACTCGAACTCTTTAGCCCCTACCACCCCTACTCATGTCCTGGATCCGCCTATGCTGGAACGCCCGAGCCCTACCACCGTACTGATGTCCTGGATCCGCCTATGCTCGAGCTCCTTAGCCCCACCCCGTACTGAGGCCTGGATCCGCCTTTGCTGGAGCTCCTTAGCCCCACCCCCGTACTGATGTCCTGGATCCGCCTATGCTCGAACTTCTTAGCCCCACCTCCGTACTGATGTCCTGGATCCGCCGATGTTCGAACTCCGTAGCCCCTACCCCCTCCCCACTGATGTCCTGGATCCGCCTATGCTCGAGCTCCTTACCCCACCCCCTTACTGATGTCCTGAATCCGCCTGTGCTCGAACTCTGTAGCCCCACCTCTGTACTGCCCTGGATCTGCCTATGCTCGAACTACTTAGCCCCCACCCCCCTACTGATGTCCTGGATCCGACTATGCTCGAGCTCCCGAGCCCCACCCCCGTACTGATCAGCTGAATCCGCTTATGCTCGAGCTTCTTAGCCCCACCCCCATACTGATGTCCTGGATCCGCCTATGCTCGAACTCTTTAGCCCCTACCCACGTGCTGATGTCCTGGATCCGCTTATGCTCGAGATCCTTAGCCTCACCCCTGTACTGATATCCTTGATCCGCCTATACTCAAGCCCTTTAGCCCCACCGCCGTACTGATGTCCTGGATCAGCCTATGCTCGAGCTCCTTATCTCCACCCCCGTACAGATGTCCTAGATCCGTCTATGCTCGATCTCCTTAGCCCCATCCCCGTACTAATATCCTGGATCCGCCTATGCTCGAACTCCGTAGCCCCTACCCCCTACTGATGTCCTGGATCCCCCTATGCTGGAACTCCCGAGTCTCACCCCGTACTGATGTCCTGAATCCGCTAATGCTCAGCTGCTTAGCCCCATCCCCGTACTAATGTCCTGGATCCGCCTATGCTCTAACTCCCTAGCCCGACCCTCGTGTAATGTCCTGGATCCGCCTATGCTCTAACTCCCTAGCCCGACCCTTGTACCGATGTCCTGGATCCGCCTATGCTCTAACTCCCTAGCCCCACCCTCGTACTGATGTCCTGGGTCCGCCTATGCTCGAACTCTTTAGCCCCTACCCCCATGCTGATGTCCTGGATCCGCTTATGCTCGAGCTCCTTACCCCCACACCAGTAACGACCCCACCTCCGTGCCCCCCCGAAACGACATAGGCGGATCCAAGGGGGAAAGGGGACAGGTGCCCCCATGGAATCTTAGCGCCCCCTGAAATTGTCCCGGAAACCCCTGGAAAGTTCGATGGCACCCCCTGAAATGTCGTTTTCTCCGAGATGCAGGTATCGGGGTCTACTGATAGGTTTTAGCGCCTACTTGATAGGTTTTTCCGGCCAAAAGTGGCGTCCCTGGTGTAGATAGCGCCCACCAGGAAGTTTCCCCTTCCACCTCACCCCCGATAGGCAATCCTGGATCCGCGTATGGGAAGCGACATTCCAGGGAGCGTCATCGACCTTGAGAGGCATGTCTTTGCAATTTCAGAGGGCGCCGATGGTCGATTGGGGGTTGGGGGGGGGGATGGGGGAGAAGGGTGGGGGGCACCTAGCCTACTTATTCCCTGGATCCACCCATGGTCCAAAAACAGAAACATAATACTCTTATTGTAAACTCAGACTTTTACAGTACTCTAATTACTTGTGATGCATTATGGGTAGTGTTGGGTACTTTTTTACCAGACCATAAATAAACAGAAACGGCCGCGCCGATCGCCGGCGTTGCCGCGGCGTGGACGCAGGGGTGACGCGTGGTGATTTGCTACAACGATGCGTGGAGAAACGGCATGTTTGTAAAGGTAACTTGGTGTTTCATTGATATCTATGCAGATGGAATGTCGACATATGTCTCTTACCTAGCTGCATGCAAAATTTCATTTCCTCCAATGACTCTAACCACCCTAAACCCCGGTGTGAAGCAAAAATGAACTGATAAAATTACCACTTTGAAATGCATTTTACGGCTTATAGCGCGGAAGCCGTAAGAGATAAGTGGGGGGTATGAGTGAGAAAAATGACGGCAACGAAGTTTTCTATCCAGCCGTGTTAAGTTTAATACCGTAGCTATCATGGTCTGGAAACCAGGGGGCTGAGAATAAAAATTTTAAAAACTTATATTTTATTTTTGCCTATAAAATAAAAAGTTTCAGTGTGAAAGTTTTTATTTCTAAATATATTATACAGGAGGCTATTCTCTTTTATTATCTGAAATAGGAACTGATTTTTATCAATTAGATCGGAAGATATAAGGGTTTGAATGATATTTTGGGAAATGCAGACCTTCACGGAATGGGCCAAAAAGGACCCTTAAATTTCCGTTTTTGTTTTGTTTCTGTGTTTGTGCAGTACTGAACAAACCGGCCTTTAAGTTGATATTTGACTCAGAACCTGAACTGCTGTAGCTTCAGATATTTCGAGCCTGTAGTTTAGACCATGAGTTTTATGCCAAATTTAGGGTGCAAAGTTTAAAAGCTAATTTAGAGCCCTAAATTTAAAGTTTTTTCTTTCCAACTTTTTGTGTGAACTACAAATTTTTCTGATGTAAAAGGGTGCAAGTTTGAAGACTGTAGATGAATTAGCAAAAATAGAAAAATAAAAGTTAAAAATCACATAATGCAAAATTCTGGGCAAAATTTTGAAAATTTTGAAAATTGACAACCGTGGTGCTTATTCATTTGGAAGTGCCTTCTATCCACAAAAGTTTTAGGTCTCTGATACCAGCGCTCAGAACAGACAACAACAACAGACAACAACAACGACGACGACGAGACCGGAAAAACTGTCAGAATAGAAGCCGTTTCTTACTTCGTTCGTCACCGGCTTCTGACAACAACAACAACAGACAACCACGACGAGACCGGAAAAACTGTCAGAATAGAAGCCGTTTCTTACTTCGTTCGTCACCGGCTTCTGACAGACAACAACGACGACGAGACCGGAAAAACTGTCAGAATAGAAGCCGTTTCTTACTTCGTTCGTCACCGGCTTCTGAGATCGCCTCAAAACGGTTAAAGATTTCATGTTTTAGGCGCGATTGGCCGCCCGGCGTTGCAGTCTCCCTTGTTAAATTGGGATGAAAGGGGTGCATAACCTATCAGTAAAGACAGCGTGGCATTTGCGTGCGTATAAGAGCGGTAGATGGGATTTAAAATGCAGGCATTTACTTGTCAGGTGTATTTACAGTGCAATACAAATACATGCTATTCCACAAAATATCTGAAATTAAATTGTTCAGCACCCTAGTAGGTACTCTAAATCCCGACAGAACAGGAATGCCTTCCAGAGGCGAACTTTTCTCTGGCAACATTCGTTGGAGAACGTCGTTCGGGCAGGTGCTTCTCTCTATTCTCTTGCGAACTATTTAAGAGCTCTGATACTGCTAGAAGAAGACCGTGCTGCATATTTTTACCCTTTTGATGGCTCACGGAATATTCCACCAGCTTCACACCACGTTCTGTGGGACCGTTTACGACAGTAAGTTCTGGAATACCCTAGAAACAGGGGAAGCTATACCAGTCACCAGCTCCTCAACGGAGCCATTTCATGTCAGAATCTTTCAGATTCAGGCGCTCGAATATCAGCCAGCTTTCAGGAATGGAAAATCGGCAGAGGCTTGGTACCGAGCCGAGCTCTTCATAGAAAACATTCGGAAACTTTAGCCTACCCAACTGAAAGGTGGATGGTTTTGCTGTTTAGGCCAGGTACTGTGTCACTGCCTTTTTACCTCCAGCATTGTGATTCTTATTTGCGAGGCAGATTATGACTTTCTGGTCATAAATAAAAGTTGCGTTTGCACATTGACTTCACCGCTTCTACACAATACCGGAGTATTTTTATTGGAAGACCTATCAGGGAACGTTCCTGGATCATCAGGCCTGGCTAGTGCTTTGTTTCTGGAAGACATGCCAGCTTTGCTTTCCTTGAAAAGATAATCACGAATTGCGCAAGCTGGTTTACCGGTGACTGTCAGGAGAGGTTGCCTCCAGCAAATAGCTATTTAAAAGACCCGGAGCCCACCAGCGAGCTATATACATGGAATATAGGACATTTATGGCACAAAGTGCGTGCTACTACTGAGTCAGATTCCGTTCATCATACCAGAAGATACTTAAAGACTGAGTATTATAATTTTTGGAGTTTAACAACGCATCAACTGCTCAGGCCATATGAAATCAGAGGCGAGAGGGAAAGAATTAGCTTGGGCTAGTGCAGGGCGCCAGATTCTGCCTCTGGGTGGGCTCGAACCCACGACACCCAGCACATACAGAATGCCATTGGCCGAGCCGAGCTCAAGCGCTAACCGACTGAGCCACTCAGACCCCGAAATAGTTAGCGGCTTTCCTTGTAAGTGGTTCTAAACCATGTATTTGGGCTCCTCCGCCGCGGATAGTCAGCTTTAGAGCCTTCTATCCATAAAGCTATCCATAAAACGCAGTGTAGTGCTTTCATTAAGTTAATATAGAAATCGCCCTGAATGTGCTGAAGTCAATTTGCCATCAGCTGTGGTATTTGTGCACAGAAGTTATATTTCGTCCCGCTGGTGAGAACCACCATCTTGGAGGTCAGTCGCACAACAGGTGGCCAAAACAGCAAACAATTCACATTTGACTAGGGCAAGCTTAAGATTCTGATAGAGGCTATGAAGAGCTCTGTGAATGCTCGATCCTCAGCCAGCTTGCCAGTCCTGAGAGCTGGCTGGTATTCGATTGCCTGAATCTGAAATATTCTGACAAGAAATGGCTACGTTAAGAAACTGGTGACTGCTATAGCTTCTCCTGTTTCAAGGTATTCCAGAACTTAATGTGGTAAGCGATCCCACAGTATGTACGTCGTGTGAAGCTGGTGGAAGATTTCGTGAGCCATCCAGAGGGTAAAAATATGCAGCAGGGTCTTCTTCTAGCACTATCAGAGCACTTAAATAGTTTGCAAGAGAATAGGGAGAAGCACCTGCCCCAACGACGTTCTCCAACGAATGTTACCAGAGAAAGGGTTGCCTCCGGAAGGCATTCCTGTTCTGTCGGGCTTTAGATTACTAGGGTGCTGAGCCATTTAATTTCAGGTCTTTTGTGGAATAACATGTATTTGTATTGCGCTGCAATACATCTGAAATGCCTGCAAGTTAAATCCCATCTACCGCTTTTATACGCACGCACATGCCACGCTGTCTTTACTGGTAGGTTATGCACCCCTTTCATCCCAATTTAACAGGGGGAGACTGCAACGCCGGGCGGCCAATCGCGCCTAAAACGTGAAATATTTAACCGTTTTGAGACGATCTTTCCCGTTGTCGTAGATGTTTGGAATGTGACTCATTGAAATCAGAATTGAATATATAATGGGAAAAAGTGGGTTCGGATCTGGAAAGTATAAAAAGGGTTTTTGAACGACCCTACTGATACACCCAGAGCGGGGGCGTTAGAACTCCGAGTGTAAACGTGGGTATCAGTGGCAAAACTGACCGATAATCACAGGAATTTCGTAGCCTGCAGGAAAACTCAAGGAAAGCCGGCACAGTAACTTTACAATCTCAGTTACTTTTATGTTGATTTCGTCAAGTAGAAAATTCGATCTGGCATAGCTTTTTTCTACCACATATGTACATTGTGTGGCCAGCCCACATCCAACTATAGCCTGCAGCTGCTCTACTGCAAGGAGCTACGCATACTTGAAAAATCACAACTAACCCGACCCAGTCACAGAAAAGGTATTTGAAGAACCAGAGGCTGAGATTGAACCAGTGCTTGAGGCTGAACCAGAGTCTGAGGTTGAACCAGTGTCTGAGACCAGGGTCTGAGGGCGAAATGTTGCAAATGGAAGTTAACACGCGCAGTGGATGGAGTTTCTAAAGTGTCCTCCACCCATTTCACCGCGGTGACCGGATAACCATTCTCAGCCGGAAGGCGCTACTTGACAACCATCGTCCCGGCGGAAGGTGTTTGAACACCCTGCTCTGGTTTTTCCTGCAACACGAAAAACGGCAGCGTGAAACGCAGCCGTACTTGGCCCACCTTATCCTGGAGCAATTTCGCAACTTTTCCCAAAATTTTAATGGTAGATCATCTCAGGTCAGGTCGCCAGTGCAGGTCACTTGACCTCAACTCAAAAAAAGTTCAAGGTGGCATAAGTAAAAAAGCGGTGGCTCTACGGGATTGAAATTTATGCCACAGAATGGGCCCACCTAGTAATACAAAATTTAGTCCGGCATTTTGTTATATCGATGACCTAGGGTCAGGCACGGATCATGACCTCTCCATTCGAAATGCATGGGGAAAACGCGAGTTGACCGAAAAATTGTTTTATTACTGTGGATACCGCTTAGAATGCCTAAGTATTATACAAATCACAGTACACCGGACCCCTTTCTAGGTTCGTGTTGCAAGTTTGAACCTGTGACCTTTGAAAGGTGTTCTGTGACTACTTAAAGGGAGATACGCGAAAAATTATTATTGTGTTTTCCTGCTATTTGAAAAATCCTGATTACGAAACTGTCAATTATTTTTGTATCTCCGGCAAAATTTTGGGAGGCCACTCACTTATTATCGAAATAGGTTAACAGTTCCGATAAAATGCTGAAACCTTCACTCATAACTTACTTTTTGAAAACTATTTCAAATTGAAAAGTATTGTTTTTTTGTAATTTAAATGTCTGTTCTCCTGTATTTGTACTTGAATTAATTTTACAAAGCCTCTAAAAAATACAAAATTATTTTGTCTGCTCTACAAACAGAAAAATCGTAATTACTCAAGTCTTAAGCCGTTTCGTACCTCGGGTCTTGAGCAGTCTTCTGCTTCAGCCCCAGGATGACGAAACTTTTGCATCAGAAAGGTCACGTGACCCCCTTATGAGGTGGCTGTACGTTCTTATTGGTCAATTGTAATTTCTTAAAAGTCCTATATTTTGTTTTAATATTATTTTTGGCTGGGACTTTTTTAACAAAAGTTTTCACTTATTAGTTTCAAACTTTCAAGTCACTGCTTAGGAAAAATGGGACCTGTTTTTTAGAGAACTTGATAGCCTCAGCCGGGGGTGCATCATTTACATCGATAAGAGGTGTGCCGGTAAAGTCGTCTAGAAATGTTGACTTTGAGGGCAATTTTAGGGCATTTGCAGGCCGAATTCGCAAAAATGAGAATAGGACTTCTGAAACAACTTTTTGTGACCTTTTGATATAGCCAATACATTGTTTTGCATACCTCCCTTTAAGCAGGTTTTAAGATTCTGATCAATTATTTTTGCAGGAAATGATGATAAAACTTTTATTTTGATGCAATTACGTTAGGATTGTTATTGCGGGTCGATTGATATGCGTATTGACTATGCTAGGTCAGATGGTGACCTTGACCTGACCTTAAGTCACATCATTATGCTTAGACCTAGTATAGTAATATCACACATCATTCCATTCGCCGTAATGAGAGGGAGGGAATGGTGGCTAAACATTGATGCTAAGTCCACTCTGTCAAACGCTAGAACCCAGCAACTCTTCTCCAACCTGTCACCTTTTTGACCTGTCATGACCTCAATATTGACCCGGGCCAAAAATTGACCGATGTAGCTGATTCATTCATTGTTATGGGCTATCCATCAGCCTTCCGCTTTTTTGCTATCCCGGGTAGGAGCCGAGATCGGGGTGGGTTTTTTAATACTCCATCCACAGCAGGGCGAATGTGCTCGGAGGCCCACCGGGGTGGGTGTTAAGATAATTGATGAGCACGTAAACCCGTGAATAAAAATTGGAAATCCGTCAATAAGTGACTTATAATCTTTAAAAATCAGATCTATATTTGAGACCGTCGCCATCGCGCGATCGCACCACTTTGCCTGAGCTGTAGACCGAGTGGTGACGTAATTTGTCATATAATCGGGATTATATACCAGGGTGACGCCCATCAAGGTCAATGTCAACGTTAAGAGTCACATATCAAGGTCTTTTTAAGGCCAAACCCTCATTTTCCGCACAAAGGCTGCTATAGTTCAAATTATATAGTACATTATTGGGAATATGTTATATCATTACGTCATAGTCAGGGACCTTTAGTGACCTTGACATCAAACTTCAAAGAACATTGTAAGGGACTTTCCCCTCTCTGACCTTGGTCTGCTTTCGGTGTATTCCCGGCTTTTTCGCGTAATCACGGCATTTTCAATAGCTCTCCAGCACGGACCAGTTTGCTTTTATAAATTTTGCCCAAGTTGTTTCCAGTACGGCTGCTAGACTCTGAGTCTCACTAAAGTCATCAAGGGACTTGCCAGGCAGACCCTGACCCCACCACCCGAACGAGCAACTTCCACAATGAAGGGTTAATTTAGAAGCCAAAGTTTAACGTCCCACAAAGCACAGGGACGGCCGCTCCGCTCAGGTCACCCTCTCACCAGTCAGTTGCCAGCCGACCTACATCGGGTAAATAATTGAGCGTCGGAGCGTCTCAGGGGAGCCTATCCCAAGCCTTGGCATGCACTGCCACTGCATGCTTCTGAGCAGCGGGCCGGAGCCCAACGCTCTACCAACTGAGCTACCGGGGCGGCTCAGTTGGTAGAGACCTTCTCAACCTCGTTGACCTTGAAGATATTATTCTAAATCAATGAAACCTAACTTTAATTCAGATCACCATCACCCCATCACCCTCAAACGGGAGTTTTGTCTAACCCTCTTGGTTTTTGAGATCTCAGCGGAGGGCACCTTAGGACCTCTTCCACTGCGCGTTGACTCCAAACCAACCTCCACTGCACGTGTCAAGTTCACATTTGCGTTCATTTCATGCATCATATCAGCCCGCAGCTATCTGTGAAATGTCTAAATGGCCGGCCAGTATCATTATTTTAGGCTTGACATTAGAAATTGTAGGAAACCCGTACAAAAAGCCAGACTAGGACGGATTATTAAAAGGATACTAATATTTGCAGCACCGGTAAATGAGCCCATGTTTCACCACTTTAAAGTGAGTATCACAAGCCAATGACGAGCGTATGACACCTTGGTGCAGTTTCAGAATAAAGTGGCTGTGGGGAATTTCTTATTGAAAATAATAAATTTAGCCTTATTTTATCTTAACAATGGCTAATAAGCCCAAGTTTTTCGTGATAATTATGTTTAGTTTACAAGGGATACAAGTCTGCAACTTGACCGGACTTTAATTTTCCGGGCTTAACGACTCATCAGATGCCAAGTGCGACGTCGCCAACTCCCACCCTTTTGAAAGGAATTTGGGAGATCAGATCAAGTTTTTCAGTGTCTCTGCCGCGACTTGAACCCGGGGTCCTTGGGACATTCGTCAGGATCACTGTCCACTAGGGGAGGGGACTTTTGGCAACCTTTTAATTATCTTTTGGAACTAATCGGGTTTTAATGTTCTCGTACGCGCCAATTTCGAATTTAGCATTGAAAAATCTGTTTTTGAACTTTGCCCGCGCAAACGCTGTACAGTTGTTTGAAAAAAACAGAAAAAACATCACTTTTCTAGGCTCTCTGGAGCAGTCACCAAAGTAAACGATTGAAACTGATCAGACACAGCAGCTCCTCAGCTAAAATTCTGTCCAAATTGCATGTGTCTGCCGGTTTCCGTTCTGGAGTTATCGCATTTCAATTTACAGATTCCAAGCCCAGAAGCGACATACTGTGCCGCAAGACTTTTCAACTCAGCCGTCCACCTGATATCCCATTAAGTGTGAAACTGATTCTGTATATTTGAATATGGGGTCTAATAATTGTTGTTGCGGTACATTCAGTCGGTATGCACTATTCTGTCGTAATGGATAAACATTAGAGATGGCAGAGGGGATCTTGGTCAATCATTAAGGGAGAGCTAAAATTGACAAAAATCGCAAAGAAAACATTTGTGTTTTTAAAGGTATTCCACTTTATTGGCTGACTACAGCCACATGACATGAGATGGGGAATTTAGGAAATAAAAGAAACGGGTATCCCTGGATCCGTACCTGAATCACACCAAGGCTCATTTAATACAATATTTAATATATTTTACAATATTGGATTAAGGTCTATTTGATGCTGCAATATTCCGATATGAAATTCAGGACGATATCACAATATCAGGCTGAAATCGTACCTAGCCATGACGAGTGGATGACGGATGATGATGACGGATGATATGTAATGTGACACATTTTGAGGGGTTTGCGTGCAGTAGGCACCAAGTATGAAATGTTATAGGTTAGCTGGGTACCGTCAAATTTTAGTTTTTTTTGGAAGCTATAACATACGCATTAACATAGGCATAAGTCTGGTCGAAAATTGCAGGGAGCGCCCCACTCCCTCTTTCTAGGCCTCCCGGACCAGGTCCCAGCATCCGTGGTACCTGACCCGCTTCTATCAGCAGTCAGTGCTCAGCAGGCATTGTGGCGTCGTGTGTCACGAGGTGGACCGGGGCCACCATTTGAGAACGCAATGGCGGGTCGAAATTGATAAATGGGGGAAAATTATGTCGAATTGAAAAATCATCAAATTAGTAATGGGTTTCACCTTTTAGGGAATTTAAGAGTAAAAACGGTTTCTTACCCGTATCCCCCTGGGGAGATATGACCATCGGGCCGATTTCCGGTACGATCGGTCGACGGGCCCGCACCCTTTCCCCTTCAGGGAGGGAGGGGGACGCATCCTCCATGGTCTGGGAGGCCTAGGCACTCTGCAAACGGCGCGGGCGCTGCGCGGTGGTCGTCGCGGGCGCCGGCGGCGGAGGCAAGTGCTGGGGGGCGGGGAACCAGCAAATCAACAGAATGTGAGTACCCGGAATAACGAGCCGTCCAAAAGAAGTAGTTCCCCAATATTTTCGACCAGACTTTAGACGCAAAATTTATTTCTGCGGAACTATGTGATTGAATTTAGCGTACGACGTGGAGTGGAACTAGATCTTAAAACAGTTAATTTTGGTACTTGGCTATTACAGATATTACATGGGATGTTAAATGGGGAAAGTAACGGGGGGGGATAGGTGTGTCTGATTGGGGACGATGTGAGGTTGGAGGACTGGTGATTGCTGAAACATGTTGGAAAATATAGCTGGCGCAAGAGCGATCAACATTTTATTGCGAGTGGTCCAACCAAATTTGTGGTATATTTTTCGATACAGTGAGATATGAGAACGAAGAGTTCAACTTATCATAAAGTAACATGCTAATTGCTAATCGAGGTCGTAACGTAGACTGTAGTTCAGATTTTTTATGGTATCGGAGTCGCAATGCAACTGATCGTTTCGATTTATTTTAATGTCTAAGACTCTGTTCAAAATAAAAATAAATTCCCGCTTTGCTATCGAAGCTTTTATAAAGGGTGAGAGTAAAAAATGAGGACTGAGAACCGATGAAAGAACATCGGACGTAACGTTAAGCTTTGTCAGGGTGGGGGTAAAATGAGGATGGAGAACCGATGAAAGAATATCGGACATAATGTTAATAAGCTTAAGAATTGCGCTATGAAACGGGCACAGTAATCGACAATAATTGAGTAATTTCCGAGATCTTACTGCCTTTAGTGGAGATATTGATTCGAGGATTAACGTGCTAACGCGTTCAACATTTATAACGTAAGATGCGTAAACGGACTAATATTTAATAACTTTTATAATGAACCAGCAACAGGAATGAGTGTAACAGCATTTAAAACCGTCTTACTATTCCTCAATATCACTACACGTATCGAACGGAATGCGAAACGCGTAGAGTGCGCTAAAAGGGGGAAATCACCGTCCTGAGGAAACGCGAGCCGGCCACGAGAAAGGCGACGGCATGTGGCTGACTGGTGCAGTGGCAGGTGGTAAGTAGTATACTGTTGGGGGTAGGGGGGTAATGCAACACACCCTACAGGCGTGACCCTTGTGGTTCATGAGAGTATTTATTCGTTGATGAATCTGTATGCAATCGAGTCCGAAAAAATATCGAGCGCATATTCTAGAAGATTCTCTGAATATTTGTTTTGCGTAAATAGTAAAAAAATAGAGGTAAATTATTGTTCCTCAAGAAACAGGTAAAACATTGATGATTTATTATAAATTGATTGGAATAGGAAATGTTGATATAATATGCATGGATTGCAATTAGTAACGGTAACTTCGATGCATGACTAATGTTTAAAAAGGGGGTAAAAAGGGCTCCAAGGAGGAAGATATTAATCACACAATACCACTCACCAACGACACAAACCTCCCCCTAAAATTATTGCAGGTGTTTGTTAAATTCTGTGAGAGCGATGAACGTTTACCCAGTCGATTTCTTCCTGACTTCCTTTGCATTTCGTTAGACTCGATAATTACGTTAATTACGTTAAAAACAGTGCAGAGGAATAATGAGTAGATGGTAAAGTAAACCATTTATGTTGCATTAATAAACTAGAGTTGTTATTTTTCGCTAATTGTTGTAACATTAGTGTTGCAAATTTGGATGTTTAAGCTTCTTGGTAAATATTTTGACTACCCTCAAACAAATTTTTCCCAGGGCACTGCCAAGTAATAGAAACCTGGAAAACATAGGGTGCATGAGCCCACTCACACACACAGGAAGACCGGCAAGTCCAGCAATATTTTTTTGGTTTTATGTGTATTATTTCGTTGGCAAGATTTCAGTGAAATGGGACCGCGCATAACCAGGCTGAATCTCGTGACCGCCGTCGACATTTCAGGAATGTGAATAGTACGTTGACATTATTAGCTCAAACATTAATATAATTAAAGTATGATGTCACTGCAGAGAAAAATCTATCTTTAATTATATTTCGATTTTACTTCCAACCCCCCCCTTTACTGAAACTTAATAAGTCACAATGAGTATTAAGTAAACAGAATGCATTCGTATTGAGAAGGATTCATGAATAATGCAACGTTCAACGTCTGTGAAATGTAAAGTAATGTAAATCATCTGCGTTATCATGCAATACGAATTGAGAAGAATATCATACATAAGTAAAAGTAAAACGGAGGCGATGGTCCTTTCAATATTAACAGGAGAGTCTCTGATATCATGTCGGAAACTCATAATAATGTGTTTGGGTAATTATTTGGATCATATCATTACAGTTACAACTTAGACGTTTCGTCACACGTAACCCCTTTCAGTATAGCCTTATTTGGTCACACGACGGCTGAGCAGTATCACGGTGGTCTGACGTCACGGCGGCCGCCGGTGAACCGGAGAGAATTTGCCGACGCAGCGTCGACGGCAGCGGCTGCGACGGCAGGCCGTGGCAGCGGTGACCATGAGCTGTAGCATGTTCGATGTACCGATGTATTACAGGGCGGCTCTGCATAACTTAAATCATTAGGAGGTTTGAGGAAATTACAATGCACCACATATTATGATGTTTACCAATGCGTAATACTTTTCGAGAGAACCGAACACATGTATAAAAAAACATATCGATAGTGGCCTTTTTAGCAGCAATTGTGACGTGAAATAAAACTTTTCCAGCTTCTTTGCCTGTTTTCACGTTTCCTGATTTTAGGGACATAAACATTTTTCACAAGTATTCCCGTGCATATTAAGATATATTGAAGAATAATGACAAAAATAAACGGAATGATAGATATGCGTATCCATACGAGATGAGTAAGTTTAATTATTCTTTATATATGATCCTTTAGCTGTCCTTGGTGTTATTTTGATACACGAAAATCTTAGATGTTACCGGTACACACGGCTATACACGTTTTGCAATAGCATTTATCAGCCCCTTTTTTCAGCTTTGTGCCTCTGAATAATGACCGAAAATGAATAACCTGTTCTTTTGTAATATGATGGGTCATGTCATAAGAATTTTGATATCCGCTGATATTTTGCATACACAGTAATGGAGTAACTGATAGTGAAATATGTTTCTTCTCACTCCTTTCATTTTACTTCTCATCATTAACGTAAATTAATACTTAAACTTCAGGCGTTTTCGTATATACTAAATGGCGAATGAACATTGGTGATGCGATTGATTGATTATTGTAAATGATTGATGATTGTAAATTATATTGAAGCTTATTTTTCTGATATTTCATTCTATTCTATATTATATTGCATTCTTTTTATTTCCGGCCTCTATCTGCTGCTTCGTATCCTTGCACGAAAGTTCAGGGTATACAGAGGCTTACACAGTGATAGCATATCTGAGTAGATTATTATATTTTTTGAAGCCATAATTTGTTTATTTGAAGCTTATTTGTGTTTATATTTCTTTATTTGGTATTAAAACATTACAGGGCAAAGGGAAACAAAAGTATGTTGATGGTGGCATTAGAGGTGAATAATGGTTGGGGAATTTTAATTTACTTTCTACTCAGCTCGGGTCTCTATATACACCTGACGATTCGTAAATCCCTCTATATTTATGATTAATTACCGCGGCGGAGGCTGGTATGGTATCTACTGTTAGTGTTTTTAACCCACAAAGATCACATCGAGGCTTCGGACTGAACTGAATGTAAAATAATCAATGAGCTAAAGTAAATAATAATGTTAGGAGTATGTATATGTACAATACCAGTAAGGGTATGTGACAGAGCGAGTAACCTATCAATGGATTGGGTTGCTCTCGCTAATGTCGATTGTTTTTTTAAAGAAGATAGCAAAGAACATCAATATAGATAACCGGGAACTGGAATCTTACAATGGGTGACAGCCTTAAGATTAAACATTGTGGACGTTAAGAAAGATAAAAATATTCGGAAGTCGGTATACTTGCTCGTATATAGAAGTGACGACTATCATATTGGTATTAATTAAGAGTAGAGTTGAACAGAAGAAGCGCTCGTGAGATGAAGATGAGCGGGCCCGCTGGGCAACGGATAAGATTAGGAGATTGAAATTGGAGCAGAAATTGTGGACCTATCTTGGCGGCCCAAGAAGAACTCGATAACTAATTATAGTATTGCCGTAAATGAATAGTTCCCTTCCCTGCAGTAACGGGACACTTAACGTATTCTAGGGATTGCTACCTGGGACTTCCTTAGAGATGATAACTTTGGCGAAATATATCGGAGGGTGGAGGAAATTTGTCTAGAATAGGGGATCCAATCGTAAAAAGGGGGGCTCGTAAGGATGCGCGAGTGAATGGGTCATTATTCATACATCATGATTGGCTGTAAGGGGTATAAGTGATTCCTAGTTTAAAGTCCGATAGATACCTAGATTGGAGGTCAAGACGTATGAGTTATCATTTTACTCCCAAGATACCGCAGTGCCGATTTTTTTGCTGAGTATCCAGGGCTCTGCATTATCGAGTTCCGGCGAGTTGTTCAAAGATTGGTCCCGTTCAAAAATCTGAGCCCTCAAGTGTAGATGACCCTTCCATCTAGCTTGGGACGGGGAATGAAAAGGGGGATAGGTGACGACATCCTTGGCATGTCAATCCCTGGTGCGTTAGGGAGCGCGCAAGATACAGAGCAGAAGATAAGAGAAGATGCCCCCTTCCCAGGGATTCGGCTCAACCGGAGGGAGTTATTGATGATGACGATACGATGATGGTGATGATGAATGATAAGTAGGTGATGAAGAATGACGATATTACACTACACTTCCATTTTGGCTCGCGGGACGTAACTGGTGTGTACGACTCCCCCGGGGATTTACCATTGACGCAAATTTTATTGTTGTTGCCACGGGCAGATTTTGAAGAAGATGATGAAGATGATGAAGAAGTGGATGATGCCAGGGGATGCCGATCTCGGTCCGAAGACCTAGGAGCGGTGACGATCCCCTAGGGAAGGGATTAGCGTCAGAAAGGGGACATATAGTTCATCTTAGAATGAACTATATGTTGGCACTAATACTCAGGTAGAAATATTATGTCGTAGCAGAAGTCCGCAGTAACAAGAGAGTGATAGAGGAGGTTGTCTGGATGCAGATCTAGTCAACCCTATCAGGATAGGCCCTGATAGTATCGGGATTAGCCCGATTTACTCCCAGGATCATGAGGGGAGGCAATTGGGTAGCGGCGCGGCTACCCAGTTCCGGCAGGGTGGCGACCCTGTCGGCTGCCAGGATTAGCCTGACGAATCCCTAGGAAGCAGATGCGGCCTGGGACGCCCCCGCACTGTATGTTAACGCCTGAAAATTGGGAGCGGTCGGTACACCCTGGTGCTGATCTGGGGAATGGCTGGCCCAGCCATCACCATCGCTGTTGGCTCAATGTTTTTCGAACTTTTATTATTTCTATTTATTAAGCTTGTGCCACGCACGATAGGGTAGAAATGAAAGTCAAAGACAAGCAAGTATACCGGGCAGACGTGTGTTCATTGCAATAATGGGCATGTATTGAGGATCGATAGGAGGAGACTTATATATTGTATTGCCAGGTTCAACAGAACACTTGAGTTTAGAGGGCTTTTGTGAATTCATTGATGGAACTGGACTTTGGAGGTTTCTGCAATAGATCAACGAAATGTACCTAGCCTTGATGGAGGTATTGAATAGAGGTAGTGATACGAACTTAACGCCGAATAAAAATGGCGGTTAGTTGCAAGTCAACCAGTAACAAGGAAGGGAAAAATGTAGAGAGCCGCTATAATAAAAAGGGAGATGTAGACGGTCAGAGGTACCACTCCTATGTGGATTAGTTGAGAGGGAGCACCACAGATGCTAACGTTAAAAATTATGATACTTTGAAACTAATTGAATCAAATGAATTAAACTGCAAACGACAACAACAATGAAAATATTTACAATACAACATCACGGAAAAATAGAATATAGGTTAGCAACAACCCATTTAGGCCACCACTCGGATTTATACTTTTGACACCTAACTTACCCATTTATGCATGTCCGGCTCGTTATTTCGTGTGCTGTCATGCTCATTGCAATGTTTGTTGGTTCTCTGTGTGTGCAATCCAGTGCCTGTCCATGCTACCCATCTCCCGAAATATTTGCGACAAAGGGGGAGGTGTTCTCTCGGAACTTTATTAACTTCAAACATATGTTATATTACAATGAAAATTTAGTAAAAATACTTCCATCGGTTCTTCCACCGAACCCTTACGTCACAGATACATACGGGTGACTGTTTGATCTGAAACCTCTTATCCTGTTGTATCTAGCACAATTTCACAAATGGATCAGTCAAATCAAGTATATTCTCCACTCCGTCCTTTCCCAACGAAACACAACTGAATAGCTTACAAAGGTGGAAAATGATGAGTAGTTTCAAAAGTTTCAGTTGTAGGAAAATATCACCACTTAAGCTGACTGTGGAGTTAGTTCAGGCTATATAAAATGCACCGGAAACAAACAGGTGGCCACCAATCGGTCTGTGCTGATGTGAGACTATAGACGGCAGGTGTGCTTCACATACCTACATCCACTATCGCGTCAGCGAACATCGCAGAGAAGTGTCTCCACTAGAGTAGCTTCGATGACTCGGTGCAAACACACAGTATTCTTGACCTCAGGGCTGCAAGTCCAAATTCCAGGCAGCCTCGCCGCCCACACATCCTCTATCGACAGTGCTACATCACATGACGCAAGCAGGACGCCTAAGCATGCATCCAAAACTAGCATCACTTCGGGTGATTGGCCAGCTGAAAATAATATGTTCCTTTATGTCCTGAGGTTCTCGCTCTGACCACACCCTTCACTATGTCACCCATAAAAAAATCAAGAGCCTAAAAGCTCATCAGACCTTGCATCTTTTCGGAACTCCTCCAGAAACTGCATTGTTTAGCGCGCATGCGCACTGCTCAATTCCAACGCCTCGGCGAATAAAGCTGTGTAGTGGAGTTCACATCGACGGCACCCAGTGAGAGGGCAAGCAGCACGAAACGAAAGGGCGGGACAATCAGTTACAGCCTCCGGAAGTGTTTTGATTATTGGGCGATACAAAGAAAGGAAAAACCTGTCGGGCTGATCTCATTCAGCATTGCCGGTTCAGGGCACAATCTGTGCGGCTGGTGACATCTGTCGGAGAAAAGCGATAAGTTATCAGTCAGAAGCAGTCAGAAGGTCACTCGAGGCAGGCTATCAGGCTCCCGCTGTTAGGTCATGTTCGCGGTACACAGTGCACCATTTCTCACTGGTGGTTAAATGCCCGCAGGATCAGGTTCGACGAAATTATGTAACTTTTACAACCAGTGACGGGTCCAGAACTTCATTTCGGTGGGGGGAGGGCTGGCGGGCTCGAGCCACCCCCGACATTGCCTTGGAATAGCCTCCGGATATGCATTTACAATAAGAACCCTGAAATTTGTGTGTGTAGGGGTAGGGGGGGCTTGAGAAACCCAGCCCTCCCCCCTTGTATCCGCCACCGTCTACAACGTATACCTATGGCAGCTCCTGTTCTCTCGCCACTTAATTGTCGACTCTGCTGTCAACCAAAACGGCGACATAAGCAAAGCCTCGAAGCCGTGGATGGGCGCCACCTTGCCTTGTCGCAGAAGGAGCGTGTCTTGAGCCGATGCCAGCGCGAGCCGGCAGCCCTGTGAGCCCGTGTCATGTGGGACCAGTGCGCCACCTCCTCCGGACCTGTACACCAGCGCCATCGCGTCATTCGTCTCAGAGCAGAGCGGATCAGATCTCAGAGCAGATCTCAGAGCACGAGATCACAGATTTTATCAAGTAGCTCACGAGGACACGCATTTTTTCTGTCTTGTGGTGTGCTCTAATGTTTTAAATTGATTCGTAGCATATTAGTTGATCCTGTTTTTGCGTCTTTCCTCTAATCCGGAATAAGGGATTGAGTAAATTCAGTGACTGTATTTCGGGATCGGTCTTTTATTAGGATCACATGTAGGTGCTGCAGAAATTCTTAGTTGTCGCATGAGTCGCAATCTCTAACTGAGCTATGGTGAATATATATATATATATATATATATATATATATATATATATATATATATATATATATATATATATATATAACCACTTTGAGTTTGCTCCACTTTGCATCCCAGATTCGAGGAGATAGCCAAAAGAATGTGTTATCAACTTAAAATCATGCTCCAGGCTGCAGCACTGCAAAATCTACATTCGATTGTATGCGGTTTTTAAAGCATCTGAATTGAGCAGCAGAAGTCGGCGGCGCAGCATGATGTCTGAAAGTAGTATTGAATACAGTGTTAAGACTGATGCTGCACGGGCACCAAACCTACAGATTTTACTTTGTCATCAATGGTTTGTGAAAATCTGGAAAAAATGCAAGCATCTGTTTTGAACCTAATTTTATAAAATACAATTTCAGCGAAGAAAACAGTTCGAATACGATGAAATACCTAACATTAGCTGACATATATGAGGGTACAGAGTCGTCAGGAAGGAGGAAAAATTTCATTGTCATGCGTGAATTATCAAATTTTGAAAATATTTCAAATCAGCCCGCGTCTGTGTAGGTTCGTTCGGTCGTCGGTGTAGGCATACACAAAATCTAACCATACAAGCCACTTGTGCCTTTTCTGACTGCTCATTTTTATCCGCACAATAACTTGTCAACAGTGACGACGGAACGTCCGAATTTAAGGGGGGCTTCATTGACTTTTGAACTAATTTATTTTCAGTCAACGCCATAGGGTCAGTGTTAAAATTTCTGATTTAAGGGGGCACCGTGCCCCAGTGCCCCCCCTCCCCAGTTCCGCCGCCAGTGTTTGTCAATGAAGTAGTGAACATGTGTTCTCAAAGGAAATAGATATTAATCAAAACACAGAGGATCATTTACCTCTCTCCATACAAGAACAATTACACGCAAGTGTTTGCTGGCCAATTTGGGGGCCGTTATGTATAATGCGCTACAGCTTGAAGTGTGCAACACTATTAGCTAGGCCGCGTTCAAGCGCGCCTTGCGATGCCACTTGCAGGCTGCCCAGTTATGTCTGGTTTTAACGAGACTTTTATGCGTGTTGTTGTTGCCATTTCTTGGCGTATTTTACCCTTCTTTCGTAGCAACGTGCATTCATGGAAAACCTCGTTTTGTTGAGAATACTTTGAATAAACTGAACTGTACTCCGCTGAGGTCACCGTTCCCCACCTTTGGCGTGCAGGCCGAACACGAAGGCGACCGACAGGCTCCTGTTCAGGTCAGTACCCCTCACCTGTGCGACCGACAGGCTCCTGTTCAGGTCAGTACCCCTCACCTGTGCGACCGACAGGCTCCTGTTCAGGTCAGTACCCCTCACCTGTGCGACCGACAGGCTCCTGTTCAGGTCAGTACCCTCACCTGTGCGACCGACAGGCTCCTGTTCAGGTCAGTACTCCCTCACCTGTGCGACCGACAGGCTCCTGTTCAGGTCAGCACTCCTCACCTGTGCGACCGACAGGCTCCTGTTCAGGTCAGCACTCCTCACCTGTGCGACCGACAGGCTCCTGTTCAGGTCAGTACCCCTCACCTGTGCGACCGACAGGCTCCTGTTCAGGTCAGCACTTCTCACCTGTGCGACCGACAGGCTCCTGTTCAGGTCAGTACCCCTCACCTGTGCGACCGACAGGCTCCTGTTCAGGTCAGTACCCCTCACCTGTGCGACCGACAGGCTCCTGTTCAGGTCAGTACCCCTCACCTGTGCGACCGACAGGCTCCTGTTCAGGTCAGCACTCCTCACCTGTGCGACCGACAGGCTCCTGTTCAGGTCAGCACTCCTCACTTGTGCGACCGACAGGCTCCTGTTCAGGTCAGTACCCCTCACCTGTGCGACCGACAGGCTCCTGTTCAGGTCAGTACCCCTCACCTGTGCGACCGACAGGCTCCTGTTCAGGTCAGTACCCCTCACCTGTGCGACCGACAGGCTCCTGTTCAGGTCAGCACTTCTCACCTGTGCGACCGACAGGCTCCTGTTCAGGTCAGCACTCCTCACCTGTGCGAATGACAGGCTCCTGTTCAGGTCAGTACCCCTCACCTGTGCGACCGACAGGCTCCTGTTCAGGTCAGCACTCCTCACCTGTGCAAACGACAGGCTCCTGTCCAGGTCAGTACCCCCCACCTGTGGCGTGCCGGCCGAACACGAGGAGACCGACAGGCTCCTGTTGGGGTCAGCACTTCTCACCTGTGCGACCGACAGGCTCCTGTTCAGGTCAGTACCCCCCACCTGTGGCGTGCCGGCCGAACACAAGGCGACCGACAGGCTCCTGTTCAGGTCAGTACCCCCACCTGTGCGACCGGCAGGCTCCTGTTGAGGTCAGCACTTCTCACCTGTGCGACCGACAGGCTCCTGTTCAGGTCAGTACCCCCACCTGTGGCGTGCCGGCCGAACACGAGGCGACCGACAGGCTCCTGGCGCACGGCCGCCGAGCGTCCGTCGTAGACTGAGACCACCAGGCTGACCTCGGCCAGCTCGGCAGCAGCCACGCCGAAGCTGCCGAGACACCGCGGAGGAATCAGCAGGGCTGGTTCCACTCACTGGACCCAACAAACTCATGACTCGAATGTCCTAAACCTCACTTTCCCTGCCGGTTACCTGAAATGGGAGGCTTATGGGATGGGAGGCTAATGGGATGGGAGGTCGCCGGACACGAGCCATAAGAACCCAGCGAAGTATCCGCATAACTTGTCTTCTGTAATAACCAGATAAAGTAATCCTTATATGGAAGACTTCTAGATGTGATTAACACAATCAAAGCTGATTAGCACGTGTTCGATATCAAAGTCATAGGGTACATGCGTTTTTGATTAAGTAAAAGGTATTGATGCCACATAAAGTAAAGCATCAAGTTATTTTAATACTATGTGCATTGGTGACTATTTAGAATTGGGCAGTAGCTTTTACGAGAAGCTGCTCCCAGGTTCTAGTTCAGCGTTGACAATGTTGTATGAACGTCAGCACATTGCAAGGCTGCAGCATTTATATATTACAATCATTAACGTAGCCTACAGCAGATGGGTAGGTACCTATATGTATATAGTCTGAAACATCTGGGGACTGAAGCTTTCTATACCTAACAGGCGCCTTTATCACTATACAAACTAGGATTAAACACCCAAAAATGGATACCTCTTGCCCGCATCAACTGGCCATTAAGACTAGGATTTGTGGTACTGAGCCCTCGTGCACTGGCTTAGCATTTAATTTCAGCTGAGGCCGATGTCGCTGCACCGCCAGTTCAGCTGAAGTCACCGGTCCGCAAGTACAACAGGGGCTTACCGAGGCTTTCATATAACTAGTCTCTACGTATTCTCTAGATTCTTGGGTATCTAGTTCGTTCAATAACAGATGAAATTCCACCAAACTTCATGTAAAAAAACACTTTAAATGGTAAGTTACCTGTTTTGAAAGTGTTTGAACAAGTTGTGAGAGCTGTTAATTTTTACTGCGCTCGTGCAGCCGCCCCCAGATACAGCCCTCACCCTGCCGTAAGCAGTAAGGGTGGGCCGAGCACGACGGAAGCTAACAGAACTAGGATTGGCTCAATCTGAGTCACATTTCTCGGTTTTTTTGTTTTTTTTTAAGGGGTGGCATGAGCTAATTATGCTATTACCGATAGATTAAAATGCACAGAACCCTTGGCTAAAGAATTGAATTTATGCGGGCAGCGGAATACTGAAGATTCAGTCGCCCCTTCACGTTTTGGCTGGCGACAACGCCCCTGTCACTGAGCCCAGACTCCGGACTTGCAAAGGCGGATACAGGTGGGCAAATCAAGTGCCATTTTCCTGAATGGGCGGAGTTAAAAGTAGGTTTTATCACGATTCTGTTCGTTTTTTTATTTATCATCCTGCAGTGAGTTGTTGCTGATTTTGTTCTCATGAGCTTATGGCAAGAAATAAGCGGTTTTCCCTCCTCCAAAGTCCAGTGCCCCGGATCAGTCTTCAGCGAGCGAAACGGGGACGTGTGGCTCAGAGGACAGCGTTCCTGTCTTTTGAGTGATGGGTCCCGGGTTCAAGTCCCGGCGGGGGCTCTGACACAGCTGACTTTATCCTCCAAATCCCTCCCAACAGGATATCTGGCGACGTCAAATGATCTGGAATGTCGGTGCGACGTTCAATAAGAAATAAAAATATTAGTGAGAAAATGGCAAGTCACCTCTCCTTTCTTAGCAGTTATCCACGTATTTATGAATGCGTGCTCAATACACATGCTTGATAAGACTATAAGCTCTGTTGAGCTCGTACGGCTTAATAGATTTTCTCCTTGGAGAAGCATTCCGCGATCATTTGTGTGGTGTGAAAATTCTCGAGGAATGGTGAACACTGGATCATAATATCGCAAACAACGCCTGATACAGTTTATCTGAACGACAGGTATGTACATACATACATGCATCCAAGGCTACAGATCTCTTCTCGACCCAGAGGGTCCTGGATATATTAACGCTGTCACGGCAATACAAGACCTATACAAAGCCTGTGGGAGACCAAAAATCCGGCGGGTCCTGACCCACCCAACCCCCCCCAGGATCTCCACCCATGCATGTATCGCTTTCTTTAAAGAACAGATGTGCTAACATCGGCAGTTATCAAGACGTTCAAATGCACAACGTATTCGGAGAGACACATACAAACGCATGATTATTCGGGGATAATATCAAACTGCATATAGTATTCAGGATCTTGAGGCGAATTTTGTCAGGTATTAGAATGCAGAGGTAGAAAGTATGTGGTGTCACAAACTCAATGCGACGATGCCTCCTCGTAACAGAGCTGGAAATAATAATTGCATACTTGAATAGGGTAGAGTGGGGTAACGCGCCCACCGGTAAGACGCTACTACGGCGTCAGTCCAGGCGATGTAAGGACTGTAGCATCCCTCTAATATTTTTCTGGTAGCAGCCATTCTGATCCGAACCTGGGCATGATTGGACGGGCCCAGTAAACTCCGGTGTTTTCAGTAAACATTTGTTACTTTTTGCCTCTCGGACATAAAAACAATATGTCTTAAAGTTGCGATTGCACTCTATGCGATGTAAATCTGCTCACCCTACCAATTTTTCACCGAATTGTCTTACAACGCAAGTATAATGATGTTCCTATTTGTTCAGTGAAGCAAAATGTACAATATACGCTGGGAGTTTTATGACGGCCTTTTAATCCGGGCTGGGCGTTTTACCCGCTATCGGGGTAAAACGCCTTTACATGGTCTCAAGAAAAAATAGATTTCGCACACTTTGCATCGTGCCAGAATACAAATTTTTATCTGAGTGCAGAAAAACGATTAGAAAACTTAACAAAAAAAAATAAAGTAATTCTGTCCCGGCAGGATCGGTACAGACGAATTCTCCCTTAATGTATGCTTCTTACCCCCTCTACCCTACTATTTCCAATATGCTGAATGTCCTCTACCTGTCCCTTACTTTTTGCAGCAGACAAAGTTCTAGCACCAAACCATTACAGCATGAAAGTATTAAACTGAGTTTTCATTTATAGATCATGTTTTTGTTTTTGGAAGGAAAATTTCCAATTATGGGTCATTTTTTCCAGTATTGGGGTCATAACTATTATTGGCAACTCTGATTGCAGTTTCCCTCAATGACATGCATTTCCTTTTTGAAGAAGTTTCCATTTTTGGAAGGAGTGTTTCCAATTATGGTACTTTTCCACATGATTACATGTAGCAATTATCATGAAAATAGTCATTATTGGGAACATACCTATTAATGGGAGTGTACATGTACACACAATTGGGAACCCTAACCACAGCTCCCCCCACTAAACTTCTATCTCACATATCAACAAAAGGGAAAAAATGTCAATGTCAACATATTATTTAAATCTACCTAAAATGTGTTGGTAAAGTGGACCTTAGGTAGCATATTTATAAACACATCAAATGCTTAAAATTTGCATCCCACTCACGATCATCACCTGCCTGGTCATTCCTTTTGCAGTAAAAACTCTAGGCAATAGCCCGCATAGATGTAAAATTATGTCTATTGCCCTAATAGGTACAGAGGTATTGGAATTCACATACCAAAGAAAGATCCAGTGTAGTCAAAATCCTGCTTTAACTCCATGCAGTTCAGGTCCTGTGCGTTGCTTACCACCACTGGTAGCAAGCAAACACCCCCAACCAGCGTTTTTCGAAGTCTATTTCTTTCTGAGATTTGCTGTGATTTTCTGAGATAAGAAGGGTCTACTCGGCCCCTCCAGTGCACGTTAGTTCCAGGCCCTTCTCCAGTGTGGGTGTTAACACTTTGTGGAGGACTGCATTAGCACACATTTGCTATCTGTACAATATTGATATGATAATTTGATCATGAAAACTCACTGAATCACTGTTGTTGCCAGCCTGTTGCTGGCGCCAACTCTCCCAACTTCCTCCAAGTCCAAATCTATCTAACCAATCTAGGGCACAAATAAAGTAAGGTACAAGCAGGCTAAGGAATTAAAAACCAAGCTGATATGGGAAAGTGCATCAGTCTTACAATAGCCTAATTCATCTTAGATTAGCCATGGGCAGCAATATTTATTCTAGCTAGTTTTAGCCTGCACTTATCTTAAATATACCTAATGAATATGCCCTCAAAATAAGTGGCTTCCCCCTGTTTAAATTTTTGGCAGGCTCTACATCACATAAACATTTCTAACTTTCTGTCGCTGTTGCGCAGTTTAAGTAGAATGGCTGCCCAGCTATGTTTATTTTCTCACTCACTTAGTACTTTTATTAGTAGCTTTTAGGCGTACTTAATACTAAATTCGAAGAAATAGGGCAATAAATCGAAGACACTCAAACTGTAAATATGATTTAACCTAAAAAATGGACAGAAAAGTACTTAATAAAGTATCTGCGTTATCGTTAATGCCTTAAATATGCCTACAATCGTGTATTTCTCGAAAAAATTGACTGTCACATTTCCGGTATCTAGGCGCCAACTTTCTGCAAACTACTAACAATCAGCCCCATTGGGCTGCATGTTAAAATCTGAACTGTGACAGCGGTTTGCGGGTTTTCTGCAGCGGCGGTCCCTCGTTTTAGTAGAAACTGAACACAGTACCAATATTGTATTACTAATGGTACGCTGTGCAATTGAAGAACAAAGCTGCTAAGTTAAAATATTTCCTACACGCTTCATTCTCTATTTCGAAAATATGGGGTTTGATCTTGAGCCATACAGTCAGGATCGCTATTTTGTCACAATTATGCACCTCAATTTTCGTAAATGTGTCACAAACTCGGTAGCCGAGTTGGCAAGTTTCTGCACCTCTGTTAGAATGTTCTCGCCTACCCGATATGCCACACGTTTTATCAAGCGGTGGTACTCTCAGCGTTGTACTTTGTTATCGCCCACCTACACTCGATCCCACACTGTAGATAGCTGTCCGTCACATAAGGTAAAAGGAATGCTCGTGTGATTCAAGTTTGTGGTCCGTGGTTGATAGGTGGCGGCCCCTTGCCACCGGTGGGCGTGCAGCTCCATCAATTTTTCAACTGCAATAAATTACTCTCCTTCATCTCACTATAAGTGCTATGCATTGATTTATGGCCACAGTAGAACACTTCTGCGGATTTCAACGTCCAACATATTCGTCACGTATCTGCAGATAGCACCCGCTACCAAGGACAACGCTGGGAACTGTCCTATCAACCACACACAGTCTGTTAAGAGCTGACAAATCGGTGCTGGTTGATGTTTCCAAGGCATCTGCAAAACTTAACCAAATTCACGAAAACTACCCTGTTCGGAACACACCGACTGTGTTTATTTCGAAATCAAAATATTTGTAGCGATGAAAATGTCATTTGGAAAACTTAAGCACCACTTAGTGCTTACGCTTTGCAAATGCTCTGAAAATAACCCCTAGTCCAGGCAAACGCTCTGGGGGTTCGAATTTCATATGTCAAGAGTTCATTCACTTATTTGGTTTTTCAGGGCGCAGTGCTAAACCAGAAATATATTGTCTTATATTTATGACGCCCATAGAGTATTTTGAGACACAGTTGCAGTGAAATGTAAAACAGCTATAGCACCCAAATGTATTATATCTGAGGTGGTGACTTTTGTGACACTGGTTTCTCTGAAATATTTTATATAACGGCAAATTTTTCGAAATGTATCTAACGCGAACAGGGGCTGAAGCCAAGTTTTGTTTAAACATTCCCAGCTGGACGTGCAAATCCCAAACGCAGAACAGAAGAGGGATATAAAGTTAGCAGCAGCTGACTACGGGGCTAGATATTTCCACTCACCTGAGTCGCTCGTTAAAGACCGGATCTGTAGTCATCTTGTGGCATGAGGTGCGCTTTGTCTTGGCGTGTCTTTCTCCAAGCACCAGAGACACGCGCACACACGGGTCTGAAACCACCACACCGATCATTCGAGCTTATTAGCTGAGTACCCTCATCTCACTACAATCTTATTTATGTGCACAAGTGTATTTGTGAAAACAATTTAATGTGGAATGGTGAGCCCGACCAATCATCGCGACAGAAGTTTTGAATTGTTGAAATGTTTTGGTCTTCTGAACAATCCATAATTTATCAGTTAAGCCGCCTCCCTAATACATAGTTTCCGTGGTTAATGAAGATAAACTGTTGCTATTTATACAAATACTTGATGTTTATGACCTTCGTACTCGATCGACACTATCCGGCTGCTATCGATTTCAATGAAATATATTCAATATGTTTTCATAGTTAATGGCGTGCGAAAATAGGAATTACAAACATCAAACATCAATTACAGAATTACAATATCCAATTCCCGTTGATTCCAGTATAGCTGACAAGAATCTGATAAAATATCCCACGTAAATTGTTCAACCCTTTGACTTATTTTCCACCATAGTTATATGTTCCCTCCAATCCTGAAAGCGGTTTTCTTAACATTTTATGCATGCCTCTTTCGGATGTGTGGTTAAGTGGTTTATATGTGGTTTGTCGGGTTTATGATGTTATGTTTTCGAGACTTGCTGCCCGAAGCCATTCTTATTGAGGTCATCTTGAGTTCTATCAGCTGCGACCACTTCGAATTGCTTTCCTTCCTGATGGCTTGTCTTCTAGCCTTACACCTCTTTGTAGCTTTGAAACTTGTGCCGCTTTTTCTTGCCACGACGACCTTCGGGAGGCTTTAAAGCAATGGCTCCCAAACGGGGGTCATGACACTGTTTTGGTATAAGAGGCCTACACTGCAGATCTAATTAAGGCCTGTGGAGTTGAGCCATAAAGTTTACGCTGACAGCTGTCAGGCGGTCTTCAGCTTAAGCGTACTCAGACCGTAGAAACAGCAGCTGCACAGAACACGCTGTCTTCATCTTACTCTGAGGACTGTCGGCTTACGCCGGCAAGACAACCAAGCACAGAGCTGAGAAATCGATGAAGACAAAGACGTAAATGCCGGTGCACTCTCAGTCATTATTTTTGCAATGAGCGTCAACCACATGTATGTACGATTACTACTGGTACTGCTACATAATTACGATAGCAGTAATAGTGGTGCATTCCTACGATCTCAACACTTGCTTGGAAACGTGCAGACACTTGCACCCGTGCCTGTTGTTATTGCCATCAAATTGATGGATGAGGTAATGACCCCCTATGACATTTGAAAAGGAATAATGGAATCGGGCGAGATGGGAAACACTGTTTTTACACGCTCTACAGGTGAAATGGAAGCACATTGTTAGATTATACACCGGCGAATTCTTCACATATATCTCCAGTTTTAAGTGACTCCGGTCTTGTTTGATAGCTAGTATGTGAAAACAGCACCGTGAGGCGACTGCATGCTGGGCCAATTGACATCCAATGGCTATTTTCTCGCCATCTATTGTCACAGGTGGCGCTCCTGTTTCCTAGCGAAATAGTCTGAGACCTGCATGGGAATTATCGTTTCGAGGCTATCGCTCGCATGATCAGCTTTAGCCAACGACTTCCAGCTCTAACACACCAGTGGCATATCCAGGGCAGTCGTCTCTTGCGGCTCGCCAGGGGAGATGAAGTGGCACTAAACCACATAACTTCGCCCCAGAAAGGATCGGGAGGGCACTTCAATGGTTCACACCATGCTCCAGTCGCCCCACTTCTCCATTCAAAGCCAGTATAATCTGGCACTTCTCCGGGGCACTTACCAGAACCCCGGCAGCCATGTGGCGCTCGTATGGTTAAGCCAAAGCTCAATGTTAGACAATAGACCTGTAAATGATCTGCTTATACAGACCTGAAACACAGCTACGCTACCGGGCGCTCTATCGGTTAAAGCATAGGTGGATCCAAGGGGCGCATGGACGGGCCCTTCCTCCCCGCCCTCTGAAATGGTCACAGCGCCCCGCCCACCAAAAAGGTTTTACCATCTTAAGGTCCCCCCTGGTCCAGATGGCACCCCCTCGCGACCGGCTATTCTAGATCCGCCTATGACATATTCCACCTGAGTGGCTTAGCTGTTGGAGTGTTTTGCTCCGGCCCGGGGCTCCGAACAGATTGGCCCTTTTGGCTCCAATTATCTAAAATTTGACCTTTTATCTTGTTTTGTCCCGAATTTTTAATTCAACCCTCAGTTACCTCTTTTTCCCTTTAGGTGACCCGTTGACAAGATATGGATTTGTTGGCCCTGTTGCTACTGTACTGAAACCAAAAATAATGAAAAAAGATGCAAACGTTCCAACCGAAGAAACTATTACCGGCCTAACGGAGCTAATACTCTGAAGCGACAAGCCAATATAAATTTCACAAAATGTGAAAGATTGCTTGTCACAGGTAAATTGTAGCATAACTTATTTGGATATCACATAGCTCATCGTGAACTTCACAGTTATAAACAGTAGCTTATTGTGCAGAGGGAGATTTTAGTCCTCCTCCTAAGCCGATAAATAGCCAACCAGTTTTGCTTTCAAATCCCCAACCTCATAAAGGACTAAGAAAATGTAGTTTTCAATTACTTAAAAGGAGATACGCGAAAATTTTTTATTAGCTAGATCAAAAGATCACAAAAAGTTGTTTCAGAAGTCCTTTTCTCATTTTTGCGAATTGGGCCTGCAAATGCCCTAAAATTGCTCTCAAAGTCAACATTTCTAGACGACTTTACCGGTACACCTCTTATCGATGTATATGACGTACCCCCAGCTAAGGCTCTCTAATTCTCTAAAAACCAGTCCCATTTTTCCTAAGCAGTGACTTGAAAGTTGAAAACTATTAAATAAAAAAGTTATTCTAAAAAAATATACAGCCAAAAATAATCTTAAAACAAAAATATAGGACTTTTAAGAAATCACAACTGACCAATCAGAACGCACAGCCACCTCATAGGGGGTCATGTGACTTCTCTATCGCAAAAGTTTCGTCATCCTGGGGCTGAAGCAGAAGACGACACAAGACCCGAGGTACGAAACGGCTGAATACTTGAGTAATTAGGTTTTTTCCGTTTTAAGGGCAAACTAATTCATTTGATATTTTCTAAAGCTTTGTAAAATTAATTCACAGACAAATACAGGAGAACATACATTTTTGTTACAAAAAACATTACTTTTCAACTTTAAATAGTTTTCGAAAAGTAAGTGATGGGTGAAGGTTTCAGCATTTGATCAGAACTGTTAACCTATTTCGATAATAAGTGAGTAGCCTCCCAAAATTTTGCCGAAGATACAACAGTGATTGACAGATTTGTAATCAGGATTTTTGAAATAGTAAGAAACCACAATAATAATTTTTCGCGTATATCCCTTTAAAACCCACTCGTGACGTCATAATATAGGGAAGCGTATGGAAATTGCAGTATCCTTTGGTTTATCCTTGCTATTCAGACATTAGACGCTGAAGCTCTTTTCTAATGGACTGGAACAAGAGACAATACCTGTCCAAGTGCACCTAATCAATTTCTAAAACATCAATGTAAGTGATATCATAACAAGAGCATTTGTGCATTTGTACATAACTTAGGATAAAATTGGTTGTAAATGTGGCTCAGACAGTCTAAATTTAGAAACAATTACCTACATGTTCAAGGATAGTCTGACCCAACAAAGCCACATCGGAAAAATTTAGTGCTTATCCTATTTGATGACATCATTATGACTTAATTGCGTCAATTTTGAGATTCTAAATTGTGTTTAGCTAGAAGTTGTAGGATTTTCGTACAGTCTACCTTTCGTAATTACTCGGGTCAGATTGAAGCATGGATGTAGAGGAAAGTTGCGTTTTCAGACCTATAAATGACGGTCTAATTTAGAGAGCACCGCTTGAAAAATTAAAAATAATCTTTTCACTGTCTTTTTCAGGATCTTGGCTGTGCGTCTCCTACCCCTAAAAATTTCTGTGCCTTCCACAACACGAGATAATTCGATCATGGCTTCTGGCACCAAAAAATGCACACTTCCAAGTTGCACTACGCTCTCAATACAAATACCTTTACTTCACACCCCTAAGAAGCTTAGTGACCATGGACTTCGTGAGTTGAAGCTCCACTCTGGAGTCTGATTTTGTGCATATATTTGGTTTTTATTCAAAGTAAATTTTAGGATTTTTGGCTCTTTCGGAGTCAATTTGCCTTTTTCGGCAAAAAAACCGTTGCTCCGAAACATGTAGTAGAAGTGTTATGTGCGAAAGCTTGGATCTGATTCATGTAAGACGCTCGGTTGCTCGACATTTAACCGACGTAGGTCAACTGGCAGCTGACTGGTGAGAGGGCGACCTGAGCAAGGCGTCCGTCCCTGTGCTTTGTTAACGTTCAACGTTGCCTTCCAAATTTACCCGCCATTACGGTAATTGCCTGTTCCGGTGGTGGGCTGGGGTTCTATGAGACAAGCCTATTGGTGACTTTGTAAGGTTTTGACCCCATGTGCCGAACTTGGAAGTACCCTGGACAATATAGACCAAAATTTCTTATAAACATCAAAGGCTTAAGTAAGTCGTTCAGTCTTTTTTCCGTATTTGAACCTTGGATATCTCCGGGTGCCACCATTGCATCGGTCCAGCACGGGCATGAATAGGCATGTGTATGCTATGTGCACGGGCATGAATAGGCATGTGTATGCTATGCTGTAACAGTTTTCAAGATTTTAGACGTTGCAAAGCAGAATCATAAACTTAACATTATTTTCATTAACATGTTTGTGGAGAAATTATTTTGATGCGCTCTCAATATAAATACTCTTACTGTTTCAGTGATAACGTTCTCTTTACACATAGCGAACATTTTCAAATCGTAGATTTTGAAATTGTTCGAACCTGATTGTCAGATCTTGATCGCAGATATAAAGGAACTTGTAAGCCTTTAGGTCCCAGATGGGTACTGGAAGCCGGGAATGACTGGCCGGTGGCCCTGAGGGGACGAGACGAGGGAAGCCAAACATCGACATGGCAACTGCCGGTGTTTCCACGTGACTGGTCGCGGAGCGACAGCATTCTGCCGCCAGCAGCTACCTAATGCACGTGTCAGATCGCTGCAACGAGATAGCTCACGAGTCGATAAGAACACACATGTATATTTTTATACGAATCTTTTTCGGTAAATGTTACGGAGAGAAATGGTCATTCTACGGAAATGTGACATGAGAATTTGGGTGGCGTGCCTGACTGGGAAACTGCCTCATAAGTTCAGACATGCTTGCGAAAATTATACACACGTGCTTAAGCTTTGGAGCATTCTGTCAACCTAGCGTAGCCACTCTGTTCATCGTCAAACTCTTATTGTCTCAGTAATAACGTTCGCTTGGACATAACGAGCATTTCCAAACCGAATATTTTCAAATTGTTTGAACCTGATTGTCAGCTCTCTTGGTCGCAGATATAAAGGAAATATTGTTATCTTGGTTCCACGTTTCGTTTATGCTATGAATTGAGACTGCAGATAAAGCCCAAAATACTTAAAAAGCTTAATGCATTTCACAGCAGATGATGTTCTAAATGACCGATAGCCGCCCCGGTAGCTCAGTTGGTTGAGCGTTGGGCTCCGGTTCACTGCTCAGGAGCATACAGTGGCAGTGCGTGTGCAGGCTTAGGATCGGTTCCTCTGAGACAGTCTGGCACTCAATACTATCCGAGGTAGGTAGGTCGGCTGACAACTGACTGGTGAGAGGGCTGAAGTGGAGTGGAAGTGGAGATGCAAAGAGAAGGAAAGGCCCAGTGGATGGCCGGCCTACAAGGGCCAGGGTGGGCAAGACATGGAAGGTGCCACACAGTGCTGTAATTGCTGACTCGTTATTGACTACTCTGCTCTAGTTTGGTGACTTAATTGTATAGGGAACACAGTGGCTAGTCCCCACAACATGGAAGCCTGGTATGAAGGGTACGCTCCTTCAGAACTTCTACTGTGAGCTCATAATAGTTGATGAATATACTAATTTTTGGAAAATATTTTTTATTAAATAAAAGCCTTAATTATTGGTGACCCGAGCGGGGCGGCCGTCCCTGAGCTTTGTCGAACGTTAAACTTTGACTTCTAAATTAACTCTTCATTGCGGGAGCTGCTCGTTTGGATGGTGGGGGTCAGCGTCTCCGCTACAAGTCCCTTGATGACTTCAGCGAGGCTCTGACTCCAAAAGCCGAAGTGGCAACAACTTTGGCAATATTTATTTCAAGAACTGCGTCGACGTAAGGCGCGGCGGTAGCAAGACGGCGGTGACTTGAGTTCTAGAAAACAGCATCTACCGGCGCTATATATTGCCAAACATTATCGAATTAAATCAGCCCTGAGCCGCGACAGCCAGACGGTACATGAGAAAGTTACATGCTGGAGTGAATTTTTCAAAACTTAGCCTGAACATTATTCAGGGGCGTAGCCAAGGGGGGGGCGGCAGGGACAGCCACCCCCCCCCTCTGAGGGCCCAAAGGGCCCCCTGAGGACACAGGCCGCATGAAGCGCGGCTCGCCCGCACTATTCTCTGTGGCCAAATTTAAAATTTCATACCAGACAGGGCCCTCTTAAGCCCCCTTCAGCACTCTATTTTGTAACAAGCAGGGCCCTTTTACCCATCAGGGCCCTTTTGGCGCTGTCGCAGGGGCCCTTTACGGGGCGCTGCCCCCCTCCCTGAGCGAAATGCTGGCTACGGCCGTGGCATTCTTGCATGGTAATTTGATGTTGATTGACAAATTTAACCCGCGCCCCACCGGGGGTCCGGCGCCACCTTCGCCCCACCGGGGACCATCGATGGGCCCCCTCTAACTCCGAAAATATGGGCGTTAGCGCAAATCTGCATAGTGCATTAGAAAGCTCGCGTGAATTCATTAAAAAATTACTTAGCATGTTTTAGTGCTCAGGTCAATGGTTTGACCTCCAGAGGTCAAATTAGGTCAAGATCGGCTATTTTCATTCAAATATGCAATGCTTAAGCAAACTGGGTATAACTCTTATGCCATTAGAGCTATTGAGGTCTGGTAAATCACATTTGATAGGAAATTGCCAGTCCTTTTTCGCTACGCGAAACGTAAAGACCTCCCGCCAGTGTTTTGGCCTCCAGAGGTCACCTCGTGACCTAATATGACCTGAGGTCACAAAAGGTCAGAAGGTGACCTTGCCGTATATCAAATGAAAGCCAGTGACAAGACAAACACAATGGTGTTTTTTCAGCGCTCTAACATAATTAGGTGAAAAGTTATTGTCAAAATACTGTTTTTACCCCTTGGATGACCTTGGAGAGGTCAAATGGCACATATGGCCCCTGGAATCCGTGAAAGGGTGTCCAAGAACGATTTTCTGATCAAGCTGAACATTTTTAATCGTTTTTGTGACTTTTAGATCATATGACAGCTTTCCCCATGCTTTTTCAATGGGAGAGGCCACCTCGTGACCTGACCTCAGGGCACGAAATCGAAAAATAACGGATATACACCTTGTAGACCCTGGAGGGGTCATGAAGTGTAGGAAGTTTCAAATCGATCGACTTCGAAATGTAGCTCTTACAGAGCTCTAAAGTTAAAGTGAGGTGACCTTGGTTGACCTCGTCTGGTGACCTGACCTTGGGTGACCCGGGGTAAAAAATTTCAGGGATGGTGGGAAAATGATGCAGTGAAAGGTAGAGCCCTCAACCGCGGTGCTGCGCCTCGTCGTTTTTCTGCTATCCCGGAAAAACCTTAGTGGGGGCAATCGATGGCCCCGGTGGGGCGAGGGTTGAAAGTTAATCTACTACACACTCCTACACACATGCGTATGCCATTAGCACCATTCCTGTCAGGGGTGGGTTCTGCAAACTCATTATGTTTTTCCGCTATCTGCAAAACGATTTGCGATATGCTTTTGAAACTTTCTGTTTAATCATAGCACTCGATTTTGCAGGTTACCTGCTAGTTGGAGATAATGGCTTTACCAGGGGAGAAGCCATGGTTTTTATCCGTTAATCGAGTGTTATCGTGCACGCTGCATTATTTGTACAACAAAGCTGTTCGTGACAATATTGAGGGCAGTGAAAATGTTTGAATATTAAATTAAGTCGCAGGTGAAAGTTCATTTACATTTTCATATAACCTTCAGACAAAGGTAGTGCCAGAAACTCTAAATGAGGGGTTGCTAATCTAATTGGATTGCACTCTTGCAGAGTCAATAGACTGCTTACAAGACAGCCGGGAGAAACAAAAGGAACCGATCCATGCACCTAGTCATAAGATAAAATATCAGTGCTCAGGTATCGTTATTAAGAGAGTTTCACACACGTGCAAGCGTTTTTTTTACTATTTTTAGTACAACGCATGGGACAAGCACCCTGACCATGTATTTGATCCAAGGCCGAACAGATAAAAGCATTTCCATTGGCGGATGGAGGAGATAAGCTCATTCAGAATCCTTCTTCCCGGGTTTGGCATGGGTGGATACAGAGTGGGCAATATGCAGGGAATGAGTAGCCGAGGAACATTGTACAGGCATTTTTGACATTGACAATATACACCTTGCTTCACTATTTTTTCCTGCATCCGTATATGATGGTATTTTTACGTCACATGATTTTTATCGATGTTAAAGACGTCACACCGTATCTTACGTTGCTAATATATGGAAAAACAACTGAATATATATATATATATATATATATATATATATTTATTTATTTATATATTTGTTTATCTATACTCTTCACCACACAGTTTTGGCTCTGGAGTTGCCATGAATTTGAATTTTTCCTAACCGAAAGAGTTGACAATTTGGTATCAATGTTTTGTCAATACGTACTAGTTTGGTGGAAATTAAACAACAACGCCAAGAGTAATAGAGAATGTAAACTATATTTAAATAATCTGCTCGCACCTGTTCACAATTCCACCTTTTCAAAATTTTCAACTTCTCTGTTTTGAGCGGAGGATAAATCGATCGCACATTAAATTTTTTAATCGGGTGCCAATATTTTGAGATCTTAGGAGGTGCCGAATCCGCCCCCACCCCCAACCCCTTCAAGTTTGAAAGGAATAGGGGTAACCAGGCGCCTGACAGGAATAGGGTTAAGTGGCACTAAGAAGTTTAAGAAATTCCACGCATTATGATGCCTCAGCAAAAACACAAAGCTTTCTCAAAAGCTGTCCGGTCCTTGTAACGTGTAATGACAATTTAGCTTTTACAAAATCCATAAACTTGCGTCCAAAGCTGGAACTAGTTCAGCTTTTCTCCCGGGGCAGCTGCTGGCTGCTTCAGAGAACAGCACGGCCTCAGGGAGATGGACAGTAACAAGGATAACAGATAAAAAGTTGTGCTGCGGTGGCGGTGCGCTGACCCGGCCGAGCCGGGGCTGTTGATGGTGTCGGTCTGTCAGCCGTCCGATGTGCCGGATCAGTTCTGTTTGGATCAGGGACATTTTTTAAGGAAAAGTCAGTGGGGGAGGGGGAATTTCTTGTGCTGGACATTATAGTGTCTTCAAGGGGTCAAGATCCCCATTTTGAGGGGGTTTAATACAACTTAGACGCATTAGTGCTAAAAAATGTTTCTTAATTTTTTAGTTATTCCTAGCCTAGAGATTATAAATGCTGCCCAGGGCTGCCAGGTTTTTTCAGCGGAAAAGGTCAAACCGAGTTAAAAAATGGACCAAAGAGGGCAAAATTGTATTTCCACTAAAATAGCCAAATAAATACCACAAAAGTCAGATTTGAGGCTAAAACGACCCCTAGTGGTAGTCATAAAACCACAGAAAAACAGCTTGTATCACTGTTTAAAACTAATTGTTGACAGTTTGATATTGATTTAACGCAATATTTTTTAGCACACTACCCATCTAATAGGATGCCGGGGCCTTTTTAACCCCGCGTGGCCATCGAATGATTTTATCCACATAACCAGAACATCTTTTGGGATCATCAATCACTCCCCCCCCACGTTTTGACCAACAATTTCCTGATCTCAGTCAAAATGGGAGTAAACCGGAAATTTGTATAACCAGACGCTGCGGAAGGCAACGAGGAGCCCAAATTCGAAAAGTTGTTGGTACTAACGTGGAAAGTTTGTTGTCAGCATCAGGTTGAAGTTTGGCTGGCCCCCTCACTTTTTTGCCGGTGGCGACGCTTATGTATGCTACCACCACAATAATAAATAAAAAGGCAAGCACTTCATACCACCACGCCATCAACCAGTCTTACGCACTTTGACTACACCGTGTCCCGTCTAATCCACGAACGAACTCTTAGCGCTGACAACTGACTGCGTGTGAAATGAGAGCATCATGCAATGTCACGGTACTGGCTGGGATGTGGGCTTCCGGTCGGATAGAACAGGATGTTTGATTGGTTGTAGGCCAGCGTTCTTCTCCAACGTTGTGATTAGTTGATGCTGGGGATGAGGTGGCTTAGTGGATAGCACTCTTGTCTTCTAAGCCACCGGTCCTGGGTTCAAGTCCCGGCAGAGCCTCTTAATAAGTCTATCTGATCCCCAAAATCCCTTCCAACAGGGTGAGAGTTGGCGACGCCGTATGACCTTGGCAGTTGGTGCGTCGTTAAACCCCAACAATTATTATTAATAATATTAGTTGATGCTGAGGCTGCTTTGCCGGGGTTTCCCGTAACTACGCGCTTTGTTTCGTCTTCGCACGATGGGGTAGACAGCCACGGGTGGAAATTTTTTAACGCAATTTTTGTGGATTGCCAATTTGGGACCAGAAATAGAACAAAGTTATAATTATCGGGTGGTGTTCTGTCTTATAAATCATCCGTCTATTTCACTGGGTGGCCAATTTCCGGGCACTGGGGGGATGACATGATGACATCAGGGTGTCATCTGGATGATGACACCCTGATCTGTGTCAGAATTATTGTGTGCATCTAAGAAAAACTATGTGTTTTTGCACTCCTTAAAAGAGGAATCTTTGAAAATTTGCACTAATTGCGATGTCTTTGTCATGTTGCCTTGAAGACAAACCAGCACATGCATTGTGAGTTGAGTTGAGTTGATACCAAGTGGCGTCCCTGAGGCAGCGCTGTTCCCTGGTGAAACAATTGACAATTACAGCACCAGAGTAGGTCGTGGCGATCCATTGGTGCTCTGGGGAAATACGGAGGTGGTCAAGGTAAAACCTCGCCTCACTATGTTCCCCAAGAACAGTTAACTAGTAAGCAGCTTAATCACTCTTCATTAAAGCTAATTGTCGATAGTCTGATGAAAGCTAGCTGTCCTAGCTCGTTGCCTCAGATGAGAGTTAACTGGGGCCTGCTGGCCTTGGTGGCTCTGTTACTGTTCTCTAGATTAAGATAGAAGGGATTACCATGGATCCAGTCCCACGCGCTGGAAACTGCATTCCGTATTCTATCTGGCGGGTGGAGAGGTCCATTAAACACCCACTCCAATGGCCAGGTAATTGGGTAAATTTACCCGTTGGGAATGGTCCTGAAAAATAATGATATTATAATCTATTATTACAAATATAGATTATAAGGTATCATTATATTACTCTTATTATATAAATATCACATAATTAGCAGAGGTCAGCAGAACTTTGATCTTGCCAAAATATTTGCGGAAAATCTTGGGAACTAGAAGTTTGATTCATACGCGCTAGAAGGGTAGGGCAAAGAGAACAGGCTCCGTCTTTTAGCCGAAACATTACCAGATTTCTGATGAATTCGATAAAAAACTGGGAAATTTTGTGGGCAGTAGGTATGTGGGGAAGGCAACAAAGTGCCCAAATCCGTTGCGTTTATATTTCTAAGGGGAGGAGCTTCTCATCAGCAGGGGGTTTATTTGTTGGTTAGCTATTTGGGCTTAGCGGGCGCACCAACCTTCAGCAGGGGGTTGAAGACTGCTGCTCCTCCGTTTTTGTCAGGAGCGATGTATTTGGTCTGAATATTTATAAAACTGAGAATGATATTCATTGTGGGCAACGCCTTCATTATAGCATGGCATTACAATCCGGCACTTAACCCGCGCCCCACCGGGGGTCCGGCGCCACCTTCGCCCCACCGGGGGACATCGATGCCCCCCCTCTAACTCCGAAAGTATGGGCGTTAGCTCAAATCTGCAAAGTGCATTAGAAAGCTCGCGTGAATTCAGTAAGAAATTACTTGTCATGTTTTAGCGCTCAGGTCGATGGTTTGACCTCCAGAGGTCAAATTAGGTCAAGATCGGCTATTTTCACTCAAATATGCAATGCTTAAGCAAACTGGGCATAACTCTTGTACCATTAGAGCTATTGAGATGTGGTAAAATACATTAGATAGGAAAATGTCAGACCTTTTCCCGCTATGTTGAACGTAATGACCTCCCGCCAGTGGTTTGACCTCCAGAGGTCACCTCGTGATCTAAGATGACCTAAGGTCACGAAAGGTGAGAAAGTGAGCTTCCCGTACATCAAACGAAAGCCAGTGACGAGACATACACGATAGTGTTTGATTCAGCGCTCTAGCTTTTATAGGTCAAAAGTTATTGTCAAAATACTGTTTTTGACCTCCGGTGACCTTGGATGACCTTGGAGAGGTCTAAGGGCAAATATGGCCCCTGGAATCCATGAAGGGTGTCCAAAAACGTTTTTCTGACGAAGACGAGCATTTTCAATCGTTTTTGTGACTTTTAGATCACAAGACAGCTTTTCCCCATGCTTTGTCAATGGGAGAGGTCACCTCGTGACATGACCTCAGGTCACGAAATCGAAAAATCCCGGATATACACGTTATAGACCCTGGAGAGGTCATGAAGTGTAGGAAGTTTCAAATCGATCGACTTCGAAATGTAGCTCTTACAGAGCTTTGAAGTTGAAGTGAGGTGACCTTGGTTGACCTCGCCTGGTGACCTGACCTTGGGTGACCCGGAGTAAAAAATTTCAAGGATGGTGGGAAAATGATGCAGTAAGAGGTAGAGCCCTCAACCGCGGTGCTGCACCTCGTCGTTTTTCTGCTATCCCCGAAAAACCTTAAGGGGGCCATCGATGGCCCCCCGTGGGGCGAGGGTTAACTTACTCATGCTTATATGTGGGGATAGTCATTTTCACTAAGACTAGGGAAGGCTCTTTTCCTTCGGTGCAAATTTCTACTCTCGGGGTAAGCAATATTTCACTGGGGAGAGCAAATAATTTTTCTGGCCTATTATAGTTACTTCAGCTGTCCCAGGAGTCGAAACCGAGGCGGACGTTCTACATCCCTCACCCACCCATCCCCCCGCTCCCCACTCGTATAATAGGGTGAAAGCCCTGGGAGAAAGCGAGTTGAATCATGATATTCATAAGGCGTCCACAGTCATTGTATATTCATTGCCCTGTCAGACGGATGTTTTTCTGTCAATCTTTCGCTTATAAACAGTAACTATCCATCCAATGAGATAACCTATCTTTTACCAGCATGAGTGAAATCTGATATCGAGATCTTCAGCCATGCTTCAGCTCTGTCCTAACGTGGTCTGTACGGTGGCGGGGCCGGGATTACCGGGCGGAGAGCCGTGCAGCGCGCGCGCGCGTGTGTGTGTGTGTATGTGAAGGTGCGTACCTGTGCGTCCAGTGATATCGATGGAGGGCAGGTACCGACAGCGCACTAGATCAATGTTGAGCCGGCCGGCCCGAGGCAGGTAGCCCAGCGTCAGCAGCACGTCGCCGCAGTCCTCGTCCTGGGCCAGAGCAGCGGCGTTACACCCACTCCCTCTCACTGGCTCTGTACACAACTGCACGGAAGACAATTTCACAAGTTCCCAGCTTCTCAGAATTCCGGAAACGCGAAATCATAGACGGCCGCGCTAAGTGGGAATGTTGCGGCTTGCCACGCTCATACGGAGTAAACTCAAGCATGACCCAAAACGTTAAATGAGCTACATCAGAACTTGTTGCGTCTAAAAAAATTGCCGACCTGACTTGGGTGACAGGGGACACAGGACTCTCCACTATACATATAGGTATATATATATATATATATATATATATATATATATATATATATATAAACTCACCTGACATTTTAGTCAGGGAGTGGGTGAATGAAAAGTAGTCAAAGGAAATATGAGGAACCAATAACTTTTTTCTGCAATGGTTTCCACTTGGGAGCCATAAAGAAGCCCGAGGCCTCTGGGAGTTATCACACAGATTGAGCTGAAACTGGGCACTGAACTACGTCCGTGTAATTCTGCTTGTTCCTTTAACTATTAAAGGAAAAGTTCCCTCTTGAGTCGAAACAAGTATTTGAGTAAACACGATATAAAAGAAACGATTTCTTGGCTCGGTTCACACAACTTTAGTTCCATCTCTTGGTGTGCCAGGTGCTAGGTAGAGCAGTGCGCGACGGCTTCGTGCACATTTATCCAAAGAACACTATAACTATATATATATGCAATGGTTTCCCAAGTGGAAACCATTGCAGAAAAAAGTTATTGGTTCCTCATATTTCCTTTGACTACTTTTCATTCACCCACTCCCTGGCTAAAATGTCAGGTGAGTGAATGAGCCTGTTACATGTCTATTTCCTGCGGTCTCTGGGATACGTTACGGCCAAGAAAATCAATATCCAATCCTCCTACATCCCAAGTATCGCCACACAAATCCAGGTTGATCCGTCCCCATACCTCGGCTATCAATCAAAATGCACTTCGTATCCGAAAAATACAGCTGAATCATTAAAGGAATTGAGTTTAAACTCATGCAGAAAACACCAGTCCGAACTCCCTCGCCAATTCAATCCAATCCAGTCCATGGGTTGGATTGGATCTGAGATCCATTCAGTAAGTCAGGGTTTTTTGGATATTCAGTAGTAGTTGCTTATTAGATTATCGAGATCCATTCGGACATCCCACCCACAACGTCCTCCAGTTCCCTCTCACCTCCAGACAGGGAAGTAATGGCCTCCATAGCAGCTCACCGGCAATCACTTGCGGCTGTGACAGTGGCATTGTAACCTCACCAACCACGCACTGTCGAGAGTATTTATCAAAGTCCTTCACCAAAAGCTGAAGCCGCAGACGTGCCAATTCCTTAAAGGCCACGTCGAACGTGAAGGTCTCGTCGAAGCGGGGGTTCTGAGTGCGCCGTTTGACTCGCGTTTGCCGGCACCGCCTTGGACCCGGAATAAGTGAGAGACGGACGTAAGGGTTAGAGTGTGCCAGATCGACACTGTCCCTCAGCACGGGCGCCACCAGGTTCCTGGCTTCCAGGATCCGTACTTGCAGCGTGCCGGGCACTGCGCGGTAGACCACGCTGAACTGGATGCGGCCGACGTCGGCCGCCGGCAGCTGCGGGCTTCGCAGCTCCTCCTCGTGGACCTGATACAGCTGAGGCTGCAGGCCGTGGTTACGGCGGAAGGACATGGGAGGCAGCGGCGTGGCGGGCACCCCGGACCAGAAGGCCACAGGCGATCCTGCCGATGCGGGACGGGCTGATCGGCCTGGTCCTGACGTGCGCCGCCGCTCAATCTGGCTGTAGAGGTCGGCCTTCAAGTCGCGCGATGATGAGGAGCTGCAGCCGGAGGATGTGATAGATGGTGTGCGACCCAGAAGACTTTGCTCCTCGGCTGAAGAGTCGGGGTCCTCTTGCTGAAACACAAGAAAATTTGAACGCGTGCACCCTCGACAGTTTTTTGAAAATTTACGCATATAACTGGCTTAGAGCATGTGCTTAGCCAGAAGCCAATGCCGGGCATATGTGATAAATCAAACGGTATTTTTACGCCCTGCCTGCATGACTGAAAAACCTTCGACTCAATATACAGATTCACGTCCAATGGTGGATCTAAGAGTTTGCTAAGGGGGAGAAAAACCAAGTCTCAGGAGATTATGATATACCGCCGGAGAAGTGCACTTTGGGCAGAACAAGCAGCTTTCGTTGGCTATTTAGATGTTAGTGGATGATAGGGGATACGAAAGGCAGATGTTTCCTTCGACCGCCCTTGCATCTGTCCGTAATCCCGTCTTATTATTCATGTGAGCCCTCGCCACATCGATCGCTCCGTACCTCTGCCGGAAAAGATCACTAGCCAAATATGGTTTCAGAATGAACCAAAGTCATGTAGTTACTATTGTTTCGTGTCTATGTGTTTGGTTTGGTGTTGCACCACCTTATAGTTAGCGATTCCTTAGCAGGCGTATTGAGGCGCGTTTAAGCGCATTAACAGGCGTATTGTCTGAGCCACCTTCGCTTTGGCGGGGGGGGGCAGGTATCCGCCTCCCCCTCCCAAAGATCTCAATAACCACGCTAGATAGCGAAAAACGGTAAACGGTGTTGGATAATCCATCCAGTTCTCTATAGAATATATTTGATCTAATTTTTTTCAGGTCACATTTGAGGTCACTAGAGGTCAAGGCATGCCACCATAGGGATACCATATAGACGAAGGCTTCCCGTCATTACATCCGAACTAGTAGAGATAGAGCAAAACAATTCAAACCATTGGAATCCTCTCAGCAAAACAAATCGAATGATATATAATATGACCTTGCTGGGTCAAATCAGGTCCAATCTTGGACTTGATCTTCCCTCAGGTCAGGTCAAGGTCAAATTAGGCCAAAATGACAACCATTAGAAACGCAAGGATGAGGCAAACTTAATGCCGCTAAGATAAATGATCTACCACCATCAACTACTAATTTATTCAGTTTAAACCATTTTCCATGTATTTCCTATTGAGAGGTCATGGCACGTACCTCACCTTAGGTCATCGATATAAGAATATCGGAACATATTTTGTAAAACTCGATAGGGCCTTTGTTTGATATGAGTTTTAATCGGATATGTCTACGCTGCTCTGACGTATGTTATCTTAAACTTTTTGAGGTGAGGTCACTTGACCTGCACTGATGACCTGAACTGAGATGACCTAACCTTACCACGCGCATTGACGGGGGTACCCACCCCCTCGGGTTTTTGGAGGCAGCATAAAAACAGCGGCGCGCAGTGCCGTCGTACTTTGCATACCTTTTTCCGGATAACTTTTACAATTGTTTTCAAAATTTTAAGGTTAGGTCATCTCAGGTCAGATCACCAGTACAGGTCAAGTGACCTGACCTCTAAAAAAGTTTAAGATAGCATAAGTCAGAGCAGGATGAACTTATCCAATCGAAACTTATATCACATAATAGCTCCACTGAGTTCTCGAAAATATGGTCCGTTTTTTCTATATCGAAAACCTAAGATCGGGTACAAGCCATGAGATCTCCATTGGAGATAGGTACATGGGAAAATGGTTTTAACTGAATAACTTTTTAATGGATGGCGCAATGATATGAATTTTACATAATTTGAGCTTGACCTGACCTCAGGTCAGGTCAAATCTGATATCTGACCTAGCATGGTCATATTATATATCATTCGATTCAGCCTGCTGCGAGGATTCAAAGGGTTTAAATAGTTTTGCTCTATGTTTATTTTTTCAGATGTAATGACCGAAAACCTTCATTTACATGTTATCCCCATGACGGCATGTATTTACCCAAAGTGGTCTCAAATGTGGCCTGACAAAAAAAATGGTACAAATATTTTCGATAGAGAATTGGATGGGCTACCCTACACCGTTTACTGTGTTTCGATATCTTTTTTTTCTTTTTTTTGAATATTTTTGCGTTTCCAACCCGGGAACATTTTTGCACATTTGCACCACACACACACAGACACACACTATGTACACGGCAGCGGGGCTTACGCTTATCGGCACCCTTGCAGGACAGTCATGTCCATACGCTCGATGTCACACGCCCCACTGTACCAGGCAGTAGAGCTATCCCGATTTCTCGGGCCCGGCGGAACAGAGGACTGCTCCGGTGACACGCGGCGAGGCCGTGCCCTCGGGCGGTGCCACCGGACCGGTGGATGTATTTAAAGGCAGATCAAGCCCGTGCTCCCAATGGCAAGGACGCTGGTTGGTCAGCGAAAATCCCTAGTCAAGGCGGGCACTTCCCAGTGTACTGCCATCTCCTGGGTGGGAGGCAGTCGAGGAAAACGCTGCGAGAGGTCAGACTTGATCCAAGGACCTCCCACACTTGACCGAGGCACCTTAACCAACTGCGCCACGGCGGTGGTGTGTTTCGATATCTAGCGTGGTTTTTGAGATCTTAGGGGGCAGCGGGTACCCACCCCCACCCCCGTCAAAGCGAAGGTGGCTCAGACCCCCGTCAATTCGCGTGTTAAATTTATGTCACAATTTGTAAAAATAATCAGAGCAAAGGTATGTTAAGTACGGAGGCGCTAAGCGGTGCCGTTTCTTATTTTATCTTCCATAAAACCCGAGGGAGCGGGAACCCCACCTCAATGCCCGTGCATCTCAATGGGATTGAAGATTCTCTCGCTACCATGTAATATAAATGTTGGTCGTCGCTAAGCCTAATGTAAAGGACTTCTTCTCATCCTGCAATGGCCTTGCATTCTCTGTTAACCCGCGCCCCACCGGGAGTCCAGCGCCACCTTCGCCCCACCGGGGGCCATCGATGGGCCCCCTCTAACTCCGACAATATGGAAGTTAGCGCAAATCTGCAAAGTGCATTAGAAAGCTCGCGTGAATTCAGTAAGAACTTACTTCACGTGTTTTAGTGCTCAGGTCAATGGTTTGACCTCCAGAGGGCAAATTAGATCAAGATCGGCTATTTTCACTCAAATATGCAATGCTTAAGCAAACTGGGCATAACTCTTATGCCATTAGAGCTATTGAGGTCTGGTCAAGTACATTTGATAGGAAATTGTCAATCCTTTTTCCGGTATGGAAACGTAAAGACCTCCCGCCAGTGGTTTGACCTCCAGAGGTCACCTCGTGGCCTAAGATGACCTGAGGTCACGAAAGGTCAGAAAGTAGCCTTGCCGTATATCAAATGAAGGCCAGTAACAAGACAAACACGATGGTGTTCGTTTCAGCGCTCTAACTTAATTAGGTCAAAAGTTATTATCAAAATACTGTTTTTGACCCCTGGTGACCTTGGATGACCTTGGAGAGGTCAAAGCGCAAATATGGCCCCTGGAATCCGTGAAAGGGTGTCCAAGAACGCTGTTCTGACCAAGCTGAGCATTTTCAATCGCTTTTGTGACTTTTAGACTATAAGACAGCTTTTCCTCATGCTTTTCCAATGGGAGAGGTCACCTGGTGGCCTGACCTCAGGGCACGAAATCGAAAAATCCCGTATATACACCTTGTAGACCCTAGAGGGGTCATTAAGTGTAGGAAGTTTCAAATCGATCGACTTCGAAATGTAGCTCTTACAGAGCTCTAAAGTTGAAGTGAGGTGACCTTGGTTGACCTCGTCTGGTGATCTGACCTTAGGTGACCCGGGGTAAAACATTTCAGGGATGGTGGGAAAATTATGCAGTGAGAGATAGAGCCATCAACCGCGGTGCTGCGCCTCTTCGTTTTTCTGCTATCCCGGAAAAACCTTAGGGAGGGGGGCCATCGATGGCCCCCGGTGGGGCGAGGGTTAAACCCCCAATAACTCGACGTGACAAGGAAGAGGCAGTGTTTGAAGGGATGTGCGGTAGTAGTATGGGGACACTGCGTTCTGCTTTTGTTTGTGAATGAAACTGCGGGAATATGCCATTCGGTGTCACACACTTACGGCTTATTGATGAACAGGTAGAAGATCTCTCACGCCATGTGAATGTTTCAAAAATATATAGCAGCCCAGTTCGAAAATATTGATAGCGTTTTAGAGGCTCAGTTGGTTGCAGAAGGTGTCTCTCAGTGACGGAAGATACATTACGGGACGAAGCACTTAGCCTGATTGTTCGGTGTTGCTTCTGCACTTGCGGACGTGACCTTGCGATGTCCGAATGACGTCAAAGCCTGATAACCGGGCAGAATGACCATATGGTTGGCGTGGGGGCAGAGTTCCTGCGCAGAGATATACCGGAGAAGGTCCCAGGGGACGCGCGGGGCCTACCTGTTCGTCACTGGTATCGACCAAGGCCTCCGCCGCGGCCCCAGGTCTAGTCCCCAGTCCCCACAGCAGGGAATTACAGCCGTCCAGTCCCTCCCACCTTGTAAATACAGCCGCCACCTCATCCAACGGACGTCAAAATAGCCGCCACCTCACTCAAGGGACACAAACCCAGCGGCCACCCCACTTAAGGGACACAAAAACAGCCCTCATCTCGCTCAAGGGACGTAAGAACAGTCGCCACCTCACTCAAGGGACGCAAACACAGTCGCCACCTTACTCAAAGGACACAAACACAGCCGCCACCTCACTCAAGAGACACAAACACAGTCGCCACCTCACTCAAGGGACACAAACACAGTCGCCACCTCACTCAAGAGACACAAACACAGTCGCCACCTCACTCAAGGGACACAAACACAGCCGCCACCCCACTCAAGGGACACAAGCACAGCCGCCATCCCACTCAAGGGACACAAGCACAGCCGCCGACTCACTGACTCCTCCACGTGGCACAAACACAGTCATTAACTCCTTCATGTGCGAGAGGCGCACACTAGCGTTTTCCAGGGAGCCCAAAAGCCAGTGCAGGAGGTCAGATGATCTTCCAGAATGGGTTTCAAAACCATTAGGGTGGTATTGAACCGGCCAAGAGAGCCTAAAAAGGGAAGGAGAATGCATATATACCATGCCAGAAGAGTATTCACCAAGATAATGCGCAACATATTTTTGCTGCTCGGCCAGTGATAAGGGCTGTTATGGGACGCCCCAGTGGAATAGACCTATAAATCAGAAAATGTGGACACTGAAATGGGCAAGCCAGGTCTTATTTTATTTCTATTTCAAGTATAATTGCTATGAAATAATGCAACTTAGATCCAGAACTTCAGCCCTGGAGTTACCGCTGAAGAACGACCCAAGAGCAGGATGCCCCTTCAAGTGGAGCTTCCCTTGAAACTTGTTTCTCTCCCTCACCTGAAACCAGTGGAGGAGCCTGACCAAAAGCATATGGCACCGCCACCTCTCATCATGTTGACGGTTAACTCACGGGAAACTGGCGTGGGATTCGAACTCACGGCTGAACCCCAGTTCAAGAATGCAGCTTATTTCTACTGAACCTCCTAATCCTGACCCAACTTCTCTCAAATCAAGGTGTATTCGGTGTATATGCAGCGAATAAATGGCATCTTAAATCTAGCTTTACGAGATGTTTCAAGCAGAGGACCTTCTAAGACAAGGTCGGTCCATTATTGGCCACCTCGGCGTTGCCAGCTGCAGATCCGTTTGGTTATTTAGCAGTCCTTCTGCAGACAGTGGTGCCTCTCTGGTAACAGAACATTCGCTGATTTACGACAAAACTTTTCTATCTCCAGCCCCTTGAAAACGCTGAAAGCTCGTGTTCCGAGGGACACATTGAAATACCTTAAAAGCCCTCCCAAAGCTGCATATTTATGCCCCTTGAATCTTCTGTCCCCACCTTCTACCCCAACCCCTCTTTGCGAAACTCTAGATCCGCCACTGATATTGTAATATGTTCCACGCCATGGTAAGCGGTTGTGGAGCCAGGTGAGAAAAAATACTAAGCGCACCACAGAAGACTATATCCGGAGCTCCACGCACAGAATAGATCAGCCGATAAGTAGAAATGTTGCGTCAGAGACTCACGCGGATGACGCGGATGCTTCTCTTCTTGCGGTCTCTGGCAGTGCGGCTCCGCCACTCCTGCACAGAGGCGACGCAGTAGTTGATGCAGCCGCAGCAGCAGAGCCAGCGCAGCACACGCCACAAAGGCCAGCTGCCGGCCCCTGTCCGACACAAACAGAACAGAGGTGATGTGGCAGCCCCTGTCCGGCACAAACAGAACAGAGGTGATGTGGCAACTCATGGGTGACAGAAACAGAACAGAGGTAATTAAGAGACCGACACATCTCCGCAGCACGCGCCACAGCCCCCAGCGGCCAACCCCTGACCAACAGAAACAATGTATCGGAACGCACCTGATGGACCCAGTCTGCCCCCCCCCACCTGGTTTGGAACAGAGTGGCTTAAAAAGGCACCTGGTGCGTCTAGATTATATGTGTAGAGCTGCTCTATGCTCCATAGTTTGCTTAGATTATCCATTGGCTACCGAGTATTTCGCTTGACACCCTAAATTCTACTAAAATATGTTTGAATGCTATCCTGAAAATGCTAAACGTCTGCAGTTTTGAGGCCCGAATTTCTTTTTGGAATAGTTTCGGAGAGCAAGTAGTGTATAAGCTGGAGCTAGAGCAGGTTGGTGTGTGATATCTTACCCTCGTCGGGAGCGGTGTCGTCTTCTAGGTACGACGACGTGTCCGAAAACATCCCGACCAGTGCAGTGCGCGTGAATTAACAAACAAGTGATGTCACTCAACTTCACCCCACCGGTCCGCAGCAACAGATCTGTAAAGGAGGCAGACCCAATTGGTTACCTACTGGTTGAGTATGTAAACCGTCAATAAGATCCCTACGATTAAATATGTGCACACTGAGCCCAACAGTTTCCAGCTAACTGCTACATTGCGAACCATTGAATACAACTTTGTGATAACTACATTCACAAGGAACAGTGACTTAACACGCGCATTGACGGGGGCGGGTACCCGCCCCCCCTCGGGTTTTTCAGAGATAGTGGGACAACGGCGGCGCGTAGCGCCGCCGTACTTGGTATACATTTTCCCTCATTATTTTTACAACTTCTCTGGAAAATTTAAGGTTAGGTCATCTCAGGTCAGGTCACCAGTACAGGTCAAGTGAACCGGCCTCAAAAAAGTTTAAGATAGCATAAGTCGGAGCAGGGTGAACTTATCCGATTGAAACGCATAACACATAATGGCCCCACCGAGTTCTCTAACATATGTTCCGGTATTTTTGATATCGATGACCTAAGGTCAGGTACGAGGCATGACCTCTCCATTGGAAATACATGGGAAAAATGGTTTTTACGGAATAACTCAGTAACAGATGGTGATAGAGCATTTATTTTAGCTGCATTAGACTCGCCTGGGCTTTGCGGTTCTAATGATATGCATTTTATATAATTTGACCCTGACCTGACCTCAGGTCAGGTCAAATCCTTGATTTGACCTAGCAAGGTCAAATTATATATCATTCGATTCGGCTTGCTAAGAGGATTCATATAGTTCAAGTCGTTTTGCTCTATCTTTACTTGTTCAGATGTAATGCCCGAAAAACTGAATTTTGCATGTTATCCCTATGACGGGCATGTTTTGACCTCTCGTGACCTTAAATGTGACCTGACAAAAAAATGGTTCAAATGTTTTCGATGGAGAAGTGGATGGGCAGCCCAACGCCCTTTACCGTTTTTCGCTACCTACCGTGGTTCTCGAGATCTTAGGGGCGGGTACCCGCCCCCGTCAATGAGAAGGTGGCTCAGACCCCCGTCAATGCGCGTGTTAAAAAGAAACTCCCTTTTCAGTTGTGCATTACAGTACCCCGAGGGCGATGATGTGCGACAAATGAGTAAATAAACTCGTTCCGGGTCCAAGCACCCACGTAAAGTTCTACTCCGCTCCATGTAACTTCAGTGAGAGAACAAGTTTATTGTTCGTCGGCTTACCAGCCGTTCTGAAGCGCAGCGCAGGAGAGGCCCTAACGGTGTAATCCGCGGAATCTTTACGGCGTTAATTTGTCTTCCAAATGGCATCACGGGCTGATCCCTTGCCATAATGGCTCAGCCAACGAGGCATGTTAGCCACACTGGTTATCAAGTCCTGCCACCTGACTTATGAATGAAACATTAGGTATATCAAGCCTGGTCTAGTCGGGTGTAACCCTAACACCACCAGCATATATCACAGCACCTCCCGACAAAATGGGCTCTCCATTAACGCGATTATTTCGCGTAGGCTCCTTACTGCCGAGGCAGTCATGTCCCGTTTCCAGCCGGGCGCCGTTTCTCCAGAAGTTTGAGTGAAAAGAGCGCTGAGCTGCGCGCCGTTAGACTAAAAGCGCGCGAGTTCGCTGAGCACAGCGGCTCCCTAGCCCCAAGAGGGGCAGTCAGCTCCAATACGGTGTCACATATACAACGACCAATCCGACGCAAATGACCATAGCGAAAATCTCCGGCGGGCTGCAGCCAGCGCCAGATTGCTCTTTTGAAGGAATTCAGCAACGAGAAAATCCCCAAGGTTATTTCTCGTGAAGTAGAAGTACGGGATCGAAAATTGATAAAACATCGGATGCTTATACGACTGTCCGGAACACTTGCAAATTGATGCAACCAATTTCCCCGCAAACATGAGCTGTTTCAGTAAGTATTTATACGGACCAAACACGGAAACAGCTTTATCGACTCCTGTAACCAGGTATCTTGTTAGTTTGCACCGCCCGACCCTTGTTCTCTCTGAGAAGGACTATCTGGTTCCTGTGTTAAAAAACGTCATTCCTAAGAGGACTATCTCCAAATTTGTTCACCCTGCGAGGCCAGCAAGATAAACTCTCTTTCGACAACGAAAAAGGCTACATGCTTTCTGGCTCCCATTTTGAACTCACATGGCATAACCCTAAATCATCAAAGAAAATACCGTTTGAAAATTTAATTCAACCATAAATTTGATAGTTCATGAGCATTCTGATGACGGTTATTGTAAACGTTAATCTTGAGTGCTAACTGAGGAGCCACGACTACAATGGATCACCCGCACCGTACCGGGATAGATATATAGATCAACCAGCAATGAATGCGACGGGTGCTGGTGCCCACGACTTCACTCCCACCTCGCGAGTGGTGAAATACACCTCCCTCGTGATCAGCGACATCGGTTTTGGCGAGCAGCTTCTCGATACATCTACCGCATGGCGTAGCGAGCAGTACTGTGAATCGATAGAATTATATAACCCTCGTACCAACTCGAAACTCCTAACACGGAGCAAATCTAATCAGCTCGATGTTATTGGGAAACCGTTCTTCTCCGCCGGTCATGTACTCTCGCTTCATCGACATGCCTTCTGCCTTGTCTTTAGTCAGGTAAGAATTTGGCCGCTAGATTTTAAGATGTTTTGTCTATTTGTGTGAATGTATTTCATGCCATGCTGTAGTGTGAATAAATGTATTGAAATGGGTATAATATATCATTTGATATGAGTCCATACGTTTATTCCAGGGATTTATGACGCTTCAAAAGGCGTGTTCTGCGAAGTAATTAAAAAGTTCGGAGGCTTTCAAAGAAAACGTGTTCAAGGGCAGCGTTGAAAATATCAGCAGTAATCAGGCACCCAGATAACTTCTTCAGTGAAGTTTCATCGGAATCTGAGATACCAGTGTCTGAACCGGATTTTTACCATGGAAAAATAGGTTTTGACATATCACGTTTTGTCCAGTTTAAGCCAGTTATAACGATAAAAAAACTGGCAAAAACTTGCAAAAGCGGAGCAATTGTCTAAGAAAATTGGATGAATTCGTCAACACATTATGATATCGGTACAAAGATGATGAAACATCTACCAGCACCTATGTCCTTTTAGAATTCATAGAGGAGATGGAATTTGACGAAAATAACCCATGTTCAAAGCTTTCCAGTTCTTCATTTTATGTAATCTTCCTACGCGATACACACGGTAAATGCATATCCAGTACCATCATCACTTTGGACATACTAATTAATGTAAGAAATTTATTGAAGGAAGTGAACAGTAAATAAGATAATCAACCCTTTTGGATGAATACCTAACCAATAGTTTTACACAACTCTGTATTTGTAGTACACCCAAATTCGGTGGTGATCAAGTTTGGAAGTTTAGTGCATTGCGCTCCCAAAAATTAGCATCACCAAAGTGCCGATTAGTTTTTACCGTCATGATCATGATCGAACTATAAGATAGATCAGATCAACTATAAAGCACGAAGTTTTGGTTCTGGACCCTGATCACAGTTGACACTTGTTAATCAAAATTTGAATATGGAATAAATCATATTTTTGCATGCTTGTATGTCGTATCGAACGGGTATTTTTCATTTTTAATCACTTCTTAAAATCAGGTTCTTTCACAGGGCAGTATAAGTTCATCACCAACCATAGGTGGATCCACAATTTTCAAATGGGGTGGACGCATATGGTCGGGGGCACCATCAGGACCAAACGGCGCCACTTTTGGGCGGCAAAACCTATCAGGAGGGTGCCAAATCCTATCGCGGGGGCGCCGCGGTAGTAGGCGTCTCCGTGATCCGTGGTGGGGGAGTCGCTGGGGCGCCGTCCCATCCTGGGGAGGGATAGGAATGGACAGCTTAGGGGGCACCATCAACCTTTCAGGGTACGCCGTGATCATTTCAAGGCGCACCAGGGGTCGATGAGGTTGAAGTGTTCCCACTTATTCTCCGCACTCCTTGAATCTGCCTATGTCATCGCCCATGATGACTGTGGTCATCGTAAGTCTTTGATCTCGGATGAGAGTTTTATTCCTTCCTCTAATGTCGTTTGTGTGTCGTTTCAGAATTTTTGTGCGTTGGATGCTCCATATTTTGGGTATTGTTAGGGAGTTTTGATTTTCCAGTGGAAACCCTATAACGTCTCTCTCTCTCTCTCTCTCTCTCTCTCTCCCTTCTCTCACTCTTTCTCTCACATAGTGAGACACACGGGCGTCCTCTAGATATTCATTACATATGGCCCTGTTCATGCTTCCTGTCTCGCCGATGCAATTGGTGCCTTTTGGGCAGATGTGTTTCTTCCTTTCATACGCGTCGGAAAAGGGGGAGGGGCCTGGCCCCCCACTTTTAGCCAAAAATTTCGATCTCAGTCAAAATGAGAGACAACCGGACATTCTTATATCCAGCCGCTGCGGAATGCAGCGAGGAGCCCAAATTCGAACAATTTTTGGTCCTGATGTTGAAAGTTTTTGTCAGCATCAGGTTGAAGTTTGGCTGGCCCCCCCACTTTTTTGCCGGTGGCGACACTTATGCTTCCTTTCGTACATACATCACCGTTATAATGTGGCAGGAGCCTATTAGACCCGCCTCGCCAGCGTTGCAAGGGCGTTGAACAGCAGGGCAAGGGGAAGGCTTGAGGGCTGACCGGACCAATATGCTGCAGATTATGTTCTTGTTGTTCCAGGCGGCTTGGATATTCAGTGCTCTTTGCTTCAAGATGTTGCTGATGACCTGTGAGCTGTTTATGAAAGATAAGCAAAGCCATTTTCTATTTCTTGATGTCATTTTGCTGTCTTTGGTCTTATAGCTTTTGGTTGTTATTTTCCTCATGTGTTTTCGGTCATCAGATCTGGGTAGCCGTTTCTTCTGAAGGTTTTTTCTAAGTTTTCTAATGCTCCGGGATCTGGTGTCTTGGTTACTGCAGAGAGCCGTTCGCTGCTTCAGGTAGCCTTACTTGTCATGCATTGGGCGGCTCCAGTCAACTGGCGCAGCTCAAAGCCATCCAACTTCGCTGCAAGAAAAATGCTTGGCATCGGCTCCCCCGAGACGCCCTGGCGTTCAATAATTTACCCGACGTAGATTTGTATGCAATTGGCCTATGAGCAGGTGATCTATGGGATTCAAGCGGCCGTCACAGTACTTTTTGTGATAGCTAGCACTGGGTTCGGAATTTGTTTCTCATTATGGGACTTGCTCGTTTGGGTGGTGATGTCGAAATTCTTGAGACAGGTTCCTTGTCAAATTTAACACGGCAACCACCCTAGAGAAAAAACAGTCTTGCAGTAACTGGTTGAAAATTGCACCACAAAACTAATATTTTCAAGCTTCATATTTCAATTTGGTAGTTACAGGGTCAAGATTTAGACTCACCAGCTCCCATCCCGCTGTTAGATTACACTTGACAACACACCTGTAGTTGATCCTGCGCTTCGACCGCAGCGCTTGTTCAGTGTTGAACATTGTTTGACCGAACTGTGTAGTGGCGGCCGACACCGGCTACGATCGATGCTGGGACCACAGTCAGGGGTTGGAGGTGGAGAGATCGTCCAGCCTCCCGTGAAATGCTGGTCGGCCCATCCAACACGTCCAACGAAATCAATTGAACTATTCTGGAGCCCAAGCGGTTGGCAGCTGCAACTTCACTGGTGGAATGCGCCAAGGCGAATGCCTCTGTCGAATGCGCTCTGTGATATTTGATTAAGCTCCTGGCTGCAATGTGTTTGCATACTTCTCGCAAAGTTGCTCCCGAGGTAGGATATTTTGTGTATAAGTCTTTCCGATCTCCGTAATACCCTCACAGCAGAGGGAGAGTTGGCGGCACATATGACTTCAGCAGCTGGTGTGTCTTGAAGCTCCAAAGATTCTTTATCACTTTGATCCGTCTATGGGTGATTTATTCTCTGTTCGATCTTGAATGCTTGTCTCATTCATTGCACTTAGTATACTAAAATACGTCTGCGCATTACTAAAACCAACTCGATTACAAGGTCTGAGCATGTCAATGGCCTCTTACTATCATGCAATATAGGTTGGGAGAAGTGGCGGATTCAGGACAGCATTTGGGGAAGGGCTTGGGGGCTTGAACCCCCCTCCCCGACATTTCCTCGGAACGGCCTCTGGCTAAGCATTAGTTATAGGCACTCTGGCATTTCGCGGGGGCTTGAGCTCTCTAGCCCCCTTATATCCGGCACTGGTTGGGAGTATAGTATAGCTACTTTTGTTCCTCCCGGCCTGTTGGTAGTGGCCCTAATAAATCCAACAAGCAATTTATTCACTCTGCAAGAGTACAGTTCAGTTACATTTAAAACCCCACATTTTTATTTTCTGGAGCCAGCTCTTTCGAGAATTATATGTAGTTGTGAATGAAATATCGCTTGACATCATATCCATAACATTGAAACATTCTCACTGCTCCCAATATTGTTACGGACGACTTTTTTGTGCGAGAAACACACCGAGCGCGATAATACTCGGTTTTCGAATAGATCTTCCATAAATTCCAAGGCATAGACCCGCCGCTGGTGAAATATAATCTTGAAAATGTCAAGGAATCTTCACAAATTAGTTTCAGGAAAGTTCAGAAATTTTCAAAGGCCCATCTCGAACCATTTTGGAAATATCCCGAAAAAAAACATGAGGTGTGGGCAGAATCCCTTCCCCTGACAGATACAGAGCAAAGTTTCTCCAGTTTATGGTGGGGAGCTTATGCACGCGATGTCAATATTTTTTGTTGAGGGCTGCATGAATTTAGGCCCAACAATGAACATACGAGAGGGATATGCAACCAAAAAATTTCATATTCCAAAAGGAGCATTCAAACAACTACAATGCCTCGACTGAATCGTGAGTAACGTTTGAGCATATGACATTCATATGCTCAAGCGTTCTCTCCTCGGAGCCCATTGAATAGGAGGAAGTTTCATTCACCTCCCCAACTACTTGACAGCTCTTGACCTGGCGGGAAGCTCCTTCAACGGCATGCCGTGCCAAAGTGCTAGATAATGGATAGATAGGACTCGCCTTCCGAGCGAGTTCAGTCTCTGAAACTTCCTTTCTTCAGCAGAGCTGCTGGAGAGCTCTTTACTGTTCTCATTTTCTTCGGAAAGTTTCCTTACGCTGTTAAATAAGTTCTGTATTTTCTGCAAAGGAATTAATACAGCAGGTCAACTGAATTGCAAAATACATTTTTTGTGACGATATCTATCAATCGAAATTTATTAGGGCATTAACTTCCACTACAAACATCGCCGCTGTATGGACAAAACAAGGTCATCAGTTACCGATACATACGCGGCCTTGTTAAAGCAATGTCATAGTCTCCGCAATGATATGATGACCAGGATAAGATGCGAGAAAAATCAATACCGGCGTTGGATTTCCCATCACACTTTGACTGACAAATGTCAGACCTGGTATGTTTTCCGAAGTGGCGCCCCTGTTCCCGATCATGTGCAACCCCTCCTCCCCCAAATTGGATATTCTGGATCTGCATATAGGCAGAAACATATAAAAACCTTATGGCAAAGACTAATAGGAATTCTTCTATTTTTCGCCGTTGGTTATTCGGTAAACGTGTACATGTAGGACTAGGCACGTACACGGCAAAGTTGTTGTTTCCCTTACTTTGTTCAGTCTTATGTCCCTTACACCTGTGTCACAGCTCATCATGGAAAACAACCTTTGACTGAGGCCCTTTGGCGCAGGAACGTTCAAAACATGGCAGGGGAAAAGTGTATCTTGAGGCATTTTTTTCAGTGAACACCATAGGCTTAATGGTTAAGAATCTTGAATATTGTGGAGCTATGTCCTCTCTGGCCCCTTTGTTCCTACGCCTATACTAGGGTCTAGCTGCGCTATTACTGGTCACCGTATTAAGAACAAGTGAATTGCACCGAACTAAAGCAATCCGAGTTCAGGGGTCTGGATCCAGTTCGTTCTGTTGCTTCACAACCAAAAGTGAGAGTCTGCTCGAGAGGACAAACGTAAAGTAATGGATATGAAGTAAATGGCTGCATATTTGTTAAACCAACACAAAGCCATGTTGTATGGACTTGTACAGACTCGATGCCCCGGCTGCATGTATGAATGAATGTCCAATTCTTGTAAATACTGATAGGGGCTCTGTAGATTCCTCGTGATTGTGGAGTTGGTTTAACACACGCCCCGCTGGGGGGACAAAATTCGCCCCTCTGCTGGCTTTTTTCAGATAACACAAAAATGAAGAGATGCGGAACAACAAAACTTGCAGTACCTTATCCCTGATCAATTTTACGCATCTGCCCAAAATTTTTAGGTCAGGGCATGGCAGGTCAAGGAGCTATCTAAGGTCAAGCTACCCTACCTCAAAACCTAAAATCACGAGTTTGAAGCGGCGTCTAAGGAACATGCCCTAGGAACATGGCGCCTTGGCCAACTGATCAGTTTGAAACTTTCAAAATATGATGAGTTCATTAGGGTCTACAAATCTGGTATTTCGGAATTTTGATATTGTTGACCTAACGTGGGGTCAATTTTTTGGTCACCCCATTGTAAGTCTATGGTGAAAAATAGAAAGGGCTCGTTTTCAATAAATACTGGATAGATAAAGCTGAAAATTATGAAACCTTGTATTCTTACCATAATCTTGACCATAAAGCTAATTTTGGGAACATCTGATCTCTCAAAGGCGAGCACGTATAGCCTTTGCATCTGCAGTGCCCTAAAGCTCTAATCATCATCATCATGATCTCTCAAATGTCATGTCAGGTCACAGGAACATACAGTGATTATTTTACCAATAACCTCTCACCGAATTGAGATAAAGCTCCTATTTTGCTTGTATTGTGTTTCTGTTGTCTCGAGGAGTCGATTGATATGTAACATGACTATACCAGGTCACCCTGTGACTCTGACCTAGCTTGAAGTCAGGTCATTTTCACAATTTGACCTAGCAAGGTCATATTATACATCATTCGATTTGCCAAGATGAGAGGAATCAAATGATGCATTAATATTTTCTCTAGCTCCGCTGAGTAAAAATCTAGAAGGGGAAGCGTACACCGCCTTGTTGTAAGCCCAAGTAACCTTCTTTGACCTATGCTGACCTCAATATTGACCTGACATAAAAATACTGCCTATAATTTTTCTTCGTCTTATCAAGACTTCCGAACCCCGTCCGTAATTTTACTTAAAGGGAATGTGGCACCTTGGACGAATCCTAGAATTTAGTGTAACTATGCGTACTTTTAGCCGAAAACAATGAAACCACTCATGATTTCTCTGAAAAATGTACAATAAGCGCAATATTTTGATTTTTAAAATACTCCTCTAGAAAAAGAAATAAATATCAGCCTGTGGATGATGTCACGATCTGGCAACCACTACCATACTTGAAACGCTTCAAGGGCTTCGATTGGCTGATGCTCATCGTAACGTCAGCATATGTCGTCACACCAGTAGCTCACAACTATGGCCGCCGGCGACGGGGGCTGAGGGGGGCTGTTGTCAGGTAGGTTTTAGCTTTTTCTACGGAAATATCGAGTTCCAAGACAAATTAAAAATGGAGTACCGGGTTTTCCGACCTGCTTTACAACTTGGCTATCTCAGTTAAAATCACGTTGTGAAAGTGCCACATTCCCTTTAAGCTTTCCTGGTAAATGAGCTACGGAGGGGGCGAAATACGCTTCCCCAGCGGGGCGCGTCATGCCAGGGACCGCAGCGGGGCGCGTGTTAAAGAGCTCCCCGGGATGCTTACAGGATCACAGTAGTTTAAGCTTGCTCAGCTCCACGGGAAATGTTTCAATTTCCATCGAACGCATCACAAACTTCGTGAGAAACACAATAATAATTGTTGACTATGGCCAGGACCTTGAGGAATCTTTATTGCACAAATTTATCCCGGCTTGATAGGCCTGTAGCGCTGAAGAACGTATCTCCATCTGGGAGAACCAGTAAAACACCCCATCCGGTGGGCATACCCACGAAAAATCAGAGCATGATGTAAGCATATTTTCTACGGGCTGACTGAGCTAAAAAAGTGGGGGAATCACATATATAAAATGGGAGGTTACAGCGACTACCACTGAGCAGCGTCGGCACCACTGCACAAACAATGGCGGCGATTTGTTGTGAATTGGGCCAGAGGCTGTGCTCATGCTAGATACTGAATTTTCTCTGAGTAGGCTGAATTTTCTCTGACTGAAACATTTCGTAGATATGTCGGGGAAAGTTCAGAACGTTTATCACCCGAAATCTCCAGGTTCTACGCGGGAAACTACTATCATGGTGGTGAATACTGAGTGCAGTTTTGATTCGTCCGGGCTCGCTCTATATCTGGGCTTGTTCTGATCGGCATACGCAAATACGCCGGCATCTCGGCGTCTAGTCGTCAGAAATCGCGTATCTGAAGAGCCGAGATACATTTCGTATTTTTTGGGCTTCTGTTGTGGATCTAGGGGAAATTCATTTGACCTTCCGCCAAACGGAAAAGCTCGGGTAAAACTATGTTTCCCCCCGCCCCCAAAGCTTTCGACCTCCTTCTTGCCCGGAGTGTTTCTTTGTTTATGAGCAAGGTTTTGGTGCTTCAAGTCGCAACTTCAAACAAATATTTTATCCCGTGACAGTTGTTATTTGTTTCGCTCTTCGAATTGGTTGTACCTCCAGAAACTACGTGCCTAGTTAAATTGTGGCAAAATCTTTCACCACGTACGTTTTTTTGCTTTCCGACTCTGGTTTGCCCCCCCCCCACCTACCAGCTAGATCCGCCGCTAGTGAGCTTAGCGGTAAAAAAGCATACGGAGGGCATCACTTTTGGTCATATGAGGTGCTGAATAAGGAAGGTGAAATAGTTCAGATAAATGTATCACTTGGAAATAATTAAACCCTCATGATCACTTCATACATGCCTGGAGAAACTGACTATGAGGTGTCTGAAAAACACGAAACCACCCCAACAGGTGTCTGAGAAGCTAGACAATTCCTCTGATTTATGCCCGAATAAATACATTTCAAATGTGCCCGGCTGCCTGCGGTGTTGGCAGTGATGATCACGTCACTCGGACGAAATGTGTAGGCTTTCGATTTAGAAGATTCCAATGATCATAAGCCTGTTTTCTTATCCATTGCATTAAATTCAGGCTTTTCCAGTTCAGGCCTGATCTCAATAGCTTTACTTTCTGTCTGATGGATCTGACAACTATTCACAAACCTCACATTCTGGCCGTCTTGATTAGCATCACGAGACCAGATCAAGCGACCTCGCCTCCAAGATTGTTTTAGTCGCCACGCTGGTGCTATTAATCCAAGCCTCGTGAAGCTGGTTTAATGTCAGAACATCAATAGCATATTTATGTTCTTTACCGAAGCTGCTAACCAGTGTTTTTATGAGAGCTGAAACATTTTTGAGGGGTCACTAGTCTATAAAATGTGTCAACCTGTGAAAATATCTCAATCGAGCACCCTTCTCGAAGACTTGCTGGCTTGACACTGCTTTTGTTCGTCTTTTGGGCGAAAAAGGAAAACACCAGCGAGCCCGGCCACCAGAGGTTCTTAGCACATTCCGGGCCATCCATCCAGGTGGGAGTTTGAGAAATGCATCTCTCAGAGATCGTCCGAAACTATTCGAGAAGGCTGTGATTTTTTGCTAGTAACATCGTAATTATGAGAGAGAGAGAGAGAGAGAGAGAGAGAGAGAGAGAGAGAATCCTTTATTTACAGACTCGAGGTCCAGTTACTACTTCCAAAAAACAAAACAAAAACACGTTCTCCACTCATATTACACACACACACAAACGCTTCTTCAATACAGGGCACTATTCCAGGCCTTTCTAATTTTTGAGGTGAAGGCCAAGTCACTGTGGAACAATCTATTCAGAATTGTGTTATCAGAGTCGCATATCCTTTTTACAAAACCCCACACCGCTTTCCCGTAACAGGCATCAAAATTATCAATTCTTTCACTAACAAACATACCAGACACGCTGCAAAATATTTCGTAACCAAAGAACATTCTGGCAGCATTATTAAAGACAAACCTTGAATTTTTTAGAACCGAGGATCGAAATGAGTGCCAAAGATGCACACAGCTTATAGTTGAGCAGTATGCGTTGTACAGAAACCTCTTGACAGCATATGAACACATGGAGAATTTTCGGATAAGTGAATTGACACGACAGCATAGCTGCCGATACTGATACTGCACCTCGCTGTCATCACATCGGACATGTACATTCATGAGATGAAAACGTAGATATTTATATGAATCCACATACGCTAGAATATTATTACATAGAATGAAATTGGGCAATACCATTTTTTTAAACATCATGGGGATAACAGCCATGCATACTGATTTTTCGCGTTAAATAATATATCATGATCATTGGCATACATCTCACATATTTTTAACATTTTTGTAGCCCATACGGGGTTGGAGACAAAAGAACCATGTCGTCTGCATAATAAAGGTGATTTGCACAGCCTAGATAGTGGCAGCCAACCTTGCTTTTGGATAGCTGAGAGGACAGTTCATCAGTGTACACATTAAACAAGTACGGTGATAAAATGCCGCCCTGCCTTACCCCATTGGAGACAGAAAATCCTCTGAGATGCACTTACCCCAGCGCACGTAAAACTGTTGAGATTTATACCAATTCATGAGCATTCTAACCAGACAAGCGTCCATTCCTCTGTTCAAGAGCTTTTCGTACAATTTCCAATGGTTTACGCGGTCAAAAGCTTTACGGGCGTCCAGGAAACACACAAAGACAGGACTACTGTTGCGAATATAATAATCAGTAATTTCCTTCATCGCATAGATTGCCATATCTGTGGAGCGTTTAGACATAAATCCAAACTGATGATCACCTGTATCGAGACTCAATTTACTCCTGTTTAACACCAACGTTTCAAAATTTTTGAAGCTACGCTAGCAAGTGCAATCGGTCTATAATTGTCCTTATCCGAAATGTTCCCAGACTTATCCTACAAATTGGGGACAGAAGCACTTTGTCAAAGCGGGGGTAGAAAACCGTGCCTAACAGCCATAGTGAGACAGAGTGATAAGTGAACTGCACAAGATGGACCTGCAAATTTAAAGTGTTCTGCGCTTAGTTGATCGCTTCCATTCGAACGTCCTGATGATAAGGCTTGTATTGCTGCTACAGTCTCCCGATAAGAGAAGGATTCAAAATCATTCTCATAATTCCCCAGCCGCTCCAGAATCGACGACTTACACGAATCATTTTGAACACTGTTAAGTATACCAGAGAAATGAGTCTTCCACATACCAGCAATATTGTTCTCACCACTAATATTTCCAACACATTGTGCTAATGGGGAGAGCTATTAAGCTTGCGGACCTCTTTCCAAAAAGCAACCGTGTCACATGGATTTCTCACAAGTTTATCCGCAAGAGACTTGGCCCTCAGATCTTTTTCATTTCGGAAGCAAAATCGTAATGCATACTTGAATCGCGATTTCGCCAACCGTAACTGATCATAAATATAGCCATGCTTAGGTTTACCAACAAGAGCCCAAATAGAGTAAATGTCCACCATCAATGCATGTCTTTCCTCCACAAACTCATTCCAGCCAGGAATGCAGTTCCTGCCTCTACCGGTAATCTTCATACTGATTGTGGAGCGTGAGGCAAACTGCACGCAATGTATTACTGCATCATAGTATTGAGTAATTGCTGATAGATGTTCGGAACACGAACAATTTTGACAATGCAGGATATGGCATGGAACAACTATGTCCGCAAGCCGTTTCTCAAGATCATCGTTATACTTTCTGAGATCGTCACCCATGAGTGATGCCCAATCAACCATCCATTTATCATTGCTGTTCTCATCAACCATAGAAGTCGAGGAAGGACTCGTCACAGGCACGATTATCTTAGCAAAAATAGGAAAATGATCTGAACTTAATACCGAATGACAAATACCAATTTCACTAAGCAGGGAATGGAAACCATTAGTACATATTACGTGATCAAGCCATCCCTCAGTACCATGACCATTATTTACATGTGTTACTGAGTCAGGTGGTAGATACATTAGATCAGTGATCAGAAGATTAGAGTCAATACAAAACCTCTCGAGTTCTTTGCCAAAATTTGATGCCTTCGCAACATCAGCGTTGAAATCACCCAGTATACAGACATAGGGAGAATCAAATTCATCCACAATAGATTTAAGTTTCGCTAGGTAATAAGCATATTGGTCAAAGTATTTGACCAATATAAACATATTGGTCAAATTATCTAAGATAAAGTTTCCATGTTGATGTCATTGTGATTATATTGCCACTGGGAGTCGCTTGTTGTGGAATATAGCCATACCAGGTAAACATGTAACCCTGACCTGGAGTGAGGTCACTTCTTTTCACGATTTGAAGTAATGTTCGATGGTTTGAATTAATACATGATTTGATTATTTGCAATGAGAAGACTCAAAACATTGCTAAAGCGTGCTCGGTAAGAAATATAGGGGAAAATCTATAATTTCCTGATGCAGTTGTATGAGACTGTCTTTGACCTCTGGTGACCTCAACGTGGGCATAATGTCAAACTAGTTTGTATAGTTTGTATCCGACTTTTCAAGAGCTTTTAAACGCCACCCGTAATTTTTTAAGCTCATTCAGGAAATGAGAAAAGCAGACAACAAAATATGCCCCCTCTCACATGGGATTTTGTTACGCTCCGGAACCGTTGGGGCGCAAGTTAAATCTCTTCGGCTCCCCGGTCCTGTGCCGCTGAAGATGTATGTTGTGCGGTACAAACTACCTCCACATATCTCCGTGCTATGCGGCACAGTCTCGATCGTTGAGCCTACGTGTCCTGCGGAACAGTCTACTACCATCGCAGGTACCGGCTCAAGGTCCAGTGCCCAGTCGATTAGCCAAGCTAACAATCCCAAAGCAGAGCTATGTCAAATTCACGCAGTCACGACAGTCTTCAGCGTTAGAGTGAATGATCAAACTGGGGCCTAAATGTCTCGTCGGGGGATCCACCAGACATTCTTGAAATTTCAAGGTAAGAGCAGTCTTCAACTGCTCAAATATCAAATTATTCCACTATTGTGGTAATTTTGGCGCATCAACCAGCCGAAATTAGAATATACATGAGGCATGAAAATTAAAATACGTGCGTGAATATAGTATATTACACTAGCATATCTAAGTGCATTGATAAAAACACTATGAATCATGTGATGTTAATACAATTTCTTTTCAGCTCCTGCTCAGTGAAAAGCTAGCTAGCACCATTTCAGTTTCCAGCGCACGTCATTGCACCGCCTCAGGGGGTGAATTGAGTTCGCATGTAGTCGGCCAGAGCAAAGAACGCCAAACTTGCCGTGGAAAAGTTGCTACTATGCAGGACGCTGAGTAATAGCTTTGTCAGTGGCGCGCAGTCCTCAGGCCTGCATATGCTTCTTGCTCCCCGTTTCATACGGTTAGCTGACGGGCAAATGGTTATGTGCCGAGTCCATAAATCTAGCGATGTATGGCCCTCGCCAATTTAGCCTTAAAGGGAGATACGCGAAAAAATTTTGTTGGATAGATCAAAATGTCACAAAATTTTTTTCAGAAGTCCCATTCTCATTTTTGCGAATTCGGCCTGCCAATGCCTCAAAATTGTCCTCAAAGTCAACATTTCTAGACGACTTTACCGGTACACCTCTTATCGATGTAAGTGACATACCCTCGGCTAAGGCTATCAAATTCTCTAAAAAAAACCGGTCCCATTTTTCCTAAGCAGTGACTTGGAAGTTCAAAACTATTAAATAGAAAGTAAAAAAAACACCCAAAAATAATATTAAAACAAAAATATGGGACTTTTAAGAAATCACAATTGACCGATCAGAACGTACAGGTACCTCATAGGGAGGTCACATGACTTTTCTGACGCAAAAGTTTTGTCACCCTGGGGCTGAAGCAGGAAACAACTCAAGACCCGAGGTACGAAACGGCTGAAGGCTTGAGTAATTATGTTTTTTTTCCGTTTCTAGTGCAAAGTAATTCATTTTGTATTTTTAAAGGCTTTGTAAAACTAATTTGGATACAAATACAGGAGAACAGACATTTTTATTACAAAAACATTACTTTTAAGCTTTAAATAGTTTTCGAAAAGTAAGTGATGGGTGAAGGTTTCAGCATTTTATCGGAACTGTTAACCTATTTCGATAATAAGTGAGTGGCCTCCCAAAATTTTGCCGAAGATACAAAAATAATTGACAGTTTCGTAATCAATATTTTTCAAATAGCAAGAAACCACAATAATAATTTTTCGCGTATCTCCCTTTAACATGCACAATACTTGATTATTCTGGCTGATTTCTGATCAACTGCATATTACCCAATAGGTCATGATTTGACCTACAGCATACATGTTATATTTTCATATTCTAACCACACACTAAGAAGGAATTGACAGGTTAATGTTTCGAAAACAGTGCGCAAAGTGCAAACTGCCGAGTGCGAGTTGAATACAAAGTTTCAGCCTATAATTATTTAAAAACGGGGCAGCTAAACAGAGCATGCCAGCGGAACCTACCGTTCGGGCACACATGTTTGGGTGGAGGGGGGGTGCAAAATGTTCTTCCACCAGAGCGAAGGATAAATAAGTTACACCTTATTTGAAGACAAAAAAACTCCCGAGAGGGAAAATCTGGAAACGCCGTATGACCTGGCAGTAGTTCAAGAGTCATTACAACACAACAATTATTATTCGCTTCCATTAATGTATTGTAACCAGATATAATTACAGCCATTTTCGCATTGTCGACTGGCACCGGTGGAAGCGTTATGAAGATCCTGACTTCAATTGTTATTGTTTGCATGCTCATTGTTATTTTGCATGCTCTTGGTTGATGTAAAGCTTTTTGCTTTATTAAACCGAAATGTTTTAGTGTCATGGCTCATTATCTGACTTGTAAAAACCTTTCCTTATAGATACAGATGAGGAAAAACTCTCATTTCTCTTGAGTGTATCCAGCTGGACAGCACCAAAGAGTTTGAAGATGACTTGCCAGCCACCACCCCGAAAAGTCCATTCGTAAAGTGTGGCGCCCTCCATGTTGAGGGCGTTAACGTTGTGAACTTGGAGGGGCTGCCGAAAAGTGAGTAGCTGCTGGTGCAGGCAGCAAGCTTATTCCTACTACATCAGAAATATCCGGACCCGCATCATGGGGAGGCCCAGCTACGCTGATAAGCAGGAAAATATTCAGAAAAGAAGGTCGCCGTTACCAAGCCGCACCCACCAGCGACTAGTACGCATCAAGGATGCCACTGGCCTCGAGTAAGTCTGTGTTTGTGGCGTGGAGTGGTTTTGTTTATGGAGCGGTTTTATGATTCAGGGTGTCTTATAAATCCATGAAGAGTAGACAAATTTTTCAATGTGAAATAAAAATTTAGTTAACATGTCCAACGGCTTTTGGGTGTTAGCTGTGTTATGGAAAATACAGTCTGTCGTGTTGAAGTGTCATGTCTTTCCTTGCATTCCAGAACTAGAATACGCTGAGTGACTTTCACGTTTGCTCGTAGGCATTTAGAGCATCATGCCTAAGCATACATTCTCATGTGATATGCAAGTCATGTATCCTCGCCCCCAATCCCTATAGGGATGGAGTGGAGAGGGGGGTGCAGGGTATCAGTGTAAGCTTACACGTAAGAGAAAAAGGTGCTCCAAATATTAGTGTAACATTACACGACTGCGATCAGATAACATGTTTTTCTAGTGCAGACGCACTCGTCACAAAGTCACTCTGCATTCGAGATATATGTGAACGTACATCTTTGAGATTTGTGCACGTCGTGCAAAAGTGTAAAATAATCCCTACGTGTGTCGGTTACTCGATTCTCACACGAAAATGGCACCGTGGGGGAGTGCAGCGGATACAATTACATTGTTTTACTGAGTACTAGTACACGGTTTTGCGATTCCCCACACGTTATCGTCCTGCAAACCAGTGTAAGATGAGACGATTTAAAAATGTAAAATTACACCGCGCACGCTTTGCGAGAGTGAAATGACACCAATTTCTGTGTCATGCACGATGTAAGATAACTCAGGGCTTCATTCAACCGAGTAGAATTACAACTTGCACGTTTAAAGAAGACAAAATGAGGTGTGTATAGTTACACAAAATACATAACATTACTCAATGACCGAATAATGGTATTATATTATACGTTAAATTCGCTTTCTTAAATCCAACTGCTGTTTTAGAGGGATGGTTTAGCACATGAATAAAGGATGTCAACAACCTCCGTTTGAAAAAGGTGTAAAAGTTGCTGTGTGTAAAGAAATCCAAAAAGTGTAAACATTTTTTACAGTGTAGGCACCATTCGCTCGGTCTCATTAAGGCAAACCGAATAATGTATGATACGACTATGTTAGGTCAACACATATAAATGACGTGACCTAAAGTTAGGTCAAGTTCACCACATTACCTACAATAGTCAATATGCATATTTGAAATAATAATATAAACGCAATAGTATCAAAATAAAAACCTTATCACTATTTCCTGAAGTTATTGACCCAAGTTTGAAAACCTGCTCAAGTAGTCCCAGATGACCTCTCAGAGGGCACAAGTCCAAATTGCAGCACAAACCTGGAAAAGGATCTCAGATAATAAGATTTTGAGGGTAGGAAATTATTCTAAGTAGCATCTACAAAAATAGAACCATTTGCGCCCAATACACGTTTTCTCCATGCATTACCAATGGAAAGTTCATGATCCGTACCTGGCCCTAGGTTATAAATACGAAAAAAATCCCGGAATATATTTGATGGTACTCGATTAGCCTATTATGAATATGAATCAGGTGGGCGCCAAATGCTATAGAGGGGAACCAATACTCACATCCTGGGGCGAACGAAACGACATTTCAGGGGGAGGCGCCATAGACCTCTCAGGCGGCGCCGAGGGTTAATCTGAGGGAGCAAGTGCCCCCACTTTCTCCCCCTGGATTCACCTATCCTTCCAGTCAGCACATACTTTGCTGTCAAGTATCAGAGTGCACTTTGTGGCGGCCAGAGGTCAGAAAAATATGTATTCTCCCTAACCAAGCCTAATTCTTAACCTTGGATAAGGAAGCTTTCCTTACAAAAGATCCACAGAGCCGCACAAGAGTGAATATGGTCGTCTCAACGGACGAAACGAGTAGGTTAGCCACTATAATGTGAAAACCTACGATACTGCACGGCTTATGTTTTACTTTCATGCTTACCCGTCTCAGTTTTGAAAATAGTCATTCTTCTGGCTCCGCGATATTTTCCCTAACTAGGTTGACAAGATTGAAGTTTTTCTGACCTCTGTCGTGAACTGCTTATACTGGTTTTGACCCGCAATGAACCACACACTCCTAAACCAAAAGCCATGATTATCAGTGTTTATAGGTCTGTCATAGAATCCCAACCATTTTTACTCGTAGAGTGTATCATGGATAAAAAAATTAAACCTATCCGGTCTGTATCAGAAGGTTCTCCTAAAAAATGTCCAATCCTTCCGGAAACCATGTTTTCTTATCCGAGTCCAATATATATCCGAAAACACGGCCAATCGATAAAAATGGGATGCGAATCAACATTGAAATCTGAAACTGTTCAAAGTTCCTATCAAGTCCAATTCAGTTCGGAAAATATTCGGGGATCCATTCGGATTTCCGATCCAGGACATGCCCTGAGGCCAGTTTCACCAGCGACAGCATTTGAAATTGCACAGAGCTATTTATGAGCTGGAAGCAAACTGAAAATAAAACAGAGTTGTATGGGATTCATAGAGACTTACAATCGAATCACAAAGAATTGTATCAGAATCACAGGTTTTGTCGTCAGTGAAATTAGCCTATGGTTGCTGGCGTTACATTTCTAACCTGTCTCCATCTAACAATCAAACAAGTTTTCCAGTATCACGAGATAGAAGCTTCAATCTGCACTGTAGCGAATGCACGGGATCATTGGTGGGCAACTGGGAGTAAACTCCAACCAACTCCGGCTGTGATTTCCGACGGTTCCGTAACTTCGCAAGCTCACGGCCCAACCCGGGTACGAACGAGACATGGCCAAAGGCCATGTACCGGAAAAGCCCAGTGAGTACTCACTGCCGGTGTGTGAGACAAATGGAGTGATGGAACTCCAGCCAAGGTCAAAACTGGCCTCGTGTCACATTAGACGCGTGTTTTTACGAGCTGTCAGCGATGGCGAAATTTTCGTTCAACAGCCAAGCAGAAAAAGGAATGCCCGCTTTAGATAGGGTGCTGGTTACGCTATTTCCATAGCTACTGCCTTTTTCCCTCAAGGTGAGCATCATAGCTGGTGGAAAATGTCCTGAGGCCTAGAGAATCGCCACGCATGCAGCAGTAGAGTGGAAGAAGAAACAACGATTATGAAATATTTTTATTTTTCCGGTCGCTCTGTCCGTATATGAAGGCAGTGGAACACTTGTATCTCAAAAAAGAGCTATGATTATCATAACTATTAGCAGGACTTTAAAAATCATATCATTGAAACTATTTCTTTATGTTTGTCTTACGCAGAACATCAACAGTGCGTTGTGACAGTGGGTGCATGACCGCAGACATGTTTAATATCTGTCAATCTGGGTGCTCGACCTCAGGCATGTTTAATATATGTCAACCAGCTGTTACACAATGACATGTTTTGGGTCTTTTTAACCCGCGCCCCACCGGGGGTCCGGTGCCACCTTCGCCCCACCGGGGGCATTGATGGCCCCCCTCTAACTCCAAAAATATGGGGGTTAGCGCAAATCTGATAAGTGCATTAGAAAGCTCGCGTGAATTCAGTAAGAAATTAGTTCGCATGTTTAAGCGCTCAAGTCAATGGTTTGACCTCCAGAGGTCAAGAAAGGTCACGATAGGCTATTTTCACTCAAATATGCAATGCTTAAGAAAACTGGGCATAACTCCTATGCCATTAGAGCTATTGAGATTTGGTTAAGTACATTTGATAGGAAATTGCCAGTCCTTTTTCCGCTATGTGGAATGTAAGGACCTCCCGCCAGTGGTTTGACCTCCAAAGGTCACCTCGTGACCTAATATGACCTAAGGTCACTAAAGGTCAAAAAGTGAACTTGCCGCATAACAAATAAAAGCCAGTGACAAGAAAAACACGATGGTGTTTGTTGCAGCACTCTAGCTTAATTATGTCAAAAGTTATTGTCAAAATACTGTTTTTGACCCTTGGTGACCTTGGATGACCTTGGAAAAGTCAAAGGGCAAATATGACCCCTGGGATCCGTGAAAGGGTGTCCAAAAACGCTGTTCTGAACAGTCTGAGTATTTGTGATCATTTTTGTGACTTTTAGATCATAAGACAGCTTTTCCCCATGCTTTTCCAATGGGAGAGGTCCTCGTGACCTGATCTCAGGTCACGAAATCGAAAAAATCCCAGATATACACGTTGTAGAACCTGGAAGGGTTATGAAGTGTAGCAGGTTTCAAATCAATCGACTGAGAAATGCAGCTCTTATAGAGCTTCAAAGTTGAAGTCAGGTGACCTTGGTTGACCTCGCCTGGTGACCTGACCTTGAGTGACCCGGGGTAAAAATTTTCAGGGATGGTGGGAAAATGATAGGGTGAGAGATAGAAGCCTCAACCGTTGTGCTGTGTTTCGTCGTTTTTCTGTTATCTCGATAAAACCTTAGGGGGGCATCGATGGCCCCCGGTGGGGCGAGGGTTAAGTGATGATGAGGTGAGAGTGACTTAAGATGAGCCGATATCCTCTTTCCGTTTCCTAGTCAGACCAGCGAACGAGATGGAACCTGCTGCTCACCAGACCTTACGGGCAACAACAAGAGGAAGGTTACCTTGTGAATGTTGCCGATCCATAGGTCTCGTCATATTGTCGTGCCAATGTCAAGTCTGGAGAAGAGAGTCTCGTCTGCGCTGAGTTTTTTTGCTAGTAAAGGTTAGTTGATTTCCTGCGCCTTCCCCGGAAAGAATAGTGAAACTAGTAAAATTCGGAGAGGGCACATTGGGATTCAGTCATACCTTGAAAGATTATATCTACCATGCTCTATTGTAAATTCGACAAATGACCTTTATCCTCGTGTCTGGATGTAAAGTGATCTGCTATCACTGGGATTTTATATTCGGGGACAGACTTTCCTCCGAATCAGCATAATACAATCGGTAAAATCACAAATTCTTGGTAATTCTTGGTTAACTCAATTTGAGGCCTTACTATACTATTACCAAAAATTAGTGATTTTCACCACTGTACTATGCTAATTCTGGTGAAGGGCTGTGCCCGAATATATAATCCCCGTATATTAGATCCAGCTTACATCCAGAATTTGAGGAGGCAGACCATTTAACATCTTGTCGAGTTTTGCTCCTCGCCTCAGCACTCGAAATATATCAACTATTGTAAAATGATGGAGCTTCCTTTGACTCTGCTGACCTTTACATCGACCTAACTAAAAATGTCTCCTAGTTGGTGATATTTCATTTGGTTTATCTCTTCGAACCTAGGCTGCAAAATTGAACAAATTCACAGTGAATATGTACTTAGGCACAGTAATTCATCAGGATCTGAATAAAACAAATCATTGAAAAAGTGTTTGCCATCGTGTAAACAGCAACTGCTGATCTCTTAACTAGCATGGCGTGCATTATTCTGAGTATTCCTGTGAATAAGTTGATTGGGATGGCGTGCAGCTATTTGCTTGAGATCTGCTGCGAACCAAGGTAGAGAGGAGAGCGGAGAGAGTTCACACTCTCCCTCTCTCTCTCTCCCCTCTCTCTCTCTCTCTCTCTCCCCTCTCCAGTGGGACGCGGCATGGCAGGAACTCCAGCAGGCTTAATGAAAGATAATTTGACGCTAAAGGAGGAAATTGAATAGCGTTCAGGTCATATCACAATGACTCTGTTGAAGTACAACACATTGAACAGGAGTAAGGGAAGGAAGTAACGGAAGGGGGATGCTCCACTTATTGGTACTGAGCAAAGGTTAGCAAGCAGCATAGGTGGAGATCCCGGGAGTGTGGGGGTTAGGACCCTCCTGGATTTTGGGTCTCCCACAGGCTTTGTATAGGGCTTGTATTGCCGTGCCAGGGTTAACCCACCCGTGAGCCACCTCCCCCTCTCCATCTAGATACAAAAGAGATTTCCAGCCCTGGCAATCAGAAATAATGTTGGACTCAGAGATGGAGTGGACAAATACAACCACACAGGTTCAGCTCTTTCGAAAGGAGCCCACGTGTAACGCCATAGGTTTTCTTCCAGTTCGTCTGAGAGTGTGGCTATTCATGGCATTTCCCCGTGGTTCATCTGATTAGATCTAAAAAATGATTTTAAAGAGCTAATCAGTTCTATAAATTTTAGTTTTAGCCCATACATTGCCTCACTTTACATGAGAGTTTCCTGGAAATCTAAGAAACTTAACGAAGTCCTTTCTCAAATCTGACCTTCGACCACTCTGAGTAAGATTGCAGTTAGAGGACAGAAACGGCCAAATGCTGGCAGCTCAACATTAAACCCAATCTTATTATTATCCCATGCTCTATTTTGAACATATAGTTATTTAGCTTGCGCAAACTTTGGGAATTGTGGAATCTTTCGTGACCTGTACTGTAGAATTGACCCCCAAATTTCACCCGAGGTGGAAACACTAGAAATGCGCGGAACCTTATAGGCTTCCGGAAACGTACATGCCAAGCTTCAACAAACTGAGAGGAATAAGGACAGCCCGTGAGTTTTGCTTGGAATGAGCCAATTAAGATGATGGAGATGCTGCATAACATTGTAAGCTGTTGCATAACGGGCATGCTGCGCTATTTCGTCAGGTAGCTCTGGTATCGTATAATCAGAACATGATGCCTTCACGGAGCTGAGTTGTGCCCGGCGCCAGGCGGGCACGTCCAGGGAATGCCTCCACCCCTAAATAGACCAGAAGTCTGACGCTGAACCTCAGGCAGTAAATCATCCTCCAGTCCTGGCCGCTAAGACTAGGAGCATGAAGTCACTGCAGGGCTGCTGGTTGGTGACCAGATTGCTTTTGACGGTCAGAAAAAGTTGTGCAAGTAGAAAATAGACATGTGCCATTTGGTCAGTTGGCATTGAGATGAAGTTGGTGTTAACTAAAAAATATGTGGAATCCCCTAGAATCCATTTTCAAAAAATACCAGGAATTTTTATACAGAAATAAGAAAAAAGAAATAAAAGCGATTTCAAAACTGTTTGAAGCACATCCAGAGTCAGCTATTTGAAGGAGAGTAGGAAATACTCAAAATTATTCCATATAAGAGATTGGGATATTTTTATCTGGCCATGCAAGCGCTATGTACAGTGACGAAAGGTGGGCATCCCGCCAGTGCCTATGTCAAGATAAATCCAAAGATTCCCATTTTGATGGCCCTAGGTCAAGGGCAATGGGGATGCACTTCAGTCCGATCATTGCAAAGACGGATGCAATGGGGAGGGGGAATGAATTTGTTGGTTGTCCCACCTTGGGTGGTCCCAGTTGACACCTCATGTGAAGGTCGAGCGCCCTGCATCAGCAGCAGACGTAGCTAGTGCTGAAACCGTGCGCCGCAAGTGGCTAAGGTAACTTTAGAAGGAAGCCCAAATAGATTCATCCTGTTTTCCGGTAGGTATCTTACATTGTTAGCCGTCCATCCACCGGCATCCACGGAATCCTTTCCAACTATTTGGCCACCCTTCCCAGACATCGGTCCCCCTCCGGAAAATTCGACTTGCTTTTTCTAAATCAAATTTTGAAACGCTTAGTCCCTAAAAGCTTCTGATATAATAGAGCCTCAAGTTCTAAAACATGGAGGTCAAGGTCAATAAAACTCCTTGATTGGCCGACCACCAAGCGAATGCTTCGCTTTCAAGATGGCAGATAGCGCTTGGATCAAATAATTTCGGATCACTCAATGCCATTTTTATACTCTGACATAAAAGCGACGAAAGCACCAAATGAGTCCATCTGCTATAAATAAATGTCTTGCTTACAACCACTGTATATGGAATACGACATAAGAAACTGGTGGAGAATAATTTCATGACGTTTTGTTCGATTTCTCTGCCTCGGACTTCTGGAATAAACCGATTCCTTGATTCCTCAGTTGAATTTCCATCCACTACAGTTGAAAAACACTTCCGAAATAAATAAAAAAATTCTCAAAGCTTGAGGACATTCCAGCTTCGAATACTTCGTTTTACGGATATTGAAACGTATCAAAATTCTCCACCTTCCTAGTTAGGCGTAATTATCCCAGCGGGAGTGTCACGAGTTTAACTATGATATCGTTCCGGCACATGACCCGTGAAACGTATTGCTGTAAAGCAAAAATAAATCCAGACTCCCTCTTCCAGTCATTCCAGCGAGATAACCCAAGACCTGGTCCTCCCGACCAATGCTCCGGTCCTATAGTCGCCATCAACTCCAGTCAAACAACCAGTAACAGTCCACCAGCACACCGTGACATATCACGGATCTAGAATATCGCCCCACGCGCCCGTACGGTACAATGTCGCGCGACCCCGTGCCGCCGCGGAACGTGCTCTCCTGATGGCAGAGGACCCACCCAGCTGGGGTATCTTGCCAGCTCCGGGTCGGCCGCCGGATCTCGGTTAGGGTTTGTTACCCAGGACCAGTGGCGGATTCGAGGGGTGCAGTCAAGCCCCCCCTGATGCATAGCCGGAGACTGTTCTGAGGCAATGGCAGGGGAGGCTCGAGCCCCCCAGCCCCATCGCGAAATGTTGCCCTGAATCCGCCACTGCCCAGGGCCGGAACGCCTATTGATTATCCTTATTGGAAGAACGTTGTAATGTCGCGGCGAAACACACACCCTTCACATGTAAGTTTTTAACCTTGCTCGAAACTTTAATACATATAATATGTTCGCAGCAAATCAACAAATGAACAATGACTGATGGCGTTACCCACGAGTGCCAGTTTCATTCTGGTACAACACCTATGCATACGGATATAAGCTTTTCATTAGAGGGATGGCTGGGTCGGACAAGGCCGGGCTGGGTCGCCAATACGAGAGATTTTGTCCATATGTAGTTAGAGACCTTGCGGTCGCAGCGCGCCGCTCGGTAACTGGACTGGTCACACCCTAAAAAACAGCAACACCCCCGCCTAGAAATTAAACTTTAAGTTAGCTCACAATCCTAGCCAGGCTAATCTAAGTTACTTTGAGGCTTCCCGCCTACGTTTTTTGTCTGGCCCCGCAGATTTCATTTAATTTTTCCACTTCAACGAGACTTACCAATGATAACCAAATTTACTAATGTTGCGGACGGAAGGCTACCGGTCACTGACCGATACAGGCTCTTCCCGAGTTCCACTTCCAGCCAGGCACACTGGCCTCGTAGGTACCCTTTGGTCCGTGATGTTCCCTAATTTTGTATATGAGACGTTTCAATCCGTACCCAGTAGAACAAGGATGATGGTTTTTTATTCTTAGTCAGCATATAGTCTTTATCCCCATTCAGGCCAGCTGCCAATACTGTCGCACAAGGACTGCTTCGCCTAAAAACATGTAAACAATTGCGCCTTGTCGTGACACCATCATACAATAAAAGATGATGTTGGGTTTGCCGATATTTGGTATGATTTCAATGATTGCACGAAGCTTTCATTCATATGACGGCGCCAAACACGCCGCACAACCAGTGCACTGTGGCGGCGCTTCCATAGAGGCACATTAGGCACTGCCTAGTCACTTTTAAATGTCGAAGTAGGTATGTGTTTTATGTGGAATAAATCTACTTTGACTCGATGTTAAATTACAGAGAATATTCTTTTTCGGAGCACTGAGTCAAAGAGCCGATGATTTGCGTCTCTGACAATCCACGCTCGCAGCTCTTACCGTCAGCAAATGTGAGACTAGGCACTTCGCGATTTCGCTGAATCTGCCTAACCCCGTGGCAAATCTAACATGTGCTTTCTGACTGACATCTTGATCATCTTCTCTAATACCTCATTCATTCAGACGCGAGTACTGGCTCGTTAAATCAGCAATCTAGGCTTGCCTAGCACGTGCGATGCCGCGTCTTAGGGCCTTGATTACAGCGAATTCGTTTATGGATATTCTTGTTTTCGCGGATTTATAGCCTTCTCTAGTGCGGGACAGTTGTTTGGCAACTATTAGCAAGATATTTAATTTGTGAAACCCTTATGAAGGACGTGAGTCATGGCACAAAACCTGATGGATGAAATTAAAAAATGCGTGAACAAATTGATCGAATCACGAGAAATTGGACGTTATAACAAATGAAGTGCCGAAGCCGTGCTTGAAATGGGAAGCTCTCGTGAGCACCTTGTCCTTCCCGGCTTACTTACCTACCTATCTATCCTTCTTGAATTTTACCTTGGACCTTCATATACTGCCGCATAAACGTTTTTACGATACACCGAAGTTTTTTTCTTATATATATATAAAAAAAAATTGTTTAATTTTCATATGATTAAACATTTAGACAGAAATATTCTTCTTGCTCATCGACTTGAGCTTGCCCCCTCTCCAGCCGACCAGCTGGATCCGCCCCTGTCCACTATCAGGCAAAAAGCCTGGGCTACGTACTTACCTCTAAGCCAATCGTGCCTAGGCTGTCGTAATGTTCAAGCGCCGCCACTGAACAGAGCTGGAGTATTTATTAGCTTAGTGTATTAGTTATTAGTGCTATAGAGCTTTTCCAGCTTCTAATGTTAGATCGCAAGCTCGCGCACCTATCGCCAGTTAATAGCCAGTTATACCTAACCAGTTATAACCAGTTAATGCTCGCAAACTATTCCAATGGCATGCATGGAATCAGCCCATTTGGAAGGAGACAGAAAGCGTGCTCATTTTCACCAGAAAGCCAACCAAGCTGCTTTGTTCCGATGTTGTCTCATTTGTGCGCAAGCTCTCATCTGGTCGTTATCAATGCAATACAGAGTCAATCATTTAATCGCACATAATATCGGGTCGCCGGTGACAGCACGTACCAAGTTTGTCCCATAACAAAATTAAAGCAGCCGGCGGGTTAGCGCTTTGGCTGTGTGACGTCACAAAATCTGGCGCCATGTCTGATGCGGCAAAGCATCCCAATTGTGCATTCATGGGTGGGACGCGCATCGACCGCGGCGGTCGGCGGCCGCCATATGTTGCTTCGCGACACGGGCTGATTGTGGCGCGTCTGCCCAGGCGCAAACACCCGGAGCGACAGGGCCCACCCGCTCCAGATAGAGCCTGATCGATATCGACGCGACCGTCGGCACACCTTTCCGCTGTCTCCGCCGAGAAGATACACAGCAGGAGCGCACGCGGTGTCGGCTGATGATGATGAAAGTCTATAGACCCCGCCGCGCGCCCATCAAACAGAGGCCCTTGCCCTGCGGCAATGTCATCATTTCAAAATGTAATATCGCAGGTCGGAATGCCACGATGTGGCTATGATTGAAGTGCTGCGCCCACCAACGGTGGCTGACCGACGGTTCTGACCAGCGTGTTAAGCTGCCCCACGCGCGAAGGTCTGGCAATATCCACAGTTTAATGAGTGTCTATCAGAGTCAATGGTAGGGGCAGCTGACAATTTTTTGTATAACATGAAATCAGGAAATATCATGCAGACCTTTTACGCAGTTGAGATTGCCTGTCGGATGAATTTTAAACGTTTCCATGCTCATTTCCGATCTGCGAATGCCTTCCAGCGTGCTGCTATGCCTGCACCCGCTAGCTTATCACAGGAAATGATGTCGTCCCACTAAGGCGACAAGCCTAAGTAAACTAGTCAGGGGTCTTACTGCGACTGCTGGGCGCCACATAGCCCAAGCTGTCGGTGCCTCCTGAAGTCCCAAATATGATGATGGTGGTGCACTACGAGCCAAAAAAGCCGCCGTAATAACGCCTGAAGCCGCCTTCATACTACCACAGCGTGCTGGAAAGATGTTTCACTGGAAATGACTTTTAATCTTTGGTCCTTTTGGAAGACAGACCCAGGGCCAAGGAGGGAGTAACTGCAGCAGTCTACCTTCATTTCGCCCCCTTTAATCATGATACGACCAGTGGCCCTTCCAGGCTCGGGTACAACACTTTTTCCTTCACAAGGCATAATGATGGACCTTTCATTTTCATGTCATTTGTTTGCATTGTCACTGCGAATCGACAGCTATGCATGATGACCACATTTTGGCAACCAGTAACCTTGACCTGAACTTAAGTGAGATGAGAGTTTCTTGTTGACCCAACATGATTTACACACGATCTACATGATCGTTTGAGCGACCGTAACGAGAGGATTGTACTGAGGCCTAAGGCATTTGATCTAGCTCAACCCGGTTAACCCTCGCCCCACCGGGGGCATCTATGGCCCCCTAAGGTTTTTTCGAGATAGCAGAAAAATGACGAAACACAGCACCACGGTTGAGGGCTCTATCTTTTCACTCATCATTTTCCCACCATCCCTGAAAATTTTTACCCCGGGTCACCCAAGGTTAAGTCACCAGGCGAGGTCAACCAAGGCCACCTCACTTCAAATTTGAAGCTCTATAAGAGCTACATTTCTTAGTCGATCAATTTGAAACTTGCTACACTTCATGACCCTTCCAGGATCTACAACGTGTATATCCGAGATTTTTTCGATTTCGTGACCTGAAGTCAGGTCACGAGGCGACCTCTCCCATCGGAAAAGCATGGGGAAAAGCTGTCTCATGATATAAAAGCCACAAAAAGGATTGCAAATACTCAGACTGCTCAGAACAGCGTTTTTGGACACCCTTTCATAGATCCCAGGGGTCATATTTGCCCTTTGACTTTTCCAAGGTCATCCAAGGTCACCAGGGGTAAAAAGCAGTATTTTGACAATAAATTTTGACCTAATTAGGCTAGAGCGCTCAAACAAACACCATCGTGTTTGTCTTGTCACTGGCTTTTATTTGGTATACGGCAAGGTTACTTTCTGACCTTCCATGGCTTCAGGTCATATTAGGTCACGAGGTGACCTCTGGAGGTCAAACCACTGGCGGGAGGTCTTTACGTTCCAAAAAGCGGAAAAAGGTCTGGAAATTTCCTATCAAATGTACTTAACCATATCTCAATAGCTCTAATGGCATAGGAGTTATGCTCAGTTTTCTTAAGCATTGCATGTTTGAGTGAAAATAGCCGAGCTTGACCTTTTTTGACCTCTGGAGGTCAAACCATTGACCTGAGCGCTTAAACATGCGAAGTAATTTCTTACTGAATTCACGCGAGCTTTCTAATGCACTTTGCAGATTTGCTATAAACCCCAAATTTTCGGAGCTAGAGGGGGCATCGATGCCCCCCCCCGTGGGGCGAAGGTGGCGCCGGATCCCCGGTGGGGCGCGGGTTAAAAGCTAGAATCAGAAAAGTGTTACAAGCCCGTCATCTTCTCTGACCTTCTATGACCTCAAAATTGACCTGAACCAAACAACGACTGAAATAGTTTGTTTTTGCCATCATCTCTCACAGACCGGGTTCTCGTTTTTTTGCAGACTTAGCGTATTTCAGCTATCAATACGTCCATTATTTATTTGGTGGTAATACAGAATGGCTTATCATTTTCCCCTGAGACGCTTGAGGATTCAATACGAGCCCAAAGAGTCCGGCCCACAAAAGACCTGTCAGTGTATGACTTGGCTGATATGAAGGCCTTAGTGTTTCGTGGATCGCAAAGAAAATGCCGGAAAAAGATATATAAGAAAGTGCCCGATAAGCCCCAAACATCCTCTTCACTGTGCCGGCGTCATATTTTTGCGAATATGTAATTGCCTTCTGACGCTTCTGAAACCTTGTTTATGATCGTCAAACCATGTCCTCTTATAATTGCACCTCAATGCCAGAGGGAAACCTGGAGAATGCGGTTTACAGGGCAAAAGACGGCCAAAACGTTAAAATGGTTCAGGTAATCAATTGGATTAGAGGAAGAAATTGCCTATTTCCCTTAAGTGGCCCATCCCAGATCCTGTTATCCCAATTATGCTACCAATATTTTGTTACCTGAGCTTTCCCGACTTGTAGCTGTGGAAAATAAAATAACACACCTGGAAGTGTATCGAAAGTGCTGGATTTTATCCTTGTTTTATTTATATTTTGTGACATTTTATTCTCTTCTTTTGCTCATCATGTGTATTGTGCATAATAAGTTTTGCAAAGCTATAAAGTGCAAGGACAACCCTTTGTCAACCTTGTTAAGCTAGTATTTCAATTCCTTTGACATTTTCTTGTCTTATGTTTTATATCAGAACTCCTTGATTTTCAAAGTCATCTCTGAAATTGAATTGGAATTAAATCTCCTCATTCTGAAATTGATGCGATTTCTTCTCTTCTTTCCTTCCACCCTGCTGTTTGCTGAGCATGTGGCTCAAGAAATGCTCTCTTCGCAAATCTCTGTGGATGCCTGCGGACGAAAACAGCTCAGCTGGGCAGGCCGCACGCCCAGAAGTTGAATATTTCAGCTCCTACTCCGTAAGTGCTTTATTGATTTATCAATACACAATGTGGGGTTTCGAGGTCATTGCGCTGATAAAATCCTATCTAGTTTAGTGCGCAAGTGAATATAAGATTACACGGCCACCTTTCTGTCAGTAGCACAGTAGATGGTCAAATAGTATATTCTGAAGTAAGTAGAAAGAGCATATAAAAAACATTTGGTTTCAGGTAGGTATACTATAGAATCTTTTGAGGATTCCGATGTTTTTCGATCTATAACTATTGTTGCCCAGTGCTTTTTACCTTGCGATGCATTCGATTCTCCAGTCACACAAATTTTGGTATTGATTCCTAAAGGTATTGAGATTTCGCTCGACTCACTGCTTCATCTCATGCGTAAAAAAAATCAGGAGGCCACAGAGCTGAGATTTTCATTATTCTGGTACAGTTTCGCACGAATGTTACACATATGTGACCATGTAAATCCTAGTTTTGCACCGTTGATGAAAATGAGAATTTTCCTTTAAAATTTGGATGCAAATAGATTCCTCAGTCACTAATAGCAAGTTGTCGCTTCTGGTATTTTTTCAACGGGAACAATATGGAGAGATAAAAACTGTTGCATATTTGCCTCCAAATATTATATTTATGTCCGTCGAAATTAAAGGGAAATATTAGATTACTTTAACATGGAAGCCATTTGACTGCTTCCTAATCACTCAGTTTTGTATTCAGTGTAAAGACGATTTTGTCTGAGGAAGCCAATATCGTAATGCATTTTTTGATTATACCGATGGTGAATCATCACAAAAACTTGCAGTAATAATTTCGGTCGAAAAATACGTTTTTTCCCAGAAGGGTCCAAAAAATTTCCGAACATTAGGTATAAATATGAAACTGTTGACAGAAGAGGACCACAGAAATTGTCCTTGCATGGTGCGATGAGGTCTTACCCGGGGCGTCGCCATGGAATTTTTACTGGGGAGGGGGCGACTCTGGACTGGCGATGACCGGGGGGAGGGGGGATGGGAGGCGAATCGTGTGCGTATGGGCCTAAAACGCTAACCACTCTGCACTTTGCCGATACATATATGTATATATATATATATATATATATATATATATATATATATATATATATATATATATATATATATAAGTCCATGCAGGTAATAGAGTAAAAAAATGGCAAAAACCTAAGTCAAATCCCAAAATTTTGGGTAGGGGATGTTCCTCTCCTGATTCGCAACTTGAGGGACGCCTGCGCCGTCCCTTTGCTTTGGATTTCCGCGGGTCTTGTTCACTGTCACCTGTCACTGACCCAGCAGGTTGATACGGTAGGAGCTACCCACCGCCTCATGAGATGGCATGTAGTATGAGTAATGGTTGAAACTTCCTCTCATCTGAAGGGCGCCACAGAAAGGACATATGGGCACGTGCATTTGCTCATGCACTCAGTATTTGTACAGTACTGAAGTCATGCATTCTTCTTGAGGATTCCCAGTATTGAAATATTCTTTTTGGAGCCACTTCTAATCGAGTGCATCTTCCATTATTCAGTTTGTTTTTTGGCTCTAGCTCAGACAATTCCCACTCGAAAAACTATTTTCATGGCATGCATAACCTACATGCATAATAAGCAAGCTTCATGTTCTGACGAGAAGCCTGGAGGCCAGGAGGTCGTTCTGACCACAGCTTATTACCTGGATCCGCTCCTGTATTCCCCTCCATACACACAAATGGCCCCGGTGAGCCATTCCAAGCAAGGAGCTATAGGGGGCCAAGCCTCTGGCATAGTTACCTGTAATCGACAGAAGTCAATCTGACCTTACATAAGTGATGATTTTCGAGTAAATTTAATGATTAAAAAAGCAATGGTGTTTGATAACCGGTATCTTACGCACTGAGCAGATACCAGACCTTTTCAGGTTGATGAGTATAGCGGATTCTGTAGTGTTGCTTTCACAGTCCGGCGGCCCCACATTATTGTTTCGGCTTCAGCAGGCTCTGGTTTGTGTGATCGATACGGGACATGCACTTTTGCAAAATTTTGGGGTTTTGGGCATCTCCAAAATTCAGCGGATGAAAAATACTTTGTTGATGTACGGTTTATCAAAGGAGCCAAACTTGATGCGGTAAATAGAGAAACAAAAATGCACCCGAGAGTTCCGGAAAAGTTTTGGAGGAAAACTACCATGTGCAAAAAGGCACCGAACTATAATTATGAAAATCGTACATTTGGAATCTACATGTAATCATTTGATGTGATATCATCAAAGCATATCATCATCATCATCATATCATCAAATCATATATTTGGGGTGCACAATGCAAACATTAAAGAAATGCTAAGTCCGGTGGTCTGCTGAGTTTTGTGTACTTTAGCTGAAATAGTGCATCAGTATTCTTATTTCCCAGTATTCCCAATCATTTTCTAAGATTTCATTCTTGAGTAATTGTGGGTAGGACTCAAATACGCTCAGCTTTTTCCAGCTTTTAAAGAATTTATAAAAATTGAGATTGTCTTGTCCTTTGTTACCTACCTTTTTAGTTACGAAGTTACTTCAAGAATGTTTCCTGTCTTCGACCGTATAGGGTATGTTTTTCGGTTGGCTAGACGCCTCTTGTTGACAAACTGAAGCGTGAATTAGCTCGTCGTTGGCACAGGCCTTGGTGGCCCGTCATGCCCAGGTCTGCCAAGTGTTGGTAAAGCCGACTGGTCCAGCGGCGAGCACGCGCTCTGGTGAAATGGGCTGGGCAGCGGAACAAGACTACATTCCAAAACTGGTGTTGGATGACTCGTGCCGGTGGATTAGCGCTGTCAGCTGTTTGCAGCTATACCGGATCAGATCTTCTGTTCCAGATTGTCCTTTTCTCAGTTGTCTTCATGGGCACCCAAGTATACACAAACCAAGAGTGCGTGCGTCCGTTCAGAGCTTTTGCCGGCAAACCCGTAACCAAGCAGTCCGTTTTGAAATGCATAAATGCCAGGCCTCCGCTGAGTGTTGGGTGCTTGGACGGTGGCTCAGTCGTGCCTGTCCGCCGACCAGCCGGGCCCTCTCCAGCGCGGGTCTGCGGTCCGCCAGACGCTGCGGTGCTGTCGGGCGACTGGAACTGGATCGAGCTGGGAAGAGTGGCCGGCGGCGGCGCACGCGGCGGCGGCGGGGGCGGCGTGGGGGCGGCGTTCGACCACCACCGGCCTGGAGGAGACAAACACCGCGGCTCCAGATCTCTGGTGGCCGAGACTGGCCTGGTCAGATTCCAGCTTCAAGGCTCAGCTGGTGGCAGCACTATCATAGTGAATGTGGTCCCTGCATTGAGGTACACGATTATCGACTCATTCTCATCCGGCTCCTACTTAGCAGATGTACAAGTTTTATCTAACTGTTCACGTGATATTCCACTTCTTGGAAAGGGTTACCAAGTGCCGCGATAATTTTCGCCAGCTGACAGGACGATTAAACGGGGCTGACAAACGTTACCTGTTGATGTCTGTAAAAGGTAGATCGTAGATCGCTGGGAGAATTTAAACATACCTATAATTGGTAAATACTCCCACGGACGGCACCGTATTTTGCACTTATAAGAACTTCAGGGTAGGAACACTTTACATGTAATGCAGAGCATGCGATACCAATTGGAATGTTTCGCAACTGGAATGGTACATGGCGGACACCTCATCAGGTCATTTCGGTTCAGTGCTTTTCGTTCTGCTTTTGGATAAAAGAATCGTAATGTACAATTCGGTATCATGTGATGGAATCATAGTTCAAACCACTTAAAACTAAAGACAAAATCCCGACCGGTATCGAAGGCTCTTGGTCAAGGTTGCATCCTTATTTTGGTAGTGGCGAATCTATGACGGGCAAAAAGGCATTTGCCCTCCAAACCGGAAAAAACTTGGGGTTTCCCCCAAAAGCTGTCGACCTCCTGTTTACCCCGATTCCTTTTTAGTTTATAAGCAAGCTTTTGGTGCTTCAACTCTTCAGCAAATATGCAAAGTGCATTAGAAAGCTCGCGTGAATTCAGTAAGAAATTGCTTCACATGTTTAAGCGCTCAGGTCAATGGTTTGACCTCCAGAAGTCAAGAAATGTCACGATGGGCTATTTTCACTCAAATATGCAAAGCCTAAGAAAACTGAGCATAACTCCTATGTCATTAGAGCTATTGAGATATGGTTAAGTACATTTGATAGGAAATTTCCAGACATTTTTCCGCTAAGTGGAACATAAAGACCTCCCACCAGTGGTTTGACCTCCAGAGGTCACCTCGTACCTAATATGACCTGAGGCCATGGAAGGTCAGAAAGTAACCTTGCCGTATATCAAATGAAAGCCAGTGAAAACACAAACACGATGGTGTTTGTTTGAGCGCTCTAGCTTAGTTAGGTCAAAAGTTATTGTCAAAATACTGCTTTTTACTCCTGGTGACCTTGGTTGACCTCGTCTGGTGACTTGACCTTGGGTGACCCGGGGTAAAAAATTTCAGGGATGGTGGCAAAATAATGCAGTGAGGGGAAGGGCCCTCAACCGCGGGGTTGCGCCTCTTCGTTTTTCTGCTATCCTGGAAAAAACTTAGGGGGCCATCGATGGCCCCCGGTGGGGCGAGGGTTAACGCGATCCCGGGTGTTAGTGCCCTGTTCTTACGGCGCTAATAGCTGGGTGACTGCGACGCCGAGAGGTGAAAATGTTGGCTTAGATTCTGATGTTTAGGAGGTGGAAGATGCGATTTCATCCCGTTTTGTTTGTGATTTCCACACTATGTATGTATGTCTATGCCCGGTTTTTTATTTACTATTAATGGAAGCATTTGATATTTTCGGCCCGGCCTAATGAATATTCTCTACATCAATATTCATTTATCCCAAAATCATTTTAAAGAATCATCCAAAACCATACCGAAGAAGCCAGGATTCATGCTTTCGTAGTTGGTGATTGAACCCAGAAAATATTACCTGAGGCATTGAAAACATGCCGTTATCAACTCTAGAACCAGAAAGTATGATCCACCTAGTCTACGTGGACAAGCATATATAACCAGAGATATAAATTCAACGGACTGGACGACTTTCCTAGAAAACTCATACAGCAGCCATTACGTCAGATTTTTACTACGTGGAACGACACGATGCAGTTACAGAGTTGTACCGAACTGTGGACCGACCCTCAGACCTGTAGCGCTGTGACGTGGTTAACTATCTGGCCAGCCGACAGGGCTCCGCTCACAAGTGGATGGATTAAGCGATTCTCACTGCTGTACATAGCCCAGAGATGTCACGTCGTTGTGGCGTCTCGCAGTCACCGCCAGATTATTAGTGGCGTCATGGAGCCACTCAAGCTCCATTTTCGTCATTTGAAACATAAGTTTTATCTCAAAATCTCGCCCCCGAACACAGGTTGATCATTGGTTTCGCTTTGGTCAAACTTATTCGGAACACACACAGCCGCACAGCGACAAGGAAAGAAAAAGGAAGGAAAGCCGCACAGCGGCAGTAGCGTAGCAGCCATGCAGCGCCAGCAGCAGCAGCAACAACAGCAGCAGTAGCAGCAGCAGCATAGCAGTCATACAGCAGCAGCAGCGTAGCAGGCCGCGCGTAGCAGGCATGCAGCGGCAGCAGCGTAGCAGTCAAGCAGCAGCAGCAGCGTAGCGGTCATGTAGCAGCAGCAGCAGCAGCAGCAGCAGTAGCAGCAGCAGCAGCATAGCAGTCATACAGCAGCAGCAGCGTAGCAGTCATGCAGCAGCAGAAGCGTAGCAGTCAGAGCAGCAGCAGCAGCAGCAGCAGCAGAAGCAGCAGCAGCAGCAGCAGCAGCAGCAGCAGCAGCAGCAGCAGCAGCAGCAGCAGCAGCGTAGCGGTCATGCAGCGGCGGCAGCAGCAGTGCTGCTGCTTTTAGGACCGTGCGTGGCACAGTCACACATCTTGTGGTTGTGTGCTTTTGTGATGTTTTATGTATGATCTCTGACGAAGGCTCAAGGGCAAAATATTAAGATTTAGAAAGTATGAATATTTTCTCTTTACCTTCTCTAACTTTGACGTAAAGGTTAATTAACTCTCTAGTCTCCGACAGATTGTCTACAAATCATTTCCGCGTCCTAAAGAACGGAAAAATAACATACATAAAGGGAAGTTGCAATTCTACGAAGACGAAGATGCCAGAAACGCCTTCAGACTCATTCCTACTGACAGTGATGGCGGAGGGTAAAGTAAGAAGGTCATACATCCCAGATCCTTACGTTCGTGGTAGAAAAATGTACGAATTCTCGTGAACTCCTTACGAAATTTAACATGTTTAGCTTTATTTGTCGTGTGCAATAAAACTGGAATGTTTTCCATGGTGACGCTGTTTCTTGTACGCTTCAACGCCAGATTAGATACATAGCAAACTGCACAAAATTGATGACATTAAAGACTTTAGACACAAGGCGCCTCTCTTGCATTATGATCATGCCCAGCCGACCCACTACCAAACCAAATTATACACGGGCCTTGTCCTCAGAGCTCACGACGGTACCATTCCATTCGCGTGAAGTGAGATTGTGAAACGTGCTGGAGATAATCATAGGTAAATCATTTTTTTAATGAAAATAATCCCACTTTTTATCACACATAACAGGACCTGCAGAATACTATGCACACGTCACTGCTCGTGCTGCTTATAATGATACCGCTGCCATAAGTGCAAGTGCCAGGTCGGTGGATCACTGTGATACAGCTGGACTTGGACCCTGACTCACAATCACGTGCCGGCGGACTTTGACCTCCACGTCAGTGAGGCCGTGCGGCCGCCGCGCGCATGTGGTATATCAGACGTCACAAGGACGAGGAAGGACACTCGCGGCCGGGTGTGCATTGGGATCAGGTTGCAGGGCAGCCAAGTTCTAGCACTGCTGTAGCAGAGGTGCGCCGGAGCGGAGGAGCGGGAGCGAAGGGAAGGATTACGCAGACAACAGCTGTAGACAACAGACAAGGACACGGTAAGAGCTCTCTGGCCAGTGGACGTGTCTTTGTGGTATATGGTAACAATGGTACTAATGCAGGACAATCCCCAATCGCTCTTCGTGCTCTTCTTTCAGCATTCGTTCCAACACAGTTGTTTTCTGTTGGAATTTTGGGTGTCTTCTGATTGAGGCAAGTACCTAAATGGTAGGTCATAGAAACCATATACCGGACACAACAGACATAAAGAGATATGTCCTTTTAGACAAAATTAAAGCGCCATGGCAAGGAGCACCCTTACCGTTCATGTGTGCTTAATTCAGGAGCAAGCATCTTCTTAACATGAGGTGGTGACATTTTCCAAGATGGCCATGACATACGTGTCGAAATACAGGGGCCGGGTAACTTCATTCGAATTCCGATGAAGCCTCAAGGGCGCCATGTCAGTCATTTACAATTTAATCTCCATTGCAATGTCATTTAACTGCATCCTCTTCAGCAAGGTGTTGTACACGAAAAGAGCCACCGAAGCATGAGGTGCCTTTGCTCGGTTCTAAGATACCAGCTGCTAATGGCTTCACGGGTATAGTAGGCGTAGTTCTTGAGTTAGATACCATGGGAGAGTAGGGCCACCACTTGGTTTACGGTGGTTTTAGAGATTTGTTACTTAGCATAAGATGTAGGCAGGTGCAATGGTTGCACGGCGCCGCCGACTTTCACGCCAAATTGAATCCAAGGAACACAGCATCCATCCTAACACAGCACCACGCTGGCACTGACGCGTTATTATTCAGTATTTCCCCCTGGGAATTTGGGAAGCGCTTATTCAGCATGCCGGGCAGGCATTGTGAAACCGAGCAGTAATACTGGAAAGTACTTCATTCCCCAAAACACCCTTCCAACAGGGTGGCAGTTGGCGACAACATATAACCTCAGCAGTTGGTGCCTAAGGCCCTCAGGCTTCAATATTCATTGCGTTTGATAAACACAGCTAGTTGTGAGGACTGATGCTGAACAATTTCTGAATAAGGAAAATATAGAAAAAAATCTCAATTTGTGTCGTTTTTACCAAACAAAATGTATTGGACAGAATTACTGGCCAAGCACCTTGCAGGGTGCCTGATATGATTGTGTCCCGAAGCAAGCCGCAGTGCATTCACCTTTACACATACACTTATAAGTTAAAGGGAATGTGGCACCTTGGTCGAATCCTGGAATTTAGTGTAATTAGGCGTAGGTACTTTTAGTCAAAAATAATGAAACCACTCATGATTTCTCTGAAAAAATGTACAATAAGCTCAATATTTGGTTTTTAAAACTACTCCTCTAGAAAAAGAAATAAACATCAGACTGTGGATGATGTCACGATATGGCAACCACCACCATACTTGAAACGCTTCAAGGGCTTCAATTGGCTGATGCTCATCGTGACGTCAGCATATGTCGTCACACCAGTAGCTCACAACAATGGCCGCCCGGCGAGGGGTTGATGAGGGGTTGGTGTCAGGTAGGTTTTAGCTTTTTTGTACGGAAATATCGAGTTCTAAGACAAATGATATATGGAGTACCGGGTTTTCCGACCTGCTTTACAACTTGGCTATCTCAGTTAAAATCACGTTGTGAAGGTGCCACATTCCCTTTAACTTTCTGGAGATCAACGATCAGCGAGATCAGCTTCCACTTGTTTCGATATTGTGAGACATTCCTTGTATTTCTCCTTAAGTATTAAAAGTATTCCCCCTTCATTTTAACCGTCTAATGTCGTAATAATGTCATATCTACATTCCATATGTCATAGCCATGACTTCTTTTCATTCTTCGCATACATAAATACTCCGTATATTCTTCCAGAAAGCTATCCGCACGTGACCTGATGTTGGCCCCGCCAGAAATGGCACCTGCCGAGCGGGAACGCGGCGCAGCGGCGGAGTTGACAGAGGAGCTGTGGCAGTACCGAACAGTGCAGACCATCAGCGAGTGGAACCTGCTGGTCACGCCAGCGCGCAGCCTCGCCGACGCCTACGCCTCTTACAAGGTAGGCCGCAGCACTCTCCTGGGGTCCGGGCACCACAGTATAGCAGCACCTGCCAGTGCACTGGGGCAGGTGAATGGTGTGCTCTGCCATCTGTGTTAACCCAACAGAGTGTTAAAATGGAACTAAATGCAAAGGTCAGGATTCCAGCTTATCAACATTGTAGACGAAAAATTGGGAAATCTAAGAAACTGGTAAGTCGCCGGGCATTGCTGAATCAAATTCAATAGATAATAATGCGATTGAAAGTAAAGTAGGTATCCCATGAATTTTGCACATCAGCGTCCTTCATGCATTTACAAAGATATTTCCTATTTGGCTAACGTCCCCGGGATCTTCTTCTTTTGGAAGTCTTTTTTCTTAAAATAAAACTCGTTATATAAAGCCATGGGTACAATTTGTTTTAAAGTCACAAACAATTGTATCCCTTCCGCCAATTTTTTCAGCATGAATTTCGTGCTTTGACTTTTGCAGGGTAGTTTAATTTTCCCCGAACCCATAAAACCTGCAAACTTTGAAACCCACTACCGTGATACACTTTGGAATTGAGGTAAAAAAGGAAAACTGCGAAATACTATGTACAACCTTATCTGGACTAATAGACCAAATTTCAAACGCGTCGATTTCTGGGATAGCTGTTCCAAGCAAAAAGAAGATCAAGAAGAAGCAGGAGACATGTGGTTCACATGTCGCAGCTTCTTTTCCGTTTTTGTCCATTCCAAAATAGCTTTTGCCCGATTTTACCATGCTCGAATTTGGCACTACGACATAAACACTTATGACTCAGTCAACCAAATGTTGAACCGGTTGACGAAGTTGATTTGTTGAGAATACCGAAAGTATGATTAGTATTAGAGCTGAATCAATCGGTTTTGACTCTATGGTGTTCTACTATCCCACTGCGGTTGAGATTCCAACAGAATCCGGTGTTTTATAATTCCGGAAATGCAATAGGACATATGCCTCTTCCATTAAAATTGGCATTATCTACCTGGATGTCATCATATAATTTGACTTCACGTATTCTGCACGATTTTTAAGCTGTTGCATTTTTGAACATTGTGTAAGTGCCGATGATGACAAAATATATTCCTTCTCCTTTCCAGCTGCGTAGTTCTTCGATATGTTCGACTGGAAATCAGAGGCGATGATTTTCGAAAATGTTTTTGGTTGCTCGAATAAAAAGCACCAATAACCACCATATGAAAAAAGATGCGGTTTTTAAGCCAGTCATTGCAGACCTACCACATATCTTAGATAATGTGCGGCCCATTTGCAATCCCGGAGACGAAAATAACGAAAATGCGAATGATATTTTGACGCTATCCCTAGTTTTATTGGGGGTGCACAGTCACTTTGGGCAGAGATATATCCACGCTACTGTTGCGATTACCAAACGGTAGAGAAAGAGAGGGCAAATCGGCCCGGCGCTATCGAATTACTGCTCTTTTTCGTCTGACATACCCTTTTGCGTGAGCATGGGATTTTGATCGGGTTTCAAATGTCGTTTAAATATTGGTACATATGTTTTCGTTTATCACGTTGAAGTAATTATATTTTCCTCGTTGATGGTACTGTATTCAGGCCTAATTATTTGCTTGAATGCAGGCGGGTATTTTGCGAAATCGGTTATTTCTTGGACAGACAATCTGATCAGACATTTTGAGTCCATACTGTAAGCACGGTGCAAATCGGAATCGCATCAGAATTCGGTTTGGAAACACCATATTGTCCGGCATCACCGCAACACGTTTGCCCATGGGCGTCGAAAGCTGGAGACGGGGGACACGTCTGCCCTGCTCGCGAATCAGGGCAATATCCCACCCAAGTTTCGGACCTCGACTTAATTTATTTGCACTTTCTCTCCGTTGCCTGCGTGAATCTACATAAATGTGTTGGTGCAGTGCATCATCGGCAGTGTTCCATATGCGGCCAAATTGTCAGAATTTGCCTCCCACCCACCCCGAGTCATCGCGAGTCCGGAGTCCACCCCTACCCTCCCAGTAAAAATTCCGTGATAACGCCCTTGCGTTTGCCTGCATGAAATTGCATCAGCTCTACGACAGGCAATACTGTATTCAGGATGCTTTGCGCATTGCATCACCCTTGAGCTCCGATATCTTTTGCAAGCTGCTCTTACAGCCGGCTACGGTCAATTTTGGCGTCCATGCTCTCTTTTCCCCCGACTGATGCCTGGCTACGCCACTGCACGTGGTTTGGTGCGATGGGTGCCATGGGTGTCATGGGGACCATTTATGCCATGGGTGCTATGACCATTCAGCATAGCCATAAGCCCCTGCTAGCTTGGACGGATTCATGATTTTCAATGGGAGGAAATCTTCGTCCAGGGGCACCAGCTTTTAAAGTTTGATCGATCAGAGGGATTCCAAATTACATTTTAGGGACGTTAGCTGCACGAATCCTGATCGGAGCGAGCAGCGTTTCAAGGGATAGCTGGCGCAGTTCTAGGGGGTACCGGGGTACGATACGGTGTGGGTGCACGGGTGGGTCAACCGGGAGAGACAGCTGTCCCTTGCTGCCTGGATCTGTTCATCAATAAACATGTCACACCCTCCCCCACTTCAAAGAATGAAGCGAGCGGTGGCAGCTGAGCCGGCTTGACCCGGCCGACACAATCAGCTGACTCGGAGTGCCTGGGGCCACGTGGTAAGGCTGTCCGGGTCAGTCGGTGAGCTGGGACGGGTGCAGCGGGGGTGCGCGCGGTCGCGGTGGAAGTGGTGAGTTTCCTGTCTCTGCATACAACGCTATCGCGGGGAAGACTTCAGCACTGTCTGTCGGGAATGTTCATCTATCAGAAATATTTCTGGTAATAACCCCTGAACATAATTACGACATCTATAGCTCACAGAATAAGCATCTTAGTCTAAAACACAGGCATCATTCTCTGTTTACCCATATGGGTGACACAGTCAAACCGTAGGAATAGCAACGTCATAAACGGGGACGGATGTTTGGTAATCAAAGTAGTCGAAACTGAATTTGAGCTCGCGTGACTTTGCAACGCTTTTTATAGGATTATGTAAGTGAAAGAGCTATAACTGGATAGTTTTATATCCTGTTAACGCTCCGCCACCGCTCCGGTGGTGGAAAGTCGAACACCACCTCGGTCTCGGCTCCCATGCGGGATAGCATGAAAAAACGCCTACAATGGCAGGTAGCCGATAAGAAGTGAGGAAGAAACTATATTGGTCACTTTCTGGTTGAGATGAACAGCAAAGTCATGACCGGTCGAAAAATGTGAAAGTTTAGAGATATTTTGGCTTTAGAATTTGACTGGCTTGAGTTAGTCAATTTTTAGGGGTAATATCTCTTGTTACGGCAAGTCGAATGATGTATCATATGGCTATACTAGGTCAAAATGTGAAAATGATCTGGCCTGTTAGGTCAATATCACTATCTGAACTAGCATGGTCAGTGTGCATATCAATAGACTCGTAATAATAATTCAAACTTAATGATATCAAAACCAAAGCTCTAACAGTATTTCCTGTGAAGCTATTTACTAAAGTTTCAAAACTTGTTTAAATAGTCTGAGATGACCTCATGTCACTGGTTCACACTTGCAACATGACCCTAGAGAGCGTCCTAAGATGCGAAAATTTTGAGAATACGAAGTTTTTACAGCTGTCTGTACAGGAATAGAGCCACTTTTGGCCAATGCCCGTTTTTCCCATGCATTTTCAATGGGGATGCAATGAAACGTTCCTGACCCTACTGACCCTCGGTGTCGATAAAACAATGTAGTTACCACACCTAGTGGCTCTCAGTGGGCCTAGCATGTGGTATGAAAATATTACATCTATAGATTCAAACAGTTTTCACTGCTCCATCCTGAAACGTTTTTGGGCGCGAGGTTACTTGACCAGGCCTGGCGACCTGAACCAATACGACCGAAACTTATAATTTTGGGAACGTTGTCAGAGCAGGGTGTTCGGCGTCGCTTGGCACCACCACAGTCCGAAGCCGTCGGAAATACCCCAGCAGGGCTTTCAGACACCCCCACCGGGACGCGGGATAACACATTTCACGATTACTGATTCAAATCGTGTGTATTGGTGTTTTAGGGCGCTTTCAGCAACTGGGCTATACGCGCCCACCATTACCATGTTTTTCAATTCATAATAATGTGCTTAATCTAGATCATGCCAGAGTAATAAAGATTATGGGTGTCAAGGCCACTTGCATGGCAAGGATAATGTGCAATGTTGTTTAAGGGGTGACAAGAAATCTGGCATTGCTTAACAGTGTCTAGGTTTCCCAGCTCCTCCCATCAAACATTTCTGACACGCACCAAGCTGTGCTTGCATCCCATTGTTGAGGAGGTCTCTCGGTTCGCTCAGGATATCCGAGACCTTTGGGCGGAGATCGGCGAACGAACGTCGTGTTCCCGCCCATGTAGGCCTCCCGGGCTCTAGGTCCAGAATGCCTTCTATCACTAACGGCAGAAGGGCGAGGCACATCCTGCCAAACATTTTGGACTTCTCCAAAACTTTCCAACGAGCCAGCTTGCTTGATTTTAATAGGGAACTCTTTTTGCACCCTTGGTACCCATATTTTCTTCCCCTTCGAGTCTCGGAAAAGAAACTCTGGTTTCTGGTGCTTCCTGGCACCGTGGTGAGGAGACGTCTTTTCGGAGTCGGAGGTCGGGGAACAGAGCCTCCGTTTTCCGTCACGCGACTCTGGGATGACGGAACATGCGTCTGCTATGTTGGAAGGCGTCTGTGTGGGCGGTGGTGGAGGAGGGTACGGTGGAGGCATAAGCATGGTGTCACCGTTCGCAGGAGTTGGAAGAAGTGCCACGCTCTGCTCTTTTCGCAAACTGCGTCCTTTAGGTGGCGCTGAGGCTGAACGTTCAGAACCATGTTTCAGCGGTTTGGCCCGCGCTTTCCGAAGTGAAGCGGGCTGGGCAGCGATTCCAGACTGTGTCTTAATTTCCTTAGCAGATAAAGGTGGACTTCTCTCCTCACTCTCACCCCCGGTAGGATCCGTGGTAATCCGTGGTTCAGCGGTGGCTGCTGGTACCTCACCCTCATGCTCGGAGGTGTCCTTGGAGAGTTCAGTGGTGACGAGAGTGTGACTGTCATCCACACATGTCTGAATGCACTGATCTGTTGATGTTGTGGTCAGAGTGGAAGGCAGTGTCGTGTTAGAGGTAGCGCCCGAAATCCCTGCATCAGTTTCGGTTTGAGTACCCTTGTCCATGGTTTCTGGAGGACTTGGACATCCAGTGTCACCTCCATCCGCGTGCGAAAAGAGCCCACCGATAAGTATGAGGAAGTCTCGCAGTGACAGGTGTGAGATATCGCCCATGCTCGTGCCCAAACTTAACAGTGGTTTAAGCTGGCCTTTGTCTCCAGTTAGTGCGTCCCTATACGAACTGGGAGCACGAACCACACCGGTTGCAGCCACTGGAGGTGTTTGCAAAACCTGTACCTCGGGATGAATTGAAGCCAGGTTGGGATTTGTGGAGCCCTGCTTTCCGGCATCCTGTTGTTCTGCACGGAACTTGTCTTTCACCTTCTGCCGCTCTGAAAGAAAGGTAGGGCAGGTCCGGCACCAAGCCTCGTGGTCGCCTTCGCAGCCAGCGCATTTGGGCTTACTAGCTTCACAAGTTCTCGATCCATGCCCAGGGACTGAGCATTTCGCACACCTTTCTTTCCCTTTGCAGGATTTGGCTACGTGGCCATATCGCTGGCAGCGAAAGCAACGTGTGGGGTCAGGCACGTATCTACGGACAGCTACATATCTCCATCCCACGCGAACCCTCTCTGGTAGCTTCTTGTCTCGGAAAGCAAGTACGATGGTGTTGGTACCTACCAACTTTCCCTTCTCTCTCCTGTTCATCCTCCTCACACTCACAACTCCCTGCTCATTCATACCCTCGAGTATTTCGTCGTCCGTCAAACCCTCCAACAGCTCCGTTGAGATGACACCCCTTACCGTATTTTTTGTCGGGTGTAGCCTAACAGTGACTGGGATCGAGTGGTCCGAATCTCTACTTCTATACGTTAGTGACTCAGTGGCGAGAAGATCGGCTGTCTCTGTTTCGGTGGACATGGTCACTTCGATTTCGGTTTCCGAGATTCGAAGCGCATTAGAAACTGTTCCAAATTTCGACAGAGCCTGGGCGGTTTGAAAGGGGTTCATTTTGTAGCCATTTTCTATCGCTACTAGCAGCACCCGTGCTGACTCGGGGAGGAGGGTAGACTGGTCGGGTTTGTTTCGCGAGACAGTCGCATCATCCGAAAAGTTATTCACAGCGGCGGTATCAGAAAGCGTGCTTGAGGTGGTCCGGTTCAAAGCAGAGGTCAAAATCCGTGAGGTCTGTGCGGTCGAAGTGGGAACCTGAGATAACGCCATGAGAGATAAATTTACCTTCGGCCCCCCGGGTTACCAGCTGTCAATAGCTGGGCCCGGGGGCTGGTACAGTGCCTACGGGGGCAGGTGCGCCCGTCTCAGAGGGGCGAGAGATACTCACGCAACCCCTCCAATCAGAACGCACCCACCCCCTTGACGCCATCAGCCCAGTGGGCCGGCAGGGCCATGGGTCGGGACGAAGCAAAACGCGGCACCCATCACGCAGCGGAGACTGCGGTCCACCAGGCGGGCACAAAAGGCTGGGGTCTCGAAAAACGACGGTTTCCGAAACCCCGGCCCGCGTCGCGCCCGGCAAGAACTATCAGTCCCCACCGCGAAGGGCGCCGCGCCGCACGCCCGAAACATAATCCCCCCTGCCCAGCTGGACCGAGCGACAGTGCCCGTAGACACTGCCGCGTAGCTAGGCCGCCCGCGGCAGCCTACGGACGGCTTACCCCCGGTTGGATCGAGATATCTGGGCCAAAGGGGGCGTGTTGGAGCCCTCGGGACTGACCCGCCCGAGGGGGACCTCAACCCCCCAGGATCCCGTCAACCTCGTCGCCGGGGCTCGAGATAGGCCTCGAGTGGGCGCCTTACACCCATAAAATGCCGAAGAAGGCAAATAACTGTGGGACCTATAACTGAAGCGTAAAAAAGAGGACAGGAACTAAAAATAATCAACTAAATAAGAAAACAAAAACAAACAGGAGCTACATACTGGGAGGTGCAGGACAGATCTGACCCGATCCAATACGGTTACCGACCAGGTAACAGAGGGCCCGTAAGGCAGTCATCAGCATCGCCGCGGACCTCATCACCAGAGCCACCGACGACCGATGCCGACTCTAACCGACCGAAGTCGGAAGAGGCGGCGGCCGCCGGAGGGCTAGAAAAGATGTATCCGCGGCGATGCGACTAAGTGCCTCCCAAGGCTGACTGGGGCCCCGGGCGCGTCACACCCCGTTGCTCCAATCTTAACTTGCCGGACGAATCCGGCAAGTAAAGATCGGTCCCCTGAGGGGAACTGATTCAAATCATGAAAGGGCCGGTGAAGAGTCGAAAACCGACTGGCCGAGCAGACGCAAAAGTCACCAATCATAACCGGGTCGTCATGCTTAGATCTGGCCATGTAATTTGTTACTAGCCCTCAACACGCGGTGCATGGCCGTCAACAGAGCAAGCCTCGGCATGACGTCACCTGTTGCTGGGATGTGGCGCACGGTCCGACAATCCAATACATTCCTTCACTCTGTTTGCCCGTGGACTCCTTCACTCTGTTTACCCGTGGATGGGGGTGCTTTATCTGCTAAGCCACCAGCTGTCGATATAAGGTCACCAGACCTCGGCTGGTAACATGTCTGGGATGCTGTTGCCAGGACGAGCGAGAGCTTGGCTGTGCCCGCAGTGAGGATGCCCTGGAGCGAACCCGGGAAAAATATTCAGTGGAATAGTGGGACAAAGTCCTGAAGTGCCATAACCTCCATGACCTCGGCCAACCTTAATGCGTTTCGCCACACAATTCGAAAGTTTGTTTAAATTGATACCTATCTGTATACCCATTGTGTCAGTTATCCTAGTTATATGAGCAGTTCCAGTGCGCTCTATTTACGCAACGTCGGCGCGAATGGACTTATCGACTCCTATTACCGGGAGCTCCGGAGGCAGACTCCTTTGCGAGTTTATAAGTCCATTCCCGTGGTCGGTCCATAAATGGAGATAACTGAAACTTATCATGTATCCCACTGGAGATTCCGCGAAATGACCTGAAACTGACACCACTCCATTGCACCTCCGTCCTAATATTTGCCATGACCCGACATTGAGCTGTGCTATCTGCCTATAATGTCAATGCCACTCTCCTGATGTATCTACTTAAAGCTGCCAATATTTGTCCCCTTGCGATATTTGATTTCATTCAAATACGTCGGCCAAGTTTTCTGTGAAGCGTTTTTGCGCGATCATTTTCTCGTGGTAACAAGCATTTCCTCATTATAACGTTGTTTCAACATCTCGTCGTGCCTTCAAAGGGCGTGCAGGGCGAATCTGATTTTTGAAAAACCTTCTGACACAGAGAGGATAACGTCATTTTGTTAGTCACCCGGACCCGGCGCACCTAATATCCAGACCAGCGATACCCAAGCTGACTTCAATAGGTGCGCCCAGCCATAGTACCCATCTGTGTCCAGCCATAGCTGCTCCGAATCTGTCGGTATTGGGTCCACTACCATGCTGTCCCGGTCCACAGAAGGAGTCGGAGGTGGCCGGAGTGCTGCTGAGCGGCTGGGAGGGCCTAGCCGCCGCCTGCTGCCGCTCGCTGCTGCTGCCTGTGGCGCGGACACCCCTGGTGCGGACGCCGCTGCGGGCTGCCGACGTCGTCACCAGCGCCGGCGCCAGACTGGTGGAGCGCGCCATGCCTCAGATCAAGGACAAGGAGCAGGTGAGGTCAGAGTCGGGTCACCACGACCAGCGCACTCACTGTTGTTATAAATCGAGGAGTCTGCCTCCTTTAACTGTCCGCCAGCTTGGTATCGAAAGTGCGGTTTGCTGTGAGCTCTGGTTCCCCCAGACTCTTGCAGAGTCATCATCTGCTCTCGGCTGCCGCTTTAAGCTAAACTCGTTGCCCACGGTGTAAGCTCACCAGCCATTATTCGCTGAGTGTTCCGTCCGCCGTGCATAACACCCTGCGTCCGTCTGATGACAGCCTCTGCAGCTGGACATGGCGTTGCTGTTGCGGGTGATGCTGTTGCCGATGAGTTTGAGTGTGGCACTGGCCCACAACGTCCTGGAGGCGGCCGCCGCCGCTCTTGTGTCCGCCTTCCCCCAGCTGCAACAGTCTGCTGCAGGTGTGAACAGGGGCACGTGTCGGTATTAAAGCCAGCACAACACTGCCGTTTTCTCGACGGCACTCAAATCCTTGGATAGTTAATTTTGCTGCCTTTTCAACCATTAATATTTTCGCTCACATATTTATGCATTATTTGTCACAATGATTCGATGTCAGATATTAGTCACAAGAAAAAATGTCAAATGTCTGGATATCATTTGCGTTGTCGGTGCGATCAGTAAGCGCGCTGGGGTTCCATTCCGTCATCGACAGAAGAAATGCAGAGTGCCTTATCTCTCCAACACCGGCTGTCTCTCTCGCCGCAGATTTCGGAGACCGGACGCTGGTGGGCCAGTGGCTGAGTCTGTGGGTGATGGTGGCGCTGGTGCTGCCGGTCCAGTTTCTCACACACCCAGTGCTGATGGTACGCCAGTTGCTGGTATCGGCGGTGGCGGTGACGGCCAGTGTGAGTCGGCCTGCCTCGCACATGTCGATCTGACCGCCGCGCCGCCCGCCTCTGTGCGTTGCGTCGGATTCAGTTGGGCTTGTTCTCACGTCGATTGGCGTGTTTGGCTCCGCTGCTCACACGGCGAAAGCAATCTTTGATGTGTGCAACACATTTTGTCGCTGATCTAGTATGGATACATCTCCGGTTGGAATAAATTCGATTTTGTGACAATGAAACTGACATTGTATCAATTTTTGCTGGTAATATTCAGTGGAATTCGGCATTCGTAAAAATTACATGTAGCCACTTAATATTTACGTGACACGTGAAATTTCCTTGCAAATTTACGAACACCTCATGAATCCATAACTCTGAAGCCAGGAACCCCTTACCAATATATGATTGATTCATCTAGTGCGTGAAGCTAGAATAAGCCCAACTGTCCCCGCAGACGCTGGACTTCGCCCGTGACCTGTATAAATCAGCAGTGGTGGACAGCTGGACATGGGTCCTGTCCTGCATCTCAGCTACCCTCTCATCTGCGCGGGACCGGCTGGCGAGCCTGGCAACTGTCGCCGCCAACATCCCCACACTGGGGCGTCACTCATTGGAACAAATTGTAGCTCTGGTTCACAAGTACGCCACCAGAGCGTTGAAGCTGGTCGAGAGCTATATCAACGGCCTGGCGTCAACATGTAGAAGGTACATCATCTACTTCCTTTCCATGGGACTGGCCATTGCTGAAACCATCTACTACATAGTCTTCGAGGTGAGCAGGATAAGTTGATTCTGTGGAGATGGGGACCTAAGAATAGTTTGGTAAACCGAGTTGGGTAAACTAATCTAGTACGGCTCGGGGCCTCCTTCCCCAGTATTAGCGTACCGAACGATGTAACTGTCCCTAAAACGTGCAGTTCTCCGCAACTTAGTTGGCACATGCTTGGTTAAGTAGATGTCGGCTCATTGGAGCCAACTCTTACTCTTTTCACTCCTGTGTTGAGGTTCCACCCACATCCTGTGTGTTTTGCGATAGCTTTCATTTGTGTATCTTCGACGATTGATAGTTCCATATTTTGGAAACGGTTTTCAATACATATGAGATCATTCCTAGACAGGAACGGAAAATATTTTTGCATATGATATTCGAAATACGAGACCGCAAAATATTTTTGCCATACAATCGAAAGCTTCTCTCAGAAAGCAGATGATGTAAGTGGGATCATGGCCAGGTGATCTTTAGTTCGCGAGCAATAAGCTGAAAACCGTTGAGCCCAGTGCGTACAAACTCAATTGCAGAGCTGTGCAAGGGAATCTGGATGAAAAGATTTTGAAATAATACTGTATGTACAAACCTCGTATACCATTAGACGGGTTGAACTGTTCCGCACCATTTCAAGTGTGGGTGTCGAAAAAGAGGTAAGGGTCACAGACATAGGTCTGAAACTGAGAAAATTCTCCTGATTTTGGTGTTGATTAGGCGACAACGTCGTGTCCCCGCTATTAATTTCGGAATCCGCCCCTGTTCCTTCCCCTTGTCCGGTCATCACCCATTCGGACACTTCTCCCCCTGAACAAAACCTGTGGCGTCACCACTGGTTTCGCTTCAAATCCATGTTGAGTTCTGCAAGTTTCCTTTTCCGACTTCAATATTTTCATTGGATTTCGGAAAGACCCTCAGAGTGTTGTTAATCAATCCCAAATAATGACAGTCTGATTGGTTTGAAAAACGTTTTCATAAGAATCCCGGAAAGTTCCTTCCCTCACAAGCACTGAAGGTATGTACCACATAACACTCCAACAATTTTGTCCGATTTGCTTTTACGTCTGCAAGTTGAAACCACGGAAATTCCAGGCCCTACATTTTCGCACATAGTAAATTTCTCCTTACTGGCAGCTCCTGCACAAATCACGATGAAAAACCACAATTAAAAATTTGTTATTTGTCTCAAAATCCTCACTCAAGTTTTCAATGAAAATACCGAGAAACACCAGCTTTGATTCAGCTAAAAATAGTAATTGCGCATAACATTGAGCAACTTTAGTGAAATCGGTGAAAACCCAATTGCTTGCCATGAACGAAGGCGGGTGCGCCCTGGTCGGAGACGACCGAGAGGTCAAATTTCCCGACATCCCGCCGGTGGAGCTGTGCCGCCGACACTCCTGCCTGGATAACTTCATACTCAGCTCATGCATAGCGAAAGCCTCCGACAACCTGGCTCGTCTGGACGAGATCCTGAACCGGCAGCGACTGAAGGACTGCGTGAAGCGCAGCTACCGGCGCGCGACGCAGGGTGGCCGCACACCTGACAGCCGCGCCGAGCGCAGGAGCACCAACGTCAACAGCCTGCTGGTGGACCGTCGGCCCCACTCCGGCCGAATCGCCGAGGACGTGCACGGACTGTTGGAGAACCTGGGCACGCTGGTGCACCGGCTGGAGGGCGACATCAACAAGACATGGGCGCGCACCCTGCAGCTGGAGGCGGCCACGGCCCGCGTGCACAGGGACATCAGGCGCACCAGCTCCGGCTTCCAGGTGCGACTGCACGCCACAGTCAGCCACCTGCGGGACAGCTGGCGCAGTGAGTGGCAGGAACTGGAGGACGGCATAGAGAAGGCGCAACAACAGGGCGACGAGATGGCTGAAACACTAGCGGTGCTGCAGAAGCGGGTGGGCGATATGGGCGCTGAGGTTCAGCAGGTGAGAACCGATGGAATCACCGCAGGCGAGGAGACGCGACGCGTGTTTTCCGAGCTCCGTGAGCTAAAGCAGCGTCTTCGCCAGCAGGCGGAGGAGCGGCGAGAGGAGCAGAGACGCGTCAACCGCGCCCGTCAGGTGATGGAGAGCCATCGGTCGGCAGCGGAGATGGGCGTGCTGCAGAGGAGCGTGCGCCGCCGACGGCTGGAAGAGCAGCTGCAGGTGGTGATGAGGGACGCCAGCGCGGCCACCAGCCAGCAGAGCATTGTCCAACAAACGCTGCAACAAGTCACTGCTGAGTGCATTGACGTCGAGACGCAGGTGACAGCATCGCTGGAGCGTCTGACGGAGAAGCTGCAGGAGGCCGAGTCAGGAGCTGGAGTCCAGCCAATCTTCGCTGGACGTGGTACCCGAGCTGGACTCCTCCGATCTCATGTATGTCACATTGCAAGATGCCGTGACACAAATGGAGCAAAGGCTGATCAGCACGCGGTCACAGGCGGTTCAAATGGAGATCGCATGCCGTGACAAGGCACAGCAAATCGGCAAACTGCTCGCGGCACAAGAAAGCATGCAAAATGAGCGGAAAGAACTTGAAGTCGAGATCGAAGGTGTCAAGATACACCAATCCTGCAGCGCGCAACAAATCAAGCGTAATGTGAATTTCATAACAGCACGATGTGTAAAAATGCGCAAGCGCATCCAGGACAATATCACAAAACAGGTGGGAGCGCAGAAGGCAACTGCCAGCGCTCAGCCTAAAGTATTTCTTCTTGCGGACGATGTTAAAGATGCAAAGAAAGCATTGCGAAGCGCGAAAGAAGAGGAGGCTCCCTTAGTTGCCAAACTGAATGCACTCCGAGCCAAATATGATGCCGAGGAGGACGCGATAAAGACTCGCATCAACCAGTTGCGAGCCGAGTACACATACCAGAGCCAGGCGCGACGCGACATGGAACGGTCTCTGATTGGAGGACAGAACCAGCTGATGTTGCGGCTGGAGGACTACGAGCTGGCGCTGAACGAACGTGTGACGCTGGAGCAGAACTTCGAGCAGCTGTACGCCAAGGCTCTGCCAGTGCTACAGCGACTTCGCGCGGAGGACGCTCGGCTGCTGTCGCGGCTGGTGGAGACGTCGCGGGCCCGCAGCGCCGCCGACAAGTTCATTGACGTGAACGGCGCCGAGCTGATGACACAGACAGCCGCTGTCACGTTCACTCTTCAGCTGGAGGAGGCGCGGGTGTTCGACCTGGAGCAGCAGCTGGAGATTCTCGCTGCAAAGATAGCGCAGGTGCAGGAGAAGGGCCGCGGGCACAGCGAGCACTTGCGACAGCTGGAACCGCAAGCGGAACAGCTGGAGGAGGACATAGAGTGTTTAGAGAGCGAACTGCTTTTTCTAGAAGACACGTGCAAGGACAGAGACAGGGAGTTGGAAGGGCTGGCAAGACTAACTTCAGACTGGCAGCAAATCAAGATAGAATATCGCGCCAAGCACAGCGAGTACCTCCGTCAGGCGCACCGAAAGACAAACATGTTCCGAGACGTTTACGAAATGTCCGTGAAAACGAACGCCAAACTGAGGGAGAAGTACCAATACTGCGTACTGCTGTGGATGGCGGCACGCATGCAGACGGCGACGCGGGTGCAGCCGCTTCACGACTCCAAGGACCACCTGGCCAACGTGATGCAGGTGGTGCGGCTGATGCAGTCCGGGGTGGCCAACACCGACCAGAGCCTGTCGCTGCGCCATCTCTACTTCAGCGGCGAGCTGGGCCGCGGCCAGTTCATGCTGGGCGAACTGTTCGAGACGGTGTCGCACCTGCGGGGCGACATGGCGCTGGCGTGCGAGCACGTGGTGCGCGAGTTCATCGGCCTGATGAAGGGCGAGCTGCCGTTCGTGATACTGGGGGAGAGGGAGACGCAGGTGCGAGAGGAGGGTGTGCAGACGGAGAGGGAGTGTGAGGAGGCGGACAGGCGACTCCGACAGCGGCGGCGGAGGGAGCGCCAGCGCCGCCTGGTGGTGGCTGTGGCGGAGCTGGGTGAGGGCGAGCCGGGACGGCCTGCCCTGCCGCCCGTCCGGAGGAACGCCGAGAAGCCGGTCACAGGACTTGGGCAGGTACACCGCGGCCCAACAAAACTGCCGCGGCTCTGAAAGTATGACACGACTGGCCGGCGCGGGAAGAAGTATCCCCTCCGTGACCCACCACCTCGACGTTCCGAGTGCTCCACGATAGGCTGACACAATGCTTCAAATGCAGTGCAGTAGGTGAACCATGCAGAGTATTTTGAGCGAATTGATGTATCAAGTACGTCGAATTATACGTAGCTTCAATGCAGATATTTCCGTGTGACAATCGGGGCGCCCCATGCTAGATGTTCTCGAGAAATATATGCTTAAGAATAAACGTTTTCAATTATATATCCAGGGCCGCCTTTGCGCTTTTATGCAGCTACAAGCGTGGCAAAAGCAGTGGTGCTTCTCGACCGGAGGTGGTCGTCAGTTCCCGTGGATTAGCACAGAGCCCCCCCTCTGAAAAATGGTGGAATAATCCTGTGCGTAGACATTCTTTCTCAACTAATTATACCAGTTCGGTTATAGCTTATACCTTTACCAAACATAAGCACGACTGAGGCTCGGCAAGAATGACCAGGGGACGCCTATTAGTACGTTTTGGGTTCATCCTAGCCTGATTTCAATTCTTACCCTCGACTCTTGATACCCTCATCGATTTAGTAATCTTTCGTCATGACAACGCCTCGTTGGAAGTATGAAAAACAGTAGCACACTTATTAGCCGTATTTTATCGTGATTGTATTCCTTTTTTGACAACACAGATAAAAGGTAAATTCCAAATATGTTGTACGTGCCTTGCCATATTATCTCCCAGTTTCCTATTTAATTTTGTATTTTTTTGCATTTATTCAGTATATATGAGCAACAAGATTATCCCACTTACAGCTCAAGTCCATTGATAAAACAATACATGAATATTTACAAGATATGATGAACTCATAGTCACATATACAGTTACAACCGCAGAAGCATTAAATTCAAATAAGCATGTCAATATTAAAAAAACATGATGCTATAAAACAGTAAAATCCTTAAACCATGAGTTCACTAAAACGGATGATCCCTAAGATATTTAATGACGGAGAATCTAAACGATGAGAAAGTAGAGATGGAGGGTCGATGGAAGGATACGTGCTGACGTGATGATTAAAAGCGCGAACTGCACGGATGAACAATCCACATCTCACGGTTTCTACTCTCCCAAAAGGAATGTGTAGCGGCTGGTTTTGTCCCTCCCTGGTCCGACGCTGAGGCACATGCAACGGTAGATTCCTAAGCAGGAAGGCGCAGTCCGTTCTGTGAATGATAATTTTGTAGACAAACAGAATGTCGCTTTTTAGTCGCCCTTTTGAAAGTGAAGTAATTTTGAAACTACCCAGTAGATCATTGTAGAAGAGTGATACATTTTGTTGAGGCACGTGAGTGTGGGCAGCCAACCACTTCAGAAATTTGTGTTGAATTTTTTCCAGTCGATCTAAGTGCGTTTTTGCGGCGCCACCCCAGGTTACGCTACCGTATTCTAAGATGGAGCGAACGTTGCCAAAGAACGCTGCGAGAATATGAGCAGGTTTCAGTCGTCCCGCCGTTCGGCTAGTCTGGAGTGAGCGCATGAGCAAACCTAGCATCCTATTCGCTTTGCTGACGGTATGGTTGATATGAGCCTGAAACGCCAATTTTGTGTCTAGCCAAACACCTAGGTCTCGAATTTCTTGAACATGTTCCGGGTCGTTGTTACGAATTTTGCACCTAGCCAGTACAAAATCTTCGTAACTCGAGAACACAACCATCGGAATGACTCGAGAAAAATGATTTTACAAAAAAATGCATGTATTTTTTCTAGTCAAATAATTATGCTAGCAGCAAAATGTATAGTCACAAGGCCACAGCTTGGACATGTTCGGTATTTATGGAAAGTAGGGTGCTTGCGGTATTTTCACGAGCAAAGGTATCAACTTTTACTTATAATTTTGTGTGAGAAAATACAAAGTCCTACCGATTCCAACGCAAGTAATCGGGCGGAGTTGCAACCAGCCATCTTCAGTATCGCATACTTTCGCTTGACGGTTTACAAACTTTGTAAAGCTATTGAACAATATATTGATGCAGTGGCCTGTAGCCAAAAGCGATGTTACAGAATGGGAAGAAGCACCGCCTAAGCAACCAAAAACTGAACGTCAATATGTTGGAAGCGTACGAGGAAATGAAGATTGAGTCTTTTACAAACTCTTTCAACCACCCTTACACACCGCAAGCACTCTGGGAAAACAAATCCCATAAATTTTATTTTCAAAATAATAATTTACTCAAAGTCATTGAAATAACAAAGTCGGAGGCAAATCTGTAAAACCAGCATTCGTTTGAAAACATCCTCTCTCGACGTCTTGGTTCTATTGCGAGCAGCCTCGCAACTTGCAGTTAAGATTCGTTGTCTTCAAAAGTTTTGCCTCGAAAATTCAGTACATCTTCAAGATGCCAAGCTGATAACATACCCTGGGTGGAGATCCGGAGGGTTGGGGTTCAGGGCCTTGATTTCGGGTCTCCTATACGCCTTTTGTGTGGGATTTGTATTGTCGTGCCAGCATTAACCCACCCAGGACCAGCCTCCCAGCCTGGATCGAGAAAAAGATCACCAGTCTTGCTACCCACGATTATACCGCGGGGAGACAAAGGCGGATTTTAATCTGGCCACACTTACTAAAAATCAAAATAGGCTTCGTGATTATACGTTTCAATGCTGCTCATGCTACGTGACCAAAAAAACTACATAGTTTTGAACATCACTGGAGGCAATGATCCAGCAGTAGAGCAAAGTCTTCTTTTAGATCAGAACAAATCTAGCAGGCTTTCCTCTGTCGTACTCGTCATAAAATACCATCCTCTTTCTCGAGTACGAAAAACAGGTATTTAAAATGTAATTCAGCTGTAAGTGTATGTTCCAAGACTAACCAGTCTCGGCCCGGCATCTCTACTATTTCAGGTGACGGGACTGCGCGCGTGGGTGCAGAAGCTGTACCAGAGGGCGCAGCACCACAGCACCAGTGCTGGCCAGGCACTCTCCACGGCAGCGCGCGCCACGCCCCTCGCCGGGCTGGTAAGACGCATGTACGCGCACCTCTCCTTCAACCCTCTCAGTAGAGCCGATCGGTGTCCCAAAATCAGGTCTGCGCCTGGGTGTGGAAGAGAAATTTGACGTAAAAGTGGATGGTGACTTAGTGAAAAATGCAGGCTCATAGAGAACCACTGGAGAGAAAATGTAAACATTTCTGTTCACTGTGATACAAATTTGTCATTTCACTTCTCGATATCTGTAAGAAAAACGCTTGGAAACGAATAATGAGCCTCGGAATATTTTCTACTTTACTTGATCCTGTTCATGTAAGAAAAAGTGTCCACACAATACACGTAAGAAGAAAACAAAATTGAGTATTGGAGTGAGTGGAAAATTAAACCCTCAGCCGTGAGAATTTGAATTACCTGAGCCCGGTTCTCCACCCAAAACCCTGGATTTTGGGACACTGGGGGGCGATCAGAGTTATTGACAAGGCTATTCAAAGGCACGGATTCACTTCCTTCAGGCAAAATCGAGGGCTGTCAGATGAGACGGAGGCGGCAGACAAACTAGATCTGTCGCCGTCAGAACTGATCCCCCGAGTCTGACCTTAGCGCTATATCGACCAGGTGAACGGCATGGTGTTCAATATCAGCAGTCCATTCTAAAATATGAACATTTACATCACAAATGCACAAGACATATCACTTATTGTAAAAGCTTGGCAGATTTACTAAATTTGGCAAAATAATTAGCGTTCTCTAACAGCTGACTAGCTAACATAGGGAAGCCCGATTGAGGTCAATAAATAAACCACAGTACCTCACGATTCACTGATGCGTGCTGTTGCGGCAGGCGGAAGCTGTCGGTAGCTGGGGCGTGGCGCAGCAGCTGCAGCAGCTCTGGCACGGCGCCGGCAGCCGCCGACAGCCAGCCGAGGAGGGACAGCGGCCGCGGCCGGCAGCTCTCCGGCTGCCGCGCACCGCCGCGGCCTCGTGAGCAGCAGGACGTGTGGTCGGCCCGCCAGCTCAGCCGCGCCCTCCTACTGACTCTGGCCCTGGTGGCGTTCGCCATGCTGTTGCTAGGCACGCGCTCCATCTGAGTCCGCCGTCTTTGGGTAGGCGCTGACTGGGAGTGCCCAGAGCGGGAAGGAGACGACAGCTGCCCGACGAGGCTGCCCTGGCGGAAGGGGCCGGACGGGGAGGGGAAGGTGTGAGAGGCAGGTGTGGAACAGCGCTGGTGGCAAGTGGAACTGATCACTTAGTTCAAGTGAGACTGACACGCGCTGGGATGCTGCCGCGGGACCACTCTGGACACTGTACGTGACAGTGACTCCAAACTGGCTATGGGAAATGGTAGCAGTGCAGTTTCGTTCCAATTGGCGACATCGCCAAAGGCATAGACATAGCACGCGTACATTTCTCATTGGGATACAACGTTGGGTTTAAGAAAATTACTTGTGCCCCTCGCCGTTGTTATTATGGTCATACTTGAGTGTCCAGTTGTTGACTGAATGCTTTAAGTTAGCCAGTGTTCTGCTGCCGTTAGCGTTGGCTGTGCAATTACTGGGCGTCTTCAGTATGATTGAAGGACTCAGTCTCTGACCACGTGTGAAATTATAGTGTATGGTGCATCATACAGCGGCTTCACCACGCCGAAAGGTTTCAGCATCGCGTGGCGAATAAACGTGGAATCCATTTCTACATTTTGTATCTGGTATTTTTATTGAGCAGCAACATTATACAGTGTCAAATTTTATCACGCAAAATTCAGCGCCTGCGGCTTAGGTATCAACTAATGGCCATCTGCGAAGATCTACGACTTTTCACAGGCACATTATACTAACTGGCAATATAAAGAAAGCAGAACAGGCACTCAGGTAGAAGGAAGTGACTTCTTCGCTTTGGAAGCCAGTTTTTTCCTCTTTTTCTGTATATATTTGTCCAGCCCTCCAGTTTTCTTGAGTTCCATGAATTTTTCGGCTAGCTCTTCCTTTCTTCGGACGCTCTTAGTTTTGTAGACTGGTTTCTTTCCTTCTTTTAACCTGGCTATATTGTTCTGTTTCTCCGCCTCTAATTCTTTCTCCCGTTTCTCCTTTAACCTTTCGGCCTTCTCTTGATTCAGCATACGCTGTAACAACAGCTTCAGCTTCTTCTTTTCGCCCGGATCCGTTTCTTTTCGTAACTGTTCGCGGATCTGAGCCTTCTCAGATGTTTTCATGTCGCCAATAAATTTGAAGTTTTTCTGGAATGCCTTCTCGTCGAACGTTCCCGAGACTCCATCGAAGCGTGGGTCCCGTCGGACTACCTTGGGTACAGGCACTACGTCCCGCATCGAGGGAACTCGAGCCTTGGAGGACTGCTCGCGCGGAGCGTGTTTGCTCTGCTTCTTGTAAGGCTGATTCCTTTTCGAATGCACGTGCTTATTCCTCTGCGTTTGCTTTCGCAGGGGTCTCCCGTGGTATGCTTCGTTGAACACCTTGGCACCCAGCTTTTCTTTCAGTTTCTGGATCTCTTCAAATGACATGTTGGCCAGTTCTTTCCGAATTTCTGTCCTTGTGTCTTCTTCAGTTGAAGAAACGGCTTCCTCTTCTTTCGTCGCCGGAGACTCTTCCCACTCCTCCTCCCCATCAGTGGAGGAATCATCTTCCCGATTCATTGCGTAAACCTGCGCATACAAAGACAGTATCAGACACATTCCGAGCTAAACCAGGTGCGTATCGTGGAACGCTTTTCACAGAGATAATATTTTCTCAGCGCTTTTATTTGCTTTGAGCACCATTATTTCTGTATTTATTTATTTCACATTCAAGGGCAATTCCATCAAACGATGGCTATTCTTCACCCCGGGCCGAGTTAAATGAAAACAAAACGATGGAAACAAACCAGACACAACTAGACGCTCACCCTTGCATGCACACACTTGTCCAGACTGTTGGTTAAGCATCATTCAGCTGCTGCTCCCGTAGATACATGTTTAATCGTGTCTTAAAACACAGTAATGTTTGTGGCATCGCGGACATTGGTGGCCCGTGCGGGGGCGGGGCGTGGGCGGTGAGACCTACGGCGGCGCTACCGTGATTGTAGCTATGACACCCGAGCGGTGCCACGATCTAAGCGCTTCGGCGCTTTTGCACCAATTGGGGTTGCACATGTAATGATGTTCTGTAAAAGAAGAAATAAATGAGTATGAGTAAAAGGACGGTCATTGTAAGATCTCACAGCGTTGTACCTTCGCCTGTCCGACTCCGTCCGAGTCGGGCAGGCGTATTGTGCGAGTGTATGAAAAAATTGTGATACAAACCAGGAGAAAAAGTGACCCTGAATATAGTTTATTCATTTAAATGATGGCAGAGGAGTCACAATACGATTTCACCGGAAAACACTGTTCATTCTTTCCACCGATGAACAGAATGATCTCCTCGGGAGACTGTTACTGGGTTAAAAGGTCGAGGGTAAAGACAAACTCCCATTTCCCGCCCAACGTGTGCTATAGTGTACATTATGGAGAATATTCAATATTATGATGTCATAAGTCCATGTCCTTGGATGACCTTGAATTCAAAAGTTTAGGAAACATTGTTTGGCATCTTGCCTCTCTGACCATAGTCCGCTTTTAGTGTATTCCCAACCCTTTCCCCGAAAGACATTTCCAATAGACCTCGAGCGCGGCCAAAGACTTGACCTCTATGACCGCGTTTGAACTTGACAATATTGGCCTAGGTCGATGAAAGCTGGCCATAATGTAGATACCACAAACCCGCAAGCACGTCTCTCTAACCCTTAGTTTCCGATATCTCAAGGGCCTGCACTTTAGAACCCAGTCCACAGCGCCTTAGCCCTTCCACGTGCCGACACCAGACCCCTCCCTGCTGCTAGTGTTAAATGGTGCAATTTCTAAATCCGTAGTATTATTCTCAGATTTTTATGAATCTTAAAAGTTAAAACTGATTTCAGGTCTCATTTCTGCCCACTCTGCCCAATTTTTTCGCAGGTTCCCCTTTCCCCGATTTCCCTGTAATAATTCCCACTTGAGCCGTATCATGTGTGCAGAGCTCTAGCCATTATGCTATATCTGTTTGTGACCGGATGCACCTGCAGAATGTAGCAGCCGTGATCTGCGAGAAGAAGACACGTCGGTGTACCGGGTGCCACCACCACCACAGTGGTGTCTGGCTGTGGAATGACACCCTCAGACGGCGAACGACTGCAGACGACTGACACACAACTATGGGCAGCTACCAGGGGCGGCTGACTGTGTTGGTCCTTGGTGGAGAAGCCCTGATGGCGCCCAAAATTGGGGTGTATCTGAGGAGAGAATTAAAATCGAATCCGCCTGCCCGACACTGAGGTAGGCAGTCAGGGCATGATGCAATGCTCTGTGTTGGGTCTGAAGGTGATCAGTCTGTATGTGGAACGGTGTATTTCAGGTTCGACCAGTGACAGTCAAGCCTGGCTTTGAAGGTTGACTAGTCAGTAAAGAAGGCATTCATAGCTCTCAATCATTATTATGCTGAGGAAGATTAGGGGCCTGAGTTTTTCACTTTGAATAAAGCTGCTTTGCTGAAGTAAGCATGCTTCATTCCGTCATTGATTTAATCAGAATTACCCGGTTGAGTGCAGGCGCGCTCATGGGAAGTGCGTCCTGCAGCCTGATGTGCTGTCGAGGTGGGGCTAAGTGGTGTCGCCCGTTGTTCTGATGGTGGGCGTCACCTGTGTGTATAGTTGTTCGTGAGTGGCTCCTTCTGGTCGGGGCGGGGGTGGGGTCGACGGTCACTGGCGATACACGTTGTCTCTGAGTGCTTTTACTGTGTGCGAGTGTTTTTTACCATTTTTTCTGCATCTGCTTTGCTTCCACTCTCTTCCTCCCACGGGAACTTTCCTATGGTTTTGATGTACTGTTTTAATCTGATTGTGTTTTATTCTGCAATATATGTGTGTGGACGTAATTAAGGGAGTAAGGGCAGCTGTGAACAGAAACAGACGACAAGACTATTGAAATTTAAAGTGGCACTTTATATTCCAATATATTTTTAGCAACCTTTTATAAAGTTTAGCCTAAAAAACTCTGTTGCATACCAATATCATAATCATTCACATACCATACCTAGTTCTATATAACCTGAGGTCCTAACCTAACCCGCCGCGCCTCCAAATTGCTGCTGGAGGCGTCGCGGACTCCAAAGTAATCTGTTCGATATTCCAATGATTCGTTCGCAGTCCCGTATTGAACTTTAGCTTTGAAATCAGCCCTGCAACAATACCAGTGCCGTAATATTTCATTGATTACATACCTAGTTCTCCCAAAAACAATCATGATTACATACCTAGTTCTCCAAAAACAATCACGCGAGCGCTCCATGGTTACACCGTCTACTGGGCCAATCGTCATCCGGCGGTCCGAGCGCTTGTCTCTCAAGAATGCAATGCCTTCCGGGTGCTCCGGCACTCTGGCAGCCGAGGAGATAACACATAGACTATCCAGCCTGGCGCGAAACCAGCCCTTAGCAGCCTTCTTCCAGCTGTGTGGCCCATCTTTTCTAGCGTAGTCCATCTCCTTCCACAGGCTGTTTATCTGAACTAGGACCTTGTCTTTTCTCATGGTCGGGATAGAAGCCCGGTCCCACACAGAGATGGTTTCATCCGCAACATCACTAATGATGTTCTTTTACTGGAATTCGTGACTCCATTTTGTGGCGCTCTGATTTGCAAAACGCTTCCGATCACATCCAGATTCCGAGGTAGCTTGTTGTGGGGTAGGTCGTATGCCGCCACTTGAAACACTCCATGATACTTCACCTTCCGTTTGCGGGCGATCATATTAAAAAAACGACAAATTTACTTCTTCAAACTAAAAATACTTTCAAAAATCATCAAAATCACAAATCACAAATCAAAACTCACCACACATGTCAATAATTATAAAGGTATGTATCTCAGACAAGTAAGGTCGAATATTCAGCGAGGAAAGCGGGTCTCTCTGAACCGGCATGACATAATCAAAATTTGTTGCCTTAGCGCATATCTATGAGCGACTTTTCTTATCAATCACGCTAAGGTGAACAGCAGTGCGTGTGGGGCTTGTACTGCAATTTTTAATAACTAAAATCAGCGTTTTCTACCGCCAGACAAGCAATGCAGTCAGACGACGTTTTTCAAGTTTGATACAGACAGGACGTAGTACCAATATACTCAATCGGCCCTGGAGACTCAGCGCCGCTCAGAAGGCCGTGAAACGACGCCCAGTGGCAGTAACATTGTGGCCAGCGTGACGCAATACGCGGGAAATTGTGCAACATTTGTCCTTGCTTCGAGATTATGGAGAGGCACAGATCTGTTAAAATGGTGTCATTTTGTAGGCAATAAACCAGTTAATCAGCATGTATTTTTTCCAAATTTCTAACTTGTCATTCCTAGCAGCAGGAAGCAATTTGGCTCAAAAATCATGTTTTTCCGCTGCAAACTATTCGTTTTCGCCAGCACGAAAAATGATTAAATAAACTTTATCTGGCCTGATTCGTGATCATTGGGTCCCAAGACATCAGAAATTGCCCGGGGAGCGGGGATCAAAAATAAAATTGCAAAATCAACCCACCCTAATGCATAAGTGCTCTCATCACACATGACCTGCCAGACGCGGTCGATCTGAAGACCGTCCAGCAGGCTAGTGCGGAGGACCCGGTCAGCCAAAAGCTTATACGCTGCATCCAGCGGGGACGTATCGACAAAGAGGACAGCCTCCAACCCTTCCATTTAGTACTTCAAGAGCTCACGTACGCGCGTGGTGTGATACTGCGCCAGGATTGACTCTACATACCGGATGTGGAGCTTTATCCAGGCTCTGGGAATCTGCGGGCCCTCGTGGTTGATCTCGCACACGAAGGACATCAAGGAGTGGTAAAATGCAAACTGCTGCTATGCTCTAAGGTCTGGTTTCCAGGCATGGACAAGCGGGTGGAGAAAAAGGTGTCTGGCTGTCTGGGGTGCCAGGCCTCTACACTATCAGCCTTGTCCGTAGTGTTGCGAGGGCGAGCGCAGGGTGGCACTGGTGTCGCGGGCGCCTGTTTTGGATGGCGCTGGTGAGGTGGGCGGCGCCCGGGGTGGCGCTGATGTCACGGTCGGCGGTCCTGATTTGGCGCTGGTAGCTGCGATGGTACCTGGGGATTTACCGTGTGGTATGGTTAACCACTAACCCCTGAATTTATTTTTTTCCTGTTCCCCGTATCTTTTTATGAACATCTCCCACATGCAGATACTTTCTCGGTTTGTGTGACAGGAGTCGTTTCCCCGCACCGGATGTGATCTTGCTTGCGTTTTTACCGCTCGTCTGGTTTTAGTCTGCACGTTCGCATTGTTTTTCCCCTCATCTGTTTTTAATCCTCATGTTTGCATTGTGTTTATCTCTTGGGTCGTTTCTGTGAATACACGTATGGACGTAAGAGCACTTGCACTGACAAGATTTTTTCAATAAATTTTGTTCAAGTTGTTCTCAGCTCGACTGTTGGAGTCAGAGTCTCACTAGTCATCAAGGGACTTGTCACGGCAACTCCGACCCCACCACCCGAACGAGCAACTCCCACAATGAAGGGTTGATTTAGAAGTCAAATTTTTAACGTCCCACAAAGCACAGGGACGGCCGCCCCGCTCAGGTCACCCTCTCACCAGTCAGTTGCCAGCCGACCTGTACGTCGGGTAAACTATTGAGCACAGGAGCGTCTCAGGGGAACCGATCACAAGCCTGGACATGCACTGCCACTGCATGCTTCTAAGCAGCGGACTGGAGCCTAACGCTCTACCAACTGAGCTACCGGGGCGGCTAGATCTCATAAAAATGCCATAATCTGCACACTGGCGCACCAGAGGCCACCCTTTCAAACTACTGAAACCCAGAGCTGTGTCCCGGGTCCGGAGAAATGCTTTCAGTGTCCGGGTGGTGAATGAGTGGAATGGCCTACGGACAGATGTAGTTTGTGCACTGTCTGTCAGCACTTTTAAGGCACGACTGGATGCACACTGGTTTGCATCCCACTACACCATTCCAAATTCTGACTAACTGCTAGTCTTGCAGGAACAGAGCCTGAGGCGCACCTACATATACCCGTCCAACTGGAAAAAAATGCGTAAAATCACAAAGAAGGTGGTTCATACTTAACTGTAGTGTTTCTTCATGTTTTAGCTATGAAATAAGACAGAAATCAAAGTATAACACACACTTCCACGACCTTAATCAAAACGTAAACAATAACTACGGCATCCACACGTCCCCACGCTCCCAACCAATAATTCAAAAGGAAATTGCGCAATGTTATGTGTAAAAAATATGGTTAGAAATTAAAAAAGAGAAAATCACTCGTTTTAACAATATTTTGCCAAAAAATTATTTTGAAGAGTAAGAAAAGACAAGATAACATTTTTCTACCGCTATAAATTTAATAAATTATATTGAAAATATTTTAATGTCAAGTAGTAGAAAGTGCTGCCATTTTGTGTTTGCGGTGATAGTTTGTTGGTTTCAGTCGTTTCAGTGTCTCTACTAACCGTGGTTGGTTTGTGCTTGAAACCGGCATGGACACGAAAGCAGGTGGCGGGGGACGCATCCCCCTGTTGCCCAACCAGGGGAGACGTCGCCCCAAATTTTTAGGTCTCATCATCATAGTTGGGGTTTAAGGGCGCGTCGACTGCAGTGGTCATATTGCGCCCATAACTTAGCATATTGCGCACATAGGAGACGTGTAGATACGCAACGAGTAGTAGTAGTCAGTACGGGTTTCTACAGGTCAAGTACTAAAAGGTAGTGTCCCGTCCTAAAATGTGCTAAATCTCTAATCTCTACATTATAAGATCCGGGCTAGAAATGGACGTTTCACATCACGGGACTAGGTCGGCGAATAAATTATATTGAAGTCGATACTTTTCAAAAAAGCCACGATACCTGATAACTCAACAGAAGGGGGCTGTCCCAAAAGACATTCCAATGATGGAGACCCCCCCCAAGTGTCGCATTCTTTCGATCTGGTAATCTGGACAATCCACAAGAACATGCCTAACGCTAAGCGGGTCACCGCATCGCGGGCACTCAGGTCGCTCTCCTCTGCTCAAGAGGTACGAATGGGTGGCGTGCGTGTGACCAATCCGCAGCCTAGAGAGAATAACCTCTTCTCTCCTAGATCCCAAACTACTCGATTGCCACTCCCCTATCTTAGGCTTAACCCGTCTGAGCTTGGAGCCTCTGGCGTCCTCGTCCCATCTCTGCTGCCAATTCTCTAAAACACACTTCTTGACCAGAGCGTAGAGGTCAAAAAATGGGACACGAAGACCAGGGAGAGCGGCACGCTCTACAGCAGTCTTTGCAGCTCTGTCAGCTCGCTCGTTTCCAGTGATGCCACAGTGGCTCGGAACAAAGACAATCTCTACACTTTTCCCCTTCTCCTTTAGGTTGTGCAGCTTGCGTCTTATAAGGGCCAAGAGATAAGATGATGATGCTTTGTAAAAGTAAAAAGACTGCAAAGCCTGCAAAGAGGACAATGAGTCGGTAAAAATTGCAAACTTCCTCGCCCTGGACTTAGACACCTGGTCTAAGCAACGAAATATTGCATACAGTTCTGAGGTAAAAACAGATGATTCGCGAGGTATACTGAAGCCCTTCTCAACATCGTCACCGACGAATGCACATCCTACGCCGCTATCACTCTTAGAGCCGTCCGTATAGAAACGGGTATGATTTTCAAATGATTCAGAGCAGAATTCCAGAAACAGCTGACATGCTGCTTCAGGGGGTACATTTTTGCAAAGTTCAAGTAAATCTGTATTTGTGTAAACTGCTGAGATGCGCCATGGTTCGACATCGAGTGTCTCATACGGTTCTACGAGCCTTGTGTTAATATCTGCTTCCGTCAGCCAGGTACGAACTCTGACCCCAGGATGGCGGGATGCTAAGCGCGAGCCATCGTCAATCTGGCGGAGGTGGGCGTCCGCAAAAAGGTTTGATATGTGGGATGTGCTGGTGATTGTTTGATTTTAACGGCGTATCGCATAGCGAGCATCTTACGGCGCAACTCAAGCGGCATTTCGTTAATGTCAACCAGCATGCTCATAATCGGTGAAGTGCGAAACGCTCCTGTAATTATCCTGATGGCCTGATGATGAACAATGTCAAGAATCTTTTTCGCAGACTGGGATGCGGCCTCATACACAAGGCTACCGTATTCGATCTTCGAGCGAACGAGTGACCTATAAAGCATAATAAGCGTTTTTCGATCAGCACCATATCTCATCTTTGTCAGCACCTTGAGTATATTCAGCGATTCAAAGCATTTTTTGCGGAGTTCCTTTATGTGTGGTACATATGATAATTTTTTGTCGAGTGTGAGTCCAAGGAATTTAGTTTCATTTACGACTTCGATTTCATTCCCGTAAATGTGTCGTGTCGGATCTTCACAATCTCTACGTCTGTTGCAAAAGTGCATACACTTTGTTTTTGTGCTGGAAAAGTTCAATCCACTGTGCTTACTCCACTGTTCTAGGCGATCGAGGCCAAGCTGCAGTCGCCTTTGTGCTGCGGCGGTAGTAGAGGCTGTCACCCATATAGTGAAATCATCAACGAAAAGAGCATGACGTATGTTTGTAGGAAGAGTGTCTGCGACATCATTAATCATGACGGCGAACAAGGCAATAGACATCACGGATCCCTGGGCTATACCGCTCTGTTGTTGGTAGCGGTTCGATAATGCAGTGTTGACGCGGAATCGGAAATATCTATCTTTCAGGAAATTCGAAATAAACCATCCCATGTGGCCTCGAATGCCGAGTTCAAAGAGTTTGCGTAAAATTCCGTGCCTCCACGTGCAATCATAGGCGCGCTCGACGTCAAAGAACACTGCTATTGTGTGGAATTTCCGTAGAAATCCTTCTCGTATTGATGCGTCTATGGAAACTAGATGATCAAGCGTAGAGCGACCTTGACGAAAACCACACTGACTCTTGCAGAGTAACTGGTTGCTCTCGAGGTACCATACAAGACGTGTATTTACCATTTTTTCAAACACCTTACCAACACATGACGTTAAGGAGATCGGACGAAAGTCGGTAGGCAGGGAACCAGTCTTGCCGGGTTTCAAAATCGGTATAATAGTTGCTTCACGCCACTGGTCCGGAAAATCATTATTACTCCACATGTTGTTAAGAATATTTAACAATGACAAGAGAGACAACTCAGGCAGATGACAAAGCATACTGTTTGTGATGGTATCCGGACCGGGCGACACCGGTCTAACGGTGGAGAGTGCCGCCCTGAGTTCAGCTGTAGAAAAAGGGGCATTGTAACAGGCGGAATTATTTTGTCCACAATCCACGGGATTTTGGGTAAATTGTCACTAATGCTGTCATGTACCGAATAGCCCGGGTCCGTCCCCCCGGCGAAAATACCGTGGCGGCACCCCTGGAAACCGGAGATGGACGAAAATGCGTGCGGTACCCACATTTTTGTCTTCTTATTTGGATGAGTTTATGTGGTGATAACGCCATGAAAATAAGTGGCAAGACTTTCTCGTGGCTGTCCGCCGACAGTACCGTTAGATAAGTGCAACCAACCTAACCTAACCTAACCAACCTAACCTAACCTAACCTAACCTAACCTAGCCTAGCTTAGCCAAGCCTAACCTAACCTAACCTAGCCTAGCCTAGCCTAGCCTAGCCTAGCCTAGCCTAGCCTAACCTAACCTAACCTAACCTAACCCAACCTAACCTAACCTAACCTAACCTAACCTAACCTAACCTAACCTAACCTAACCTAACCTAACCCTAACCTAACCTAACCTAACCTAACCTAACCTAACCTAACCTAACCTAACCTAACCTAACCTAACCTACCCTACCCTACCCTACCCTACCCTACCCCTACCCTACCCTACCCTAGCCTAGCCTAGCCCTAGCCTAGCCTAGCCTAGCCTAGCCTAGCCTAGCCCAGCCCAGCCTAGCCTAGCCTAGCCTAGGCCTAGCCTCTAGCCTCGCCTAGCCTAGCCTCAGCCTAGCCTAGCCCAGGCCTAGCCTAGCCTAGCCTAGCCTAGCCTAGCCTAGCCTAGCCTAGCCTAGCCTAGCCCTGGCCTAGCCTCAGCCTAGCTCAGCCTGGCCTAGCCTAGCCCTGGCCTGGCCTGGCCTGGCCTAGCCTGGCCTGGCCTGGCCTGGCCTGGCCTGGCCTAGCCCAGCCTAGCCTAGCCTAGCCCAGGCCTAGCCTAGCCTAGCCTGGCCTAGCCTAGCCTAGCCTGGCCTAGCCTAGCCTAGCCAGCTCAGCCCAGCTAGCCTAGCCTAGCCTGGCCTGGCCTCAGCCTGGCCTAGCCTGGCCTAGCCTAGCCTAGCCTAGCCTAGCCTAGCCTAGCCTAGCCCAACCTAACCTAACCTAACCTAACCTAACCGTGCCTCAATGTAGCGAGCCGGGTGATGGCGCACCGAGCCAAGATTTGGTACACTTTCACAACAGTGTTTACCTCTGGTACAAAGTTACCAATCGTCAGTTGGCTGATGATCAGTCAGCTGATGGTTTCCATAAGTTGACTGACAATCAGCTGCCATTGTCTTCGTGTTTTGTTTATGTATGGCGATGGACGGCGCGATTACGACGTTCAGGTTAAGTAAGTGCTGAAAATCGGGGTTTAAGTGGGAATGGCGCTACGGGGCCTCACTGAAAGGAAAGAGGGTGTCTTACCGATCCTGAAAATGTATCATTTCTATAGAAAATCTTTCGGGAAAGTGGACGTCTTATTTAAGATTAGCCGAGCCTGACATGATCGGTCCTCATAGGCCTTAAATGGCATCATTTGCTGATGACCCAGTCTGCAAAGTATGGCAGCAGGCCAGACGAGTCGCACCAGCCATCTAAAATTTTCACACCACCATCCTCCAAAAATTTGAACCAATCTGCCACATATCAGGGAGAAAAATGCACCCATTCGTACCCACACGATGCAATGCTACCTCCATCATTAGACAGTTATTTAAGGACATTTTATCAGGCCCCTCCTTTTGTCTTAATAACCATTCAGCCATTATTTGTTTGGTGTATCACCTTCCTCGCCCCAGTCCCGCAAAATTCGCACCAGGTTGATAAAATCAGCACCACTCGGTCCTGTCTCCAGGGGCACTCACACCGACGAGATCTCGTCGAAAATGCCATACTTTGCACACTGGCCGATGCCCATAAGATATAATGTATCAAATCACCAAAGCACAGGAGCAATTTGACATCACTTTTGCAGTTGCCATGTGGCTTGAGCATTGTTTTTTTTGCTGTTTATGAAGAATTATGCGAGTTGATACTCAGGATGAAGGAACTGACAATTTATGTTTTACATACCTAGGTAGGTAGTTCTCCAAAAACAATGATTAGGTAAACTACACCACCTTCCTTCCTTCCTCCTCCTTCCCAACCCAACACACACAAACAATGGGGCCACTGGGGCTTATGTGGCTCTATATCAGATGTTCCCCTCGGTCAAATCTTCCCGTGTATCAAATCTTCCCCTCGTTCACATCTTTCCCACGTTCAATTTTTCCCAACGATCACTTCTTCCTACGACCAAAAGTTCCACAGTTAAAGGGACATTGTCGCAAAATTTTTATTGTGGTTTCTTAATATTTGAAAAATCCTGATTCTGGTACTATCAATCATTTCTTTATCTTCAGCTAAATTTTTGGAGACCACTCAACAATTATTCAAATTTGCTAACAATATCAATAATAGGCTGTAACCTGCTCTTCACCTCTATTCTATCAATCAAAGTTTTAAGTTCCATAAATGATTTTTTGGGGGTAGAAAATGTTTTTATGCTGTATTCGTATTCAATTTATTTTTATTAACCATTAAAAAATAAATATATTAGATTTATTTGTCCAAAACATTCGGCTTGAGAAAACTAATCAGGAAAGTTTTAAAATCCGGCAGTTATCGCACAGCGGGGATGGTATAGTGGCCTCCATTCCCGACTCTCACACGGGTAATACGGGTTCGAATCTAGGTCGTGGAAGTTTTTACTGTAAAAACAATTTTTCTGATTTTCTTCTTGTTTGTTCATGCGTACTAATGGATGAAGCATAGTCGGGTCCATGATTGCCGATCGGGTGGGGGGTAACTTCCGGGGAGGGCACCATCCGGACCAGGGGGGGCGCCACCTTTGACCGGCAAAACCTATCAGATTGACGCTAAATCCTAACAGTGTGCACCGATTTTCGCATCCTGGGGGGAGGGGATGGGACGCGACATTTTAGGGTTCACCGAGAGTTGATCAGAGAGGGGAGGGGGGCACGTGCCCCCTTTGCCCTCCTGGATCCTCCTATGGGATGAAGTAAATATTCTAAGGACAATTTCTTCTGGTTATCCCTCCGTCCGGGTAGTTGAGGGAAAGGGAATATTAGCCCCAAATATTTTTCTAATCTGACCGGCGTGCCAAACTGGAACCGGCTTGTCTCCAGCTCCCTGCAATGGTTCTCAATTCGTCGGATTTCCCTCTATTGGAGACCAGTTCCCCTGTTTTCTGACCAGCGGGACACGCTGTTCGCCGTTCGAAAATGTCTTTTGTGTCCTTTACTGAAGGCCATTCTTGAAGGCTGACCGGTTTTCGTGCAAACCAAGAACCAGAAACCGGCCCAATAAAAAGCAGGGGTGGCTCTTCGAGATTATATGTGTTAATCTCGATATTAATGTGTCTCGAGATTAATTAATCGTTTAACCCTCGCCCCACCGGGGGCCATCAATGGCCCCACCTAAGGTTTTTCCGGGATAGCAGAAAGACGATGAGGCGCAGCACCGTGGTTGAGGACTCTACCTCTCACTGCATCATTTTCCCACCATCCCTGAAATTTTTTACCGCGGGTCACCCAAGGTCAGGTCACCAGACGAGTTCAACCAAGGTCACCTCACTTCAGCTTTAGAGCTCTGTAAGAGCTACATTTCGGAGTCGATCGATTTGAAACTTCCTACACTTTAATACCCCTCCAGGGTCTACAAGGTGTATATCCGGGATTTTTCGATTTCGTGCCCTGAGTTCAGGTCACGAGGTGACCTCTCCCATTGAAAAAGCATGGGAAAAGCTGTCTTATGATCTAAAAGTCACAAAAACGATTGAAAATGCTCAGCTTGATCAGAAAAGCGTTTTTGGACACCCTTTCACGGATTCCAGGGGCCATATTTGCCCTTTGACATCCCCAAGGTCATCCAAGGTCACCAGGGGTCAAAAACAGTATTTTGACAATAACTTTGACCTGTATAAGCTAGAGCACCGAAGCAAACACCATCGTGTTTGTCTCGTCATTGGCTTTCATTTGATATACGGCAAGGTCACTTTCTGACCTTTCGTAACCTCAGGCCATACTAGGTCACGAGGTGACCTCTGGAGGTCAAACTACTGGCGGGAGGTCTTTACGTTTCCATAGCAGAAAAAGTACTGGCAATTCCCTATCAAATGTACTTTCCCACACCTCAATAGCTCTAAGGGCATAAGAGTTATGCCCAGTTTGCTTAAGCATTGCATATTTGAGTGAAAATAGCCGATCTTGACCTAATTTGACCTCTGGAGGTCAAACCATTGACCTGAACACTAAACCATGTGAAGTAATTTCTTATTGAATTCACGCGAGCTTTCTAGTGCACTTTGCAGATTTGCGCTAACGCCCATATTTTCGGAGTTAGAGGGGGGCCATCGATGGCCCCCCGGTGGGGCGAAGGTGGCGCCGGACCCCCGGTGGGGCGCGGGTTAACACGCGCATTGACGGGAGGCGGGTACCCGCCCCCCGTCTGGTCTTTGGATAGAACATAAAAACTGCGGCGCGTAGCGCCGCCGCACTTGTATCCATACGCGTATATTAACAGTAAAAACGCAGTACATGGTAAAACATACACTCCTAACACTAGGCAAAGAAAACAAGGCAGGGGCGCCGCCACGGAATTTAAGCCATCACACATTTATTAGGTAGGTACTTAACACACTCGGGTTAAAAATAAACTCGGGTTAAAAAACTTGACATACCCTCTCTCATCATTTTTACAACTTTTGTCAAAATTTTAAGGTTAGGTCATCTCAGGTCAGGTCACCAGTACAGGTCAAGTGACCTGACCTCAAAGTTTAAGACAACATAAGTCGGAACAAAGTGAACTCATCCGATTGAAGTGACCTGACAAAATGGTTAAAATATTTCGATGGAGAAGCGTATGGGCTACCCAAAGCCGTTTACCATTTTTCACTACCTACCGTGGTTCTGGAGGTTTTAGGGGGTACCCGCGCCCCCTGTCAAAGCGAAGGTGGCTCAGAGCCCCGTCAATGCGCGTGTTAATCTGGTAAAACAACGAGATAAAACGTTAATCCGTACGAGATAAAACGTGTTCGAGATTAAATGTGGCGGTCTCCCAGGGCGGACCACCCTGAAAGACCACCTGGGCCTTTCACGGCAGGAGAGTGTGGAGGTGGAGCGCCTGCGCATTGGCCACTCCCTTCTCCTGTGCAGCTACCGAAAGAGGATCGGCCTGAACCCGGAGGCCACGTTACAGGAATGCGACGATGGAGAGGACGAGATCCTCCACCACCTTCTGACCCGGTGCCCTGCGTGCGCTGACCTGCGCTGGGACATATTTGGACGGGACGACCCGCCCATCCGGGAAGCGCTGGCGGACCCACGACGGCTGGTGATGTTCCTGCGGCGGTTGGGGCGCCTGCAGGGGCGCCCCCCTCCCATATGGCCGGAACACTCAATCAATCAATCAGATTAAATGTGTCCGTCGACATCTAAATCTTTGATATAATTGTAATTCTTTGGTCTCCGGAGAATATAAAAACACGTAGTCTAGAGAACCGGAGAATAGCTGAATGTGATACGGAAGAATAACTCTTGATATGCGTCAGAACTGGGGAACCAGAGAGCAGCCACCACGATCCTTGGATGAACTAACAAAAGTGTGGAACGCACCACGAACCCAAACCTGATCACTTTTTGTTTCAGGGGGAACGTTTGTTGTGTGTTGCAGGTTGGAGATGGACTGGCCACCTCACTCCTCTGTCCGTGGTGGTAGCTCTTTCTAATTTTTTTCGTATATAGATATACAAGATTTAAGAATACATTGTTTTTTACTTCAAGTTGAGTTAGTTTCTGATCAGGGCACATCAAGAAAATATACCTCAAAATTATAGCCTGGAACAGTTCGTATTAAATAAAAAGGATTCTATAATCAATCTTAACATTGGTAGTCACAGAGTCTAAACCTAAGAAGACGCATCGCAGCTTTAAGACAAGCAAGCTGTTAGCCTCATGAGTGACATTTGTTTATGAAAATGATAAGCGTTTATTTTTAATACTTCGGAGTTCGGAAACGGTCCTCTCTCATAATAGAACAAACAATTCCAGAAGCACTTCATATAACATCATATCATTATATAAAATAGTATATTAACCACTATTTTTATTAGATTGTTTATTAGATTATCTACGTTGATAAGATATTTCATGACCAGCCTCCTCGAATCATAGTTCCAAAATGGGGCTAATACACTGATAAATATTCAGGTACATCCCTTCACCAAAATTCTCATAATATAATAGGTGAACACATACATTTTTAGTCAGAGTGCTAGGATAACCTCGAATCGAGTTCCAATATTTGAATATTCCAGTACTGAATTGCATTATTCCAGCATTCGATTTCCAAATCAGATCTAAATTTCAAGCCTTGGTCACACTATGACAAAAAGTTTTCGCTTATTGTATTATGAGGATTCTGACGAGGGCTGTGCCCGAATATGTGAGCACAGTGTGATCACAGGCTCCATTTTGCGTCAAGAATTCGAGAGGCAAAGCCATGAAACATCTTACCAATTTATAATCATGCTCCTCGGCTACGCAATGCAAAATTCATCTACTTTTAAAAACCAACAGATATCAGTTGATCAATGAGGCTTATATTCAATCTCACAAAAACATGAGAAAATATAACCTACCAGGAAATTACAAGCGAGTGATAACCCTCGGCAGGTGAGAAACGCGTGCAACAATCAGGTCTGCGAGTCCCCAACGAGCAGTCTTCCGAGTGCAACGTGGACTAGAGGATATAACTCAGTACGTCAGTGACGGATCCAGGCCAATGTTTTTTGTGGGGGGGAGGGGAGGACAGGGTCCAAAATCGTGAATACACATTTTTTAAAGGTCGGTGAAAATCACAGAGTTTGGGAGGAAAGTAAATTTTCCCTGAACCCACCAGTGGGTATGCAGCTCCTAGCTTCCAGTCCTTGAAGTGCACTCTAAGAAGGCTGGGAGCGAACCAAATACTGAGTGTACATCAAAAGCATAACAGATTTTGCATCTGTCCACAATAAGTGCTACACGGTTTGATAAAATGTTCACCGCAATAGTCTGAGCACAGAGGTGTCACTTATTATTTTCGCCGACTTTCGCACGTACGACCACCAACAAAATCTGACCACTTGATTTTTTACTATAAAGACCCTTTGCATTACTAGTTTTCTTACCTTTAGGCTAAAAAATACTTTTAATGGCATGTTTTACTGAGGTCCTCAGAGGATTTGCCTTAATATACCGCGATAAACACAACTTACGCACATACATGAACGTATACTGCGGGCACACAGGCAGACGACCGAGGTGCACTCAGGCAGGTTCGTGTTCAATGCAAAAAACTGCTGGCTGTGGTACTCTGCCAACTCTGGGATTCCATTGCTCGTCCTCTGAAGCTTGTCTTCCAGCAGCAGGCGTAATTTGCGATAGTCACTGTCGAGGGGCAGCACCTGATTATTTCTGTTTTGCGTTCAGCTTGCTGGGGTAGGCTCTTCTTAAATTAGAAGATATTTTCACAGCAGGAACAAATGGGACCAAATAAATGGTACCAATAAAATATCACAAGCCCACTAATGAAAGCAAACAAGATATCACTGAATCTTGTTTTAAACATATGCAATATATATATATATATATATATATATATATATATATATATAAATATATATATATATTCAAGAACAAAGACATCCCCAAAGACGATCTATAGTCTAGATCATGGGTTTGTGGAGGGGTCAGGTGGAACCATGCAAATTCATGTTTTTTTATAAATTACAATACATTATTTCAACACTGGCCCACAATAGGAAACAAATATTCCAAATTTCAGGTCTATGGGAGAATCGGTCTGATTGGGTTCATCCCATTCAAACTAACAAGCAAAATGATCATACACAAGCTGGTCCATTGGGACGATAGCTTGATGATACACAGCAGCTACAAAAGACAGGTTTTCTAGTAAACAAATTTTCTCTTTGAAGCGACCCGCCTAATCTTTCATATATTCTTCCAGGAAAACACAAAAAATTGCATCACCCAAGACTGCCCCCTGTCATTCCTACATGACTATCAATACTCTTTGTTCACAATTATATTGTTGTATTGGGTACACTCCTAGTGTTTCAAATCATAATACATCTTATCCTAGTTTTCCTTCAGTTCATTTTTAATATCAATTATAAAAAGCATGCAGATGGGCATTTTCAGAGGGCAGATGGATGAATTCATCTGCAGATGGGCATGAATGCAGATGGGCATTTTCCGGGGGCAGATGGATGAATTCATGCTACAGTCACTTTCATGTCTGGAGACAAACAGTAGCACTTGAAATATGAGTAAATGGATCTGATAAAAGATAGGAGTACACTGACTACTATGTACTGTATGGTACCAAAATAAATGGAAAATCTGTTTCAATCTGTAAAATTAATCAAAAACATTTTCATACTTAAAAGAAGGTTAGCTAAGCAGCAAATGCACTAGCATGCACACATTGTGCAGAGCCAGTATTTGTAACAGGTAGAAATTTGTAATTCAAATTACAAGCTTGATATAGACTTTTACTAGAGTGCACAAATATTGTAAATATAAAGTTAGACCAAAAACAGAGGGAATATGGGCACTTTAAAAATAATATGCTTAAATAATCATTGGGGAATTGCCATCACTGAATGATTTTCACCTATTTTGGTACACAAGTTCACCTGTGGAACAATAAAATGAGGACTTTTTGGCATTGACACTGCTCATAAGCCTTGTTCCGTCTGCCAGCACAGCCTTGTCCGCGAGCCCTCGAGCCTCTCCTCTAGAAAAGAAATACCACAACTGTCTCTAGTATAAGCTATGGCTAGTCAGACAAAAATGAACCAGAATACTTATCTACCAATCACAAAAAAGTATGCTACCACTGTTGTGCTGTTACTGTTTTTCCAGCAGCACCACAGCAGGTAGCCAGCCTGTAAATCTAAGATTGGTTCTAAGATTGGTTCTCAGGGAGAGGCTATAGCCATGTGACATAGACTCAATCCAGTGTGCAAAGTATGGCATTTTCAACGAGATCTCGTCAAGGTGAGTGCCCTAGGAGACAAGAGTGAGTGGTGTGAAGTTCATCAACCTGGTGTGAATTTCCCAGACTGGTGCAAGGAAGGTGACACTGAAAACCAAACAAATAATGGCTGAATGGTTATAAAGACACAGGAGGGGACCTTATAACAAGTATTTAACTAACTAATACAAGAGGTAGCATTGCATTGTGTGGGTAGGAAAGGGTGCATTTTTCTCTATGGTATATAGCAGTTTGGTGTGAACTTTTGGTGTCTGGCAGTGCAATGATTTTAGGTGGCTGGTGTGATTCGTCTAGCCTGCTGCCATACTTTGCAGACTGGGACTCAATGCTGCTCGCTGATTGGTGTTGACAGACGAAACGAGACCACAGCTATAAAAAGTGGGCCAAAATGAATAGTTATCAATTAAGCATACAATTTGCTTTTTGGCAACTTCATGAACCTAATTAATGCAGAACAGAAACATTAACTGCATTGCCCATACTTGATAGGAGTAGTGTTTGACTAACTCACTACACTCACTATACAAAACCTCAATAAGCATTGGTGGCCAGCAAAGATGGATGGCAAAAATTCAAATTGTTTCATTAACTTTTCACGCATAGATTTTTTACCTATAAGAAAATCTCAATTGACCACATCAAAGGCTCAAAATATTCTACGTGCAGATTACCGACGATATGTTGATCCACGAGACCGGAGAGGCGACAATCTCCTCGTCCGAAAAACCACCCAAAGCTTTCTTCATGCCTCAAAGGATGCTCTTCTGGATCGCGCTACCCGTATCTTTTTATTGTATCATTTTAGCTGCAATGCAATCATGCAATAACGAACAATTATTAATTATAATCTTTAGGGTATTCGGGCCTGACCGCAGCGCTAATTAGTGTTATAGAATTTGTATTTAAATCTTCGCGTTTGCCGCGGCTTTTGAAATGGTATTTATCGATAGCTTATTGATAGCCGTGATGACATCACATTGATGTAAGATAAGCCCACGTGACCAGATCCTATAAGGACTGGGCTTCTGATTGGTTGATGGTATTTCTTTAAAGTCCTATATTTCTCTTTCAAAAGCATTTTGGAAATATATTTTTATAGAATAATTTTTGATGTTATACGTTTTAGCTACTGAACTGCTTTAAAAGAAATGTTTGACATTTTTTCATATATAAATTGATAGCTAAGGCCGGAGCTACGTCACTTCATCGTTACCATAAGGACTCGGTAAAGTCGTCTATAAATGTTGACTTTGAGGCCGATTTTCAGGCATTTTGAGCCTGAATTTGCAAAAATGAGAATATGACTTCTGAAACAACTTTTTGTAACCTTTTGATCTAGCCAATAAAAATTTTTGCGACAATGTCCCTTTAAGTTTACTTCAGAGCCGAGGTTTTTAGTACACTAGCCTAGCCCTGTTCCACCTGTCAGCAGTTTTATCAGCACCAATCAGCGGGCCGTGTTGCGCCTACGTCACAGGATTGTAGCCTCTCCCGGGAACTAGTTCTAGAGGTTTTACGGGCTGATGGCCTGCTGTTTGCGCTGATGAAAAATAGCAAGTGCACGAAGTGGCAGCCTAATATTTTTAATGGTATAAAGGTTGAAGTTCCTTTTGCTTACCACAAACTAGAGGCGATTATGGCGCTGATATTTCTTTTCTGGAGGAGTGGCTAGAGGTCCTGCTGACAAAACCGTGCTGACAGCTGGAACAGGGCTCCTGTTCCAGCTGTCAGCACAGTTTTGTCAGCAGGACCTCTAACCTCTCCTCCAGAAAAGTAACATCAGCGCCATAATCGCCTCTTGTTTGTGCGAAGTAAAGGGAAATTAAACCCTTATACCATGAAAAATATTAGGCTGCACTTCGTGCACTTACGGTTTTTCATCAGCACAAACAGCAGGCCGTCAGCCCGTAAAACCTCTAGAACTAGTTCCCGGGGAGAGGCTACAGTCCTGTGACGTAGGCGCAACGCGGCCCGCTGATTGGTGCTGACAAAACTGTGCTGACAGCTGGAACAGGGCTACTGTTAGTACACTGTCCCGGCTCCTACGTCATAAGCCCAGGCCTAGGTATAAAATTGATTGATTATTGGGTTTTAAGGGCGCGCCAACCTGCGAGGTCATATAGCGCCCATAACACTTCTCTGCAGTCAAAGCTTATAATTTTGTCTGTCTTTAGGGGAAAGTAAAGTCTCGTCTAAAGTGAACTAATATTTACATTAAAGAGTGATTCTTTCACATCGTAGTTATGATTCTCACTGCACGGATGCATGGTCACATATTCAAACAGGTTTACCGCGCCGGCAGGCGCCCGGCGCGGGGCGCCGGGGCATCACTTCCGGCGCCCACCCCGCGCCAACAGACCCAGGGGCCCGGGGGCGCGGGGGCAGCCTAGACGCCGGACCCAAGCCCGACGTCTAACGGAGGCCCTCCCCGTCGCTCCGAGACTTGAAAGGCCCCGGAGCGAAAGGCCTCGTAGATGATTACGTAGAGAATATGTCGACAGGAGAGCCACTCACAGTGGACGAGTTTTCGACCATACTCCGAGACGCAGCCCATGCCAGTATCCCCCGAACATCAAAATATCCGCAGCGGCCACCGGTTCCGTGGTGGAGCGAGGATTGTCGGAACGCTATTCGTAAACGACGACGTGCCTACCGACAGTTTAAACGAAACTCCACGCTATACAACTTAAATATCTATAGACAGGCCAGAGCCGCCTGCAGACGCACCATAAAACAAGCTAAAAAGAAGTCTTGGAGGGAGTATGTAAGCAGACTGAATAGATGTACACCATTGTCCCAGGTATTTGCCCAAATTCGCCGCATTGACGGCACGTCGGTCCCCACATATCTTCCAACACCAAACGTTTCTGGCAGAACAATATTCAACCCAGGTAAAGTGGCTAACTGTATAGGCAATGCGATTGCACAGCGCTGTAGCTCCTTGAGAGACGATAATACATTTATGAGACATAAAAACTTAGCCGAACAGAGACCTATAGACTTTACCACTACTGACACGCCATCTTATAACCAGTCGTTTTCGATGCACGAGCTGGTGGCAGCGATCCGTGCCCTTCGTTCTGTAGCTGAAGGACCAGATCTTATACATAATGATATGTTGAAAGCCTTGTCGCAATATGCGCTGAGGGCACTGCTTGCCACATTTAATGTGATGTGGGAGTCTGGCGATTTCCCTCCGGCGTGGCGGGAAGCCATAGTGATTCCTATTTTGAAACCGGGCAAGTCTGGCTCAGACCCTTTACACTTTAGGCCAATATCGCTGACTTCTTGCATGTGTAAACTTTTCGAAAAAATGGTGAATGTGCGATTCATGTGGTATCTGGAAAGCCGAGGTATTCTCAGTAACAACCAGTGCGGTTTCCGCAAGGGCCGGAGCACGGTGGATCACTTGGTGTCTCTGGATACCTCAGTGCGATGTGCGTTCAGAGAGGGGCGACACCTTGGAGCCGTGTTCTTTGACGCCATTGCCGCCTATGACACAGCGTGGCGACATGGTATCCTGTTAAAATTGTATCAGTGTGGTATTCGTGGCCAGATGGGTCTTTTTATGAAGAACTTTCTGACTGATAGGACTTTTCGCGTCAGGATCGGTGGCATGTACTCCAATGCATTTTATCAGGAAGAGGGTATCCCACAGGGGAGCGTTTCAAGTATTTGTCTCTTCGCTTTAGCCATAAATGACGTCACAACATCCCTCCCATCATCCATACAGAGTTCCATATTCGTGGACGATATTGCAATATGGACAACATCTTCAACAACATCTTCACTATCACGTCAACTCCAGCTGGCTGTGAACCATCTGGAACGCTGGAGTAGTAAAAATGGATTATATTTTTCGACCGAAAAAACCGCTGGTGTTCATTTCTGTCGCAGGCGCAGGACCTGTCCGGAACCTATGGTATCGTTGCGCGGTAAAACTATCACTTTCCAACCGACAGCAAAGTTTCTCGGAGTAACGTTTGATAAACGGCTGACATACAACGCACACATTAGGAATATACGTGACAAGTGTTTTAAATCATTGAATGCCTTGAAATGTGCATCTCGTCTATCGTACGGAGCGGACAGGAAGACACTTCTCATTCTCTATCGGTCTCTTGTTCGTTCCAAGATGGATTACGCCTGTTTTGTATACGATTCTGCGTCGGAATCAGCTAAACGCTGTTTAGATACGATTCACCATAGTGCACTCCGAGTGGCCACAGGTGCGTTTAGGACAACACCGTGCTCCAGCTTGTTGGTGGAAGCAAATGAACCACCTCTCGCATTGCGACGGCGCCTGCTCGGGCAGCGTTACGCCTGTAAGCTGGCTCAGTCTCCGTCACACCCAACATATAACGCAGTTTTCTCGCGGAACATGCTACGGCTGTTTGTGAACGTGCAAAGAGGAATCCCACTGGGCGTACGCGTCCAACGTTTCTCGGCCGAAAGTGGTATCCAGCCGAGTGTTGTGACTCACAGCGAGCTTTCAGACATCCCTCCTTGGGAACTTATCTGCCCAAAAACCGACATGACTCTCGCAGGGAAAACCAAATCCGATACTATCCCTACTGAATTTAAAAAATTGGCGCTCGAACACATTGCACAGTATGCAGATCATGTGTCGTTCTACACTGACGGATCAAAAACTGATGTTGGAGTGGGATGCGCTTTTGTTACGGATACAGTAACAAGAAATTTCTCACTTTCATCTTTTGCATCGGTTTTCACCTCTGAACTCACCGCCTTGGATAAGGCTCTATGCTTTATCGAAGTTAGTGATGCCACGAAATACGTTATTTTCACTGATAGCCTTAGCAGCATTCAAGCTGTGAGTGGTTTCAACCCAAGTGATGGACTTGTTTTAAACATTGTCCTGCGCTTAACCCGCCTCGCCAGACTGGGAAAGTATGTAACACTCTGCTGGATCCCAAGTCATGTTGGAATACAATTGAATGAAGTGGCAGACGCAGCGGCCCGACGTGCTTCCCGTAGGCCCTGCAGGCGTGCGCAACGAATCCCCGCTAGAGATTTGTACCCATATATATGTACCCACCTTCGCAGTGTATGGCAAGAACAATGGAATAATATAATAAATAACAAGTTGAAAGTTATCAAACCTGAGATCGGTGAGTGGCCATCCTCGCTGCGGCCTAACCGCCGTGAGGAGGTGGCGTTGTGTCGATTGCGGACTGGCCACACGCTGGCCACTCACCGATATTTGTTATGCGGCGAACCTCGACCACAATGTCAGCGATGTGCGGCGCCCCTGTCGGTCCGACACGTGCTAGTCTCGTGCCCGGAATATGCTAGACGCAGGTCTTTGCATTTTGGCGTGCACCGGCAGGAGTCCACACTTAGAATTGATCGGCCGTGACTCCAGTATGGTGGAACGGGTGCTGTCCTATCTTAGAGACATTGACTTTACGATAATATTTGATCCTGGTTAAAAGCGTGTGTTGTGGTAGTCAACCGCGCTGATAGGCGCCTGGCGCCGATTTGGCGGGTCCGCCTAGGTATAAAACTTCAAACCTTGAAATAAGCACCGGAAACAGGAGTAAACAGGAGTAATGTCTAAAATAGTGATGAGGTGAACTGTGCCAATAAAACGAGACTTTTTACAGAGTTGCAGCAGGCAACGCAGACAACACAAAGCAAATGCCATTTTTAGCGGCTCTGTAAATAAACCAATTGACCCCGGTCACGCTCACCAGTGGCGCTAGTGTGCCATCCAAGATGGCCGCGAAAGAGGGACTCCGAAAGGTAAACAACGTTAGCGGGCCCGGGAATAGCATGGAAAGCGGTGAATTATACGTGTTTTATGCCTGGTATGTGGCAGTGGCTTATAACCAGCCGCTGCAGAAGGCAGTGAGGAGCCCAAATTCGAGGAGTTTTTGGTCCCAAGGAGCAAAGTTTGTAGTCAGGATCAGGTTAAAGTTTGCTGCAACCCCCCACTTTTTTGCCGGTGGCGACGCTTATGTTTGGAAACGCATTTTCCATCGTACATTCAAACTGGAATTTCAGACAGCTTGAAACGAATTAAGGCGTATATCTACCCAACTATTTCAAGATATCAGTTTCCCGGGCTAAAAGCAATACAGCCATAGGCGGATCCAAGGGGACAGCAAAGTGGACATGTGCCCCATAGGCAGATCCAGGGGCAAAGGGAGTATGTGTCCCCCCGCCATTGACCCTCGGCGCCCCCTGAAATGGCCACGCCCCCTGAAATTTCGCTTCCCACCCCCCCCCTCCACCCCAGGATGCGAAAGTCGGCGCTCCCACCGATAGGGTTTTGCTCCCATCCGATAGGGTTTCTCGGTCAAGAATGGCGCCTCGCCCCCCCGGGAAGGTGCCCCCGATCGGCAATCCTGGATCCGCCTTTGATGACGGCCCAAGGATAAAGGCCTACTCCTGCTAGAAGTAGGCTCAAGGGAGTGGAAGGAGGCATAAGCGGAACTGGAGATCGCCCCACAGCCAGTCTGCAAAGTATGGCAGCAGGCCAGACGAGTCGCACCAGCCATCTAAAATTCTCGCACCACCATCTTCCAAAAATTCGCACCAATATGCCACATAACAGGGAAAAAATGCACCCATTCCTAACCCAGCAATGCAATGCTATCTCAATCATTATTCAGTTATTTAAGGGCTTTTTATAAGGCCCTCCTGTGTCTTAATAGCCATTCAGCCATTATTTGTTTATTTTAAGTGTCACTAACCTTGCAAATTCGCACCAGGTTGGTAAAATTCGCACCACTCATCCTGTCTCCAAGGGCACTCGCGCCGACGAGATCTCATCGAAAATGCCATACTTTGTACACTGGCCTCACAGCCGCTTACCCGGTGGATGTCAATGAAAGTCAGATGGCTGAAAATGTCTGCAACAGACAGCAGCATTTGAGCCTATCTTCTTCCCAATTCTCAGTTTCAACTTTCACTGCTTGGACAGCACCTTATCCTGAGAAAACTTGTGAAAGCTGAGACTTCGACACTTTCTTCGGAAGGATACACACTGAGGAACGCAGCATTTCTGATTGGATCTAATGGTTATCCGTCTCTTCTCCATTTTCTTTGAACTTTCCAAGATTATAACAAACAAGAAAATAACGCCAGTCTTCAATATTCACGTCCACCCAACGTCACGTGTAACCACGCTCTTTCACGAGTTTACCACGACTGAAAATTCGTTACCATAGGAACCGTGTAGGAACCAAGGAGTTTATTTACAAATGCGTCGGATATGAAGCAGCCGCGCCAGACGTCAGTCCCTCTACTGGCGTTTCCAAAAAAATCCGCCAGGTGCCAACACTTTCGATGACCGAGGCCAATAAAACCATCATCATCATTATTGGTGTTTAGGGGCGCGCCGACTACTAAGGTCATTTTGCGCCCATAACAAAGGAGGGGTTAAAAAAACATAAAAGGTACACAGACTTACAGCGTGGTTCATATCAGACTACGACAGTGCTAGCAGTCGTCCAACCAAAACTAGAATAGAAAGATGTTCTGTAGAATAAAAGGTGGATGAAGAACATTATAAAAAGGGGTCAGCCCTAGCAATTTCAAGCAGGTCAAGTCATACAAAACCTAAACAATTACGAAGGCGAGTAGATGGTATTAAACCCGATGCTTTTCAGATAGCGCATTATGTTGCTGATATCAACAGAGGGTTGTTCTCCTAAGAGACAGTCTAGCGTGGGAAATCTCGGTAGACAGCGGGCTCTCTCGATCTCAAAGTCCCGGCATTCTATTAGCACATGTTTAACTGTTAGTCTTTCACCGCAACGCGGGCACTCTGGCAGGGACGTGACTGGCTAAAAGGTAAGAGTGTGTAGAGTGGGTGTGCCCCTCTAGATCCCTCTGTATCTAAATTTCTTCCCCGCGAACGGCGGGCGGGGAGGCTCAGTCTCCAAACTACGCACCAGCATACACGCAGGTTTTTTTCGTGAAAGGTGACCTCTGAGCAGGAGAGTCACCAGGGAATTCTAGGGCCTTGGTGACCAGGGGGATTCGAGAGCTGGCACCTTTATTCTCAGAACATTTTGGGGCCGCCCGGGTGGGCTTGTGATGGAGTTCAAGCTTCCAGAGTCAGGACCGTAGTTTGGGGGAGTTAGGCAGCGGGGCCAAAATTTGATTAAAAAAACTTTTTTATTGGCGAATATCAGGAGATTTGGGGGCAGTCAAACGCCGTAACCCCTGGGCCCGACAGTGTTAGAGCACTTAGCCCGGCTCCACCTGCCCGCTATGCCAAAGTAATCATGCGTAGTACATCATCATCATCATCATCGTTGGTGTTTAAGGGCGCACCGACAACACGGGTCATGTGGCGCCCATAACACTAGACAAGATATATACAGTATAGTTTCAGCGTCTCACAGGGCTAAAAGTGTGTCAAAGGTAAAAGCAGCAAGTCAACAACATTTCAACAAGTAAGGTGTAAAACAGGTTAAGTTTTTAAAACAAAATCAAAAGGTCATACGTAAAAAACAGAACAATAATACAACAATAATATAAATAAAAACAAAATGAATAGAATAAAATGTAAAAACTGACCATAGTCGCAGACATTTTAACATCACATACCAAGGTCAGCGAAAAGGTAAAATGAACTTATACACCATGTAAAACCTGAAAAACTACCAGGGTGAATATATGACATTAAAACCAACGCTCCTCAGATATAACATAATGGTAGCAATATCCACAGCACGATGCTCGCCCAAAAGAGAATTCATTGTCGGAGATCCCTGCAGAAAGCGGTTTCTCTCTATCTCAAAGTCACGGCAATCTAAAAGGATATGTTTGACTGTGAGCCTGTCGCCACAGCGTGGACACTCCGGCGGGTCACGACGAGATAAAAGATATGAATGGGTTGAATGAGTGTGTCCCAGTCGCAATCTACACAGGACAACCTCCTCCCTTCTGGAGCCTGCACTACTTGAGGTCCACGATCCTAAGCGTGGTTTCAGCTCGCGGAGCATCCTACCTTTAAAATCACAATCCCATTGACGTTGCCAGTCGCTAAAAACATACATTTTAACTTGCGCGTACATGTCAAAAAATGGAACACGAAGACCTGGGGGGCAGCATGTTCTGCCCCCGTCTTTGCACATCGATCTGCCCGCTCATTTCCGGCGATTCCGCAGTGACTTGGCACCCAAACTAAATCTACACATTTTCCCTTTCCCCTCAGGCTATGCAGTTTCTGCCTAATAAGGGTCAAGAGATATGATGCTGACATATTATAAAAGTAAAAAGACTCCAATGCCTGTACAGAAGACAAAGAATCTGTAAAAATAACAAACTTTCTCGCCCTTAACTTCGAAACATGGTCCAGACAACGGAATATTGCGTACAGCTCAGCGGTAAACACAGATGCCTCGCGCGGTAAACTAAAAAACTTTTCAACGCCGTCGGTGACAAATGCACATCCCGTGCCACCATCACCCTTCGAACCATCAGTGTAAAAGTGGATGTGATTATTATAAGATTCAGAACAGAACTCCCTAAATAACTGGCGCATAACTTCAGGAGGCATATTTCTACATTGATCCAGTAAGCTCTTGTTTGTGTCCACTGCAGAGATAAGCCAAGGTTCAACCAAACACGGGTCACACGGTTCAATGAGATCTGTGTCTATCCCAGCCTCCACAAGCCAGGCGCGGACCCTTACTCCTGGATGACGGGCTGCCGCGCGGGATCCATTATCAATCTGGCGGAGCTGGGCGTCACCAAAAAATATTGAGTATGTGGGATGCGTCGGGGATTGTTTGAGTTTCAATACATAGCGCATGGCAAGTGTTTTTCGGCGCAACTCTAATGGCATTTCATCGACGTCCACTAACATGCTTGATATTGGGGATGTACGGAATGCTCCCGTTATAACTCTAACGGCTTGATGGTGCACAGTATCCAGCATGGTTTTTGCTGATTGGGGAGCGGCTTCATATACCAGGCTACCATACTCAATTTTTGAGCGTACTAATGACCTATAGAGCATGACAAGCGTTTTCCTGTCAGCCCCGTACCTCATTTTTGTTAGGACTTTGAGTATATTTAATGTATCAAAACACTTTGCGCGGAGCTGCTTCAGATGTGGTATGTATGAGAGCCTTTTGTCCAGTGTGAGCCCTAGAAATCTCGTTTCCGGTACAACATCGATCAAATTTCCATAGATATACAACTTTGGGTCCTCACAATCTCCACGTCTGTTGCAAAAGTGCATGCACTTGGTTTTTACACTTGAGAAGCTTAAGCCGTTTCGTGTGCTCCACTCCTGCAAACGATCAAGACCGAGCTGCAGTCGCCTCTGTGCAGCGGCAGTGGTGGACGCCGTCACCCATATCGTAAAATCGTCTACAAAAAGTGCGTGGTGAATATTCGTGGGTAAAGTGCCTGCTATGTCGTTAATCATAACTGCAAACAGGGCGATAGAGCTCACAGAACCTTGAGCAATTCCCCTCTGTTGTTGGTATCGATTTGATAAGACAGAGTTAACGCGATAACGAAAAAACCTATTTCTAAGAAAATTGGAAATGAACCATCCCATGTGCCCTCGCACACCGAGCTCGAAAAGTTTGTGTAGGATGCCGTGTCTCCAAGTACAATCATACGCGCGCTCAACGTCAAAGAACACCGCAATTGTGTGACATTTACGTACAAAACCCTCTCGCACAGAGGCATCTAAACGAACTAGGTGGTCTATTGTGGAGCGGCCCTGGCGAAAACCACACTGGCTATTACAAAGGAGCTGGTTGGATTCCAGATACCAAACAAGACGCATGTTGACCATTTTTTCGAGCAGTTTACACACACACGAAGTCAATGAGATGGGACGAAAGTCGTTGGGTGATGAGCCAGTTTTGCCGGTCTTCAAAATAGGTACGATATGTGCCTCGCGCCACTGATCTGGGAAATCATTGTTACTCCAGATGTGATTATATATGTTTAGCAGAGACGATAGAGATGCATCAGGTAACTGGCGAAGCATATTGTTAGTGATGTTATCAGGGCCAGGTGACACCGGCCTCACAGTGGACAGTGCTGCTCTGAGCTCAGCTATTGAAAAAGGCACATTGTATTGAGCCGAGTTATCCCGCCCAAAGTCGACCGGTTTTCTCTCCGCGATTTCACGAATTCGAGTAAAATGAGGATTTTCAGAGGAGACACTGCAACGATCATGGAAAGCTCTCGCCATGTGCTCAGCCACCTCTTGCGAGTCGGTTATCTTAAACCCGTTGGCTTCCAAAACTGGAGCAGACGGGGGACGATTTTTTCCCTGCATTCTTCGTATTTGGAACCAGACCTCAGCTGACGGAGTGAAACGATTTACCCTAGACACATATTCTACAAACCACCTTCTCTTCGAGTTCAGCACAACGCGACGCGCAAACGCCCTAGCACGCTTGAAATTCGCGTGGTTTGTTGCTGTTGAGTGTCTGTTAAAAATTCTAAAAGCCCGTTTTCTGCTTAAAATGGCTGACTTGCACTCCTGGTTCCACCACGGCACAGGAGTGCGTTTTGGCTGCCCACGTGTCATCGGAATAAAATGTTTCGCTGCTGTCAAGATCATACAATTAAAATTCTCGACAGCCTGCGTGGCCGAGGCCTCCGGGGTGGGGTCCACCGCACCACAAGCAGCCCCGAAACCTGCCCAGTCTGCCCGCCTTTCGTTCCAGCGCGGGGGTATGCTCCCGCAGGGCGAGGACGGTTCGGAGAGATAAGAATAGGGAAATGGTCACTTCCGTGAGGATCATCCAGGGTGATCCAATTTAACTGGATGAGAAGAGACGGAGAACAAATGGAAAGGTCAATAGAAGAGAGAGAACCAGAGGGTACAGTAATATGAGTAGCACAACCGGAATTGAGGAGGCAGAGGGAATTAAGGTGAAGAAATCTCTCGACCGTGCGGCCCCGGGGACACGTGCAGCCGGCAGCTCCACCCCACGCTGAGTTGTGAGCGTTAAAATCACCAAGTAACAGGAAAGGTGTGGACAGCTGGTCGACTAAATTATGCAGATCATTTAAATTTAGATTGGCGCCCGGTGGTAGGTAGATAGAACACACAGTCAATTTAATATAACCAAGGTCTACCCGGGCGGCTACCGCCTGCAGCGCTGTATTTAGAGGTATACTGTAGCAGGGAGTGGCATGGTGCACAGCAACCATCACCCCTCCGTATGCTATTGTTGAACTAAAAATATCTTTTCTAAAACTCTGATAATTTCGAATATTATAAGCAGCTCCAGGGGACAATTTTGTCTCCTGAAGACATAAGACAGAAGGGTTATAATCGGACAAAATCTGCTGCAGGTCGCTAAAATTCGAACGGAGGCCTCGGCAATTCCACTGTAGAAATGTCATTTTAAGCTAAAAGAAAACGGGCTTACTAAAAATAGACGGCTTAACCTAACCTTTCCAAGGGGGCCCAGTACCCCCGTATGGCCCCTTGCCTGGCCCCACGCTGGGGCCACCGATTCGGTAGCGGACCGGACCACGACTTCGTGCGCCTTCATCAGAATGAGCACGCGCTCGTGTTGTTTGGGGCTCGCTGGGAGGGCTCACAGCAGGACGCTTTGTCGGAGACCTGCTCCGCGGCCCCTCAAAATTTCTCCGCATTGCCGTGACGGTGGAAGAGCGGATCTGGGCTGGAGGCTGTGCTGCCGGCGTCTGGGTCACTGGCAAGGTCGGCGGCGGCGGTGGAGGCGCTGAATTATCGCCGCCGGTGGGTGGTTGGACGGCAGGCGGCCGGAAACGCCTCCCCGTGGTGGAGTGCTTACCACCCCGTCCTACAACCGCCCATCCCTCCGTCTCAGTCGGTGCTTGGCTCGGAGTGGCACCGGGTGCCGACTCCAGGGAGTCACCAGCAGGAGCCGCCTGCTGGTGCTGTGGCGCGAGGGGAGGGCCCCGTCCTCCATCACCGGCGAGGGCCGGGGGAGGGGAGGTAGGAGCAGGAACAGCGACCCGCCCCCTTCCCCCCCACGGAGGGGGGTCGCGGAGGAGGTGCCACCGCCGGCTCAGGAGCCGGGGTGGCGGGCTGGTGTGAAAAAACCAGCCCCATCCTCCCCGCCAGGCGAACAAAGTCTGCCACGGTCAGGGAACGGATGACCTCCTCCGCGGTCATCTTTGGGGTACCCGAACTGCTGGTAGATGCTACTTGGGAGTAGCGCTTTTGGGGGTGGGAGGCCATGTAAACATCCCTAGCCTGGCGGAAGCTAACCTTTGTGTGTGATCATTATGGTAAGTATTTCTTTTTCTTTGCTTAATTCAGGACATGCACGATCAACAACTTCATGACATCCATTACAATTCGCACACTTTAGGGTTTCTGAGTCGCATTCTGTGGTACTGTGGACCTCTGAAGCACATTTCCCGCATACACGCTTGCCTTTGCAAGCTCGGGCGGTGTGGCCAAACTTCTGGCAGGTGAAGCATCGCATGGGTGATGGCACATATGGTCTCACGCCGACCCTCGTGTAACCGACATAGATGTGATCCGGCAGCTCTGGTTTGTCGAATGTAAGTATGACTGTGTCTGTGTCCAGCATGTTGTCGCCACTTCTCCTCCTGATTCTGCGCACCTCCACCACTCCAAGTTCATCAAGCCCTTCAGTAATTTCCTCCTCCGAGAGTCCCCTGAGTTCCTGACTGGTGACGACTCCTTTCGTGAAATTCTTTGTTCTGTGCGGTTCTACGGAAACATGTACCTTGTGTGTTGTTTGCTGTCCAGACTCCTTCCTTGTGAATTTGAGTTCTGATACGGAAAGTGCACGCTCTGCGTCCTCTACTCGCGCAAACTCAACCTCCAGTGAACCATCGCGGAGCTTTACACATCGGACGACTTTGCCGAGACGATCGAGGGCCTCCTTTCGCTTGAAAGGCGACAGGGCCGCAAGAGATGAGTCGAGTCCCCGTATTACTAAAACACGGGGACAGGACGGCTGGATGGTCGGTTTTTGCGAACCGGATCTAGGTGTTCGCTCAATCCCTTCCCCCAAAGGGGGATGGGAGATGTCAACCTCCGGTGGAGGGTGAAGAGAATGGTTCGAGGGGTTAGAAGTGTCCATAGGAAGATCATAAGGTTCGACCAGCCACGTGCGCCCCCCTTCCAACGAGGGTGCTACAAGGCGAGACGACGCACGGGCTGGCTATACGGGGGGAGACACCGCCGTTACAGAAGGGGGAGAGAGACTCACCAAGCCCCCCCTGCCCCGACGACGGTCCCCCCTTGCACCTAGCCTGACGACCCCGGGCGGGGCGCGGACACCCCTCCCTCCCCGGGTGAAGTCGGGACCTCACCCAAGGAGGGAGGGGCAGCCACGCCCCACCAAAGGCCGACAGACTTTTACAATGCTGCTACTCTTGTCGATGCCCTCAAGAGTTCCCCGCCCTTGCGGAAATCCAGACCAAAGTAGAGTGTTGCTAGAGGCACACGAACCATAACAGCGCCTACCTCAGCTCAGCTACCAGGACTCCTTCATCCCGGGGTACGGGTCGGTGCGCAGCTCACCTTAAAAGACAGGCGCCCCCACACGGCCTCATCGGAGCAGGCGACTACCACCTGCTCGTCACAACTGATTCCCGGCTGGTCCGAGAGAAGCGAGCCCCCGGCCTGCAGGGCCGGCGATTAGAGGGATCCAATCGTCAGTCACACGAGCCGGAGGCCCACATACACCCAGACCATCCAGGTATCATAGGCACGTGCGGGGACGCCCATGACACTGGGAAAAAGTGGGTAACTGGGAAGTTATGGGTTGGAAAAGGAAGAGGGTCGGTCTGCGCTGTCCAGCCCAGCCGGGCGCCACACGCGACCGAGATGTCCACACTCAAGACGAGCAAGAGTGCACACATCCCCGCCACCCACGGAGACACGCCGGGCCAGACATCGCAGACAGTGGATAGGAGGGGTATTTAGGAGTGGACAGAAAGGATACGGGTGGAAAGGCATGGATACACAAGGAAATAAGGAAAGAAGAGGAAAAGGAACAAGGAGTTGGTGGGATTTGAATTTAGGAAGGCCAGGAAAGGATGAGGATGGCAGTTTCGATTTGGCCTCTCGCCCGAAGGCGGGGGGCGAAACCCATCCTGCCAACTGGGGTCGCGGGTGTCGTCACATCCCGTACCCAATTATCCATGTGCCGGACCAGTCAGCAGGTGCCAACAAGTCCGGCAGATGAAAATTGGTCCCCTGCGGGAAATCATGCGTAGTACCTACACAGTTGAATGTCATAATTAAAAACGACGATGTTCCCTTATGCTATTTATAGAGGACTGCACCAGTGCTAGGGACAGAAGAAGTGTTGCACCTTCCTGTCTAGTCGACCGAATATAGGGACAGACGGACATGATTCCCTCAGTGAGTTCGCCCCCTCCCCTCCCCACCGCTCCGAAACCCGTGGCGACGCTTTTCTGGTTCTGAGTGAAAACCAGGTTTTTCGGCACGCTATACATGACTGAATACTCAATTCGAGCCTCCTTAAGAAGTTATATTATCCTTCTTTAGGCTCAACAGAAATTCAATCCTTGGTTTCAAACAAAAGGTCAAGGTTTCCAATGTTTCCGATTTATTTTGTACCACACGAACACTGACATTAAAATGTTCCATGAAATGGCAACAGACAGCGCCAAATGGAACAACATCACGACCTGCACTATGTATATCACTGCGGCTCGAACGGGCGGGAGAGCGCAGAGCTGCTGTCATCCTCTGCTACTCTGGAGCTGCTTACTGTGCTCAAACTTAGATAATACACAGCAATTACTGTCAAACAAGCGTACAAAGAATACACCAGATCAGGGACGGTGGAATCCGTTTTCGAGCGGGAGTACACAACCTTCAGGGGGGGATGCCCCATATAAGCGGAGCGACGAGCGTCACACAGATGACAATCATACACTACAGATCTACAGGATTTTGGTAAATACCTGGTGTCATACCCCACGATTTCATGTACAGACGGCGTTTACAATCACTGACCCACCGACCAGCATCCAGATTAGCCATATATAACGATCATTTCCGAAAATATTGCGTCAGGTATGTTTTGCAGAATCGCAAAATCACAACAGACACAATGCAAACAAAAAATCCAACAGTCTATCGTATTTTAATCCTCTGTACAATGTACACAGCGAGCCATGGACACATGAAGAGTCACATTGTTCGAACGAAGTTTGGAATTTGTCAACAGGTCAGATGCAAGTTATGTTCATAACGCTCACTCAGTCAAATTTGCAAGTCTCTTTCACAGGTGTAGGTCTTGTAGCGCCAGAAAGCGACAGACACACATTTAAACATATTTGAAAAGCATGGTAACATACACCAGCTATGGTTCGCTCAATATCAGTACGCTAAACCGAGGTTACACTCTGCAGCGGTCAGCCGCCACGGTTCTTTCCGTTTGGTCGCGTTTCAGCAATCGCCCGCACATCGATCTCAGAACCCTCCAACCGCTGTCCTAACCACCCAGAATTACCAGAGGACGTCAGCCGCATCATTGTGAGGGAGCAGTCAGTGCATCGTAGTAAATCCATTTGTGGGTTGGCTGGGACGGGTACTGTTGGATTTTACAAGCATATGTGAGGGCCAACCGCTTCCACCCTAAGACCAGCGGAGGTTCACCCGCGTCTACCAAAAGGCTGGCCCTGCGGGAGGTACGGAAAGCACCCGTGGCGATACGTAAACACGTATGGTGGACAGCGTCCATATGCTGTAACACACTGTTTAGAGGGCTATCATATGCGACTGAGCCAGTCTAGTGTAAAGCGGACGAGTTCACGATAGATCGAAATAAATCACCCTGTCGCCACCGAAGGAAGTGCGGGAGACCACAATAAGGACGTTCATCCGTTTGAAACATGTCTCATAGCTGTGTTATATGCGGAGTGTATGAGAGGCGTCTATCGAGTGTCATGCCTAAAAGCTTGGCCTCCGACAACATTGAAATATCCTGCCCTTCAACCGGAGGGCGACGTCAGGGTACGATCGGCGACGACAGAAATGCATACATACAGATACATGCGGCGGCCCCCAGCGGGAGCAACCACAACCCACCCCCAAATTATGTTGTAGTTGACAGTGTATTTACCATCTTGTTAGAACCTAACGACGTGCCTGAACGCGTTTCGGGACGGCACAGGCGAGGCGGTCCTCCCGGGAGCTGTGTGGTATGTTTAAAAACGCGTGTCAGCCCGCAGTCTGTAGAACTAATTCTAATTTGGCCACCACCTCTACCATCAACCTACATTGCTGCAACCGTCCTCTCAGTCTGTATCGGTGCTGCGGTCCTCATAAACTCGCTCACAGCCTCTGCGCTTCCCGTAACTTATGCTTGTACCAGGGTAGTCTATCCTTGTTGCTTTCGCGGGTGGTGTTGGAGGGTATGACGACGGCATCAGCTCTGTGTCCCCATGACCCGGGGACGAAATAGCTTGATCCTATTCTTTGAACACGTTACGACCCTTTGGAGGTGCTGAGGGCCGCTTTGAAACATGCCATCTGGTTGCTACGTCTGAGGATTTTCCGTCTTTCGACTCTAAGGATGTCTGTAGTGTTGGAATTACCAAATCGCACTCCTTGCGATGACGAGCCTGCCAAAATGGACGCAGCTATCGTTTTCATGGAGTCCGTTGGTATTCAAATCAACACCTCCTTGGATGCGATTATTCGCGGCCCTTCCATGCTAGATGTCACCAAAAACGACAGGAGTTCGCTCATTGCGAATCTTGACTTACTTCACGCAATAGTGCAATGTTATCGCCTGCAGAGTTAAAAGCACCACGATGATTTCAAAACGTTATAATAAACTTTATGAAACTTAAGCGTGACATTTCTTATTCCCTCCCTAACATTTTTCTCCGCTTGAGGGTTTCGACGGGTTCGTCTATCTTTTGCAACACCGTAAGCATGCTAGGTACCTGCATCAGCGCTGCGGTAACGTGACCTTCAGTGGAGGAGGTAAGGAGGAACATGCCAACATGTTTCACAAAGTCTCAAAAGACTCGCGTCGTGCTTGTGTGGTGTGGTAACGGAGAAAGAAACAACAATATAAACAATGTGGTACAAACACAGCCTGTCTCAAGGACGGCAGATTGAGCAGACGACGTGAGCATCTTTATTGGCGTTTTTGTTCCTATGTTTACAACATCAGAGAGTATAAGTATGACTGTGAAGTAAGCAAGCGGTCCAGCATTCAGATAATCTCCGGCACAACGTCACATTGGTAGCAGCGGTGGTGGATGGTGGCTCCGGTCACTAGCTCGCCTCTATCCCTCCAACTTCTCACCGATGGGCACTCCGGCCAACAGCTCTCGCGCCTCTTTGTAACTACTCAACAATTTCGCCCTCGTTAGTCATCGTTGCTGCCGCCTGCCCTAGGTCCCAGTGCGTCTACACGCCCCGGCGATCTCCAGGTGAGAGCTACGAGAGATAATGATAGCTCCATGAGAATAAGCAATAAGTGCCGTAATGGCGATAGGGCTCAATGTTATTGGCCTTGTACATACATTCAAAGCACTTTCGCAGCCCAATAGATTTGTATCCACTAATGCTAGAATGGAACGACAAAACAAATCAATCGCTAGCATGCTCAGACATTTGGTAGACTCGAGCCCGAAAGACTGGGATTAAAATTTTCCGTTCGTCCTTCTATCACGTCGGACGCGTGTCCATTCGACGACACGAGAACCCCTGCCTTCCTGCAGTGCGGTAGGGATCTTCGCCCTCCGCAGGGTGATGTGTTTGAATAAACAGCTACATAAAAACCTCCATACACAGCTAAAAAACAGAAATGGTCTAAAGGCCCCAATGATCACACAACCAGGTCAGAAAGTTTGTGGAACAGGCCGCCGAGCACCAAGAGGCGTACTACAATAAAACGGCGAAGCCCACAACATTGAAAGTGTACCTGTATGTCCCAAAGACACCAACAGGTGTTCCGCGAAGCTTGTAAGGAAAAAAACGCGGACAATATAGAACGGAAGAGTTCGCTTCCCCGGTGAATGTGAAAACTCGTCACATCTATTATGACCACGACACACAAAGTCCACATTAATCTTCTCAGGCACTATGTCGACAATTTACCCGGTGGATTGGGAGATGGAACCCATCACCAGACGTCAGAGGCGCCGCTCATTGTAGATCCTGTCCTGGATGATACGTATCAAGCTGAGGCTAAAATGCCCCGCCTGCGAGTGAATTTTCTTCTTAGGTACATACCTTTCCGAGGGTTTGCTTAGTTGTGTCGTCTCATTAAGTAGTGATCATTAGATAGAGTCCTAGGTAGGTTCCCCAGTCTGTTGCTGGGCCTCCACCTGATTTGCCCTATATCAGCCTAGCTGATAGGGGGTAAAAAAGACTGATAGGGGGTAGCTGACTGTGTTTTGTAAGCATCAGTGTGTTGAGGGTTTGTCCTTGGGGTAGAGTTTTGGGGTTCTCTGGGTCGGCTCCTGATAGAACCTTGGTCCTGTGGATGCTTGGTCACAATGACCCCTGCTAATGCTAAATACATAGATGCAAGATTCAAGCGCTTGACGGAGGAGAATTCTCAACTTAGAAAAGACTTAGAAGAACTAAAGACTTATGTTACCTGCCTGAAAACTGAACTTGAAGAGGTTCAGTTTGTTATTTCAGAAAACATTCCACGCAGAGAAGTTGTTGAATCCAGTCTGGCCTCCACTGATGCCAAGTATGTCGACCTCAAAGCAAACCTCAATTCTGTAGACTCACTGTGCTGCTCTATCTCGGAAAACCAAGCCAAGCTAAAATCTTCCTTGGAAATGCAGGCTCAATATAGCCGGCTGTCCACTTTGATTCTGTCTGGCAGCGTGATCCCTCCATTTCACCCTGGTGAGGACACTAAAACAGGGGCCCTCAACCTGGTCAGGGAGTTTCTTGGAATCACCATCCACCCTCTGGCCATAGCAGATTGCCACCGCCTCCAAAACAGGAACACTATTCTTCTCAGGTTTATCAACCTTGACGAAAGGGAGGCTGTTTACAGGCAGCGCACTAGGCCCCTTAAGAAGGGGCTTGGCGTCCATGAGAGCCTTACTGCTGAGAGGCTTGCTGTCGTCAAGATCCTGAGAGTGCTCCACAATCCCAAGGACAAGTCCCCTCTTCAATCCCATTATACGGACAAAGGGAGAATCTTCATTAGGGTTCATTAGGGTTCAAAGGGAGGGTTGGGTTCATTAGGGTTCTCGCGCGGTTGAGGTGGGGGTTGGCGCCACCAAAGAAGAAATCCTGGCTCTCTGCAACAGAGCAGAGGCCCCATAGGACTGACCATGTCCACTCCTCAACAAACCTCTCTGGCTCTCGGGCTGGAGCTTCTCAGTGTGGTCAGGTGCCTCGCCCCAGATCCCCATTGGTCTTGGCGCCTGTTGATCTGGGTCGGGGCTCTGCACCTCCCCTGGTGCGGTGGGCCCGTCCGGCTCCCTGGCTGTCCCTGGGGATCCCCAGGCTGTTGTCCCTCCTTCGACCCCTGTAGCTGCTCCTGTGCCTGGGGTTCCTGCTGTACCTGAGGCCCCTGCTGATTCTGCTGTTGCTGCTCGTGGTGGTGTTCCTCCCCTGAGGGGGTCTGTTGCTGTGCATGCTGGGGATGTTGATGACAGCGGGGTGGACGGTGGGGCTGTCTCGCGGCCCCCCCAGCCCGGGCCCGCCTGTGGCGTCCTCTGGGCAGTCAGATCGCAGCTCTGTTGTGCGCTCCAGCTCTCCTGTTGGTTGCCCTGAGCCTTCAGCTTGTGGGCCTGGTGGGGAGGCCTTGGGACAGCTCTCTGCTGGGGATGGCCGGGGAGCGGCCGCTGGTTCTGTGGGGGTGTTCCGTGCCAGCCCCTGCAAAGTGGTTGGTGAGGGACCTGCCGCAGACTCGGTGGTGCAGGGGAAAAGTAGAAGCGGTCGGCTGGTTCATCCTCCCCCCACAAGTACAGCTAACCAAGTCATGCCCCCTTTTGTTCAGATGTAGGGCTACAAGTTTCAAGTTAGTTCTAGCCTGCCCAGTAACAGCGGGATGTTCAAACAGATAGCTTCTTTAGGTCTCACAAAGTTGTGTAGTTAGCTACTTCTCATCAACCTCAATTTTTTTCATCTCACCCCCTCTCCCCATTTATTTTTTGCTCCTGTCATATAGTTGTTCATTTTTTCTTACTTTGCTGCTTTCCTGCTCATTTGTTTCTTCCAGTAAATTGCTTGACTTCTCACGCCCATCTTTACTTTTGTCTCCCTATACCTTGACCATTCCCTCTGCTCTTATCCTCTAGAGATAGGTACCAGATTTTGTCCCACATACTCGTGCCTAAATGACGACCCTGATTTCTCGGCTGACCTGTTCCAATCAGTCCTTGAAAATTATGAATACCTCAACCTCACTGCTCCTCTAAATTCTCTTTCCACCTCAAATAACTTGGTTCCAGATGTTTCTATTCTACATGTCAACATCCGATCCCTACCCAAAAATTTTGACCAGCTCGAACTTCTTATACATCAACTTCATACCAAACCTCAACTCATTCTGCTTAGTGAGACCTGGTTGGATCCAGCGTTTGCCCTCTCATACAACCTTAATTATAGGCTGGAAGTGTCATCACCTGGCAACATTAGAGGTAAAGGCTCAGCAATATACATCCATGATTCAATATCGTACAACAGAAGAAATGAACTCTGCTGTAACAAGCTTGAATTCCAATCGGTTTTCGTTGAAATTAAGATACCAAACAACAAAAATACAATAATTGGCACATCATACCGTTCTCCCTCATACCCCCTTCTTCAATACTTAGACTATCTAGAACCAGTTATAACAATGTTAGACTCTGAGTCCAAGCTTTGTATATTAGGAGGGGACTTTAATATAGATCTCTTAAACATGAATGTGATGATCAATCAGCCCTCTTCCTCAATACCTTGGCATCCATTGGTCTTTTCCCGTCTCGTCCGCCGCCGAGGACGGGATGCTGCTGTTGCTCCTGCTACTGAACTGCTCGCGCGCCTGAACTACCGTTGCCGGCGTCCGCCTTACAACCGCCTGACCAGCGTGCATGGGGGTCGCAGCGGCGGCGGTGCGGCGCCCGGCCGCCCTGTGGGACCACATACCACAGCTCCCGCTGGTTGACCTGCCTGCCTACCTTCGAGTCACAGGCCGAGCGGCGCGGCCCCACAGGCGACCTCAGCCAGCTCAAACAGTTGTTTGAGCATCACCGGCCAAGGAGCGACCGGTGATGTCCCGCTCCTTCATCTTCTACCAGCTGGGCGACTTTAAAAATTCGAGGCTGTTATCGGCCATGAAGCTGTGACTAGACCAGCCCACTCATGCCGTATAATCTGAGGGCCCGCCGCATAGTTCGAACCCCTATTCGTTGGCAATATGATTGATCATTGCTTGTATTTCAGACGTAAATATCGTGGCTTCTTGTATGTGCGTATCTTCTCGCCGGCCGGGCCCAGACGACCGAGCCCTCAACTCGGCACTGCAGGTACACCGTCAGCTCCAACACAGAGGGCCACGAGTTTTGTAACACTCGGCCGTTGCACGGCCAGCTCCCACTGTTGCGGATTCATAACGGGACAACCCATACTGCGAGTGATTGACAATAGCAGCCACCTGTTGACCGCTTGCAGAACTTTGGATTCCTCGCGGATGTGTTTGATGCGCTGCTGTAGCCGGTTTAGGTGGCGCTAATAATCTTTTCTAGAGGTTTATTTCATAAGTGATGTTAAAAGTCGATGGCCAAGGAGAGATTAATTAGTTTGTATAGAAATTTGGGTTTTCCTATGTGGGAAAAATTCCTGGATTAATCTCCAGGTCTGTAAGCTACCAACGGGTGCGGGAGCATGGTTTAGCACTTCCGCCCCCGTCAGTGTGCGTTACTGGGTCGACGGGGCAACACGTGTGCGACGGTCTGGGTGTTTTTTGTTTATTTCTGCTGCCGTGACGTCGTCACGAGGGGTGCTGTTGTGTCTGTTGTTGAAGAAGTGGTTGACCGTCAGTGGCGATGAACTGTGTTGCTGCACTGCTCTCGGTGCAATACATTTAGAGAAGTGAACTTACTTATTTGGAGATTTGGAAGAGCATAAGTGAAGAGTTTATTGAAGTGAAGTGAAGAAAGTTTATATGCTTTTTTCCACAACACCCACCATGGGTGTGCTAAAAAACGACTGCCCTACTATGATGCTGTTCTGAATGAATGTTTGGTCGTCCTATCTCGTGAAATAAGCATTCTCGGAGTGAACATTATATCATGATATGTGTATATATGTATGTATGTATTGGTCAACATAACAATATTGGGTTATTTAGCGCACACCTGTTACAAGGCTCATGTTTTGCTATTAACAGCTGTGAACATATATTAAGCTGTGAACATATATAACATATATTAATTATATAAGTTCCTGCCCTCAGCCCGCTGAAAGGTGCAGTTTCTCTATGTGTACATACTGTAGTGTTGTTTAGTCTCAAACTTCTTACGATAATGCCTTCCGTAGCCTATGAGATGCAGTTATCTACGTGTATTATGTTATGTCCTTCATAACCATAGGACCACGCCTTTTTATTCATTGGATTGAATGCAATCCCTTAATCTCTGCTCTTAAGGCTTCGATTTTCGAACATTTTGGCGATCCTCAAATGTTTCCGTTACAAGGGGGGAGATAATATAGCGATTGGTTTTAAATTTTGTTTTAAAATCGTTCCAAACCTATCAGTTTCTGCCGACTCCGAAAATATACGTTTAGCGTGACTGCGTATTCCACACCAGTGCCTCCTGTTGTGTGGGCAGCCATGCTCGGCCCCACGGTGTGCTGGGGATGACGTCATCACATGTCGCCTTGTGATTGGCTGTGACTGACCTAACCTGAAGCTGGTCACCAATAAACCATTCGAGACAGAAACCTTGTTGGGAGCGGACGTGCTGTAACAGTGGCGTTCAGGCGGACTCGCCGTGGCGATGGCGTCCCTTGGTGGGCCAGCAAGAGCCTTTGACGCCGGTAAAGAGACTTTTGGTGCATACACTCGGTGGCTGGAACAGTACTTCATTGCTTCATCTACTGGTGAATCCGCCGGTGCTAGCTCACTTTGACTCCAGTCTACCGGTGGTGTTAGCATGCGATGCTAGCCCAACTGGAATTGGTGTAGTTCTGAGCAACAAAACGCCTCAGGGGGAAAGACCGGTGGCATTCTACTCCAGGTCGTTGAATCAAACTGAACATCGATACAGTCAGACAGACCGTGAAGCCCTATCAGTCATAAGTGGGGTTAAGAAGTTTAATTATTATCTGGCAGGTCGATCTTTCATAATCAGAACAGATCATCGACCTTTGCGGGGCATTTTGGGCGAAAGTAAGCCGCTGCCAGTGATGGCGTCCCCGCGCAAGGTGAGATGGGCCATGCTCCTTGGCGCCTATGATTATAGGCTGGAATACATGCCGGGAACCAAACAGGGTCACTGTGATGCTTTGAGTCGCTTGCCGCTACCAGTTTCCGTGAAAGAGCCGCCTACCCCGGCGGAGCTGGTGAATATGGTAGTTGTTGTTGTTTGGGGTTTTAGGGCGCTTCAACTGCATGGTCATTTCGCGCCCCACTGTGGTTATGTTACAAACAAATGCCGGTGTAGGGAGTTCGAAAGCATAGAAACATTACTGTGCCAACAGAATAGTTAATCCCGACATAATATTCATACCATCAAATACTTAACTACGTCTCCCAGCTTCTACCGTCAAACATTTCCGAGACGCACCAAGCTGTGCGAGCGTTCCACTCCGGCGGTGGTCTGTCCATTCTCTCCGGGTACCCAAGACCCTTTGGCGGAGAGCGGCGCAAGAATGTTGTGTCTTTATCCATGTATGCTTCCCGGACTCTTGGCCCGGGATGCCTCCCGTCACTAGCGGGAGTGGGCCGCGGTCCATCCTGCCAAACATGCTGCACGTTTCCGATGCTCTCGGTGGAACCAGAGTGCAGCCTTGGCTGAAGAAGCTCTTTTTGGACCCTCGGCACCCAAATTCTCTTTCCCTTCGAGTCCCGAAATGCAAAATCTGCTTTCTCTTCCCTCACGTATTGGGGGGATTTTTCCCCACAACGTAAGTTTGGGGTAGAAAGCCTGCGCTTTCCGTCGCGTGTAGCTGTTCCCGGGTAGTCACTGTTTCTTGCTTTTGCAGGTGGTGTTGGTGGAGGCGGAGGTGGTGGAGGGTATGGCGGCGGCATTAACCCTGCATCCCCGCAGCCCGCGGATGGAATGGCTTCATCGTGCTCTATGCGCACGCTACGACTTTTAGGAGGTGCTGAGGAGGACCGCTCTGAAACGAGCCTTTTGGTTGCTACGTTTGATGGTGTTCTGCCTTTTGATTTTACGGATGGCTGTGATGCTGGACTTTTTACGGTTGCAGGTGTGGGTAATGCACTTTCTTTTTTATTTGGTGTAGATCCTGTGCTGTGTGTGGCCGCACGAACTGTCTCCGTACCTGGAGAGCCAGAAGCATCTCCTCCGCTGAACCGTGCACGCTTCGGTGCAGGAGGATCATGGGACTGTTCAGCGACTTTCTTTGTCTCCGTCACTGGTTGTCGCCTATCAGTAACGTCCGTCTGCACCCCTTTCTCAATGGTGTCTCTAGTCGGGCCGTTGGACTGCGGTGCTGCTGTCGACGCGACCGAGTCCTCAGTTGGGTCCGTTTGAACACCGCTTTCGGTTGTGACCCTGTGTGCCGGGTCGAATTGGGTTTCAACGCTCATGTCGGGTTGGTTGTCAGGCTGTGGCATCTGACCACCGATCAGATCCACGAAATCCCGGACAGACAGGTGCATGAGATCCCGCATGGTAGAGTCAAGGGTGACTGACGGCTTCGCTTGCCTTGAACTCCCGACAAGCGCGTCGCGGAATGGGGAGTACTGGACCAGAGACCCATCTCTCACGCTCAGCCTCGGAGAGCCATGTGCTATGTCACGCTTACGTCCTGTCACACTTGCCCCACCTGTCGTGGATGGCTCCGGATGGAGAGAAGCTTCGTGGAACGGTTTGCTGGTTTGCCTTAGGGTTTGGGATTTTTCCTGAGCTACTTTCTTTGATTTTTCTTTTAGCTTTTCTCTTTCCGAAACGAAGATGGGACATGTGCGCGACCAGGCTTCATGGTCACCCTCACACGCAACGCATTTGGCGCTCTTTGCTTTGCACGATGAAGTGCCGTGACCTACATCGGAGCATCTGGGGCACCGCTCCGGCTTTTTGCAAAATTTTGCGATGTGGCCGTAGTCCTGACAGCGGAAACAGCGAGTGGGGTCAGGGACATATGCACGCACACGCACGGAGAACCAACCAATCCGCAGCTTTTGGGGCAGCTCCCTGCTATCGAACGTCAGTACAAGTGTACTCGTTGGAACCAGCTTCCCTATATGGTAGATTTTTTGGATTCGTCCCCGGTCACGGTATCACATATTCGGACTTGGACACATAATGATCCAGTACTCACTACTGTACTACGGTACACACAAAGTGGGTGGCCAGGGGCGATCGGGAACATGCCACCAGAATATCGCCCGTACCACCAGCGTGTGGGCGAGTTAAGCTGCCAAGACGGGTGTTTGTTGTGGGGTGGAAGAGTGGTTATCCCGTCACGGGGTCAGAGTACGGTATTGCTTTTACTGCATGCGGGTCATCAGGGGAATCCCGCACAAAAGCATTAGCTCGTTCCTATGTGTGGTGGCCAGGAATCAATGATGACATCACAAATATGTTAAAATCATGCCATCAGTGTAATGAGGGCAGGAACCGGGCTCAGTTGGTTCCTTTGAGTCCTTCGGAGTGGCCTAGTGGCCCGTATGAGAGGGTGAACGTCGACTTTTGTGGTCTTATGGATGGTCACATGTTTCTGATTATGGTGGATACCTACTCTAAATGGGTGGATATCTATCCAACCACCAGTTGCACGACAGAAGCGACACTAAATAGGTTCAGATTAGCGTTTGCGAATTGGGGAATTCCACGGGTTTTGTGCACAGACAATGCAACTTGTTTCACTAGCCCAGAGTTCAAAGTTCTGTATGTTGCACGGCATCGAACATGTTACTTCACCGCCGTGTTCCCCCAACAGTAATGGCCAGGCAGAACGCTATGTTCAGTCCTTCAAACAGAAGTACCGTTGTGTACAGGGGACGGTTTCAAAGAAGGTGGCGCAGTTTTTGTTCCACTATAGAAGCACTCCACATTCGACTACGCACAAAACACCAGCCGAACTGTTCCTTGGCCGGCCATTGAGGTCACACCTGGACATGCTGCGTTCGAATATGGCTCATGATATTGAAAGACGTCAGCGTCGCCAGAAACTCACAGCAGACAGGAAAGCACAGGATAGAAGCGTGAGAATGGGGGATAGTGTCTATGTGTCTGAAATAGAGAGGTGCTGGGAGTGTAAAATGGTTACCAGGTGTTGTGACGATGGTAAAGTGTTAAGGTAACTGTGAGATTGACGGATGGTAGAGTGGGGTGATGTGAGAAAAAGGTATGCAGAAGTGAAATCACCGCCAGGCAGAGCGTGCTGATTCCCTGGTGTCAGTGCGTCTGATGTTGGTGTGGAACCGCAGCGTGAAAGGTCGGACAGTGAACAGAGTGAAAACAGTGAAGGTGGTGTTGCCAGTGGCCATGGCTATAATTTAAGGTCACGACCAGTTCGAAGTCCAGGACGGTTGCATAATGGTTAAAAACGTATGGCGATATGTTTTGGATCGTGGGTGTTTGAAAGCTATCGATTTGTGCAGTATTTGGAGATTCCAAAGGTTGATGTATTTTTGGTTCAGAGGACGACTTGAGTTTGTCTTTTTCGTATTCCAGAGAAAGTTGTTTTTCTCTCCACTGGTTCTTTCGATATCGTCATATCTGGGGTGGAAGTGTTGTGTGGGCAGCCATGCTCGGCCTCACGGTGTGCTGGGGATGACGTCATCACATGTCGCCTTGTGATTGGCTGTGACTGACCTAACCTGAAGCTGGTCACCAATAAACCATTCGAGACAGAAACCTTGTTGGGAGCGGACGTGCTGTAACACCTCCCATGCCTTCATACGTTTCGGGCCACATCCCGCGCGCCGAGCATTGACCTTTCAGCTCGCTCGCAGCCCACGGTCTGACTTTACACCTATTCACTATGTATCCCCAAAATAAATATCTCTAGCCATCTGGCCCGTGACCAGCCATTTCTAACCGGTATATGCCACCTCCTCGCATCTGCTGCGTCAGACTGCAATAGGCTTAAGCTTTCCGGACAGTGTACTTAAAATATGTGTACTGCCTTGTACTTCCGGCAACCAATAGCTTATTTGTTTGGTACGGATTTATGATTATCCTTACTTTATGACCCCAAATACTCTTTAAAATTATGTTTCATTGATTACGTATTGACTGACCTGTTAGAACCTAATGACGGGTCTGAACACGTTTCGGGACGTCACACACCAGGCGGTGCTCCCGGGTGTTGTGTGAGATGCTTAAAACGCGTGTGAGCCCCGCAGTAGGTAGGTAGGTCCAAACACGCTCACGCTGTGCTACTCTCTCAAATACAACGCTTGGTCCGTGACATCGCCGGCTCTTCTCTTCACCATCTTCATGGCCGAAAAACAGCACAATACCGGTTACATCGGTTACATTGGCGCATGGTGAACCGGATTCTACAACCGCTGGTGTTACATTTACGACTACTTGTGTTACATCTTCAACCGCTGAAGCCTCTTCTGCAACCGTCGGTGCCACTTCTGCTTCTATCTCCGCATCTTCATCCGCCTCTTCATTATTAGTGCCCGCTCATCTGCACCTCACCAACTGCCTCGTCCGCTCACTACACGCCGTCGTCTAAAAAATACCTATTCTTCGAGGACAAAAAGTTACAGGCAAGTGACCCCGCTGAACCAGATCAATTTCAACACGTGGGTTGCCTGTGATGGGACTTTTTTACTTCAGTTATCCGCCTGGAAATTTGTTTCGAAGCAGTCAAGGAAAATATTTGCCCACAACATCAACTCTGATGGGAACTTACAAAAGAACGAGACCATCCCTGTAATTGCTATCTTGAGCCCTGTCCCTACTGTTGTACTCTGTGTGGCAATTGCCACATCTGCGGCTGTAATTTAGCCACCACCTCAACAATCAACCTATAACGCTGCAGCTGTCCGCTTTGCCTCTATCGGCGTTGCGGCTCGCACAACCTCACTCTCGGCCTACCCGACTGTCAACCGATTCACAACCACGAGACTGCCATCCAACTAAAAACTCGCCTACCCTACCGCTTAGCTGTTACATCCAAGTGGGAAGCCATCCTCATAGAGCGCATGGAACAGCAAAAAGTCAACAACTCACAAACAGACCTCACCGACCCACAGTCGCCTGATTAATCTCGCCCTTCCACGCCTTCCACCGTTCATCTGTCTCAACCGCAGCAAGCCGCAAGTCAGAGTCCATCACTGCCCAGAAGCACTTCACTCGCCGCCGCGCCTTCTGTTTCTACTCACCCCATCACGCCTTCAGCTTCCCAACAGGCCATCGCAACTACGTCAGCATCATCGAGAACACTCCACCAGACTCGGCCTATTGAGGGTTTCTTCCTGCCACAAAAACACCCTCCAGCAAACCGATCAAACGTTTATCAGACATCCTGCGCAGGGCCAGGGAACTTCACGCCGCAGAATCTGCCACCAACGGCGCCGCTGCCTCTATCAACGCACCTCCTGTGGTAGTTGATATAGCAGACGACGACTCTCAGACCCCACCACCCATCAACTACCCTGTGCAAGAATATTTCTCTGCTCAGGATTGGTGAAAAAGGTACGAACTCTTGTGTTAGCCGAATAGCATCTCTGTTAGTTTACTATTCACTTTCCTTGTTACATTGATTGTTCACATTGTTCGGACAGCATCATGGCTATTGCTCCCCAAGACTGCCCCTTGCCAGATTCTGAACCTTCCTTGGAGCCACTAGAACAAGTGGGACAATCATTGTTGAATAGCAAAAAGGCCACAGACTTGATGTCAAAACAAAAATCCTTTGATGGATTAACAACAACCGGCCTCACCCAATGGATTGCCCAAATCGATAAAGTTTACCTCGCCTGTGGTCATGACGAAGATACAACCCTTTTTACAGCTTTACATAGGTTGTTACGGGAATGATCCCCCTAACTAAAATAAAAACGACTATGAATGGGCAAAACTTCTGAAAATCGACGGACCTAGCTTAAAGCAAAGCATTGTCTTTTTCTTGCTATTCTGGGATGACTTCAGGGAGTGTTTCGCTTTTATAGTGGGTTTTTAACCACATGGAAATTTAGTAGAGCATGTCGAAACCACGATTGGCATGCCTTTCCACCCCAACCTCCTCATTTTATTTTGAATGGAGAGATTAAACCTACCTTGTATTAAAAGTACTTTGGACTCCACCCACGAGTCGGTCCTCAGCTAGTGCAAATTCATTTTCTCAAACTACTAGCTATATGAATCCTCTTGTGCTTGCAGTCAACTCTGGGCCTCCGGAAGGAAGTCATGGATGCGCTGAGGCAGCAGCGATCAGAGTCTCTATTTGTGAAAAATATTGCGGTGGCCGTCTGGGGAGCTAAAGAGCTCTCTTCGCGCACGGTATTTGGAAACAAATCAAACAGGACAGGAGCCGACACTCGCCGGAGCATGACCCCGGGGAAGCTAGGGCCATTAAGGGTAAGACCACTAGCATGTTACCCTTTTTTTGGACATCTGGGTTTATGTTGTATACATTTTCTATGTTTACGGTATGGCTCATTTTTGCAAGCAACTGTCAATCCAGATTTTTAAGCGTCGCTGACTCGGATTTGATTATCAATGTGCTGCATTCCACTTCATATTCCAAAAAAATGAGGTAGGTTTTGACTTCTTGTTCTGATTATGTCTTCCGATTGGAAATTGGGGCCTACTAAGCAATAAGCATTGCTTACATATCCTCCCGAATCCCTCCCCTGTTACGATACATTTCTCATTGGTCATGCTATCTTAACCGGGAATATAATAATATATAATTGCCTCCCCGCTCAGCTGATCCAGGGTTAAATATTGGGCGGTCGTTTTGTAGAAGTATTCCGGGTTACCATGGTACCCACTAAGCATTGTTAAAGTTGGTGTCATGAAGTCCGCAAGGCTAACCACCCATCATCCTCCTTCAGACGAGCTGCGGGCGTTCATGATAAGGAACGGGCGCTCGCGGGATTATCAAGAAATGACAATGAAGAACGTTGGAAAGTTTATTAACGAGAAGATAATCGACCTGCAGCGTCGCCCCCCTCACGGATCAGTGAGCTGCACCTCACTGACACCTGTGATTGTAAATATTTTGAGTCCAGGCAACTGAGGAGTTTAATATAGAGACATAGCTATATCTTATATTTGTGTTTTAATCGAATCACGCTGTTTGAAGATGGACATATAGAGACAAGGCGACACTTGCAACTGATGGGTCGCCGAATTGACACCATTTACTCCGAATGGGTGTCACTGTTCGCACCAACCAAACTGTCATTTGCAACCACCATTAGCAACCCATTGGTTCGCACATTCGGACCATTTTATTTGAAATGTTGGAACATATGGCACCGATCGGCGCGCCATTTGCTACCAATTGGTCTGCACATTGGCACCATTTCATCTGATATGGTGCAACTATTGACAACAATTGGTGGACCATTTGCAACCAATTGGTCAGCACATTGGCACCATTTCATCTGAAATGGTGCAGCTTTTGACAATAATTGGTGGACCATTTGCAACCAATTGGTCTGCACATTGGGACCCCTTGATCTGAAATGGTGAAACAATTGGCGCCAAATGGGTCACATATTGGGACCATTTGATCCCTATTGGTGGGGCTATTAAAACCAATCGGAAAACTGAGTGGTTCCAATATGCTGTCCTATTGGTAACCAATTGGATTCCAAGGGGTCCCAAATGGAATTCCCCCATTGTAACCGATTGGAAATTGTTCGAAAATTAAAAAAAACCGTCCTCACCCAATGAATTGCCCAAATCGATAAAGTTTACCTCGCCTGTGGTCATGACGAAGATACAACCCTTTTTACAGCTTCTCTTTACCTCACTGGTGCTGCTGAAAGGTTTTACTATCAGACAATAAGTTCCCTAAATCCTGAACTAAAGTCATGGCCAAATCTCAAAGCAAAACTACTAACAGAATTTAACCGCCAAAAAGACGCCAGCAGCCTGAAAGCCCAGCTTTGCAGAGCAGAACAAAACCAAAACGAACAATTGGAAAGTAATCGACGACCCTTCAGCTTACCACACAAAGTGACTTTGATCATTGCTATTGGTATCGTAACAATAATGGTCCTTGTTCTATGCTGCAAGTTCTGTCGCAATTGTTGTACGAATGGACATCCATTCAACATCCTTGGGCATTATGAACCTGAGCCAGAGCCAGCCATGGAGCTATCACCTATGTCGCCATCTCAGGTAGCATCACGACCTGACAATCACTATGTGACGGTCACAGCGCCAACACCACCAGTTTCCCTCGGGACACCATGAGGCCGCTCCCTTGGATTGACGGCTTGGCCCACCCTCCACCATCCTCCGCATCATGGCTCTGCCCCTCTGTTGCAGCAGCCCCCGAGTTGGCACTAATGGGTGCCCACTATGATGCTGTTCCGAATGAATGTTGAGCACTCAATATCGTGAAATGTATTAGTGAATATTATATCGTGATATGTTTATGTATGTCTGTATTGGTCAGCATACCAATATTGGGTTACTTCGCGTACACCTGTTAAAAGGTTCATGTCCTGCCCTCAGCCACTGAGAGGTGCAGCTTCCTAGGTGTATATACTGTAGTGTTGTTTAGTCTTAACGTCTTACCACGCAGACGGCGGTGCAACAGTCGCTTTTCAATCGCATCCAGTTGGAACAATTTGTGTCAGGCCTTCCACCATTGCTAGGCCGACCCATCTTGGAAAATCATATCACCGAACGTTCCGAGGCCGTAGAAATGGCGGTCCACCATGAGGAGATTAACTCGCGCTTCTTCATACGAGGCACCATTCACGCCTCACGGAGTTCGGGGGTGCAGCAATCTGACCACACCTCCCTCGAGGACAACGTCGGCGGGGTTGGTCAACAATTGTCCCGTCAACGGAAAAAGAGGGGTTCCAGCTCTGGAACACGTCCCCGCTCCCCCTACATTCGGAATCCAAATAGACACCCAAATCAATGGAGGAACGTGGTAAGCTATAAATGTAATGAGAAAGGCCACATTGCACGGAATTGTAGAGCATGCAATATCTGCAGAAAAGGTTCACACGTGACAAGAGATTGCCTTAACGTGGTAAGTGCAGCATACAAAGGCAGCGACCTATGTTAAGAAAAAACTTTAAAAAAGCTAAGAAGCCTTATGCTAATATGCAACACGCGGGCATGAGCGCGCGCGATTCAAGTTTGCTGTTCACGTTGGGATGTGTTTACGTAATAAACCGGTTAGACTGTGTACTTTCGTATTTACGTTTTGCTGGGTAGAGTACCGTAATCGGTATTTACACTGTCTTCTAAACAGCACCTTTGAAGCCGTGGCCTCTGTCAACTCTCAAGCACGTCGTTGGGCTTTCACGTACTTTTTGGATCGTGAGCCCATGTTGGACAACGGAATAGACGTCTTCGATTCCTCCGTGGACCTTATCCCTGTTAAATACTTACAGGGGAAGCTTCGCGATCCGGCCATCTCTCATGCTGTCTACGGATTTGAAGTTTGTCTCACCACTCGGCGTCGTCACGCCCTGTGCTACCTTGAAAATAGAACGAAAAAATGTTTCAACGTTGTTCGCCCTCTTCTCGCACCCTGACACGTCGAGATGGTCCTGTAACGAAAATTTATTAACTACTTCACTTTAATTGCTAAATGACGCGATAATAAATGGTCCTCTAGTATGCATATTCATTTCTCGTCCCCCTCCCATTATAAGTGCAGTCGCACTAGACAAAGAGCTCTGCCAGATACTGCGCAGTAGCCTGTCGGTTCATGACCACGGGTCCATCGTACGATGCACCCCAGCCAACGCCCTATGACGTATCGAACGCTCATTGGCTCACGAGATCTGACGCTGGTGTCACGCCACTGTCTGGCCTTGGATTGCATCAGCATTTCATCAGCCTCCAGACCAGTGCATCGAACCATACTCTGTCGCCTATGACGTATTGTGTTGTGATTGGTCGGTGTATGTAACCAAGCCTGCCGACTCGGCGTATATAAGGAGCGCTGAGCTAGCGTCTCTCATGAGATGTAGATAGAGAGTGTGTAGCAGACAGTTGCAGAGTTGCAGTGTTACACCGTAGTACTAGGTAGTATTATGCCGAGTCAGCCCAGAGCAGCTGAGAGACTTTAGAGAGACATGCAGAGACAGTGAGAGAGAGTGTAGTGGTAGAGATACCTGTGTGTGTGCAAGGACAGCCACAGATCAGCAGATGTGAGTACGGACTGATGAGCTCAGCTCATAGTGAGGCAGACGCCTACAGTGCTGCAGAAGATAGCATGTCAGTAGAGTGAGGAAGGACTCGTAAGGTCAAGTACAGACAAGAGAGTGTTGGAACTTTGGCTAAGTTGCATCACCTGTTCACAACGCCAGGTGCAAATAAATCGACAATTAAGGAAACAACGTTTCTTCGTCGAGATACGATTAGAGGTCCTACCAACTTGAAAACCATCATTCACAGCCATACCTAAGAGCACTTCTGAGTAACAAAAAGATTTGGTGCCGTGACCCGGATTGAATTACATCGGATCAAGTTACACTTCGAAAATTGCAAGTTTGGATCTTCGTGACCAACTTCAATTTTTTCTAAGCCACGAGACTTAGAAAACACCGTTGGACTTAGCCAGCCACCATCGACTATCCACACTCCTGTCAGTACTTCATTTTGAGTCTAAGACACCAGAGACTCAACTTGTCAACAGAGACCCAACTACCATCTAATTCGCAAGATTCACCTCTACAAACATCCCTGGCAAGAAAAATTTCATCTCTAAGTTCAAAAACACCTACAAACGCCACCAACGTTTTTCCCAGTAGCCGACCATACGACTCCGCCGCCGCTATTACGCAATCATCCTGCACTGCCGCGTGCCCCAGTGGTGACTCATAGAACAACGCCGCCGGCCGAGCCGTCCCCAAGGCCGCTGACTCACCCCAGCCGTCGAACTGCGCCACTCGCCCACTACTAGAGGTCTACATAGAAAAAGAAGTGTCACCAAAATCCAACTTTAGTATATACAAACTATATATTTTTGGAATCCGCACAGTCTCAGGAATACTTCTAACTGGTTTTTAGAGCTCTACACGGGTTCTGAAAAATCTTCATCCAACTTAAGTCTATCACAACTTCATCTAGAACTTCAAGTTTTCTTCGAGATTCATACACATATCTATTAGTTCGCCCATTCTTCGAGTTATCAGCCGACTTCTCCACTTCAAACGTCGTCTACCTCCACTTCAGAAAATATTTTTCAAAGGTTCCAGTGGTTTTTCAACGCTTCGAACAGTTTTTCAACGGTTTCAGCAGTTTTTCAACGCTACCAGACATTTTTCATCGCTACTAGAAATTTTTCGACGTCTCGAAAAAATTTTCAACACAGCTCTTCATCGCCACCTGTGCTTCATACAGCAACCAGCGCTTCAAAACTCACAAGTAAGGTGCTTCCTTGCCCTCTCCTTAAAAACTGTGTGTGTATGTGTGTATTGGGGTTTATAGGGCGCATTCAGCGTCTAGGCTATATCGCGCCCATCATTATTTAACCTACTTAGTTTCTAATGCTATGTAATTTAAACCTGCCCTGGGTTGTTGCGAGCTCTACATGCCACCTAATTAGGTGGGATGGGATTGTAGATGATGTCAAACTTGATCTCCCGCAGGTATGGTAGAACCTGACAGATGTCTATGACTGTGTTGTCGCCTAAAATCTGTTCCAGTGGAAACGGCGGGAAGAACCGGCGCTGAATTCGTTTAAGCTGTTCACAGGAGTCAGTGACAGATAAAACGTGTTGAACAGTGAGGCGGCTGCCACAGTGAGAACACATGTTGGGGTTCGTGCTGTTGAGATAGTGCGAGTGTGTGGCATAGCAGTGGCCAATGCGGAGTCGAGTGAGGCAGACCTCCTCCCTCCTATTGCGTCTGGAACTCGACTCCCATTGGCCAATGCGTGACCTTAAGCGCTTCAACGCACCGTCTGGCTCCGCCTCCCATCTCGACTGCCATTGTGAACGTATATTCTGGTCAATTAGGGCCTTGATGTCACCAGCTGGCACCCGAAATCGTTGCGGGAACGCCAGCGAACACGCCGTCTTGGCAGCTTCGTCCGCTAATTCGTTGCCAGTCACACCCACATGACTTGGAACCCATAGAAACTGGACGTCAAAGCCACGAGAAGCCATTGCAGTCAATAGCTTTAGAATAGCAGCTACAAGCCACGATGTCTGTAAATGACTAGATTGGAGCGCTGCCAGCGAGCTGGCTGAGTCAGTGATAATAAGATGTCGTGTCCCAGAAAGGTGTCTGATGTGTCGTAAAACTTGCAAGATGGCAAACAGTTCGGTTGTAAAGACCGACACAACATTCGGCAGCCCGAAACAGCGGCGGGTTCCTTCGCTAACAAAGGCACATCCGGCTCCAGCTGCTCCCTTGGAGCCGTCAGTGTAAAACTTTGTGCGGTCGGTGTATGAATGGATTCTTTCAGCAGCGAGTTGCGCAAAGTCTGGTGGAAGTGTGTGCGCCTTTCCGTACTGCATCAACCTTGTGTCACATTTGGCGGATACTTTACGCCATGGTTCTAGGGTCCCTGGGCGTTGTTTTGCGATCATGGTGATATTAATGTTAGATTCGCCAAGCCAGTGTGAAATCCGGCTACACAGGGCCGAAGATGAGCTTTGCCTCCCCACAGCGAATAAGTCTATTAGCGAATGGTCAAAGATCCACTTGTACGTTGGGTGGGTTGGGTATTGCCGGATCTTAGTGGCATACATAAGTGCGAGTCGCTTCCTCCTAAGGTCAAGCGGGGCCTCGTCAGCGTCAGCCAGAAGGCTTGCTCTACGTGAGGTGCGGAAAGCACCAGTGGCCACTCTTATACAGGCGTGGTGGACTGCGTCCAGGGGCTGCTTAGTGCTCGTTAGAGAACCGTCATAAACCACGGAAGCATAATCCAGGACCGATCTTACCAGCGCTCGATATAGGCGTAAAAGTGTGATTCTGTCCGCTCCGTAGGATGTGCGTGATACCATCTTTAATACATTTGCGCGTTTCATGCATTTGTCTCTTGTCAATATAATGTGCTGTGTGTAGGTAAGACGCTTATCGATGGTTAAACCAAGAAATTTGGCATGGTCAGAGACTGGGATTCGCCTCCCGTACAGCCTCAGCATCGGCTCTGGGCAGTAGCGGGTCCGGCGGCAGAAATGCACACAAACCGTTTTCTCAGTAGAAAACTTAAAACCATTCACGAGGCTCCACTCGGTCAGGCCGTCAATACATAGCTGTAGCTGTCGCTGTGCAGAGAGTGTGGTCGAGGTGCTTATCCATACAGCTAGGTCGTCGACAAAAAGCGATCTCTCAACAGTGGGAGGGATTGCACTGCAAATGTCATTGATTAAAACCCCGAAGAGGGTCACACTCAGGACACTTCCCTGTGGTACACCGCTCAGCTGCTCAAACCTCCTTGACGCGGCATTTCCTACCTTTACCCTAAAATATCGATTCCTGAGAAAATTGGCCAGAAAATGGCCCATGTGCCCTCTCACTCCCGCAGCATGGAGCTTCCGGAGAATCGCATGTCTCCAGGCCGTATCATAGGCTTTCTCGATATCATAGAAGACCGCGATGGTGTGCTGTTTCCGCGTGAAAGAGCGGCGGACAGCTGTGTCAAGTGAAACTAAATGATCAGTGGTGGACCGACCGGCGCGGAAACCACACTGCGCGTTGGACAGAAAGCCGATGCTTTCCAGAAACCACGTGAGGCGACGGTTAATCATTCTTTCGAACAGCTTGCACGCACTAGAAGTCAGGGCGATGGGGCGGTAGTGGAGAGGGTCACTACCGTCTTTGTCCTGTTTTAAAACAGGGACTACCATGGCCTCCTGCCAAGCGTCCGGGAATTCGTGCGTGGTCCAGACATGGTTGTAGAATGATAAAAGCACCCGAAGTGATGGCTCGTCCAAGTTCCTAATCATGATGTAGTGAATGTTGTCGGGCCCGGCTGCGGTGTTTTTGGTGAGCGAGAGTGCTGTACTCAGTTCATCAAAGCTGAAACAATCATTAAAAGGCAGTGCGGTGGTGGTGTTGAAGTCGACCGGCGTCCCTTCACTGATTCCTTTGTGACGGATAAAGCGAGGGTCGGTCGTTCCCAGCTGCCAGCGCTCGGCCCACACCGCTCCGAAGGTGTTAGCGACTTCCATGGGGTCAGTGATCAAATTGTGGTTGTAGGATAAAACCGGGAGGGGTGTCGGGGCGGTACGACCGGAGATGCGGTTTATATGTTTCCAAACAGCCGTGAGTGGTGTGAGCCTATTAATTGTGTTAATGTAAGCGTGCCATGATTTCCTTTTCGCATCTCTAACAGTTCTTCTCGCTAATGCTTTTGCGCGTCGGAACGCGACTAGGTTGTCAGTTGTAGGGCGCCTTTGGAACTTCCTAAAACAGCGTCGCCGTTCCCTGATGGCGCATCTGCAATCCTTGTTCCACCAGGGGACTGGTACTCGGCGGGGAGTGGGCTAGTTTTTGGAATAAAACTGTCAGCAGATTGCAGGATGCGAGAGCGTATCTCTTCGTACAAGGTGGTAGCGGTTTTACCATTCTCTGGTCTGAATGCTAAAACGCAGTCAGAGGTAAAACCGTCCCAGTCCGCCTTTACAAAGTTCCACCTAGGAATCCGTGTTCCCGGATGGGGCCTATCCGACCACACCCACAGCGGGAAGTGGTCACTTCCGCAGGGGTTGCTGTGGGTGCGCCAGTGAAACCGATTTGCTACAGAGGAAGAACAGAGCGATAAGTCGATGGCCGACGTCGCGCCTGAGGGTAAAGAGATGTATGTTTGTTGGCCTGTGTTCATAATGCATAAGTCGTTGTAGTTTATTATATTTTCGAGACGCCTTCCTCGGCTGTTGGATCCGGAGCAGCCCCATAGTGTGTTATGTGAATTGAAATCGCCTAATATTATGTGATGTGGGGGCAGCTGCCGTAACAGGCTCTGAAATTGAGCGTCAGGGAAGGCCTCCCCGGGAGGCAGATAGAGCGATACTAGTGTGATTTTTATATCCCCAAGATCAGCAGTCGCAGCTACTGCCTGCAGTTCAGTGCGGAGCGTAAGTGCTACAGAAGGTACGCTGTAGTGAATAAGAAGAGCGACGCCTCCATGGGCAATTGTAGTGTTCGGTAAGTTATATTGATATGTTTTATAGTGGTGAATATTGCAGCCTTGGCCGTCCCTGAGCTTCGTCTCTTGAAGTGCGACTGCTATGGGATTGCCTGCTGACACCAAGGCCTGGAGATCAGGGAGGTTGGATCGGAAACCACGCATGTTCCATTGAAGAAAACTAGTCATGGTCATGAGAGTGATAAGGAATGATATAAAACACTGATCACGGCTAAAAGAGAAACCAATCATCGTGGCTGACTAGGCCCCTGGAAGGGGATTCCTCCTGTTCCACTCAGCTGAGGAGCTGTTCCTCGCTCCCATACCGGACATGGCCGGTCTCTTGAGCGTGCACGCCTATAGCTGTCAGACTCCCGAGAGTGAGAACGCGGTCTCTCCGGTCGGTCAGAAAACGAATATGCTCTATCCCTGGCCCGAAAGCCAGGTGGCACTCTGGGAGGGGGATGGGGAGGCATGAAACCATCCTGCTTGTGTGTGTCTATGTTCATGTTAACTGTATTTACTGTGTTTACTATATATGTGTTGTCTTTGTTTTGGCATGTAGCGCTAACTCTTTTGTTTATGCTTTCTACTAGTTCATTTACTCGCCCCGGGGGCCCTATGTGCGGTGGCGGCGGAGTGGGCATCAAGGGTTTGGGTGGTGATGGTGGCGATGGCACCCTATGACTGCACTCGTCTGTGGTTGGGAGGTGGTCAGAGTCAGTCTCTCTCTGTTCTGAGCTGGGAGGGGCAGTTCCAGGTGTGCTTGAGGTTACACACGGCGTGTGTCCTCTCTCGGTGACAAGGAGGGAGTTTTCCATCCTGGACAGCACCACTCGCGCCTTTTTAGAGAAGGACTTAGGGTTTGAAGCACTTCTGACTGGGGTGGGAGGGCTGGGGTCATTCACGGCTCCTGGGGGGGAGGTTGGGGAGTCTTCCCTAGCTCTCTTTCCGCAGGGCTCACTGTTCGTTGTTTCGTCTGTGTTTGTTGTTTCAGTTGTGTTTGTTTCGTTTGTGTTTGTTGTTTCATTTGTGTTTGTTCTTTCAGTTGTGTTTGTTGTTCCTGAGCTCGCTCTGCAGGGTTCTATGACACCCAGCTCAGCGTTCAGCTGGGCCGGGGAAACGTTGGTTTCAGTGTCACAGACCCCCTGTGTTGTCTGGGTGGATTTGCTCTCCAAAGGAGGGGCTGTCGATGTGGTGGTCGAGGTGGTTCCTACGTCACGGAATTCAAGTGAGGTTTGCACCGCTTTCTCGCTTGTACTTGTACAGCTCGCTTGTTTATCGAGACTGCTATCCCCCCTATGAGGCAGCATTCCGGTTAACAAGGACAAGAATTGCCTGAGCGAGAGGCCCATACACTGGTCCATGCCCAAGTCTAAGTCGAGTGTTGGACGAACATCGGCGTGGGGCTCGTTTGGTGGGATTCTACACTGATTCCCGACCAGCGCGTCTCTGTATGGAGAGCTGTTGGGGGCGGGCCTGTTGCTGGGGGCTTGTGGTGCTTGGGCTGGGGCTGCTTTGTGAGGGGGCTCGGTTTTCTTTCTCTGGGCCTCTTTTGCTTCAGCCAGCCTTGGACAGGACCGACTCCAAGCTTCATGCTCGTTGCCGCAACCTACACACTTGGGCTTCTCAGCCTCGCAGTTGTTCGCATTGTGTCCCATTCCAGAGCATCGTCCGCAACGCTCTTTTCCCCTGCAACTGCTGGCGATGTGACCGAATAACTGACATCTGAAGCATCGCGTCGGGCTTGGAGCGAATGGACGGACCTTGATGGCCATCCAGCCAACACGCACTTTTTCGGGCAAGGTTGTTCCCGAGAAGATCAGAAGGAACGTCCCTGTATCCATGTCCTTATCCTCTCTTCTCCGGAGCATTCTCTTTACCTCGGTTACTCCCTGATCTTTGAGGCCTGCCAGCACTTCCTCGTCTGTGGCATCGCAAAGATCAGCGCAGCTGATCACGCCACGGCAGTGGTTTTTGGTAGAGTGGGGTGAGACACTGATGGGAACTGAGATCATCCTGTTTGATGCGCGAATTTGCAGAGAAGAGGCAGCTAAGAGTTTACTGGCACTGAGCTTGCTCCCCATTTCGACCTCCACCTTGCCGTTTCGGTACCGGTAGGTGCGCTTGGGCTTATAGCCCTCAAGAGCGCCGTGAAGCTGGAAGGGGTTAAGCTTAAGTGACCTATCCTCTATCCGTATGACAAGAGTCATAGGGGTGTCTTGGTGGGAGGTCGATTGCGCAGTGGGTCGGTCAGCAGAGAAATCCATCGAGGCAGATGCATCAAGAGGGGTGGCAGCGGTGGTCTGGTTCGAAGTGGGGGTCGCATTGTCTGAGATCAGTTCGGCAGGAGAAGTAGAAATCTGGAAAGCCATGAGAGTGTGGTTTACCTTCGGCCCCCGGGTTGCCAGCTGTCAATAGCTGGGCCCGGGGGCTGGTACAGTGCCTACGGGGGCAGGTGCGCCCGTCTCAGAGGGGCGAGAGGTACTCACACAACCCCTCCGATCAGAACGCACCCACCCCCTTGACGCCATCAGCCCAGTGTGCCGGCAGGGCCATGAGTCGGGACGAAGCAAAAACGCGGCAGCCCTCACGCAGCGGAGACTGCGGTCTACCAGGCGCGCGCAACAAGTCGGAGTCTCGCAAATCGACGGTTTCGGAAACCCCGGCCCCCGTCGCGCCCGGCACGAGCTATCACAGTCCCCACCGCGCAGGGCGCCGCGCCGCACGCCCGAAACATAATCCCCCCTGCCCAGCTGGACCGAGCGACAGTGCCCGTAGACACTGCCGCGTAGCTAGGCCGCCCGCGGCAGCCTACGGACAGCTTACCCCCCGGTTGGATCGAGATATCTGGGCCGAAGGGGGCGTGTTGGAGCCCTCGGGACTGACCCGCCCGAGGGGGACCTCAACCCCCCAGGATCCCGTCAACCTCGTCGCCGGGGCTCGAGATAGGCCTCGAGTGGGCGCCTTACACCCATAAAAATGCCGAAGAAGGCAAATAACTGTGGGACCAATAACTGAAGCATAAAAAGAGGAAAGGAACTAAAAATAATCAAGAAAATAAGAAAACAAAAACAAACAAGAGCTACATACTGGGAGGTGCAGGACAGATCTGACCCGATCCAATACGGTTACCGACCAGGTAACAAAGGGCCCGTAAGGCAATCATCAGCATCGCCGCGGACCTCATCACCAGAGCCACCGGCGACAGACGCCGACTCTAACCGAGGGAAGTCGGAAGAGGCGGCGGCCGTCGGAGGGCTAGAAAAGATGTATCCGCGGCGATGCGACAAAGTGCCTCCCAAGGCTGACTGGGGCCCCGGGCGCGTCACACCCCGTTGCTCCAATCTTTACTTGCCGGACGAATCCGGCAAATGAAGATCGGTCCCCTGAGGGATCCTTAAAAACTGTTGAATTTTCGTTAGCTAATTGTACTTGGGTTAACAATTGTTTAACAACATGGCTACTGCTGTTGAGCACACTTTGATTGATACTATGCGAGACATTTCGATGGAGATCCGAGTTCAAGGTCTAACGCAACAGGTAAGATCATTTTCGGGAGAGAGCTCCAACAAATTTCATGATTGGGCTAGGGATATGGATTCAATCGCCTGCACCGCCGATGACAAGCGGATGGTAATTTTGGCAACCCGAACACTAAGTGGACCCGCAGGAAAATTCGCCTGCAGATTGCTCACTGAAAATCCAAATCTCAGATGGCTGGAACTAAGAAAAGAGTCGAGGGACAGATATAGCGATCTGAAAGATCCATACTGCGCACGCGAAAAGCTACAAAAAGTTAGGCAAAAGAAAGGCGAACTCATGCAAAATTTTGCAGAACGTCTCCAGGACGTTGCCAGTGAGGTTTTCGACAATCCCAATAGTGCCGATTCTCAGAGAACGTTGGTGGAAATCTTTCAGAAGGGTGTAAATGATGACCGACTTGCGCGAGCATTGATCAGAAAGAAGTTCACTTCACTGCAGGAAGCTGTCAAATTCGCGAGTGATGAGCAACAAACAGACCGAACCTTTGAGCTCTGCAGAGGTAAACTGGATGTAGAGGAACCAATGGACATAGATGTAGTTCGAAATGACGCCCAAGCTGATAGGATCGATAAGCTAGAGAAGTGTCTCTCGGATGTCGGCTCAAAAATCGACAAGTTAGCTAAAACAGTAGGCAAAAATCAAAGAACTGGCCCTCCCAGTCCACCTCAAAGTCACAGTCAACCCCCACCTCGACGCCCATACCAGGGACCACCTCAAAATCAACGCCATTTTCAGGCGCCCCCACCAAACAATCGCCAGTTTCAACGTCAGCCTCAGCCCAACCAATGGCAAAGGCGACCGCAAAATCAGCCCCATAGGACTCAGTTTCAGAGCCAACAAACTGCTCCATCTGGTGTAGCATCAAATGAGCCGCCCCGCAGGTATCAATGGACCCATGATGGTCGCCCAATTTGTGCATTTTGTGAAAAGGCCGGACATACCCAGAGTATGTAGAGCAAAGCAAGCCTCATTTCCTGGCCCTCAGCAGCCGGAAAACTAAGTGGTCCATCTGTTGTCGGGACCGAACAGACGGAAAACCTAGATCCCAATGGTCCTAGGGATAACATCGCCAGAATTTTCATCAAACGTGACACCCCAATGTGTTGGATCTACCTTGGAAATCGTAAAGCGTACACCCTTGTAGACACCGGTGCTGATATTTCGATCGTGTCGCAGGAATTCTTTGACAAAATCTCGTTCAAACACGTTTCGGACTTCTCTAAAAATTGTGCCCCTCTTGAATCTGTCACTGGGCACAAGCTCAAAAACTTTGGCACAGCGACCCTACCAGTTGAAGTTTCAAAATTCTGTCGCAAGTTCAAATTTCAAATCGTCAAAGGTCTAAAGCATGCTTGCATCTTAGGCAACGACTTCCTTAGTGAATTTGGAGTCAAGTTAGATTTCGGCAAGAAGACAATGAACATTCACAACAATTTGATCCCGTTGAGGCCCCAACATCTAAACTGTCAGTCAGTCACCTCATTGGTAAGACTACCGGAAAAGACAACCATCCCAGCACAGTCGTACGTGGAAGTTCCAGCGTACGTGAACCGTATCCAGCTGATTGATCAGGACTGTGCCATACAACCATTGAGTAACACTCCCTACTTCTGTGATGAACCTGGACTAATACTACTCAACTAAGTGAAAAGACCTAATGAAAAATGTCACTTGCCAGCCGTGATTGTGAATACCACAACACGTGATCACACGCTGCCGTCCAGACAAGTCATAGGACTTGCTGAGATGCTAGATGCATCTGAAATCAACGCTGTTGAGCAGAGTGAATCAAGTGAACCATCAGAACCAAGTGCACAGCTTAATATAGCTTCAAAAGTAGAACTGGACCCTGCCATGAAAATTCAAAAAGCAGATCTGTCTCATGTCCCGGAACATCAGAAAAAATTTAAATTGAACAACTGATTGAACGCAATTCGGATCTCTTTGGTAAAACCGAGACTGATTTAGGCCGTACCGATCTGGTTACCATGAAAATCGACACAGGAGACAATGCTCCGATCAAACAGCGACCTTACCGTCTGCCGTTTAGCCAAAGGCAAATGGTGGAAGATCACATTGATGAACTGCTAAAAGCAGGAGTCATTCAGCCAAGCCAGAGCCCTTGGGCAAGTCCCATCGTCACTGTAGCCAAAAAGGATGGTGGAAAGCGCTACTGCGTAGACTACCGAAAACTTAACCAGATCACCGTCAAAAATAGCTATCCTCTTCCGCGTATTGATGATATCTTAGCATCGCTTGAAGGATCACAGTACTTCACCTCTTTAGATCTGAAAAGTGGTTATTGGCAAATTGCCATGGCAGATCAGGACTCAATTGACAAAACTGCATTTACATGTTTTTTGGGACTTTATTCTTGGAATGTTCTTACTTTTGGATTAACAAATGCTCCTGCGCTATTTTCGGAACTCATGAACAAAGTTTTGCAAGGCATACAACACAAATATGCCATCACGTATATCGATGATGTCATCATATTCTCAAAAACGTTTGAAGAGCATCTAGAACACATCGAGGACGTGTTCAACAGGCTGCGTAAGGCTGGCCTGAAGCTCAAAGTGTCGAAATGTGATTTCCTCAAACAGGAAGTGAAATATCTTGGTCATGTAGTTTCAGCAAGTGGCATTCAGCCAGACAAGTCTAAGGTAGAAGTCATTCGAGATCTCAAACCACCCACAACAGTGAAAGGTGTACGATCATTCATTGGTATGTGCTCCTATTATCGTAGGTTCATCCCAAACTTTGCGAAAATTTCGAAGCCTCTGACGGAATTGACAAAGAAAAACGCACGCTTCCACTGGACCGACGAATGTCAGGAATCATTCGACACTTTGAGAGTAGTTCTGACAGATGCCCCCATTTTGGCCTACCCAGATACCGGAAAGCCGTACAAATTGTACACTGATGCGTCAAACCATTCAATTGGAGCTGCCCTCGTTCAGGAAACTGACCAAGGCGAACGTGCGATACAATATTTATCACATCAGCTCAACAAATCTCAGCTCAATTGGCCTGTCATAGAGAAGGAAGGATACGGAATCGTATATGCCGTTCAAAAACTCCGCCCCTATCTTCTAGGATCGAAATTTACCATTATGACAGATCACAAACCGTTAAAACATTTGTTCACCGCTGAAATGAGAAACCCCCGCATTCAACGCTGGGCTATTATTCTCAATGAATACGGTTGCGACATCCAATATGTCACCGGTAGACAGAATACCGTGGCTGATAGCCTCTCTAGATTGGAACCTCAGAGAGATGAACCCATGGATGTCAATATCATAGATTCCGACCATGCACCCCGTGTTGAGTTGGATTCAACGGTAGAACCGTGCCCTTCTGATGAAAGTTCAGACCCAAAGGAGAAATTCCAGGAATTTCTCGCAAAGCATCCTGATTTAGAAACCCTCCAGAGCGAGGACGAAGAGATTCAGAAAATAATCAAAATGCTGAAAGACCCAACAGATCCAAATCATAGTGATGTTGCCAAACGCTATGTAGTGCTAGATAGTATACTGTATCGTATTACAGATACTTCAAAATGTACCCCTCATCCCGGTCTTCAACTGTGCATCCCTAAATTTCTGCAGAAGCCGTTAGTTGAAGAAACTCATTCTGGTAATTTCGGAGGTCATCTAGGAATCGACAAAACGTATGACAAACTTCGATCTCGTTATTACTGGTCTGGTATGTATCGTGACGTAGTGAATCATCTGAAAATTTGTGTAGCATGTAACATGCGGAAACTCAGAAAGCAACGACCACCCCTTCAGGACATGCAGATCCCGAAATATCCATTCGAAATGATAGCGATCGATACTTGTGGCCCGTTCCCTCAGAGTTACAATGGAAATCGGTTTATCATTAACATAGTTGATCTTTTTTCTGGTTGGCCCGAGTCATTCGCCACTGATTCAAAAAGTGCGGAAACAGTCGCTCAAATACTCATTGAACACATCATCCCTCGACACGCGTGCCCCCGTGTCATCGTTTCGGACAATGGAACAGAATTCTGTAACGTAGTGATTGACCAAATTTCGGCATTCTTTAACATCAAGCACATTCGAACTTCTGTGTATCACCCTCAATCCAACGGACGTTGTGAAAGGTATCATCGCGTTCAAAATGATATGTTGGCAAAGTTAGTGAGTAAAAACCAACGCGACTGGGACACAAAGCTTCCTTCAATTCTTTCGGCGTATCGTACTGCCAAAAACGAAACAACAAAACACAGCCCCTTCTACGTTTTGCATGGACGTGACCCTGTGTTACCCATGGACACACTGTTGTCACCCAAGTATAGATACCAAGGCGAGGACTATGTCCCCACCATGTTGGAAAATCTTAGTCGTGCATATCACGAAGTTCGGCATAACTTATCCCTCGGACATGAAAAGAGTAAATTGTACTATGATCGAAAAGCACAGTCGATAAAATTCAAAGTAGGTGGCATGGTATACTTCCGTGATCCATCCACAGCCCCTGGCTCCACAACAAAATTAACCTCACATTGGAAGCCATACTATCGTATAGTAAAGGCGCTTAGCGATGTCACTTTTGTCATCAAACACCAGCTAGAAGGTGGTACTAAAACCGTGAACGCTCAAAATCTCAGACGTGCTGACGCCAATACACCGTGGTGTAACATTTCGAACGAACCAGCCCATATTAATCAGAAGTATGAAGAGAAATCAAAGTCTCAGATCCCAATCAGGATTCAGCCCCCTCGCAGTTCAAAATTATCTTATGATGATGATATGGATGTAACGCCTGTGCCAGTTAGATTTTCGGAACCCTCGCTATCTGACACTCAATTCAATTCTAGTTCTGGCCAATCAAAACCTGATGTACCCTCTGAAGATGAGGATGATATTCCGCTTTCAAGGTTGGCGAAACGGATGCATAACCCTACCTCAGACGAGGAGGATGATATTCCTTTGGCGAAATTAGCCAAACAGATTCGAGAAGAGAGAGAAAGAGAGCCAAAACGTGGTTTAGAATCTCCAATACCGGATGCAAAAAGAGTTTGTGAACCATTGGATTCGGATCTCAATCCAGATGCAGCCGCATACGTGCCGGTCAAGCGAAACCGTGATACAGATTCAGAAGATTCTGAAGATGATTATCCCCCAAATAAAGTTATCGCTGCAGATGACTGGTCTGATTCAGAAATATCAGACATTGAGAGTACAAATGTAGATATTGTTGATGTAGATCTTGTAGATGTTGTACATAATGAACCTGTTGTAAAGGATAGCGTAGAAAAGCCTGACAAAGGTGATTCAAATGAAGTTAAGCTGAGATCCCCGCTGAATAAGTCAGTGGATGACACTGTGTTAACCAGTCAACAGAAAGTTGATATGTTTATGAAAATGGCCGCCATGTTGTTGAAGTAGTATGTAATGATGTTATTAATCAGATTCTTCACTTGAGAGTGAAATGAGTACTTAGACATAATGGAATCATCAGATACTGGATGAAACGGATTCATCAATTGGATAATGTTTACTTGACAAGATGTCAAATACGATCAGATGATGCTGCAAATGGTTAGAAGGCCATGATTAGGTTATGTTCTATTTTAAGTTACAATAAGTTTCAAGGGTTTAAATGTGTGTTTTCTGTGTGTTACAGGATGAGAATTCAACAGTTACTAATATGTCTCCTCTTACTAAGTGCCCTCCAAACAACCCTGTCGAACGTGTTATTCGTACCCAAAGGTCAGATGTATGCCTCTTATGATCATTGGACTATTCATGTACCAGTCCATACGGCAAACTTAAAAGATGCACTAAAATTCATGAGCCAGCAAGTCGAGCAGTTTGATATGAAATTTCACATGAAAATTGCAAAGTACAAGCATGAGCTTGAAAGCAACCGCGTAAATCTCTTGATCAACCGCCTGAACAAAGAAAAGTCCTATCTCAATGGTGAAATCCAAAGGACGCGCGAACTCTTCAATCTGTTGGACAACCCTACCACGCATCGAACGAAAAGATCTCTGCTCCCATTCGTTGGTGACATAATGTCTAGTCTGTTTGGAACCGCCACCAATACGGATGTCAAAGACATCCTGAAACATGTTCAATATCTGGAGGCAAATCAGAAAAGTCTGATTCACGTCATCGATGAAAACGTTAGTATTTTGAATGAGACCACTCTAGAGGTTAGAACAAATCGTAGAGTTTTGAATAAGCTTATGAACTACACCAAGACGCTTGATGAAAAATTAAGATACCTTACCCGTGTACTTTCAAATGCCATGATGGCATACACGGAAATCTCAGACGAAATGGAAGATATCTTTCATGATCTGTTAGTATCTCTCCAGAATCTTAAAAGTTACCTGTCTGACTTGGAACTCCACTCTAGTCTTGCAGAACATGGTATTCTGTCAAGGTCGTTTCTAAAACCTGTTCAGTTTCAGAAAACTCTAGAGAACATTCGTCACATCCTCCCAAATTCTGTTGCTTTACCGTTTCAGCCCGAAGAGATCGAAAAATATTATTTGGTCAGTCATACATCAGTTTCCAGGAATGAGTTTGGATTCTATGTCAATATTTTCATCCCTCTGGTAAATGTTCGCGATAGATTTCAAATCTATGAGATTCTGAACCTTCCATGACCAAAAGTTGTAAGTGGAAAGAACTATCTTGCAAAGTTCACAACCGAAGACTTCTCGTACATTGCTCTCTCAGATGACAACCTGAAGTATATGATTTTGGAAAAGAAATCTGTGGATGTCTTCATCAAAAGCACCCTACCGTTCTACCCAGTGCAAAAGCCGCTTGAAATCGTTCAGGAATCAGACAAGTGTCTTCCGTTCTTGCTCATCAAAAATACAGAGAAAATTCAAAGATATTTTGATAAGGAAATATCAAGTAAAGGAAACCATCAGGCCTAAAGCTCAGTATGTCAGAAATGGAGAATGGTTGATTATAATATCCGAGCCTCTTGAAGCTATCACGAGATGTAAAAATGGAACAGAGACGAGGATGTTCACTAAAACCATAAATCACTTGCAGTTAGAACTCGGTTGTTCAGCTCAGACGAAATTCTTCACGCTCCCTACCTTTCGACGCTTCGACTCAGAGATCTCTTTTTCCGGTGCATTCAGTTACATAGCTGACGCCCATGATGTGTGGCATAACGTGTGTGTTGGGGTTTTTAAGGGCGCTCCAGCTGCTGGGGCCATTTAGCGCACCTACTATACACTATAATCAATTCTTAAAAGCCACTTAGGTCTTCCGCGTTATTCTATAGGTAGATAGCTAAAAGGAAAACTACTTGATTCCTTCGTGTTTAATTCTATTGCGTTTGTGTCATTCGGTGAGGATTATATACAATATCAAATCCAATCTCTGTCAAATACCGCAGGACTATGGGGAGCTCAACGGCTGGCTTGTCTCCTAACACACTCGCAAGGGGCATGGGAGGAAAATAACGGGCGCGCAGAGTTCTCAATACATTACATCCTGTGTCAGCCAATACATGTTGTACAGTAAGCCTGCTTTGACAGTGGCTACACCGGCTTGGTGCTGAAGCAGAGAAATGGTGTCCGTGTGTTGCAAATGTGTGACCAATACGCAGTCGTGTAAGGCATATTTCCTCCCTTCTACTCCGCCTGTTACTCGACTCCCATGGTTCTATGGCTGGCTTGAGCTGCTTTAAGGCGCAGGTCGACTCACTGTCCCATTTCGCTTGCCATTCAGATTTGAGAAGGCTGTTAATTTCTGCTTTCACATCAGATGCTGGAACTCTAAAAGCTCCTGCTCGAGTAGTCTCAGAAGCCGATCTGGCAGCCAAATCCGCTCTCTCGTTACCAGGTACTCCCACATGACTAGGGACCCATAAAAACTGTATCCTGGCCCCGGCAGAAAAGGCGGTATTAAGAAGCCTCCGGATGGTAGGCACTAACCAGGATTTTGGTGGGTGACTAGACTGGAGTGCAGCTAGGGAACTAGCGGAGTCTGTAACAATTAAAAACCGCCCACCGGGGTCTCGGAGAATGTGGCGTAAGACTTGGATAATAGCACATAGTTCGGTAGTAAAAACCGATACCGATGTCGGAAGGTTGAAACCTCGGCTTATGTTTCTTCCCACGAACGCACATCCAGCACCTAAGCTGCTTTTGGAGCCATCGGTATAGAAGACAGAGTAGCCTGTGTATGATGCAATCTTTTCGAGTGCGGATTGCTGCAATATCATTGGCTGGGTCACAGACTTCCCAAGTGTCAGTAGCTCTTGGTCGCATTGAATGGAAACGTCGCGCCAGGGCGCAGATTTCTGTGGTCGAGTCTTTGCGATTTTTCTAAACGATATTCCGGAACCTTCTAACCAACGCGACACTCGCATACACAATGCCTGGGAGGAACTCGGGCGGGCAGGTGAGAACAGTCCTGTCACTGATGGGTCAAATAGCCATTTGTGTGTGGGGTGATTTGGGTACTGCTTCATTTTACTGGCATATATCAATGCAAGTCGCTTGCGTCTGAGGTTCAGAGGGGGCTCGTTTGCATCTACGAGCAAACTAGATCTACGAGATGTGCGAAATGCGCCTGTCGCCACTCGGATACACGCATGATGTACCGCGTCCAGCGGCTGCTTAACGCTGGTCAGAGCTCCATCGTAAGCAATGCATGAGTAGTCCAGAACAGACCTGATGAGGGCGTGATAAAGGCGTAAAAGTGAGGACCTGTCAGCGCCATACGAAGTGCGTGATACCATTTTGAGAATGTTAATGCGTTTCATACACTTGTTCCTAACATCGCAAATGTGGGGGAGGTAAGTAAGACGTTTGTCAAATGTAACGCCTAGGAACTTTGCCTCTGTGGCCACGGGTATTCTTTTGCCGTATAGATGGAGATTGATCTCTGGACAGTATCGATTTCGTCTGCAGAAGTGTACACATGTGGTTTTATCTGTTGAAAACTTAAAACCATTCAGTATGCTCCACTCGGTTAGGCGATCAATGCTTAGTTGCAGCTGTCTTTGAGCGGATATTGAAGTGGACGTTGAGATCCATATCGCGAAGTCGTCGACAAATAGGGACCGCTCGACATTGGGTGGTAAAACATTGCATATGTCATTGATTAGGACGCCGAACATGGTTACACTTAAAATGCTACCCTGTGGTGTGCCACTCACTTGTTGCAGCCTCTGGGAATGCGAGTTTCCGATTCTCACTCTAAAAAACCGCTCCTTAACAAAGTTGTTCAGGAAGTGTCCCATGTGGCCCACAATGCCGGCTTCTCGAAGCTTTCGTAATATTGCATATCGCCATGCCGTATCATAAGCCTTTTCCACGTCGAAAAACACTGCCACAGTGTGCTGTTTTACTGCAAAAGAGCGACGAATTGCGGTATCAAGCGATATAAGGTGATCGGTGGTACAGCGTCCTGCTCTAAAACCACACTGATACTCAGAAAAGAAATCTGTGCTCTCCAGGAACCAAACGAGCCGCTTGTTCACCATCCGTTCAAACAGCTTACATAAGCATGATGTGAGAGCAATGGGCCGAAAGTGAAGAGGATCGTGACCATCTTTCCCCGGCTTCAGAATCGGGACCACCACAGCTTCCCTCCATCCCTCCGGAAAATCATGTGATGTCCAGATGTAGTTGTATGTATTTAACAATGATGTCAGACAGTGCATGCTTAGATTTTTCAACATGGCATTGTGAATGAGGTCAGGCCCAGGTGACGTGTTTTTGCTTTGGATCAGAGCATGTTTCAGCTCGTCAAGTGTAAAAAGGTCGTTATAAGAATAGACATCAGCAGAATCAAAGTTCACAGGAGTCAGCTCGCTCTTTATCTTATGTCTAATAAATCGTATATCGTTCGTACCCAATTGCCACCGGTCTGCCCAAGTTCTCGCTATTGTGTTTGCAACATCAATGGGGGAACTTATAGTAGAATTACCTACTAGTAGTACAGGGAGTGGCATTGCTGCACTGCGACCCGATAACCTATTGATGCGTCGCCATATTGTGCTGAGGGGAGTTAAACGGTTTATGGTACTAATGTATGCTTTCCACGACGTTCGCTTGGCTTCCTTTACAGTACGCTTAACCTCTGCTCTTGCTTTTCGGTACAAAATCAAATTGTCGAGGGTCGGTCTTCTACTGAAAGTACGAAAACAGCGCCTTCTTTTAAGGATAGAGCGCTTACAATCATCAGTCCACCACGGGACTGGGATGCGCCGGGGAAGGACAGAGGTCTTTGGAATGTAGGAGTTCGCAGATGATATTACATGATGACATATTTTTTCCTCAAGCTCTGTTGCATTGATGCCTTCCTCTAGCTCAAAGTCGAAATAGCAATCGGCTGTGAAGCTTTCCCAGTCGGCTTTCCGGATATTCCAGTGCGGAATTCTCCTTCCTGGGTGAGGTGCGTCAGTCCACATCCAGATAGGGTAGTGGTCGCTACCACACGGGTGTGAATGAGTTCTCCATCTAAAACGATCAGCCAGGGTCGGAGAGCACAAAGAAAGATCAATTGCAGACGTATTTCCTGATGGTAATGCAATGTGTGTAGGGAGTCCAGTATTTAAGTTGCAAATGTCGTTACGCAATATAAGATCCTCCAGACGCCTGCCTCGTCGGTCTGAGCGTGTACAACCCCAAACTGTGCTGTGAGCGTTGAAGTCACCTAATAAAACGAAGTTTCTTGGCAGCTGGCGGATCAGATCGTGCAGTGCATCCCCCGGGAGGTCCTCGTCGGGAGGTATGTAAATGGAAGCGCAGGTTATTTTCGTATTTCCGAGATCGACAGTTGCTGCCACAGCTTGGAGGCCAGTTCTGAGAGGGAAAGAATGTGACGGTACGCTATAGTGTACAAGTATGGCAACACCGCCATGCGCTATTGTTGTTGAGGGTACATCGTAACGATATGTTTTATAATTGTGCAATTGACATGAGTTGTCTTGTTTCAGTTTGGTTTCTTGAAGACATATGACTGCGGGAGATTTTGAGGCGACCAGCGTCTGTAGTTCCGGGTGGTTTGCTCTAAAACCCCGCATATTCCACTGTAAGATGTGGGTCATATTATTGAAAGCTAAGAGAAGTGTTAGAACTAGACTGGATAAAAGAAAATGACTCTTCATTGTGCTCCACTAGGTCCCTGGAAGGGTACTCCTCCCGAGAGCATTCCCTTGTACTGTTGGTTTGTTTTCTGCTCCCATACTGGATGTGCTCGGTCCCTTGAAAGTGGACGCCTGGTGCTACCCTGTTCCCGGGAGTGGGACCGGTATCTCTGTGTTCGGTCTGAAGAAAAGGAGTAAGACCGACCTCGCTGCCGAATTTGTTCTGAGGCTACGGTGTGGTGAGTTCTAGGTTCTACCTGCAGGTAGCTCCGAAAAACCCCCTCCTGCTGCGGGCTAGGTGGCGGTAGTGCGGCTGGGAAGCCAGGAGGTACCGTGGGAGGTGGGCCTGGGGTTGGGGACGGAGGCACTGCACGAATTTGCTGTGGCTTGGTCGCTAGGATTGCTGGTGGAGGAGAGCGTGCGGGAGGCGGAGGGGGCGGTGGCATTGCTGCAGCATTGTTCGTTTGGACATTAGCTGTTGTGGTCTCAGTGGTGGTGGGCTGCGGCACCTCTGTGTCGCTACCTACATTGCTGGTGGGGGGTTCCTCATGCCTCGATCCTTGTCTGTGAGCTTTGGTTAAGGTAGTATCTAGGCGGGGTAATATAACCCGGGCTCGCTTTGTGGCGGCAGGACCATCAAGTTGGAGAGCAGGTGTGATCTCTGTCGTTTCAGACGTTTGCGGACTTTTGTGGGGTGGGGACTGAGTGGGTGTGTTCTCTCGCGCACGCTTACCGTGGCTTTCTTTGTGCGTTTCGTCACTATCGGTTTGGCAGGCCCGGGAGATTATCTGAGGTCTGGGTGTCTCAGAGCCCACAGGACCCGCGGCTACTACGGCATCTCTGGATTCCAGCGAGGTTTGTGTCCCCTTGTCACTGCTATTTGTACAGCTCGCTGGTTTTACAGTTTTGTCCTGCCGAGAGAGCAAGTCAACTACCACCGCCAGGAATTGGCGGAGCGAAAGTCCCGTACACTCGCCTATGTTTGAATCCAAGCTAATGGACGGAAGACTCTGATTCGTGGTTGGGTGTTGGTGGCCATGGCTGACTTTGTCCGCTGACGGAGCTTGAGAGGAGCTACCAACCACAATGTCTCGGTACAGAGTGGGCGTTCTGTGTGTTGTGTTTGTTGGTATGTTGGGTTTGGCTGACAGGGGTTTGGTTGTTAAGTTTTTCTTTTGTTGTTTTTTGGCCTCAGCCAGCTTAGGGCAGGCGTTGCTCCACGCCTCATGTGCTGCCCCGCAACCTACACATTTTGGCTCACTGGCCACACAAGCTGTGGACTTGTGGCCAGATTCTGCGCATTTCCCACACCGTTCCTCTGCCTTGCACCTACTAGCAATGTGGCCAAATCCCTGGCATCTGAAACAGCGGATCGGGTTTGGTACGAACGGCCGGACCGTGATGGCCATCCATCCCACTTTCACTTTTCCCGGCAACTTGGTTCCTGAAAAGAGGAGGAGAAACGTTCCTGTGTCCGAGTTCTGGCCCTCACCCTTTCTCAGAAGCTTTTTCACTTCCGTGACGCCTTGATACCTAAGCCCTTCAAGGACCTCCTCTTCCGAAACATTACACAAGTCGGTACAGCTAATCACGCCTCTACAGCTGTTCTTTGTTGAGTGAGGAGACACCTTGATGGGGACAGACACATATCTTTTGGGGGTGCGGATTTCCAAAGAGGTTGTTGCCAGCAACTTCTTCGCAGCACATTCGCTTTCCATCTCAACTTCTACCCGTCCATCTGGGTGTCGGTACGTGCGCTTGGGTTGGAATTTCGCCAAAGCTCCATGAAGCTGAAACGGGTTCAACTTCATGGTCCTGTCCTCTACGCGAATGACAAGTGTCAAGGGGGTAGCCTGCTCTGGTTGAGTTCGCGCGGGGGGCCTGGCGTCCGGAGAGTCCATCAAATCAGCGGTGTCAGAGGGTGAGCTAGGGGTAGTCGGGTTCATGGCAGGGGTCGGAGTCCGTGCAGTCGGATCGGAGAGAGCGGGTGTAGATAAAGACGCCATGATAGAGGAGTTTACCTTCGGCCCCCCGGGTTGCCAGCTGTCAATAGCTGGGCCCGGGGGCTGGTACAGTGCCTACGGGGGGCAGGTGCGCCCGTCTCAGAGGGGCGAGAGGTACTCACACAACCCCTCCGATCAGAACGCACCCACCCCCTTGACGCCATCAGCCCAGTGTGCCGGCAGGGCCATGAGTCGGGCCGAAGCAAAACGCGGCAGCCCTCACGCAGCGGAGACTGCGGTCCACCAGGCGCGCGCAACAAGCCGGAGTCTCGCAAATCGACGGTTTCCGAAACCCCGGCCCGCGTCGCGCCCGGCAAGAGCTATCACAGTCCCCACCGCGAAGGGCGCCGCGCCGCACGCCCGAAACATAATCCCCCCTGCTCAGCTGGACCGAGCGACAGTGCCCGTAGACACTGCCGCGTAGCTAGGCCGCCCGCGGCAGCCTACGGACGGCTTACCCCCGGTTGGATCGAGATATCTGGGCCAAAGGGGGCGTGTTGGAGCCCTCGGGACTGACCCGCCCGAGGGGGACCTCAACCCCCCAGGATCCCGTCAACCTCGTCGCCGGGGCTCGAGATAGGCCTCGAGTGGGCGCCTTACACCCATAAAATGCCGAAGAAGGCAAATAACTGTTGGACCGATAACTGAAGCATAAAAAGAGGACAGGAACTAAAAATAGTCAACAAAATAAGAAAACAAAAACAAACAGGAGCTACATACTGGGAGGTGCAGGACAGATCTGACCCGATCCAATACGGTTACCGACCAGGTAACAAAGGGCCCGTAAGGCAATCATCAGCATCGCCGCGGACCTCATCACCAGAGCCACCGACGACAGACGCCGACTCTAACCGAGGGAAGTCGGAAGAGGCGGCGGCCGTCGGAGGGCTAGAAAAGATGTATCCGCAGCGATGCGACAAAGTGCCTCCCAAGGCTGACTGGGGCCCCGGGCGCGTCACACCCCGTTGCTCCAATCTTTACTTGCCGGACGAATCCGGCAAATGAAGATCGGTCCCCTGAGGGGTGTGTGGCATAACATTCTCAGTGACTTGGAGAACAATACTGAAGCTCTATCTCTCGCTATTGAATCGCTTCCTGCCGTACCCGATAATACCTATCGGTTAAGTCAGCTCCGTACCCAGCTAAGGCGCCTGGAATCCAGCCGTCTAAGCGTCCATTTAAAACCCATCACTGGCACTACAATAGGCGTTGTGTTAGTCATAGTAGCCTCAGCATCCGCCGTGGTGATCATAAAACGCAGACGTAGGTCAACATGTCCGAACCGCTCCCAATCCTTCCCGATACCAGCACCGAGCTCAGCAGCATCAACATCAACGCCAGCGGAAATGCAGTCAGCAGCAACCCCACTGACACGTCTTCGGGTGGAATAAAAGCTCAGACTCAACCATGAGCATCAATCAGTCAGTCACCAGTCATCCAACAAGAAGCATGAACACCACTCCAGCTATCTCAGCCATTCAGTTTGCCGTGGACCACTACCACGACAACGATGGGCAAGTTCACTTATTAGTGAAGTGGGCAGGACATCCCATGGCCTGCGCCAGTTGGATCCTTGAAGACTTCGTACCTGTCCGCATCTCGCGACAGTACTGGAAGTCAGCAAACGAAGTCGTGCCCCAAAGGATACGACCTGGCTGTTGGGGACTAACCAACACCAGTGTCCCAACAACCAACAACAGCACCGCTGCTCACAACCACACCGCTGCTGAAACGGTCACCGCTGACGAAACCAACACCGCTGCCGAAACAACCGCCAACGCTGCTGCCGATACCAACGTCGCTGCTCCCGACGCTGCCCCTGAGGTAGTGTATTACATAAATCAGAACTTCCAAATAGACAGTTTTGATTCAACAATGGCAGTTGCCGGATCAGATGTGGACTTTGATGTGTAGATTATGAAAGGTGTTGAAGAAGAATGTTTTACGTAATCAACTAGTTGTAGTATGTTATAGTGTGCAGATGTTCAACTCACTCATGTAACCGTATTGCCTAACTGTTTAAATGTAAAATATATCATGCTTCAAATATTGAGATGCCTGTAAACAGAATCAGATCTGGTGAACGAAAATTTTAGACAACAATCCAAAATTTCATTCAAAGGACCTCGCGCTGTGATGTAACGAAATTTATTAACTACTTCACTTTAATTGCTAAATGACGCGATAATAAATGGTCCTCTAGTATGCATATTCATTTCTCGTCCCCCTCCCATTATAAGTGCAGTCGCACTCGGACAAAGAGCTCTGCCAGATACTGCGCAGTAGCCTGTCGGTTCATGACCACGGGTCCATCGTACGATGCACCCCAGCCAACGCCCTATGACGTATCGAACGCTCATTGGCTCACGAGATCTGACGCTGGTGTCACGCCACTGTCTGGCCTTGGATTGCATCAGCATTTCATCAGCCTCCAGACCAGTGCATCGAACCATACTCTGTCGCCTATGACGTATTGTGTTGTGATTGGTCGGTGTATGTAACCAAGCCTGCCGACTCGGCGTATATAAGGAGCGCTGAGCTAGCGTCTCTCATGAGATGGAGATATAGAGTGTGTAGCAGACAGTTGCAGAGTTGCAGTGTTACACCGTAGTACTAGGTAGTATTATGCCGAGTCAGCCCAGAACAGCTGAGAGACTTTAGAAAGACATGCAGAGACAGTGAGAGAGAGTGTAGTGGTAGAGATACCTGTGTGTGTGCAAGGACAGCCACAGATCAGCAGATGTGAGTACGGACTGATGAGCTCAGCTCATAGTGAGGCAGACGCCTACAGTGCTGCAGAAGATAGCATGTCAGTAGAGTGAGGAAGGACTCGTAAGGTCAAGTACAGACAAGAGAGTGTTGGAACTTTGGCTAAGTTGCATCACCTGTTCACAATGTATTTTTTTTATCTTATCGGCCGGGGCACGTACGTGCCCGGTCGGCGTACGCCGACCGGCAGATAAGATAAGCCCCCATCCGGTAAAAAAAAACATATGAGGACGGATTACTGCACGATTTTTTGTGGCAGTTGATTAGTACAGTGCAGGATCTTTTCAAGTGAACATCTCTAACATGCAGGTTGGTGTTGTGAAGTTTGATTTCTTTCTTTTTTGTTGATGAGGTGATTTTTGATTTCTTTCTTTTTTGTTGATGAGGTGATGTTTTGTGAATTGTATTTAATTCTTCTTATTATTTTCAGAATGTCTCTGACGACGTATCCCGTGGCGTGCGGTCCGATCTACTATCGCAAGGAGGGGAAGGTTCCGGTACAGCTACACCAGAGGACCTTCGGGATCTGTTTCTCCATGACAGCTGGCAGGAACCCCTTCCAGGAGTTGCGGAGCTTCTTACCGACCCCTCCAGCGGATCAATTGAGCGAAGCAAAACCAAGTCTTCAACTGTTTCTGTTGAACGAGGAGGACACCTGGGCGACATGGCAGCTAAATCTAAACAACACGAGTTCCTTTGTGACCAGGGAAAGTATCCTTCAGATGCTGAGCCAGTTACCCCAGATGAACGTTCATTGGATTCAGATCCAGTGGTAAAGCGGGACTCTCAACCTGGAGCAGTATCATCCCCGCAACCTTCAGGAAGTTACCAGGGTCCTGAAGGACAACTTTGGGAAGAGGAGCAGTGTCCGCCCAGCCCAATTATCAGCTCCCGTCGTGCCCGATCAGTATCTGTGGGTAGCCGAGGTAAGTCTGCAGAGCCCCGAGATGTTTCAAGCAACCCTGATGAACCCTGGATGGACGCCTTATACGGTTCCGCAAGTGCAGAGTTCAAACTCAAGATCAACGAATTCAGGAGAGAAGAACGTCAGTCAGGCATTGAGTGCGCCACTTGCGTCGTCTCAGGAGATGTTCGAGAGTTCTTTGCAGGATCCCGATGGTCTGGAACAGTGGCTTTCCATGCAGGTGAATCAGGGGAACCCGGCCACTCACACATCACATTCCCAGCCCCAGGGAGCAACAAATGGCGTGTCCTCCGCTGGATTGGACAACGCCTCGGCCTCACCGACCGCCAACTCGATGCCCTCGGATTTACATACCAGGTTATCCGCTGCATTACCGACTGGATGGTATATCTCGCCAGGTATGGAGTTTCTGCGGTCGTTGTACATAGTCCATCCCACGCTGCCATCAAGTTCGGCAAACGAGTCCTCCAATATCTCGTAAACTGTGGTGGCGATGTGGTTGATGGTGCTTTGCCTCAGCAGTGTCTTCCTAATATGGGTGATCGGAACCACAGCAGCGCGGAGGGAGCGAGGAATCGTCGTAAGAGGGCTGCACCGTCTGAGAATGAGGTGGACTACATCAACCGCTTGTGTGATCGTTACAAGGTTAACTCTGTTGGCGGATTCATGAAAGTGATCAACGCCGAGGAGTTTAAGACTTTGTACGGGATGAGTACAAGTTTTAAGGATCGCGTCAGGACCATCATTGAGTATCGGGCTACTCAGCGTACCATGGCTCTGCATAGTCAACGTTTTTGGGAAACGTACTACAATGAGTTTTTGGATGACCTCGTGCACCCGATGACTGATAATGAGTTGTGGATATCGAATTTGTTCAAGAAGAATAAGGTGAACCTGACTCAGTTCCTCGCCTGGGTTGAAGTCATCTCTGACAGGATGCTCACCAAAGTCAACACACTTCTTCTGTTTGGGAAGACCACGTCTGGCAAGACCCTCATTTTGGATAGCCTGTTGAAGCTTCGGGAACCTACTAAGCTGTCTGCCATGAATGCCAATTCTCCGTTCTATTTGGCGCAGTTGCTAACTCTCATGTGGGTGTGATGGAGGAGATCACCGTTTGCGACGCCAACAAAGATGACTTCAAGAAGCTTCTCGGCGGTGAACCGATGCATGTTGGAGTCAAGTATCAGAATTCTCCAGAGGTTCTGGGACGTGTCCCTATCTTTGCGTCTACGAACAACCGTCTGGGAGGCTTCTTGGCTGATGGTGATCGTGATGCCCTTCAGTCTCGCACGAAGACCTTTGAACTCAATCTTGAGGTCAGGAGTCGGGGAGATCGTGAGGCCAACTGGTGTATCCCGGAGCCACCTGGTATCATCACGGCGGAAGACTGGTGGGGACTCTACAAACGCCACGCCAAGGCTATAAATGCCGAGCTCAAACATATCACAGGTCAGTCTCTTGCTGCTATGGCTAGCGGTAGCATCAATTTCCCTATAAGGAAAAAGGTACTGATGTTGTATGATTATGAAACATTGTTCGTCACCTCATCTGGTAAAAAATATATTCTTGTTCGTCACCTCATCTGGTAAAAAATATATTCTTGTTCGTCACCTCATCTGGTAAAAAATATATTCTAACCCCGTTCTCATCATCAGGTCGCCGAGACTGTGACACGTGGATTCGGGTTCGGGATGGCCGAGCCGTCTCAGAAGAGGCAGAAAGTGAGTTCGAGGAGTGAGCAGCAGGACAACGACAAGGAGATTGGTGCCATTGGTGCCTATGATGTCGTCTCTACACACCGTGGGAGAGAAGAAGTGCACAAGTTTACCGTTACTACTGTCCATGATCTACTGTTGGGCCCGCAAGTGCTTGGGAAATACTATATTCTGAATTTAGTGAATGCCCGGGAGTATATGGTGGAGGCTTTGAAAAGAAATGGCACCGAAGGAATTAGTGGTGGAATGGAAGCTATGTATACTAATCTGTGTGAACAAATGGGATGTAAAGTGTTGTCTGCTACGAAGATGTTAGGGGAGTGTCGTGGTTATGATGTCTTGCAAGTGTCCCAAGGTGGTACTACTGTTGAACAGAAACATCCTAATCCTCAAGCTGAGTTGGAATGGGGTACTGATACTGGCGGTGCTTTTACGCATAGTTCGTATAAGGAAAATGAGCAATTTGATTATTTGAAGAAAGATGGTGGTTTGCCTGTTGTAAATCTTAAGGATATAATGCAAAATACGTCTGGCGATAAATTGACTCTCACTGATGCTGTTACTGCTCAGTGTTTCAATGATAGAGGTGTAATACAAGGACCAGACCACAAAGCTTGGACTGTACAACCTATGAAAGAAAGGTGGTTAAGTTGGAATTTAAAGACCCATGTTGTGTTTCCTTATTACCAAAAGTCGTATATTCCGATTGATCCAGAGGATGATGTGCCTCCTCCCAGGCAAAGAAGGGACTTTGATGTTACTGCTGTTTATCTTCGTGTAAAGCAGTTGGATCCGGCTATAAAAACGTATATTCGTTGTCTTATGACTACAAAGATGACTATGCTGGTTAGGTTTTGGATGCCACATGTCTGTCGCCGTACTTTGGCGTGGAGTTTGTGTAAGATGCAGTCCCCAGAGAGGTGGACCGATGGTGTTAACGTGTGGTGTAAGAATGTGCATATGTACTCTGTTGCTGAGTGATGAATACATAACCAGAAAATAGTTTTCGTTTGATGAGGAGAGAGAGACTAAGAAGAGTTTTGGGGAGATGAGGGGAGGTCTGACGTGATAGGCCTAATCACGTAAAAAAAATAAAATATACACAACATCACGTCATTTGATGAGGAGAGAGAGACTAAGAAGAGTTTTGGGGAGATGAGGGGAGGTCTGACGTGATAGGCCTCATCACGTAAAAAAATAAAATATACACAACATCACGTCATTAGAAAGAAATGCGCAGTAATCCGTCCTCATATAATAATTAATACTAAATATACATCATCCTCCTCATCTTATCGGCCGGGCCGGCGTACGCCGGCGTGGGCACGTACGTGCCCACGGCCGATCAAATATAAGATGGGAGGGATGTGTAAGAATTTTGACCAGCAGAACACCCCAGACGTCGCTGGTCGGCGGCGCGGCAGACGCGCCGGGCGGTGACCGAAACGGCAGCCGAGCAGCTAGCGGCGATTTTGTGTATGATTTTGTGTATAAGTTTTAATGATTACGTTACAATATGCGCTCTGTTTTCCATCAACATTGAATTAGTATAACATTGCAGTTCATTTTATATACGGAACGCTGACGCAAAGACACACCGGGATTTACACATATGCACCGAACACTTTACATTCCGACCGGCTCAGGTGACGAGTAAACAGTACCGTCGCAGTCGGGGTATGAAATAGTATTTCCAAAGAGAAATGGCAAATAAGAGGCCATTAAATATGTGAGAGACGGTGGCAAACAAGTGCCTACCGATTAGAGTAAATGAGAGGGTGGCAAACAAGTGCCTACCGATTAGAGTAGATGAGACGGTGGCAGACAAGTGCCCACCGATTAAAGTAGTGAGACAAGGACGGCAAGCGAGGCCATCTTGCAAAATGTATATAAGGCACATCTTGACAGTTAAATTAAAGCGCAAAAAATTCATTGTTCTTGAAAAAAGTAGAGAAAGTTAAGAAAATTGAAAGAGAGAGAGAGAGAGAGAGAGAGAGAGAGAGAGTCCTTTGTCAAATTATGTATAAAGGAATGGGCCAGATTTGGTGTGTTGTGGCGTGTACGTGTGCGCTATAGGAAGGATGCTCTGTTGTGCGTAGCGAGACGGTTGAAAGTAACTGGTCGACAACCTAACCAGGAAACCGTGGATGCCGACCCTGACGGAGGCGAGCGAGGGCTAGCACGCATAATCAACTTCAACGCATGCGTCAATCCTTGCAGGCACAACAGTCCGGCCACCATCTCAAGCGATTAAGTATCCCCCTCCCAAAAGAAAAGGTCATGGCAGGTTCTTCTTCAAGCATTAACAGTGGTAAAAGTTTGCCGAATTCGTTTTTTTTATGGGTAAGATGCAATTTTTTTGCGGGCTGGCCTTAAAAAATATTTTAAAACCTTAGGGTCTTGTTTTTGTCTGTGTTGTTTCTGATTATTGTTTCAGCATGTTTTATGGCAAGCGCAGCCCTCAGTCGGTCTGATTTGAATCATGTATCTATATTCGAGAAAGAGACCCGAATGACAAGAGAGAGTTTGAAGTGAGGTATATGTGAACCTCGTTAAATTGTTAAGCGATCCCCCCTTTATCTGTCGGTGACAGCAGATAAAATTCGAGAATCTAAGGTGTGCATACCCGCATATGAACTGGCAAAGTTACGGAGTGAGCGGTCCCAATCCCTCCTGCTGGAATGTTTCCTATAGCTTCCTTTAAAATGGCCCGGGATTATTTTCAGCTCACGGAGTCTCTATGTAAGCCGTGCTCACACCTCAAATAATGCTACCGTGAGTTGTATATGTTTACCCAGTTGGCCAGAGACCGTTAAAGAACGCCAGTTGCGTTTAACAATCTCCACACAACTTAGTTGCTGTAAATGTGCTCTGGGAGACAACATTGCTGTTTTTCCGTTGGCTCGTTACCCCTACACTGAAACATCAGGTGTGGGTGCATAATTTTACTGGCAGAATTGCACAAAAATGTTCTCAGGTCACAGGCTTTTGGTACCAGGGCGACATGAGGTTGCCGGACGGGTGATGCAGGTCACGTACGGTGTACGGGGACACTCTTGGGGTCTTTGGTAGAAACTAGATATGCTTTCACCCAAGAGGCAGACGATTACGGCTCCTGCCATACCCACGCAGGTGTGTGAGGGTATCCCAAGTCGCGAGTGGTCCCCAGGTCTTGGCCTTGGAGAGGTTTTCGACCGGAAGGAGTGTGTGTAAGAGAGCGAGAAGTGACACGGTGGTCACAAGTGGCGAGAGAAAGTGCCGTGATAACCCCTCTGCACCCGAAAAAGGGACAGAGCAGGGCTATCAACAATTTTGCAGGAGATTATCTGCTAACGCGATCCCATCTTAAGCTCAGCAGAGATCTCTGTGCAAAACATAATGACGAGAACTCTTTCTGTGTCTTTTCTGGCCGGTATCATTATTCACATGCATCAGATGTAAAGTCGTTGGCTGTGGCGACCTTGGAGCTGCATTGTCCTGTCATACCAAAGTATGTTTAAACTTCTAATTTCGGTGGAGAATATTATATATTTTGGTGGTCTACAAAATTATCCTTGTCGTTCCTATAGTTTGGCAAACTCCAGGAGCGGATCCAGTCCCAATGTTCGTATGCATTCCGTTACGACGTACGAGTCCCATCTTCCCATCTGTTGTTAACCGTCTGTTTTTTTTGTTTGTTATTTTTTGTTGAGTTGCCTAACTTGGATGAGTATCATGACAATGAGTCGTATCTAAGTACAATGTGTTTATAGTGCTTGGTGTTGTTAGTTAAACCGGCAAACTCTTGAACAAAGCGATGCAGCATTTTTACAATTTACAGAATTGTATAGTATCGATAAGGCTTTGATGGCCAGGTAATATAGACACATGTTAAGTTTTCGGCAAACTTATTAACATATCACTGTTAGTATTTGTTGAAAGAACTACTGTTGCATGTACCGCTTGTATGTAACGCAAAACCTCATGTGCCGACAGCCCCAATGGCCGGAATACCTTTCCATCAAATATAAGATGGGAGGGATGTGTAAGAATTTTGACCAGCAGAACACCCCAGACGTCGCTGGTCGGCGGCGCGGCAGACGCGCCGGGCGGTGACCGAAACGGCAGCCGAGCAGCTAGCGGCGCAGGACAGTTAGCTCCCTCCGGGCATGACCACACGGTGCGGAGAAAACCGTTATGGCCCGGAATAGATGCGCCGAGCGCCTCGGCGGGCCGGCGCACAGGCTCAACATCGTTTCACACGAGGAGGGTCAACGACGCCGGCCGACTGGAGTGCTGTCAGGGACTTGCAGCACCATCTCCCAGCAGTGGCGGCACCTCAGCTTCCTGATACTGCCACGAGGTGCAGAGCCTCGAGGACCGCACACCGTTGTGGGAGGCGCTTGAGGAACATCACCTCCAGGGGCAGATAAAAGCGGCTGGACAGCGGCAGACGGGGACCTGACAAGCTGGGGAGTTCGCGAGCTGGAGGATTCGGCGCAGCGGCCTCTAGACCGGCAGCCCAGGCCGCCGGCCGGCAAGATTAGTTCCTTTTTTCACTTGGTGCTAGTTTTTGGCAAAATGTGAGTTCCAAGTGAAATGTGCGATGCGTGAGTGTGAAGTGAGAGTGTAAGTATGGTTGGAATTTTATTTGAATGAATGATACGGGCTGTGTGCGCTTTCTCAAAACTTGATACTTTGTTCAGCTATTTCATTTCGGACTGTTAATTGGACCTGTTATTCAACTGTTAACTTTTTAATACGTTATTAATATCACTCATTGCTGTTCAAGTAAATTATTTAATACATCCTTTGTTTTGTCTTCTTATCAGGTGCGGTTTTTCTTTTATCAGTCAGGAAAACATAGACCCGGCAAAGGAGAAAGAGAGGAAATAGCAACGAAGATAGTAACGACGTAATGTAAAGGCAGCGCTGATTACACTTCGTCATCGTTTCTGACTCAGATTTCAGCAGCAAATAACCTCGAATAAAGCAGGCACTTTTCGGTATTAGAATAGAACGCATATTTTTTATTGGACCATGAACCTCGGCCATCGTAACCTGACAACCTAGAATTGAAAGAGCAGAACGCATTGTTCCAGTTAAGAATTTGTACCTCGGCCATCGAAACCCCTGACAACGCAGAAATTAGTAAAGGGAAAAGTTTTCACAACAACGCCAGGTGCAAATAAATCGACAATTAAGGAAACAACGTTTCTACGTCAAGATACGATTAGAGGTCCTACCAACTTGAAAACCATCATTCACAGCCATACCTAAGAGCACTTCTAGGTAACAGGCCCATTCATCAGCTCGCAATAATACCCGCTATTGCATCAAGACTACGCCGGCTCTCTCATCTCTTCATCTACCAAATGGCCGAGAATAGTAACACGCCGGTTACATTGGTGCCTAGTGACTCCGGATCTGCAATCGCTGGTGTTTCTGCAATTGCTGGTGCTGCCGCGTCAGCATCTGCTTCTTCGTCTTCGTCTGCTTTTTTATTTCTGAGTGTCGTCTCATCTTTGTCTCACCAACTGTCTCGTCCGCTCACTACACACTGTCATCTATAAAATTCCTCTTCTATGTAGCGGTTTATCCCGCGTTTGCCCCCTCATTTCTCCAAATTCTTTTTCACTCAAATTCTGTTCCGCGCTGTGGTGCGAGCCAGCAACCAGGATGTGTGTGCTGCGAGCCGGTCCACAGTATGCGTGTCGTGCACCACAGTCGGCAACCAGGATGTGCGTGCTGAGAAAACAGGAGGTGAATCGTGCAACGCATTGAGGCATGCTGGCCTCCACAATACCGCGGCAGATTGAGTTGAGGCTTTGTACATATGCTTTTGAGGCATTGTACATATGCTTTTGGTATCCGGCTTTATTACCTATTGACTGTTAATCGCTCTGCTTGGTTTGCCAGCACTGTACTGGGAGCCGACAACCAGTTTTTGTGCGCGTAGCGTCGGTGTCAGCCGCGCCCAATTGATGTTTATGTAACGAGCGTTGCAGGCCGGGGGCAGGGTCGTCCCGGTATATAAACCAGACCCCCGATACCTCAGCAGACAGAACTAGCTATTGAACGCCAGTCTGTACATCAAAACGCGAGGTCCGCTTGAAACAACTTATAATACATCTGTAAGTTAACCGACAGACTCTGCCTCAGTGACCGCCGCAAGACTAGACTATCACGTAATATAACGCTTCCAGACTTCATACCATCACCGAAGTCGAAACGTTACAATGGTGCCGTGACCCGGATAAACTACAACAGCTGAGGTGAGCCAAAAGACCAACTACTACCTGAAGTAAGAAGGGAATAGAAGACTAGAAGAATACTGATATATAAGGGAGATGCTTATCGTCAAGCTGGCGAGCCAACAAGTTTTTGAGATCGCCTTATTTCCCATTCACGATAAGCCAGTATTGGTTTCACCAAGCGACTTGGACGCTTTGGATGACGGTTCCTGCATCTGTTGGGACATTCTCAGGACGGTTCTCACCCTCAAGAAGGATTTCGAGGAAATCCGCTTCTTACTCTGCTACCAGCACGTCGAATGGTATTTCAGCCAGAGGAACTTGGATCACGGGTGCATTTGTCACACTAAGCCTTGTATCAAGTGCTGTAAGGGGTGTGGTGCTTGCCACGATTGTGGGTGCCAGCTCACCACCACTTCCCTTGTAGGATTGCACCGCTGTTGTTGTCCAGTGTGCCTACACCATTGCTGTGGACCAGAGGCCGTAGCAATTTCCCTCGATTTCGCACGGGCACGGCACGATTCAGCAATCACCACTAAGAGCTACACCTGCAGACTAAATTGTCCCAGTTTAATACCTCATCTGTGTAAAGATCAAGCCGTCCAAACAGCCACAGTACCGGAAGTAGTGACGCCAAAGAAAAGGAGACAACGAGGTAAGCTACTCGCACCGCCACAAGACCTTCCACCGAACTTCCGCACAAGGGACATCGCTACGTACTTCTCTAAAATCGAAGGAGGCGTACCTGTTGCTCAGCACCCCATCGCGTCAGCACGCATATGCAATAGGCATCCCCCGTTATCACAACTCTCGCAAGAGGAGCTCGCTAAAAGTCCTCGCTTCATCCAATAGAAATATAAAGAGGCACTCTCCCGTCGAGCACTCAAAGTTGCTCGCGTAAATACAAGTTTCTCAGACACAGAAGAGGAGCAGGAGGCACGAGATCTAGACGGCATCATAGCCGAGGAAACCCGTTTAGCAAAGGAAGTCTCATCCATCGCTGGAACAGGAGCAGTCTCATCCACCGCTGGAGCAGGCGCCGTCGCAGGAACAGCCGCAGGAACGTTCCCCAGGACAGTCGCAGAAGCTGTCACAGGAGGAGCACTCGGACCTGTCGCTGTCGGAGCCGTCGGAGCAACCGCTGTAGAAGAAGACGAAAACTGGGATTGAAACCAAAGGAACATAGTGTGTAAAATTGTGTGTATTGTATTATGAACCCCGATTTTGACATGGCCTTGGGACATCGTGCCGAGCAGGCAATGCCACCCCTACCTCCCGACTCCCTTGACACAGAAACAGTAATTGAAATAGGCCGACAACTATTGTATAGTCGACGAGCTGAGAGCTATCTGAAAAACCTAACATCTTTTGACGGACTGACGGCCAAAGGACTGACCGAGTGGATCGAGACGATCGATAAGGTCCACCAAAATTGTAATGAAGACGATCAGACAACCTTGGTAGCCGCCAGCCAGTACCTGACAGGTACGGCTGAGCGATTCTACTATAATTGGACGCGGAACATCAGGCCCTCCGATACGAAATGGTATGACTTCAAACGACTACTCATTGAAGAATATTCAAAATTGAAAGACGCAAATAGTTTGCGCATCCAGCTCTCCCATTCCAAACAGAAAGTGCATGAATTACTCGAACAGTACGGAAACAGGTTCATGACAAACGTTTTCGAAGCCTACGGGCAGCATGCAGATGGCCTCCCTGACATGATCAAAGAAAAACTCATCAGGCATTTTGCAGACGGTCTAAAAAATCAAAGAATCCGCATCGCAATCATCCAAAAGGAGCCCAGAACCATGGCTCACACAATCGAGATCGCTTTGGAAGCAAAGCGAAAGAATCTGATAATCGACCAAAAAGGTGTTTACGTAGATCCTCACCTGCCCGCAGAGGAACCCATGGATGTCAATGCGATCCAGGACATCAAGAAAGAAATAAAAAATGAGGCAATGTCTGTCTTGAAATCTGCTTTAGTCGAAATAAAACTCAAAGTAACGACAACGTCATACCCTCAGGCGAACCAGGTGCCAGAACCATCCAACCCGTCCTACGTACCGAACGCTCTGCAACCACAGGTAAGGAGAACACCGCCCGATCGATATCTGGAAAAACCGCCCCGACAATACGAACGTAACCGTCCGACAACTGACCAAAGAAGGCAAGGTACCCCAATTTGCAGTTTCTGCCATATTGTGGGACACATCCAAAGAAAATGTCATAAACGAATGTACTGGTTGCAGAACAATCAACCACAACAGCAGCAGCCCAGAGGCCAACAGGCACAGGCACCGCAGGGAAACTAGAGTCGCCTCACAGCGAACGAGTGCGAAAGCCACGCATCAACGAGGTAAGTCCCGATTGTCCATATGTCGACATCCACAACAAAATCCGTTTAGATCATTGTTGGATACTGGAGCACATTTCTCACTTATAAATGAGGAATTCCTTGAATTATGTGACGAGAAATACGTAAAACCCGTGAAAAACGAAAGGAACCTAGAACTAGTGTCTGCTACAGGACATAAACTAAAAATACCCAAACAATTTCAGATCAGAATCACCCTTGGCAAAGTGCGCATGTATCGTGATTTTGTCGTTATCAAGGACCTGAGCCGTGACATGATTCTCGGTATAGATTTCTTATCATCCCGCAAAGCCCAATTGGATATCGAAAACATCACAATGACCATAGGGAAGGCTGTCTTTTCATTGAAAAAGAAGAATAATTCAGACTCAGAAAGCGTAACTCTAGTACGATTATCGGAAACAGTGAGCGTGTATCCCCGATCAAACGTCCAAGTCAAGTGTTCAATCACAAGGCAAAAGAAGCCAGGAGATCAGTTTGAGATTTCTCAACTGCATTCCCCCCATGTTTGGCTGACGAACCAGACATTTTGTTGCCCAATGCTATTGTGAAAATAGCCAAAATAAGCATATTCCGTGGGAGATCGTGAATGAAACAGGACGATTTGTTTCCTTTAAAGCAGGGTAAGTTCTTGGTGTTGCTTGGTCATATGCACCAGAAGATGAAGTCGATATACATACGATATCAACTAATGTCAAGGAGAACGAAAAGTCTTTAGACAAAGAGAAATTAGACACTTTCAAATTTAATCACATTACAGACCCAGAGAAGTCCCGTCTAGTAGAGGTGTTAAGTCAAAATTTAGACGTATTCTTCTTGAAGGACAGTGAATTGTCTGTCACAAACGCTTCAGAGATTGACATTGACACAGGAAATCATCCTCCTATTCGGCAAAGACCATATAGACTACCGCTAGCACATCGAGCAATGCTCGATGAACATATCAAAGAAATGCACCATGCAGGAATTATTCGACATAGTAACTCTCCATGGTTATCGCCTGTAATCATTGTACCTAAAAAGGATGGAACAAAGCGTGTATGCATCGGCTTTAGAAAAATTAACGCAGTGGCAATCGTCCAGCACCTAGTATCCCCAATACAGAGGACATTTTGTATGCGTTAGGCAAATCTAAGTACCGTAGCTGCCTAGATCTCAAGTCAGGTTTTTGGAAAGTTAAAGTAAAGGATAAAGATGTTCCAAAAACGGCTTTCTCGACTGGAAATCAATCTTACGAGTTTCTTTCCATGCCATTTGGTTTGGCAGGTGCGCCCGCCTACTTTAACAACCTCATGAACAAGGTACTAGGGAAATAAGTTCCTTTTGTAGAGTTTTCATTGATGACATCATCATTTTCAGTGAGACATTTGAACAGCACCTTCAACATATTCAAATCGTTTGTGACAAATTGAGGAAGGCAAATTTGAAACTAAAAATCTCAAGGTGTGACATTTTGCGTAAAGAATTGAATTATCTAGGTCACGTCATTTCAGATGAAGGAATCTCCGTAGATCTCAACAAAATAGCAGTTATCAAAAACATGCAACCGCCCGCTTCAGTGAAAGAAGTAAGAAGTTTCCTAGGAATGGCATCTTACTACAGAAAGTACGTTTCCCAGTTCAGTAAAATAGCTCGACCCCTCACGATCCTGACAAAGAAAAATGCTAAATTTAAATGGAACAAGGAAGCACAAGCTGCATTCGAAACGCTCAAACAGTGTTTGACCGAAGCACCTATCTTGGCATTTCCCGATATTTCTCAGTCCTTCTAACTGTACACGGACGCAAGTCAGTTTGCAATTGGTTCAGCCTTGATGCAACGTATAGAAGATAAATCAAGGGTCATATAATATGTTTCGCATCAATTTACCGAGGCTCAGCAAAAATGCCCAACAATTGAAAGAGAAGCGTATGCTATCATTTACAGCCTAAAAAATTAAGACCCATTGTGCTAGGAACAGATATCAAAATTTTTACAGATCACAAGCCCCTGAAACATCTGTTCACCAGTGAAATGAGAAATCCGCGTATTAACGTTGGGCAATCATGCTTGGTGAATTCGGCTGCAAAATTGAGTATATCTCTGGACCGCAGAATATCACTGCTGACACGCTCTCTCGATTGCGAAATGGAACACAGGGCGAAGTTCACTTGGAAACAGACAACTTTCATTGGAAAGGCGATGCCAACGTGATAGATACAGCATATTTTGCAAACGACCGTGCAGAATCTTGCAGCGAACCAGAAATTGCAACAGACGATCTGCTAAAGTCCAACGCATTTGAGCACGCCGAGCAGTCAGACTTACAAATGAAAGATAAACAGATTAGCGATTTAATCCAGGCCTGCACCGACAAAAACGTCGCGTCCAAACCTCGTGAGCAATGCTGTTTACAAGATGACCTCTTGTACCACGTCAGTCCAGGGACAAAAACCAGACCCCATACCTGGTTGCAGCTGGTACTGCCGCGCATATTGCGTAAACAAGTACTTGCAGAGCTGCAGGATGGATTCTTTGGAGGTCATTTGGGAATCGAGATGCCAGTGGATAAAGTACAAAAGTCATACTTCTGGCCGGAAATGTTAAAAGATATCAAAAAATATGTCCTGACTTGTGAAACATGCAATCGAAAGAAATTAAAGAAGGAACGCAGGCCCATTCTTGACATGCAAATGCCGAGATTTCCGATGGAGATCATAGGCATTGATACTTGTGGTCCCTATCCTACATCGTCGCGAGGCAACCAATATGTTTGCACATTGGTTGATCATTTTAGTGGTTGGCCAGAGGCTTACGCAATCCCCAACAAACAGGCCGATACAATCGCACGAATCATACTTGAAGAATTCTTGCCTCGACATGGATGTCCCCGTTTGATCATTAGTGACCAAGGAACCGAATACTGCAATGCTGTATTGGATACAGTAATGAAAGAACTTGGTATTGCTAGAATTCATACATCTAGTTATCATGCAACTTCCAATGGAAAGGTAGAACGATTCCATCGAGTCATGAATGAAATGATTGCAAAGAAAATTAATGAGGAACAAGACAATTGGGATCAGGTACTCCATGCTTGTTTAGCTGTCTATCGGACCAGCAAACAGGAGTCAACAAATTACTCGCCTTTCTTCATTCTTCATGGTCGAGATCCAGTTTTAGGCATAGATGGATTACTAAAAGTAAGAGAACATTACACAGGAGAGGATTACGTGCCAATCATGTTCGAACGGTTACACGACGCCTATCAACAGGTAACCGAAAACTTAGAAGAAGCTAGAGAAAGAAACAAAGAATTGATAGCTAAACGATCCACTCCTTCAAAATTCCTCCCCGGAGACGCCGTTTATTATTACGATCCAACCGTAAAGCCTGGGAAATCTACAAAATTAACAACACACTGGAAACCACAGCATCACGTCTTGGCTCAAAAAGGTCCAGAAAACTATGAAATCAAAAATATGATCACAAACAAAACAAAACTGGTCCACTCTGAAAATCTTAGGCATAGAGACACAAACGATATTTGGAGACGGACATATGAAAAGGTGAGCCCTCCCGTACACGTACCCAACAGAGTAAGTAGACCGGAGGAGCCGACCAGAGTTCAGCCAATGAGAGTGGTAAGATTACCCTTCGTTGACAGGACTTGGTACGAGCAACGAGAGCAGAGCCAACAGGATCCAGAACCACTGTCTGACATTATTGTCCCCTTACCCCCGTTACCGGACGAAGGTAAGAATGAAAGACAGCAGTTACATCAAGGATTTCGGAGCTATCCTAATCCTTTGAAGTGTCCTTGTGACGAATCTGATTTACCTACCCATAGGTATAATCTGAGATCCCGACACAAGCCTGACGGCGGATCCGAACCTCCACAGGTTTCCGCTGACCCCTATCGTTATAGAGGTGCCAAACGCCCTGGTTCTAACGAGGACGAAGGCGTTGTAGAAAAGCGACAACGTATCCTTTCGGAATTTTCACAGATGGATCTTGCACATGCAGACATCATCTCTACAAAGCATCAAGAAGATGATGCTTTGTCCAATTGGAATACGTTTGTCAGGAATGCTGCTCTCTTTGTACTAGATGTCTTACCACATCTCTACGTCTAGTCACGGAACACTTCTGTGTTACAGGCGGAATGACATTCATCAGTCAACTCTCTGTCTGGCCCTGCTGCATCGGTCTCGGTGTCATGGCCTCAACTGGCACACCAACGGATCCACAAGATCCCGGCCATCTGTTTATACCGCTCGGAAAGGTCTACCCCAGCTACAGCTCTTGGGCAATAACGATTTCCATGAGCACAACTCCGTACCGTAAACAGCTGAACCATATCTCTTCAATGGCTAAAAACGTACAATATATCTTGGGCAAATTAAAACAAAATTACGCATCAAGCGAAAACGGCTCTGAAACACTGATGTTGGAACATGGCATGAACGTAACGCGTCAATCACTTACGCAGCTCATGCACGAGCATTCGTCCATCAGACGCTTTTATGGTCCGCTTCTGGGAATACATTCAAAGACTCATGTAAAACGTGGTATTATTAATGGAATAGGTTGCGCGATCAATTACTTATTTGGTACAGCAACGGATTCAGAAATAACAATGCTGAACTTGTAAATTCAAAGAAAATGCTTTTGGCTCATACATTCAATGGCACGCTTTCGGTATTAAACTCTACTATAGTTGCGACTAAGACGAACCGTAAGGCATACCGAACCCTACGAGACCAAGTAAACGCTCTGGAGGAAACTTGCCGCAATCTGTACTATAGCCTACGCAACGCTACGGCTATCAAAATTCTATATGCGCTGACCGAAATAGGAGAAGATCTACATTTAGTTACCCGGTGTAAGCAAACGCTACACATTGAACTCCAAGACCTCTCTCAAAAAATTGCTCTCGGTCATGCTGGAATTATCCACCCAAGCCTTCTGCCACCCAGATTCTTCAAAAGAACTCTGAGACAGATCAAAAAGGAATTACCTAGCAACTTTGCTTTACCATATGATACAGTAGATCCATATGTAGAGATGGCAAAGGCTAGGGTAGTCTCCACATCAGATGGATATCACTTCATGTTCTACATTCCACTCCTGCATACTTCGTATGCCTTTGATATTTTTCGATTCTACCCCTACGAGGTACCACATGGTAACCACAACGTGTCCATCCACTATTTGCCGCATGAGCCAAAATACCTCCTAATCTCAGAAAACCGCCAGTTTTACATTCCACCCAATGAAAACGAAATCGAGCCTTGCGTGTTGACTAAAACACCGTATTGCCAGCTCAATGAGCCGGCACACGCAACCACTTCGTCTACATCATGTGCAATAGCCCTTTTTCGGCATTCACGGATCAATGTAGATCAATACTGTGCAACCCGACTAAGGATCACGCGCAATGCTCCTCAAGCACACTATTTGACACAAGGTCAATGGCTTGTGGTGACACCACGACCATTCACCTTGACTATCGTCTGTCAAACGGCCCCAGCGGAACCAACCAAACGTATTGAGAAAACGGTTTCTATTATCACCCTTCAACCGGAATGTTCAGCATCAGGAGACTCGTTTTACCTACCGCCGTATTATGCCCAAGAATCAATTTTAACGTTACCTGCTTTTTCGGCCCAAAACCTCATTGATGAGCACCCGCTGCCCATTTGGAAAACCCCAATGGTCTCGGTCTATTCAAAAAGCAAACGAACCATTAAATGGTACGGAAATCCCTCAATTACCGGACATCAAGTCACAAGGTGTCTCGGCTCCGTAATACTTTGATCAGATCGAAAACAAACCATTGGAGCAAGTACTAACGGATTCTAGCTCTACCACTCAATGGCTATCAACGGTAGTGATAGTAATCATCTCAATACTGATACTGTACTTTACTCTAAAATTTTGCCGCCCGTGCTGTAAGCTGTGTCGGTCCTCCTGTAGACGTCAATCAAGAGATCTAGTGCAACGCAGACGTCAGTTCACATCAGAGCCAGACACCGAGCTGGCTATGATACCGCCGCCGCCGCCTCCGTCCGGCACCGTCACGTTCTGTGACGCTGCACATGTCGCTCCGGAAAGCGAACGTATCTCCCCTGATGACGTTGCTGCTCACCGCGAAAACGTACGTAACGCCGACGTTGCCGCTCATCGCGACAACGTACGCAACGAGGCTTACGCGACCGACGCCGTCCGCCCCGTTCCCATGAACCACCATTCGGTCATAGAATCGGTCATGGCAGAATCCACGACACCTCTCGATCTAGGGACGTACGTGGAACCCAAACCTCCCGGTGGTGCGCCTGCTCATCGTGCACACGCACCCAAACCCCGTGTCGCTCGTCGACAACTGGCCCTGTGAGGCAATGCGGTTTGGCCACCCGTTTGTATAATTGCGTGTGGACGAGTCCCTCGTGGTGTATTCAAGTGACATGTTGTCACTTATCGTGGCATACTCGTGCATTATCGTGATATGCTTGTATCGTGTGTTGTCTGCATCCGTCGTGCTTATCGGCACTTACGCCCTTGGCTTCTGTGCACACGTTGTTTCGATGTAAAAATGTTATTTTATTAGGGGGAGGTGTTGTAGCCGTTTATCCCGCGTTTGCACCCTCATTTCTCCAAATTCTTTTTCACTCAAATTCTGTTTCGCGCTGTGGTGCGAGCCAGCAACCAGCATGTGTGTGCCGCGAGCCGGTAAACAGGATGTGTAATCGTGCGCCGCAGTCGGCAACCAGGATGTGTGTGCTGATAAAACAGGATGTGAAATCGTGCGACGCATTGAGGCATGCTGACCCTCACAATACCGCGGCAGACTGAGTTGAGGTTTTGTACATATGCTTTTTTGTATCCGGCTTTATTACCTATTGACTGTTAATCGCTCTCCTTGGTTTGCCAGCACTGTACTGGGAGCCGACAACCAGTTTTTGTGCGCGTAGCGTCGGTGTCAGCCGCGCCCAATTGATGTTTATGTAACGAGCGTTGCAGGCCGGGGGCAGGGGTTGTCCTGGTATATAAACCAGACCCCCGATACCTCAGCAGGCAGAAACAGCTATTGAACGCCGGTCTGTACATCAAAATGCGAGGTCCGCTTGAAACAACTCATAATACATCTTGTAAGTTAACTGACAGACTCTGCCTCAGTGACCGCCGCAAGACTAGACCATCACGTGACATAACGCTTCAATACTTCATACCACCACCGAAGTCGAAACGTTACAAGAGGTAATGGCTCGTACCTGACCTTAGGTTATCGATATCGAAAATACCGGATTTTTGTCAGAGAACTCGTTGGGGCCATTATGTAATATGAGTTTCAATCGGATAAGTTCGCCCTGCTCCGAATTATGCTATCTTAAACTTTTTTGTGTCAGGTCACTTGACCTGTACTGGTGACCTGACCTGAGATGACCCAGCCTTAAAATTTTGACGAAAGTTGTAAAAATGATCAGGGAAAAGGTATCCCAAGTACGGCGGCGCTACGCACCACCGTTTTTCTGTTTTCTCTGAAAAGCCCCGGGCGGGGGGTATCCGCCCCCGTTAATGCGCGTGTTAACACCCATTGACGTCAGACCAAGCAGAAGACCCGTGCCCCATCAGCCAAATTGATTCAGAATCTAATTCATTCCAACCTTTGAAATTTGCCGCGTCAACAGCATTCGCACTTCTCTGACCTCTTCAGCCGTTCATTCAGGGAAAAGGTATCCCAAGTACGGCGGCGCTACGCACCGCCGTTTTTCTGTTTTCTCTGAAAAGCCCCGGAGGGGCGGGTACCCGCCCCCCCCGTTAATGCGCGTGTTAACACCCATTGACGTCAGACCAAGCAGAAGACCCGTGCCCCATCAGCCAAATTGATTCAGAATCTAATTCATTCCAACCTTTGAAATTTGCCGCGTCAACAGCATTCGCACTTCTCTGACCTCTTCAGCCGTTCATAAGTGGCTAAATAAGCCCGGTTTGGACCGAGCGCCAATGCTGGCGCTGAGAGTGGAAACAACACACCACGAGCAGCTCAGGTGGCAGCCACAGTGTGTGTGTGTGTGTGTGTGTGTGTGTGTGTGTGTGTGTGTGTGTGTGTGTGTGTGTGTGTGTGTGTGTGTGTGTGTGTGTGTGTGTGTGTGTGTGTGTGTGTGTGTGTGTGTGTGTGTGTGTGTGTGTGTGTGTGTGTGTGTGTGTGTGTGTGTGTGTGTGTGTGTGTGTGTGTGTGTGTGTGTGTGTGTGTGTGTGTGTGTGTGTGTGTGTGTGTGTGTGTGTGTGTGTGTGTGTGTGTGTGTGTGTGTGTGTGTGTGTGTGTGTGTGTGTGTGTGTGTGTGTGTGTGTGTGTGCGTGTGCGTGCGTGCGTGCGTGCGTGCGTGCGTGCGTGCGTGCGTGTGTGTTTATAAGCATATATAAACATGTAAGTTTACATGGTACCTGATTATAGATGAATAACCTGTTTCTGTCCAGACCCCTCTACAACAGGCTGGGTGATCGACTTAGAAACAAAATTATCCAATTCGTATTTAGGCTGGGGCAGTGGCGGCGGCTCCGAGACGCTCCATTTCGGCTCAGTTCACCGGTGTTCCCACTACAAATAAACACAGCGGCCGGACAGATGGTCTTCAACCACTACCAAACGCTGTCAGTCCTATCTTCTCTTAGCAAGACGTCTGATCCCCGCCTTGTGAAAAAGTGAGGCGGAACACGGACCCTTCCTGGCATTCATCACAAATTACCTGGACGACCGCCGACTTCTACAGCGCCAGGTAACCGGCCACTATTCTGACCTCACCATCCCAATGTCGGAGCCCCGCGCGGCGGTATCGTGGCCCCGTCGCCAGTCTGTTTACACAGCCGGACCGCACCGCTGTGAGCCAAGTCAGACGGAGCGTCAGCGGCGGACGCACCTTACTGAGACGACATCCAACAAGAATCCAGGAAAGCAGACATGCGACAGCGGACCAAGCCTGCCAAACCAAGATATATACAACTCGAAGACAATATTTATCAAGGAATACAGAAAAAGTTAAGCTGTCACGAAGACAACATTTATAAAGGAGCACAGAAATACCCTAGGATCACATACACTGGAAAAATTATAATTTGACAACGCCTACAAGGTGTCCATGTGAAGCGACCTGAAAAAATGGACCGACGGAGCCTCCAACACTTCATCCGGGGCTTAGAGCGTCTGCCCCTGTGTGGCTAGCTGCACCACCCTGGGTTTTCCTTATCCCAATCCTCATGCTCAACCATTCATATCCTACACCATCTCCTTCCATAATATTCTGATAGTCATCTTCATAGCGATGACACTGGAAGAGCCGCTGCGATGAAGTGGAAATGTTCAATAAACACAAATGCAAATGCAAACAAACACAAATACCATAATTTGCCTCGGGACATCTCCTGCCAGACCATTTTCACCTGCTTAGATTTGAAATTTATTTATATCGTCTTCCTTATTTGGGCCGACAGCGGTGTCCGACACGCACACCTGACAGGCGCTGCCGTCATGCCGTTGCAGAACTATAGGGCTCTGACGGACAAGACAACGGAGCCAGGGACTGATGTGAAGAATTTCGCTGGCTTATCTGTTCCCTTTTCAAAGGCAGAGGCTCCGTAGTTCAGCTCCTTTAATATCATAATACTTCGGCAGATTGATGGGATGGTCTGATGAAACTAATTGAAATTCCTGCCGCTGTGATCCCACGGGTTGTCTTGTAACGCGTTTGTGCTTTTTCTGGCGATCAACTGGCTAGCTTTGGTGTCATCGAGACGGCGCGGAGTTTATATCTCAGCACTCAGAGTTCAGCAGATGACCATGCAGTTCTACATCTCGCGTTCGGCCGTTACCGTTCCCTTGGTGTTTTGTTTTACACTGAGAAAGCACACAGAAATAAGTATACAGGACATGCCACGGAGGGCCCGCGATGCAATGCGTTTCCATCCACTGAAAACGAGAAGCTGTATGGGAAAGTGGTCAGTGCAGGCATTGATGCGTTGAGGGGCAACACTGGTGTATAAGTTGCTGTACAATCTGAGCATCTAGACATCTAACAACGGCAGTTGATGGCATCGCGTCGTTGGGGTGGTGACTGGCACCTTTGCTGGCTACGCGAAGTCAGGTATTGGGAGCCGTCGATCCTTCATCTGGCCGATCGCTGTCGACTCAGACACCTGGGATCAAACTTTCCAAATATGGAGGCGGACAGAGAAGACACACCACCGCAGCCTTGCTGGTGGCGCCTCGGACTACGCCGTGCTGCGCTGAGCAGCAGGAGGGACAACAACATAAGACACAACAGCAAAAGCTAACCGCACACGATGCAATTTGCAATTGTTAAACAGCACAACCTAGAAAGTGTGGGCATTTTGAGAGGCATGAATCATGGCGTAATGCGCCGAATCGCATCGAGGAGGGGCCAGTGTCTACAGCCTGGGGTGGGGGGAAGGGGGAACAGGGGTTCCCTTTGGTGTTGCCAGTCTCGATGAGAGGGAGGTCCTATGGTCCCGCGCACATATCATGGGAAGAAAGTCGGGGAGGGAAACACCACCATACATGTTTATGCATGCTGAGACAACTTGGACTCTCTCGAGGACGCTGTGCTTTCTTCAGGACGCATGGTAATACATCACGTCATTACAGTAATAAATAATAGTAAATCCGTCATTACAGCAATACCATCGGGAACGATGGGGTCCCGGCGATGTCTCTCGAGCACTCTCTTGTAGCTCCGGTGGACGCTGAACGCTGACGGGAGACGCTGAATTCCTCGTAATACTTTTAGCACGCTCCAGCACTATCAAGACCTCGCGCAGACAATGAGGCCCTGGAGATACCTTTCGGGTGCGCTGGCGCTCTGGCGGTGCTTATCGCTGACGTTGAAACGCGCCATGCCCGGGTGGCGGCTCAGAAGAAGTCGACGGCTGCCGCCCCTGACCTGCCCCTGGTCCGGGAACATTCGTAGCATGACGGCCGCAGACGCCTCCAACGCCGCCTCACGGAGCAGGCTGTCGTCCGCAAAACCTGCAGGAGCACGTAGCTGAGCATGATCGGTACTCGAATGTCACAACTACCGACAGCTTTGCAGAGGCTAGCGCACCTTTTACGCATTCACGAGCCCCCGCCATCTTCGACTGCAGTCGAATTAAACCGTATTTTGCTGGTCACTGGTTGTCCCCACAGAGAGCAAATAAACATGCTGGAGTCAACCACACGAAAACCGTGGAAGAAAATCAAATTTCAAGGAAAAATTCGAGAATGATGATCACCAGACACAGAACCTCTAGAGACCCAAGTCATCAAACATAGAAATAAAACCTAAACGCAACCTCAAGCTAGCAGTGCCCTGGCAAGACCATTTGCCACAAGGGGCCATCAAACACAGTGGAGTTGTTTTAGGCTGACCGGAGTGGCTTTGGAGAATACAAAAGGGGATCCTTTGCAACCAAGTATCAAAAACCGACGTAGGAAAATAAACCCTCATCCTACCAGGAAGACAGGGGTCAATTCTACCCCGCCCCCTCTCCGCTCGCCCTCCATATTTTTGGACATTGAACACAAATGGTTCGGATTGGAGGGAAGCCGCCCGGGATGTGTGAGATAACTTCAAATTCACACATATTGGCCACATTCCAAGTCTGAATCGTGCCAGGTAAATGAGATAGTGATATTTCCCAAAGGCTTGAACGACATGTTAGCTGTCCTCCTCGCAGCGCCTGATCTACGAACAGAAATATGACACGGGCCGGATACTTACTTAGGTTCCACGCTTCCATATACATCAAAATTGAAAAAGAGCGCAGACAGACCTGGTCCCTTTAATTTCACCCACACATTTTCATATTTCAGCCACGTTGTGAAGAAATCGACAAATGTGGTAACCAGTCAATGCGAAAGGCAACAAGGAGCCGAAGTCCGATGAGTTTTTGGTTCATGAGGGAAAGTTGTCAGCAGCAGGCTGAGTATAGGCCAGCCACCCCACTTCTTTACCGGTGGTGTTACAGGTGTTACGCTTATACAGGCTTGAATGCACTTGGCTTGATGACGCTTGAGCATATGACACATGATACAGACTTCATGTGGCTCCAAGTAATTGAGGCACCCCCGTGTCAAAATTTTCTGTTGTATAATGAGAAAATGGCGTGCCTTTGCGCCTGTTGCATTAAACGAAGTATTTATCACCTAGGGATTTTCCATTTTTGTGGTCGAACAGGGCTCCTGATTTGCGGTGTTACAATTCCACAAAATTGTGTAAGTTATTGATAATCAGCCGGAAGGATGTGATACCTTTCACAGTTATTTTTTCAAAACACCAACGAAGGACAGCAGGCCCTTTAAAGATAAAACAAGGTCACTGGCCATGAATACCTTAACCAGTGTAAATTAACACACCTGTTGACGTATGCAGCAAGGCATCATCTCCCGAGAACATGGATGGTCCTCAGCTGGTTCTCTGATGTTTGACCTGTCCAGGTCAGTCAAGATCAGCGACCTGGAACGATCACGTCATCAGTGACCTGGAATGATCACATCATCACCGTTTTTACCATATTGAAAAGACACAGGTGAACATCATCATGTATTTCTCACACTTCCACACAAATGAGGTGGCTTTTAAAGTGTCATCGCAATGAGTATAAAGTGATTATAAACTATGGAAGGAGATGGTAAGGATGAGGAAAAGTGAGGATCAAGAGGATGGGATTCTACCTGGAGGGGTCGCTGCAGCCACAGGCGCATGCGCTCACTGCCTCCAGGTAGAGTAAGGATAAGGATAAAGATTAGGTACCGGTAAAAAAACACACACACACAATCGCACACACACTTCAAACATTTAAACTAAAATAATATGAGGATGAAAATGTTCGATTTTTCGGCTCCCTTGCAGAGACAAAGAAAGAAAGACAGAAGCAAACAAACAAGGAAAAAGAAAAAGAGGGGGGATAGACAGAGAGAGAGAGAAAAGAGAAGAGAGAAGAGAGAGAAGAGAGAGAAGAGAGAGAAGAGAGAAGAGAGAGAGAAGAGAGAAGAGAGAGAGAGAGAGAGAGAGAGAGAGAGAGAGAGAGAGAGAGAGAGAGAGAGAGAGAGCAAGAGAGCAAGAGAGCAAGAGAACAAGAGAGCAAGAGAGCAAGAGAGCAAGGGAGCAAGAGAGCAAGAGAACAACAGAGCAGGAGAGCAAGAGGGCAAGAGAGCAAGAGAGCAAATGTGCAAGAGAGCCAAAGAACCAGAGAACCAGAGCCAGAGAGCAAGAGAGCAGGAGAGCAATAGAAAAAGAGCAATAGACAAAGAGCACAAGAGCAAGAGAGCAAGAGAGCAAAAGAGCAAGAGAGCAAAAGAGCAAAAGTGCAAGAGAGCCACAGAACCAGAGCCAGAGAGCAAGAGAACAAGAGAGCAAGAGAGCAGGAGAGCAATAGAGCAAGAGAGCAGGAGAGCAATAGAGCAATAGAAAAAGAGCAATAGAAAAAGAGAGCAAGAGGGCAGGAGAGCAATAGAGTAATAAAAAAGAGAGCAAGAGAGAGGTGAAGGAAAACAGACACAACAAATAAAAAATTGCCAAAACAGAACAGAAAATGCAAAAGAAACAAAATGAAGAAATTGAAGTCAAAATTAATAATGAAGTACCATACTGAATTAGCTAACAATGCCAGATGATATTAGCCACCAGAAAAAGAACTGCAAAACAGAAGCAACTGAAAGCAACTGACAGAACAGAAAATGTAAAGGCAAAATATATGTAGAGAAGATAAGGATGCATCAAAACACACTTAAGAACAAAAACACAACAGTAAATTTTTAAGCCTAATGTAAGGTTAAGGTTAAAATCCCACATAAGTGAAATCCAAGACTAGATGAAAAAAAGAAAAAAGTAAAGCTCATTGGAAGCTTCTTTTGACAAAACTTCAGCCAAAAGAAACAGAAAACCAGCAGCTAGTGACTAAGCACACACATGTCAGGCAAGAAAAATAGCGTAGGAATGCTGAGATAAAGTAGAGAAGCCCTCAATGAATCAAAGGAGGACCAAGTGTGATATACACAAAATAAGATAAATTTAAGCCTAATATGTTAAATAGCCTAATATATAAATATGTTTAATATGCAGATAGAATAAACAAAATAAGATAAAATAAATGAAGAAGACAAAACATAATAAGCAAAAACACAACCATGCAGGCTCTCAGCCCTCGTGACAAAAATAACTAGTTTGATACCATTTCTAGAAGTCACGATATGGCAAAATCTTGTTTAAATACAGAACCATATGCAGAAAATTCCACTCAGATTAAAAGTCATTTTTCTAGCACTATACTTGCTCAAATGCTCACCTACTTGAAACTTAAGAGGCTAAATGAGAATGGAGAGATCATTTAATTGTGGAAATTTTAAGAACATCACTGCGCCACACAGAACATTGCAATTGTTTCACAACAACTTTCTGTGCTGAACCATTAGAATTTTTGATGATTGAGAAGATACTGTTTAAATGGTTTCAGCTGGTTTGGATCATATATTGATATCATATAAGATGTGACCTCTCAAGGCCACCAATTGACCAAAGGTAAAATATGATATCAATATACCATTGAAGAGTTCAGGGCATGAGCAGCATGTGGCAATTTACCGCACCTTTCTAGGTTGCCATACGGTCAATGGGCGCTCAGTTCGAAATAGAGAAATCAATAAATAATTAAAATAACTCATGAACAATTACACCCAACCTCCAAACACCAACACCCCACCATCCACCTAACAAGTGGTACGTGCGTCGTCGTTCGTCGCTGGAGAGCAAAGAACCAGGGCAGTTGAATAAGGGGTACTTCAAAGTTTTGTACCCAAAGCGATCAGAATCATAGTTTAGTACCAGTTTTAGTATAGTATACTAGGAATATGCCAAAAATAATACTAGTTTATACATTGATATAAGGTAAACACAAACGGCTGCAGCTGGTGACTGTGATATTTGTTTGTACCCAAAACAGGATGGAGAAGCAGTGCATCACATATGCTATTCGAATTATTTTTCGTGTTGTTTTGTCATGTCGGTATTGAGCAGAGGTGCGATGTCGGCCAGTAGCGTACGCGACCAGTAAATTAATACGACTACGTAGCGGGTATAAGCGGATCCAGGGTCGCAGATCGGAGGGGCATGTTACGGGGGGGCGCCATCCAGATCAAGGGGGCGGCACTTTTGGCCGACAAAACCTATCATGTGGATGTCAAATTCTATAGCGGCGCGCCGATTCTTGCATCGGGGGAGGGGGTGCAGTGACATTTCAGGGGGCACCATCAACCCCACAGAGCACCGCCATGAACATTTGAGAGGACGACGAGGGTTGATTCATTGTCCCTTTTATTAGGACAGGGGCGGATCTAGGCCATACGTTTGGGGAAGGCAATCTCAGGAAACATTACGAACATGGTGTCGTTTCGATGACAATCGGCTGAAAGTGGGTACAATTCAGCCACTTTGGGGACCATGGCAGGGGCGGATGCAGAATTTTCTCAAAAAGAGGCTCGGTTTTCAATTGTAGGGGCCCCCGCTCGTGGTTTTCATTTTTCATAAATTGGGCGTTAAAAGTGAATAAATCATCAGGGTGGTGTGTATTTAAACGTACTTATTAAATGAAGTTAGATACTTTTGGGGGACTCCAGGCCAGCTATTGGGACCCCCGAGACCAGTATCCGTGGCGTTTGGGCTCCTTGAATTTACCTAAGAAACGCCCACTGAAAATAAAGGGAGCCCCCTGCTTCCCCTAGCGGAAATTAAATGTTGAAAAAATATTGCAGCAATATTGATCCTAATATTGCCGAAATATTGAAATGTTAGCCACTAAAAATATTTTAGCAATATTGTTCCAAAATATTGGATCGATATTTATACCAAATATTGCCCCAACATTAGCCCTTAATATCGATATAATATCGATACCAATATTGATCCAATATTGAGACCATTATTGTTGCAATATTGAGACCAATATTGATCAATATTGAGACCAATATTGATACAATATTGAGACCAATATTGATGCAATATTGAGACCAATAGTGATACAATATTGAGACCAATATTGATGCAATATTGAGACCAATAGTGATACAATATTGAGTCCAATATTGATGCAATATTGAGACCAATATTGATGCAATATTGAGACCAATATTGATGCAATATTGAGACCAATATGGATGCAATATTGAGACCAATATTGATGCAATATTGAGGCTAATATTGAGGAAACATTGACCTCAATATTTGCACAATATTGGGACCAATATCGACACAATGTTCGGACGAATATTGACACAATATTGGAAGCAATATTACACAATATTGAGACCAATATTGCTGCAATGTTAGCTTCTCAGATTTCATTCATGAAAAATTCATTCAAAAATTAATTCATGAATATGAATATTGAATCTGAATATTGAATCAATGTTTGAATAATTAATACACTATTCCAGTATGTGATGTCAGTATTGCACGATAATAGTGCAATAACATTTTATTTGAACATTTGATCAATATTATTTTAATTCCTGGGAATATCGACGGAATAGGTATTAAGAGCAATATAAAAATATTGCTTTCTTATATTTTGCATTACATTGATATGGGATCATTATCTCGGTCGATAATAAATACATTAAGATTAGTCGTAATGTATATTATGCATTCATTCTGGGCAAAATAAATACGCACATTAAAGGGAATGTGGCACCTTCACAACGTGATTTTAACTGAGATAGCCAAGTTGTAAAGCAGGTCGGAAAACCCGGTACTCCATATTTCATTTGTCTTGGAACTCGATATTTCCGTAGAAAAAAGCTAAAACCTACCTGAACCAGCCCCCTCAGCCCCCGTCGACGGCGGCCATTGTTGTGAGCTACTGGTGTGACGACATATGCTGACATCACGATGAGCATCAGCCAATCGAAGCCCTTGAAGCGTTTCAAGCATGATAGTGGTTGCCAGATCGTGACATCATCCACAGTCTGATATTTATTTCTTTTTCTAGAGGAGTATTTTTAAAAACCAAATATTGGGCTTATTGTACATTTCTCAGAGAAATCATGAGTGGTTTCATTATTTTTGACTAAAAGTACGCCTAATTACACTAAATTCCAGGATTCGACCAAGGTGCCACATTCCCTTTAATAAAACGCATCCACAAACCTTCAAGAACATGTGCGAATGAATGTATCATATGAATGATTATTTCCTTGGCTAACATATAAAATGATGATTATTGGCTAACATTGCCAGGTCACACAACAGGAGATGCCGTTGGTGCCATTTCCGCATTCCCTCCTCATGCCTCCTGCACGCTGGTTCCAGCAGAGATCTGTCAGAGCAGAGCACCAATTGGTATAATCGAATATGCGTCTTCTGTCAAGTTGGTCTGTGAGTTTGAAACATACCTATCTGCTTTAAAGGTATATTAAACAGAAGTGGGAGACTTCGCGTCAAACGCTTCTTAAATAAAAAAATATAGGGCCCCAATTTCTTTGCATGATCTAAGGTAACGCCCGCCCTCACATGCGGGAAGGAGCGGACCAAAGTACGCAAGGAAAAGTTCTTGCAGCTAAGTACCAACACCTAACATACGTAGGGAAAATATACACAAGGGAAAACGTATACGGTATTATTTAAGTAACTACTGTAAATTCTCCTTTTGATCGGGTTTGCACTGGGTGTAGAAGGGACTTTTATCAGTCTATAAATAATAACTGCGTCCTTTTTAACAAATATGAACGTTAACATAAGTTAAGACATTGAAAAATTGGACGATAGGCCAAAACTTTTTAACAGCTTAACAAACTGAATCAGTTATATAAACAACGAGGGAATTACACTTCATATAGTTAAAATAATATAGTCGACTCAAATAGGAACACCTTGCCCAAACAACCAAAAATACAAATAATATTTTTATCTGTGCCATCGTTTTTCAAACGTAAAACCAGTGAACATCGAAATATGATTTACATCTCAAACTCCATTCTTTACCAGTGTTAGAGCGACAAAAAGCAGAAATTTACATCCATCGACCTGGATAAAATGACGTTAAAAGTGTACAAAGCACGTAAGGTCAAATGTTGAAGCATGTAAGGGTAAAAGTTTGTGAGATATTAAATCCAAATGCCAAAATGTATGTAACTAACATCTATTAACTACCTGACCTTAATTAACCACTATTGTGCTCTATGTACAATTATTGTACATGGAGCACAATCGTGCCGCATTTGGCAGAAGGGTAGAATGTGCGTCATGCAATATTGCGCAGCGTAGAATGACATGATTAAAAAACTTTTGTTGATAGTTGTCATGACTGTATTAATGCTCTATTAATACTCACTACTTGCCATTAACACGCACCCCGCTGGAGGGGGGGCGAAATTCGCCCTCTCTCCTGGTTTTCCCCAGATAACGCAAAAACGAAGAGACTCAGAACAACGAAACTTACAGTACCTTAGCCCTGATTAATTTTACACATGTGACCAAATTTTTTAGGTAAGGTTCTATCAGGCCAAGGCGCTATTCAAGGTCAAGTGACCCGACCTCAAAACCTAAAATCACGAGTTTGAAGCGGCGCCCAGGGAACATCAGCGAACCGATCAGTTTGAAACTTTCACAATATGATGAGATCATTAGGGTCTACAAAATCTGCAGTCTCGGAATTTCGATATTGATGACCCAAGGTGGGGTCAATTTTTGGTCACCCCATTATGTCAATGGTGAAAAATAGAATTGGCTCATTGTCACTAAATACTGGATAGATAGAGCTGAAAATCCTCAAACCGTCTATTATTACCACGATCTTGACCATAAAGTTGAGTTTTTGAGCATCTGACCTCTCAAAGGCCATGTCAGATCACAGGAGCATAGAGTGATTGTTTTGCCAATAGCTTCTTACTGAATTGCGATAAAGCTCTAATTATGCTTTCATTGTGCTTATATTGTCACGGGGAGTCTATTGATATGCAACATGACCATACCAGGTCACTCTGTGACCCTGACCTAGCTCGAGGTCAGGTCATTTTCACCATTTGACCTAGTAAGGTCATATTATACATCATTCGATTTGCCGCGATAAGAGGAAGCCAATGATGCATAAATATTTGCTCTAGCTACCCTGAGGACAGATCTAGAGAGAGAAACGTACACTGCTCTGTTGTAAGCCTATGGAACCTTCTTTGACCTATGCTGACCTCAATTTTGACATGACAACAATTTTTCGTATAAAATTATTTCGTCTTGTCAAGAGCTTTCGAACGCCGCCCGTTTTTTAGCTTTCGTAGGAATTGAGATACGGAGGGGCGGGGGGGCGAAAAACGCCCCCCTTAGCGGGGCGCGTCATGCCAGGGACCCCAGCGGGGCGCGTGTAAGATCAAATAACAGCCAGAGCGGCAAAATATCTGTGAGTGGTAGCATGAGGTCTTGGACCGGACCTTAAAGGTGACTTGATGTCGTAAGTTCATACAAATTGGACCCAAGTTCTCGAAACGACCCACGTGCGGATTTAATCGCGAGATTCTACAAGGGGAAACCCCGCGCAAAACATCCCTTGAAAAAACATCAGGATTTCCTGATGGCCTGGGTGGTCTGATGGTTTTTGTGGAAAATTTAAACAGATCGGCAGATGGTTTCTGATGGTCTGGTGGTCCCTGATGGCTTCTGGTGGTTTCTGATGATATCTGGTGGTTTCTGATGGTTTCTGGTGGTCATTTCCTGGTGGTTTCTGGTGGCCTGATGGCTTCTGGTGGTCGAGTTCTGATGGTTTCTGGTGGTAATTTTCTGATGGTTTCTGGTGGTCGTTTTCTGATGGTTTCTGATGGTCAATTTCTGATGGTTTCTGGTGGTCGTTTTCTGATGGTTTCTGGTGGTCGTTTTCTGATGGTTTTTGGTGGTCATTTTTGGTTGGTTTCTGGAAGTCGTTTTCTGATGGTTTCTGGTGGTCTTTTTCCGGTGGTATGATGGCTTCCAGCATTCTGTGATTCCAGCGGTCAGCGGTTTCAAGCAAACCACTACATGTGGTCTTCCAAAGATCCCCCTCCCCCTTCGTAACATGTAACTCTAGGTATTTTAACGGCAGTGTTAACGAAGTCGCGGTGAGCAGGAGTCGCGGTGAGCATTTAGGTATCTGTCGAAGACGAAAACCGCGTCGATATGAACAATATCACCAGAATGTTTATAAATCCTTTACAAACAGAGATGTAACCAGGCTTTTCAGATCCGCTGCAAACAAAAATACAATTTTCTTAATAAAATCAAGCAGTCAAAGCAAGGAAGTCTGGGCGGGTTATTCGAATGTGGCCCGAATGGGTACTCACTCACGCCGGAGATGCGTTGCGTTGCAGCAGAATAACTCGGATGTTTGATAGGGTGGCAGCTCCTCGTGTCGTATCTGCATTGTATGGTTTTACGTCCATACAAGAATATTGCAGAATAAAACACCATCAGGTTAAAACAGTACATACAAATTGTAAGAAAGTTCCCGCGGCAGAGAGAGAGTGGAAGAAAAACATATGCAGCAAAACGGTAAAAAAACACACACACGGTAAAAAACACTCGCACACGGTAAAAAACACTCGCACACGGTAAAAACACTCGCACACGGGTAAAAGCAGTCGGAGACGATGTGTATCGCTTATATATGGGATGATCCTCACATTCTGATAACGACCGTCGACCCCACCCCCGCCCCGACCAGAGGACGCAACTCACGAATAATGAGCCACATTTTCCACATCTTCCCTATTCTGTCTTAACCCGCGCGGGGCTGGGGGGGGTAAATTTTACCGCCCCCTCGCGAATTTTTGCGACATCTTAAAAACGGCGGCGCGCAGGGCCGCCAAATTTTTAGTACCTTTTTTACATAAATTTTACACATTTCTGCCAAATGAAAATAAAATCGGTTGAAAACTTTTCGAGAAATAAGCAAAAATGTGACGTCACTACAGGCGATTTTTGTACCAAATTCGCGCAATGTTTAAAGAGCTGCTGAAGCTACAGTTCTGAACCGATTTCCAATTTTCTTGCATCAAACAATAGGCATTATTGTGGTCTTCAAAATGGCTATCTCGGATTTTCAAAATTTTGGTTTTGGAAAAAAATATTAAAAAAAAAATTTTTTTGGGAAAGTTACAAAATTTTTAAAATTTTCAAGATTTTTCAAAAACCGGAATTTATTTGGTAAAACACCATACAGTGCATATGCATGACAAATTTTTAGTCTCTAGCTTTATAACTTTAGCCTGGAGAGCTGCGAAAGCTCAGCGACTCACGCTCTGATTTTTAGGGCTGATCAATACTGTCTTTATTTAGTGAATCATAGTGACCCAGGATGACCCAGGATGACCTCGTACACGCTTTACACTACTTTTATAGTGTTCCTGAGACAAAACAGGTCCAAAATCATGTGTAATTTGGCAAAAAGTATGAACTTAAAAAGTTGACCTCTGATGACCTATCTTGACCCCGGCTGTGCAAGTTGAGACCAGAGTATTTCAGATATGATTCTCTGAACATCATAGCTGAATTCTGCATGCAAAATGGCTCACGAACATGTATCGCATGACCACATTTGGATACAAAAATATGGTGACCTTTAGTGACCTCATCTTGACCTGACCCGGTCATGCCACCAGCCTAACGGTCTCAAAGCACCTTGCTGCATTCAAGTGAAGGCTTTCCATGAAGTATGAAGCTCATAGCTTCCATTGCCTGATCTCCGTAGCATTGCAGCCTCAAAAACCACGCTTTTTACAGCTGACCTCAGTTTGACCTTGACCTTGACCTCGAACTTTAAATAAAGTACATGTTTTTAGTTGTTCGTGATAAGATCTTTCGATTGGCGTTTGAATTTTCCAAATCGGACCATTAGTTTGGGAGATAACAGGAGGTAAAATTTACACCCCCCAGCCCCGCGCGTTCGGCTGGAGACCACAGCCCCGCGCGGGTTAAGTCCTACCTTACATTGTTAACCAATGCAACGCAGTTCGGTCAGGGCCTACTATTAGCGATGCACCCAACAGTAAATATCCTCATAACTTACGGACTCCTCGTAGTCCTCGTCACAGTATGACCACTCCACCTCGACCAGTTTCCTTCTGCGACTGACTGCCCCGCCATCCAAAACGGAATGCGGCCATACAAAAGACAGCCGTCCCCGCGCAACCGCCCGAGGCGCGGTCGGGTGCGGAGGGGAGACGCGGCGCCGGCAGCGCGCTCCCGAGCCGCGGCGCGAGAGGGGTGGATACGCTGCAGGGCAGGGCAGAGCATAACAACGAACTCTCTTACCTGCTCCCATAGCCATTCGCTTCTTCGTTTCTTCTTTTGAAAATACAGCATTTGGAACCATAAGTATTAGATTTAAGAATATATATATTAAGTTTTTTTTAATACGCAAGATTGGACAGACGGGGCTACCTCACCATCAGGATGACCACCAGAAACCATTAGACCTTCAGATACTGACCACCAGGCCACCATGGTGACCATCAGACCATCAAACATTGACCACCAGAAACCGCCAGACCATCAGACACTGACCACCAGACCAGCAGGAATCACCACCAGAAGCCACCAGGCAGACCACCAGACCATCAGGATGACCACCAGAAACCACCAGGCAGACCACCAAACCATCAGGATGACCACCAGAAACCACCATGCAGACCACCAGACCATCAGAGTGACCACCAGAAACCATCAGAAACCATCAGAAACCACCAGAAACCACCAGACCACCAGGAAAATCCTGACTGTTTTTTTTAAAGGCATGTAAGTTCCGCGCACCGGGAGTGAATGATTAACTACCCCTGTCAAGTGTTAAAAAGGAAATGCAAAAAATTAAGTTCTAGGACTAATAAAATACCGATGAATCGGTTTCTCGACATGCTCTATCACATGGCTATCTTCAGTTAAAATCCCATTATGAAGGTGCCACATTCCCTTTAATAATAGCAATAGTGGAAGAGCGGAATAACATCGCGGTCTTCCAATTTTCACAAAGTAGCGCTGATAGCGGCATCAGCTTGCCAGTGTCGCGACTTATGCTATCTTAAACTTTTTTTTAGGCCAGGTCACTTGACCTGTAATGGTGACGCTGATAGCGGCATCAGCTTGCCAGTGTCGCAATAGTAGCGGTTGCAAACAATTTGGTAGCCCCGCCCACCTCTGTTGTCAACACTATTCCACCGGTGGGATATCTCGCGCAATTTCAGAGACACTAACAGCATTTTAGCACCGTATTAGGTCCGATCTAGAGCGAGCCCCAGCTACTTATGGCAGTAATACATGGTGGAAGTCCGATACCAAGTGGGATTTTCCTACCATTTCCTTTCCAACCACGTGGGAGAACCATATCATTTCCCATTTCCTTACGACCATCTATACATGGAAAAGATGCTGATCCCAATAAGGATTCCCCAATTATTTCCTGAGCATGTATAACATTTCCAGAGCTCATCGCATCTTCTAAAAGAGAAACATATTCGTTAACGTATGCTTCGAACGTTTTAAGTCCAAAACGTAATTCTCCACAGTCAACGGCAACAACAACATGACACTGGAAGCTTTGCCGTTCGCAGCTGGCCCGTTCCAAAAATTATAAATTCAATAATGCGACCCAGTGGCGGATCCAGGGGGGGAAATTGCATTTGCCCCTCCCCCAAAATGGAAAGCTCGGGGCAAAACTGATTTGCCCCCCCCAAAGCGATCGACCTCTTTTTTCCCCGACTACTTTTTAGTTAACACGCGCATTGACGTGGGTCTGAGCCACCTTCGCTTTGACGGGGGCGGGTACCCGCCCCGCCCCCTACGATATCAAGAACCACGGTAGGTAGCGAAAAACGGTAAACGGCGTTGGGTAGCCCATCCACTTCTCCATCGAAAATATTTGAACCATTTTTTCAAGTCACATTTAAGGTCACAGGAGGTCAAAACATGCCGTCATAAGGATAACATGTAAGTTAAGTTTTTTGGCCATTACATCTAAATAAGTAAAGATAGAGCAGAACGACTTGAACTACACGAGTCCTCGCAGCAAGCCGAATCGAATGATATATAATTCGACATTGCTAGGTCAAATCAAGGATTTGACCTGACCTGAGGTCAGGTCAGGATCAAATTATATAAAATGCATATCATTAGAACCACAAAGCCAAGGCGAGTCTAATTCAGGTAAAATAAACGCTGTATCACCATCCGTTACTGAGTTATTCAGTAAAAACAATGTTTCCCTTGTATTTCCAATGAAAAGGTCATGCCTCGTACCTCACCTTAGATCTCGATATCAAAAATACCGGAACATATTTTAGAGAACTCGGTGGTCCCATTATGTGATATGAGTTTCAATCGGATAAGTTCACCCTGCTCCAACTTATGCTATCATAAACTTTTTTGAGGTCAGGTCACTTGACCTGTACTGGTGACCTGACCTGAGATGACCTAACCTTAAATTTGTTTACAGAAGTTGTAAAAATGATGAGGGAAAATGTGTGCCAAGTACGGCGGCGCGTAGCGCCGCCGTTTTTCTGCTCTCTCCGAAAAACCCCAGGGGCGGCGGGTAACCGCCCCCCGTCAATGCGCGTGTTAAAGGGAATGTGGCACCTTCACAACGTGATTTTAACTGAGATAGCCAAGTTGTAAAGCAGGTCGGAAAACCCGGTACTCCATATTTCATTTGTCTCGGAACTCGATATTTTCGTAGAAAAAAACTAAAACCTACCTGACACCAGCCCCCCTAAGCCCCCCGTCGCCGGCGGCCATTGTTGTGAGCTACTGGTGTGACGACATATGCTGACGTCACGATGAGCATCAGCCAATTGAATCCCTTGAAGCGTTTCAAGTATGGTAGTGGTTGCCAGATCGTGACATCATCCAAAGGCTGATATTTATTTCTTTTTCTAGAGGAGTATTTTTAAAACCAAATATTGAGCTCATTGTACATTTTTGAGAGAAATCGTGAGTGGTTTCATTATTTTTGACTAAAAGTACGCCTAATAACACTAAGTTCCAGGATTCGACCAAGGTGCCACGTTCCCTTTAATAATCAATATTTAGGTGTTTTAACTCTCAACTTCAAACAGAACCAGTTAAGTTTAGTGTAAATATTGGGCCTGGGATAGGAAAAAATTATCTTGAGCCCACATTTTCCACCCTGTGACGTTTTTTTCTTTTTTCCTCAAATACCAAAAATTTTACCAGCGAATCTGTAGCGCAAATTTGCACTTCGGGACGTTTTTTTCGCTTTTCAACTTTCGTTTGCCCCTCCCAAACCGACCGGCTAGGTCCGCCACTGATGCGACCAGTGAAATTTCAACTTAAATAGGCAAAGTAGCTCACCACAATATCATAAGGTATCTAAATAGAAGCCACTGCACTGGCGCTTCAAGGAAAGCAACACTGAAAATGTAAAAATGCCGAAAGAGGACGTTGAATGCTCTTTCCTCGGTTATTCACCGGGAAGGATGGTCAAGAGATGAAGCTCAAGTCAAGTAAACGGTTCCAAAAATAGGCGAGTAAAAATTATTATTCAAGGCAGATACAAACGTTTTTTTTTTAGCAGGGCCCACATCGAGCATATTTTTTCCTTATTCATATCGGGCAATGAGAAGTGAGCGAATGGGCAGAAATCAGCATTACGCACATACATTCAACATTACATGTAAGCTCTCATCAAATAATAAAGCAAATTGAAAATACATAATTTATTGATAAATGGGTTTTCGGAATGCCTCTTCACTGTTAGCGCTCTCAGCTAGTATGGCTGAGTAATTAACGGCCGAGCTAGGCCGGGTTAATTTTTCTAATAAATCGAATAAAAGCCCAGTGTATTTGGATGTGTACTATCAGGAAAGTCCTTGTATTTGGCATGGGCGGATCCAGGATTTTCTCAAGGAGGGGGCGAATTCAATATTTGGGGGCCCGTTGTTTGAGGAGGGGCCCTGCGACCTGGGGGCCGGGAAAAAACGTTAACTGTGATGGAAATCAGCTTTTAAAAATATATTGGCACCAGATTGGCTCAGGGGCACCAAACTAGCTCAGGGGACACTGGAATAGCTCAGAGGGCATCAGATGGGCTCAGGAGGCACAATGATGGCTGAGGAGGCACCAGATCGACTTAGGGACATTAGTTTAGCTCAGGGGGCAACATATCTGCTCAGGGGGCACCAGATCGATCAGCCAGCGGGCCAGATCCCCTCCTAGCCCCAAGACCCCAGCAGAACAGAGTAGGGGTCTAGATTAGCTGAAGGAACACAATATCAGCTCAGGGTTCACCAGACCAGCTCAAGGGGCACTATATCATCTAAGGAAACATCAACAACTAGCTCAGGGGCACCTGATCAGCTTAAGAGGCACCATATTGGTTCAGGGGACAGTAGATCAACTCCGGGAGGCGTGAGATCAGCTCAGGGGACCCAGATCAGCTCAAGGGGCACTAAAACAGCTAATAGAGCACCAGGCAAACTCGGAGGCATCAGACTAACTCGGAGAACATTAGATAGGTTCAAGAGGCACAATGATTTGCTCAGGGGGCACCAGATTGATTCAGGGGGCACCCGATCAGCTTAGAGGGCACGTGATCAGCTCAAGGGGCCAGAACCAGCTCAGTGGGCACTAGATGAGCTCAAGGGGCACCAAATGAGCTCTGCCCGTACGATTATTGGTAACGGTGAGGCATTAGCTGGACACGAATTACGTGCCTACACTCTTCCTGGGTGCTTGGAAAGGCAACAGAATGCCCTAGCTGACCAAACAATGTATTAAATTGTCAAAAAATAGTCTTAATCGCTAAATGCAGTCTAGTTGCATCTAGGTTCAACGCCGTATGACACTAAATTTTGAGCGGCACAGCCCAAACGGGGTACACCGCCTAGCACCAAAGGGCACTTCGGCACCGATGGGGGCAAGTGCCCCTTGTGCCCCTGGATCCGCCCCTGGTATTTGGATGTTTACTATCAGGATTTATGCTATATGAATTAAGATGAGCGGTAACATTAAAAAATGAGAATTTTTCTCTACAGAATAACAACGAGTAAGGCAATACCAGAGGAACTATTTCCTATTAAATCACTGGACGAATCGCCTCCGTAGATTACGTCTTGTATAATTTATATGATAGAATTCAATATAAAAATGCAAATAACACGTGCACGTATGTCAAAAATGAAATGACCTTGTAGAAATGGTAATACGGGGAGGTTGCAATATCCCGCACACATCATTTGGTCCCTCCCAAAACTTTCGGCAGGGTACGCAAGAAGCTGAATGTGTCCATACAAGTTTAGAGATCTTGTCGATAGGTACAACATACCAATTTAGCGTGAAAAATAGAATATTAGAGACGGTTGACTAGCCTAGACAGCTAAAGGCGGTGGAACTGGGGGGGGGTGCACCGGGCACGGTGCCCCTCCTTCACTTAATCAGAAATTTTAACACTAACCCCATGGCGTTGACTGGAAAAAATTGGTTGAAAAGTCCGTGGTGCCCCTTCCCCCTTAAATTCGGACGTTCCGCCGTCACAGAGCTAAGTGCCGTCTTTAAATACAAAAAACAAGCAGGTACTCTAACGACTTAAACATGAAAAATCCAATTTTTGCAAATACAACGCTATTGTTCTCTTCACCAGTGCCATCATGCTGCCGCATATACAGAGTGCTGCTGACACAGATTAGTTGTAGATTGCCGAGTCCTGTGTAACGAGAGACGTTTTTGAGAAAAATAAGAATAAGAATTCAGTTAAGACTGCTTCTTCTGCTGTGTTTGTTCTGCAGCCACAACATAAGAGTGCAAAAGGTCTGTATGGAATAAATGCAAGAAGTTTGCAGGAAGGGCATCAGCGTCATAAGCTTCAGAAATCAAGATTTTATCACCGCAGTAGTGAAATAATCATTCCTACTACTCCCGTACCTTCCCACATAACACCAGCCGAAGTCAGACAAGGCAGACCTTCCCGTCCCCTCACTTGCCCTCGGCATATTCAGGACAATAGCGTACGGTCTCCCTCGCTACCGTCGCGGGGAGGGGAGACATTCCATCGGGTGCGGCGGCGAGAGGCAGTGGCATAGCCAGACATTTTGTAACGAGCTAAAACACATAATTTTTTCCGACTGAGGAGGATCCGTAAGTCTACCTTTACATGGGAAATATCGACCAAAAATGGGGAAATAACAATATGCCATGACAATAGTTGCTGACTGCGCCACTGCATTGATGAGAGAGATGGCACTGATACTTTTACAAAGAGCGACGCATAGTAAAGGGGTACTCTGCGCTAAGCAGGTCCGATGAATGACTCATTGGTATTACATCGGGCCCTATAAAAATCGGGCTGCAAGATACATCCATCAGCCACCGATCTGTGTTCAAGTCTTATACCGATGAGCCATTTTTAGAAAATACATGGGACAATGTCGGACCCAAGCCTTAATTCCGAGATTGCTGCATGTATTTTCTAGAAGGGGCTTTGAAATATAAAGCTATTAAAACCAAAAGGGAGCATCTAACCAATTGGAAATTCCTCCTCTAGCCGACATTTCCTTTCCTTCGCTAACAGTTTTACTCTGACGTGGCAAGCTTTTGTTGCGGGAACGGCCTCTTATGACGGCATTAAAAAAGGCGGTAAATGTTTCTGAAGCCTCAAAAAAGAGTTCTAGACTTCTTGGTGAGCAACATGACCATGTGTGGTGGAAGATGCAAGGTGTAAGGGAGAGGGGGGCTCAAGCCCCCTGTCCCCGAAATGTTTGAGAGCCTATAGTAAATGCATAGCCGGAGGCTGTTCCGAGGCAAAGGCGGGAGAGATTTGAGCCCCGCAGTCTTCCCTTCCCGAAATTAAGTCCTGGATCCGCCACTCACCATGCGCCTGTATGTGTCACGCAAATTTCCTTGATGAGTGGTAGAATTAATCAACCTAAATTACAAACAAACTTCCATTTGCATTTTTCGATCTGCTTCAGGCAACAAATAGCATTGAGCCAACTCTCATTTCAAAATACAGAGTTTTACCTCGTGCTAGCGTTGAAATTTATCATTTAACACGCGCATTGACGGGGGGCGGGTACCGCCCCCCTCGGGTTTTTCGGAGATAGCAGAAAAACGGCGGCGCGTAGCGCCGCCGTACTTGGTATACCTTTTCCCTCATCATTTGTGCAACTTCTGTGAAAATTTTAAGGTTAGGTCATCTCAGGTCAGGTCACCATTACAGGTCAAGTGACCCAACCTCAAAAAAAGTTTAAGATAGCATAAGTCGGAGCAGGGTGAACTTATCCGATTGAAACTCATATCACATAATGGCCCCACCGAGTTCTCTAAAATATGTTCCGGTATTTTTGATATCGATGACCTAAGGTCAGGTACGAGGCATGACCTCTCCATTGGAAATACATGGGAAAAATGGTTTTTACGGAATAACTCAGTAACGGATGGTGATAAAGCATTTATTTTAGCTGCATTAGACTCGCCTGGGCTTTGCGGTTCTAATGATATGCATTTTATATAATTTGACCCTGACCTGACCTCAGGTCAGGTCAAATCCTTGATTTGACCTAGCAAGGTCAAATTATATATCATTCGATTCGGCTTGCTAAGAGGATTCATATAGTTTAAGTCGTTTTGCTCTATCTTTACTTGTTCAGATTTAATGGCCAAAAACTGAATTTACATGTTATCCCTATGACGGGCATGTTTTGACCTCTCGTGACCTTAAATGTGACCTGACAAAAAAATGGTTCAAATGTTTTCGATGGAGAAGTGGATGGGCAGCCCAACGCCGTTTACCGTTTTTCGCTACCTACCGTGGTTCTCGAGATCTTAGGGGGCGGGTACCCGCCCCCGTCAATGCGAAGGTGGCTCAGACCCCCGTCAATGCGCGTGTTAAGAGGGCAACGTATCCCAGCGTTCATATATTATGCACCCATATTTAGCACCTTTGACCGTGCTATATGGCGTTAACCAAAACGCCATGTTGCCTCTTCCCTCTTTCAAACTGTTTTCAAGTGTAATGTTTTTTCTGCTTTCAAATTATTCTGGCCGTTCGCCGGAACTGCTTTCGATGGGCCTTGTGCAATGATAAACCGAATCAGAAACCAAACAAATATCAACGTTCGATCGCCCTTTATTTGGGGGTTTCAGATGGGACCACTAACGGGTTTTAGGGCAATGATGGGGGGGCGTAATTAACAAGGCCAAAAATCCTGAAAATTATGATATTATCTTAAAAAATAGGGCGAAATCGAAGGGTTTCAGGGGAGATGGTTTTCCCCCTGGATCCGTTCCCGCGTGGCACCACCAAATAGATATTAATTCACTATAGACGGCTCCAGGGAGGCAAATGAGAACACTTCCCTCCCCATCGATTCTCAGTACCTCCTGAAATAGTCAGGCATCCCACTGAAAGGTAGATGGCTACCCCCTGAAGGATCACTTCCCCCAAGATACGAGTATCGGCGCCCCCATGAAGGATTTGGCGCCCACCCGAAAATTTGTGCCGTCCAAAAGTGACGCATCCCTGGCCCAGATGGCACATCCACCCCTGAAAAAGTCGATGACCCCACCCTGAAACGTTTCTTTCCACTCCCCGCAGGATGCAAATATCGGCACCCCCACGGTAGGGTTTGGCGCCTACTCAATAGGTTTTGACGTCCAAAAGTGCGCCGACCGCATGGCCTGGATGCCGCAACCTTCCTTTCCCATTAAGAAATCCTGGATCCGAAGCTTGAATTGTAATATTGATAATTAGTGTAAATTAGTTCATTTTTCGATATCATTATCTAACATTGATACAATGTTAACACAATATTGAGCTGCAATATTACATTTCAACATAAATTCAACATCTAAACAAAAGCGAGAAAATATTGGTCTAGAATATTGTGTTTCAACATTCAAAAAATATTTTTAAATATCCAAGTATGGATGAAAAAGCTTGGATTGTAATATTGATAACCAAGGTAAATTAGCTCATTTTTTGACATCACCCAACATTGATATAATGTCAACACAATATTGAGGTGTAATATTATATTTTAACATAATTTCAACATTGAAACAAGAGTGAGAACATATCGGCCTGTAATATTGTGCTTCAGCATTAGAAAAACATATTTCCAATATCGAAATAATAATAGAAAAGCTTGGATTGTAATGTTGATAATCAATGAAAATTAGTTCATTTTTCGAGATTACCTAACATTGATGCAATATTTACACAATATCGAGCTAAAATATTATAGGTATGTCAACATAACTTCGACATTGAAACAAGAGCACGAAAATATCGGTCTGGAATATTGTGCTTTAACATTCAAAAAACGTATTTTCAATACAATGTCAACACAATATTGAGCTGTAGTACTATATTTCAACCTAATTTCAATATTGAACCAAGAGTGAGAACATGTCGGCCTGTAATATTGTGCTTCAACATTAAGAAAATAATATTGATAATAAATGAAGTTTAGTTCATTTTTCGACATTACCTAACATTGATGTAATATTTACACAATATTGAGCTAAAATATTATATGTCAACATAAATTCGACAATGAAAGAAGAGCGAGAAAATGTCGGTCTGTAATATTGTGCTTTAACATTCAAAAAACGTATTTTCAATATTGAAATGAGAAGGAAAAAACATTGAAAGCTAATATTAATTATCAACGAAAAATAGACCATATCTCAACATTTCTAATATTGATACAATGTTATCACAATATTGAATACCAATATTGGATTTCAACCTTTAATAAATATTGATCAATATCGATACAATATTCGTTTCCGCTAGGGTCATAGGCGGATCCAGAATTGCTAATCAGGGGAGGGGGCGCCATCCGTTCCGGGGGCACCATTTTTGAACGGTAAAGTCTATCAGGTGGGCGGAAATTTCTATCGGTAGGCGCCGATTTTCACATCCTGGTGGGGATAGGAAGCGACATTTTAGGGGGCACCATCGACCCCTCGAGGGGGGCACCGTGACCATTTCAGGGGGCGCCGAGGTTCGATCGGGGGGCATGTTTCTCCCCTTGTCCCCCTGGATCCGCCTATGCCCTGCGGAGGGCCTTTTGTCGTGCTCAAGGTCAGGCTAACGGTACGCGGTCGCCCTCATCACCTACCATCCCCTTAGATCCGCCCCTGGAACATGACGTATTTACTCCTGGATCCGCCTCTGCACTAGGCAAAAGCATCCCTTAGAGCTAAAAGCATGAAGGGCGCAAAGTTGCATGAATTTCAAGCGAATACATTGTGTTTTGCACATTCGGACTTTATGAAAAGTTTGGCCGCTTCTAGGATTCGAACCCACGCCTGAAAATGAAACCAAAACATGGGACCGGTTTTCACCGTCTAGCTCCCTGGTTAATGTCACGGCTGGCGGTTTTGACCGCGGAAATGAAAAGAAAAATGTCCTGGCGTCCATTTGAATTGGTTTTTGTGAACCTGCGCGTGGTTTAAGATACCCTCCCGAGGCTCTAGATTGCAAGCTTTTAACATGTGTTCCCTATGGACTAGTCGAAAATGCCAGCCGTTTAGTAGGAAAAACTTTGAGCCCCCGCAAAGAACTATCTTTTAGGGCCTTGCAAAGAACCGTTATCTTTTTCCTTTTTCTCCTAAATAGTTCTTCTCTCCAGAGCCTAGCGTCAGCAAGTTTTGTCAGCAGGACCTCTAACCTCTCCTAGAAAGTAACATAGCGCCATAATCGCCTCTGTTGTGCGAAGTAAAGGAAATTAAACCCTTATACCATTAAAAAATATTAGGCTGCACTTCGTCACCGGTTTCATCAGCAAAACAGCAGGCCGTCAGCCCGTAAAACCCTAGAACTAGTTCCCGGGGAGAGGCTACAATCCGTACGAGGCAACGCGGCCCGCGATTGGTCACAAAACTGTCGACAGCGAACAGGCTCAGGACTCCTCCAAATAAGCCTTCAGGAAGAAAGGGAAATACGAAGGGTTTTTGTAATTTGAGCATTTTTGGAAGTCTCAGATAACCTCAATAATCTGCCATCCCTAATCCCTCCCTAATTTGAGAATTCGAGAAAAATATTTTTTGTCCTGTCTCTGTCGCTTTTTTAATTGGATATGTGGGGGGTTGTCTCGTGCCGTCGTTGTTTTGGCGATTGCATTCGGTTGTTATAGACTGAAAGAATGTCATAAAACTCAAATGTGGTTCACCAATCATATGGGACCATCTCCTTCATCTTGCGCTGTGAGGGGCAGGATGGCGACTGACTTCTAGTGTATTTGGCTGGTTCGAAGATTCATGATATCGGCGATCGCCATGTTGCGCTTGTTCAAAGGATGTAATCGTCAAGTGGAATGCATTGACCACCGTCATTGTTCACTTTCTCATATCCCTGATGAGATATTGCGCTATGCTCGAAGCTTGGAAGAACTCTTTTTGGATGCCAACCATCTTCAAGATCTTCCCAAGGTGGGTGCACTTGATTCTATTTTTGTATTTGTGTGAATCTGAGATAATGCTCCAAGTGTATTGAGGCACTCCATACTCAGTCCAGTCAAATACACACTGCCGGTGCACTGGCCCAACACCACAGCCCAGCTACCAAGGGGCGCCCACGGGCACGACTGGCAGGGGGACTCAGCGCGGGTGGGCGCACACCATCACACCTCGCCTTCCCTGGGGGGGTACCACAGTGTCTGTATCAGCGATTGATAGTCTATATCTCTTAAATTAGTCGCTGTGGTGCTCTCCTAATGTGAGTCAACCTGCAGAGGGGGTCGGCAGTGTCTGGGCGGCATGTGGTTGGGGACGGTAGAGGCAAGGGGCCCAGTTTGCAAATTATGGCATTTTCGATGAGATTTTGTCAGTGCTAGTACCCTTGGAGACAGGAGTGAGTGGTGCAAATTATATCAACCTGGTGCCAATTTGTGAGATTGGTGTGAGGAAGGTGACAATTAAACCTAACAAATGATGGTCAAATGGTTATTAAGACAGATGAGGGGGCTTGAGAAAATGACCTTAACTAGTAACAGAGGTAATATTGTATTGTGTGGGTAGGAATGGGTGCAGTTTTCTTCCTGGTATATGGCATATTGGTGTGAATTTTTGGAGGCTGGTGGTGAGAGAATTCTAGATGGCTGGTGCAACTCGGCTGGCCTGCTGCCATATTTTGCAGGCTGGAGGCGGCACCTAGGCGTGGTGACTGTCATCAGCAGCGCTGGATGTTGTGTTCTTCAGGGGTGTAGTTTTCCCAAAATCTTTGGGGGTGCTCAGCCAGTGGGGGCGGCACCCCATAGGGGCGGCAGCTTTGGGGGGCTGCACCCCTTTATTGCACCAAACCTGTTATACATCGATTTTTTGCGCCTTTTGTAGCACAGAGAACCCCCTTGGGTTTTTTGGATTCATAAAAACAGGGTCACGTAGCATCGCTGTACTTAGCATACCTTTTCCCTCATTATTTTTACAACTTTTGTCAAAATTTTAGGGTTAGGTCATCTCAGGTTGGGTCACCAGTACTGGTCAAGTGACCTGACCTCAAAAAAAGTTTAGGATAGCATAAGTCGGAACAGGGTTAACTTATCTGATTGAATCTCATCACACAAGAGCCCCACCGAGTTCTCTTAAACATGTTTCGGTATTTTTAATATCGATGACCTAAGGTCAGGTGCGAGCCATGACCTCCCTATTGGAAAATGGACCAACCCCTGAATTTATTTTATATTTATTTTTTTCCCCTGATCCCATCTTTTTTTCTTTTTTATGAGCATTTGATACCATACACGTATATTCACGCTACGGGGCGATACATGATCCATACAGTAATTTAAAAAAAACAGGAAAACAAGCCCTGGCTGTGGTGGGCAAAGATAAACTACACACGTTTCCCCATGTAGGGTGCTTTCTCGGTGCCACCCTCCTGGAAGCGTGACTGGAGTTGTTTCCCGCGCCCGATGTGGTGTTTCCAGCTTGCGTACTACCCCTCGCCTGTTTTTAATCTCCACGGTCGCTTTTTGTATCATCGTTTTTACCTTTTGCCTGTTTTTAATCTTCACGTTCCCGGTTGTGTGTCATTTTTGCTTGTTCTGTGAATACATGTATGTATGGATGTAAATACATTATGGACTGAATCATCATTATTGTTCCATCATCACTAAATAATCAACCACAGGCAGATATTTATTTCGTTCCCCAGAGGAGCATTTAAACAATCAACATATTGAGCTTATTGTACATTTTTCAGAGAAATAATTGACGCTTTCGTGGTTTTCAGCTAAAAGTTCCTCTTATTACACTAAATTTCAGGATTCAACCAAGGTGCCACATTCACTTTAAAGCGAATGTGGCACCTTGGTGGAATCCTGTGATTCATTGTAATTAGGCGTACTTTTAGCGCCGAAAATAATGAAACCACTGATGATTTCTCTGAAAGATGTACAATAAGCTCAATACCTATTTTTATTTTTAAAATGCTCCTCTAGGGAAATGAATAAAAATCTGCCTGTGGATGATGTCATGATCTGGCAACCACTACCATATCCAATAGGCTTCAAGGGCTTCGATTGGCTGATACCATGACGTCAGCATATGTCGTCACACCAACATGGCTGTCAACTGTGGCCCACTGCTAAGGGTACATGAGGGATACATTTCAGGTAGTTTTTAGCTTTTTTCTTCGGAAAGTTTGAGTTTCAAGGCACAGGATATATTCACTACCGAGTTTTCTGGCATGGTTTACAACGTGGCTATCTCAGTTAAGATCACGTTATAAAGGTGCCGCATTCCCTTTAATCACTACGAGGAAAAAGCAAAAACACCGATAGTGCTCCAAACAATGTGCGTATTGTTCTGTAAATATTAAGAAATATGGCACCTCCTCTGTACCCGTGCATTCCCTTTATTTTGCCCTAACGCCTTTTATTTTACCCCAACACACAGGGGAGGTAAGCATCAGTGCTGCAGTGATGAGCCCAGGGTGGCAGTTATGGACTAACAACGGCGCAAATTAAGATGGAAGTGATAAGCTGGGGGCGACAGTAATTGGCCGGGGCGGCAAGAAACAAGGCAAAGTCATAAGTCGAGGGCGGCAGTGATAAGCCAGGGCCAATAGCTATGAACTAGGAGCGGCGCGAACCAGAGTGGAAGTGATAAGGAGAGGGCGGCAGTGAAGACTCGGGGGGGAGGGAGTTATGAACTAGGGGGCGGCACAAATCAGGGTGGAAGTGTTAAGTTGGGGGTGGCACGCATCAAAGCAAAGGGCATAAGCCGAGAACGGGAATGGTGAGCCGAGGGTAGTGGTTATAAACTACGGGTGGCACGAATCAGGGCGGAAGAGATAAGCTGGGAAAGGGACGGCGGACCCCGGGGGGGGCAGGGTGTGCAATTGCACACCCTGCAAAAAATGACGCGCAAAAGTATATTTTTGCACTTCCGATTTGGCTTCGTCTGGGAGAGCGCCCGCGCATTTGGGCGCCGCCCCCGCCCGGCCAAGAAAACATCAAACCTAAACACCGCCTACCTGAAGAGGAAGGGTCCTCTGTGCAAAATAAAAACAGTTTCAAATATGAATGGTGCCCCCTTTCATCAAAGCCATCCCATGGAGAGCAACTACACCCAATTTATCGACTCAACGCAGGGAAATGATTTCGGCGCCCCCCCAGTGGGCGCCCCTAGCGAGCGAAAGGTGCCTCCTGGGGATGGGGGCGCCCCCTTCCCCTGAGAAGGAAGGCGCCCCCTCCAAAAATATTGTACAACCGCCCGAAAATGGAATCCACCGTCCCCGAGCTGGGGGCGGCAGTCATGAACCCAGGGCGGCACGAATTAGAGCGGAAGTGATAAGTCAGGGATGGCGTTCATTAGCCGAGGCGAGTGATAAGCTGGGGGCAGCACGAAACAGGGTGGCAGTGATAAGCTGGGGATGCACTGGTGAGCCACTGGCAGCAGATATGAGCGGGGTGCTGTTTTGAATGCCAGCCCCCTCCCGAGAGTGAATGTCGGTCCGTGATGTGACGTCATACGGGCGTAAGATCTTTCTTTGCTTGAGTCTCGTGTAAATATTTTAAATTTTGTGATGCTTTCATGCAAATGTGAGAAAACAAAAGGGAAAAATGATTTAGCTGCGGGAAAAATTATTCTATTCGAAAATAGTTGTCAATTGAAATATTCTTAAAAGTATCGATTGCTACGGCTTGAAAGAAGGGGTAAATGACGTCACTAGGGGAGAAACTTTGCTTGTAAATATACCTTTGAATAAAGGTATCTTTGAAATTGAGCATCATGAATGCAAGATAGCTGCTGTACGTGAGTTTCTATTGCCATTTGCTTTGGTACGTAGAGGATCGTGAGTACACCGTGGTCGTCGTCGGGTTGGATGCATGGTTTTAATTTATTTCTGGGTGTTTCGTTTAAAATGGAGTAGATAAAACTTGTATCGGTAAAAAATAACCCCTCCCCTCCGCTGGAGGAGTCTGCCCCAGCCACCAAATTTCTGCCCCAATTGGGGCAGGTTTTGGGCTGACCTAAGCGCCTCGTCGAGTCGCCTGCCACATTCTGCAGACTGGTTCCTCTCTACCTCCCCGCCGCCGTCGTCGTACCGCACACGGTATCGTCGGTATGGACGCACCTGAACGATCACGCCGCACCTCTCCCAGCGCCGTGTTCGTGGGTCCTGCACCCGGACGCGTGTTCAGACGGAGAATCCTGGGAGGTCCCTGGCGTGACGGTTGTACCTCTCTGCCACCGTCTGATGCAGCTTCTGGCGTTTGGCAGCTACACAGTGTGTCGGCGCCTCCTGGAAGTACGTCCCCGGATGAGCTGGCAGGTTATCGCGTACCGGGCGGCCGTAGACGAGTTGAGCGGGCGAGAACCTGCTGCTACCGGGAGTGTTCCGGTGCTGGAATATTCCTCGTGTCCAAGCGTCCTGGTTGAGACGACCCCTGTGGGTATCCCAAAAGCGTCTCAGGAGTTTTTTCATTGCCTTTGCCCCACACCATTCGATTGTGGATAGTGGGGAGACGATGTAAAGTGTTGCACGTCCCAGTTTTTAAGGAATTCCTGGAACTGAAATGACGAGAATTCTCGGCCCCCATCGGTCCACACAGCCTGTGCAATCCCGGCTTGGCTAAATATCTTTAACACAGCAGGTATGCTTTTGCTCGTAGTAGAGTGAGTGCCTAGATGCTCCACAAACCGCCACCCTGAATATTCATCCACAGTAATCAGTATTTACCGCCAGCGTGGGTGCCGATGTCCATGTGGAGGTGCTGAAAGGCCCTGGAAGCTGGCTGGTGTGATAGGATTCTCTCCTTCTGGTGGGTTGGAAGTTCGCGCTGGCATTTCTCACAGGTCCTTGTGATTCTTTCAATGTCGGCATTCATGCCTGGCCAGAATAGCGTTTGCCGTGCCCTGCGTTTTGTGCGCTCCTTGCGTAAGTGGCCAACAGGCAGCGTTTTAAGGGTCTCCCATCTTAGGGCAGCAGGTATGACGAAAATCTTCAAACCTTAAAAAATAGAATTCTTAAAATTAAAATGTAAAAAGCTTGTTATAAATCACGAAATGATAGTCCATTCACTCTGATTATGTCACGGCTCGATAGGAAATTTAACTCTTCGACTCTTTAAATTTGACTCTTTGTTGCTATATGAATGCACTCCCTTTATTATTGCACTCTGCTTCCATTATTCAAGGAAAAAATTGGCATATTCTAGAACCACCTAAAACACGCATTTCCCCTGCTTCCAGTCTTTCCACAGTCCAACTATGGGGGCCCCATGTCTTTTGTATATTTGATCAGTAGTTGCTGGAATTTGTACTGCCATATTATCTCTGAAATAAAAATGTCACGTTGATCGATGCTGAACTACAGAGTCAAGCTGCAGAGAAGTGCCTTTCATGTGTAAAGATGTAAGCAATATTGAATCCATATGGTGAGACTTGGGTTATTTCATTTTATCCCTACTTAGTGACACGTTGGTGATTCCATGTATTTCCGTTTTGCATTTAGATGCGTCTGGAAACTGAGCGGGATGATTGTGTACATGGAGCAATGGTGTGATCTTCAGGGTCTATCGGGGGGTGGGGGCACCTGCTCCCCCTTTGCCCCCCTGGATCCGCTTGTTTTGCACGTGCTAAGCTAGCATTCCTAACATGAGGGTTGGACTTGAAGTGCCTAACCGTAAGGTTGACATAGGCCTGGAAGTTTCCTCACTTGATTGTTCACACTACAGCGCCGTGGGAGCAATGATCATCTAGTGAATCCATAAAAGGTATGCGTCCACCATACACTGGGCAGGTGGGGGAGGTTCCAGATTCGGTCCCCGGGTGCTGCTGTGGTCGCTGGAGTGTGCCCGCTGTGGGAATCGTCTCTCTGTGCGACATGTGTTTGTGGGTTGTCGGGTTTATGAAATCGAAAGTGAAAGGCATTTTCACGGGTCACCTACACTGGAGGCGCTCCCCGGAGAGCGTCCAACTGTGAACGTTTCAGCTATTGCCGTTTTTTTCTTCTAAAAAGTGACTCATTCAACGTGATATACTCCCCGTCTTAACTTCGTTGACGCATGTTGTAGCAGCCGCGCTCCCAGGCACCTAACGCCGACTGGGCCTTCACGGCCCTAGACATCTGCTGTGACATTTTCAATATTGGCTTCGGTCGCTGTATCCCGCTCGCATGCTGCAGTACATTCAATCCAGCACAGATGTATGTGCATATGTTTTAAAACATAACCGTGGCTTTATTTTAACCACTTGACCGACTGAACCGTCTACATATATTTTTTATTCTTTTTTGACGCCATATGACCCTAGCTGCCAGTGTGTTCTAAAACCCCAAACAGGAGGGTGATGATGCACTGTTCTGAATAGGTAAACCGCGGCTGGAGGCGGCCTAAATGACCACAAACGTCGCATCACTTAAAACATTCACCAAATAACTAATTCATGTTATGTGTTTCAGGCTTTCTTCCGCCTCAGCAGATTAAGAAAGCTTGGACTCAGCGACAATGAAATCCAGAGGCTTCCTCCAGACGTGGCGTATCTCGAGAACCTTGCAGAACTGGACATGTCAAGAAATGGTACGTATGGGCAGCTGTGTTGTGGTGATGGACGAAAGTTTTTGATTAATTGCTTCATTTGTGTTTTTTAATATTCTGATATTATAAAGTTTACTGTTGAGTGCCACTATCTCCGAGGGTTGTGTCAGTTGTCGTTGATTCGTAGTCATTACGCTTGTGAGAGTTTGTCTTTCCTCTTAAATGGATGCCCATACCTATGCCAAACGTGTGTTAGCGAACATGATGATGAGAAGAGGACAATCGGAATACAGGTATTGATTCCGTTTTATTTGAATATAACGGATGCGCTTCGTCTGACTCCCTCGGTGTGAGATAGATAGGTCGGGAAGAAACACGTGTTTCTTTCTTAGAGTTCGTACGCAGAAGGTATTAAAAACGGATCGCACCCGCAAGGTTTAACTAAACCGGCATGTATATTATTATCATTCGTTATCAAAATAAGCGTTTAATTGTGAATTCGACTCCGCAGACATTCCAGAGATACCGGACGAGATCGGGAACTGCAAGCTGCTGCAAGTCTTGGACTGCAGTAGCAATCCCATCACTAAGTAAGTGCCATGGGGACGATGCGGATATACAATACACCTGGCTGTGTTTTTACCAGTGGGGTGCACTGAACGGACAGCCGACGTGAATACTTCGTGTGGTGTTGACTTGGACCTGTGTAATGTTTGGTTGAGTATTTAGATCGTTGTTTCTGGGCGTTGTTTTATGGATGAATTATGTACGCTAGTTCATGACGCGGTAGGCTCCGTAATGTATTTTTGGTAGAAGCCGTAACAAACAAAAAATAGCCCAACGTAATATACTTTGGCGCCAAAGGTAACTTAGGAAATTAAGTAATTCTTTATGGTGGACAAATCATACCTACCACTAAAAGTAAAGTAGCGTAGCAGGTAAGTGTCAAATACTAGAATCCCACCGAGTGCTCATTTTCCCAACCCCTATCGCTCGGCTTGTTAATATCAGTGAATAAGTTCCTGGACCAAGGTACAGAGTATGATGCGGAGGAAAACTGATCACAGTCACATTCGGAGGAGTATTTCTGGTAACCAAAACATTCCGTCACATTCAAATTTAAATGACCTACCCTGTCAAGAAATATTGCAAAGCTTGAATCATCTTCCCCGTCCATTCCACAAATTTGAAAGAGCTAGATAAACTTTGACCGAACTGCTGACTACGAGCGCCGCTGCTCGCCGCACTAAACATTCCTGGGCACGCGCGCTGCGGTTGTCAAAATGGACGAGCTGGGTCCTACAAGCTTTGTCTTTTCCTCCTTCGATAGCCTTTCAGCATTCGGATTTTCCATGACATGGGAATATCTGAGTACGGTAAATCTGTCACCGTATCGGTAGCTAAAACAGCATGCGTACAATATAACGCAGCGCAACTGAGCAACGAAGCTGTAGCATAGGTGTTGGTAAATAGGAAAAGTGCGTGGGCGTTACGATTAAGTCGATAAATTATAGCTAGCCGACTGGACCTATCCGACAATCGGAAGGTGCCAGATTTTCCCCAGACCGCACATAACGGTAAAATCAGTAAATTTGTCGGGTCAAGCCTAGAAATCAATCCAAGCAGCGCCGCTAACCTGCTTGTCGATTACGGACGTTCAGGCGGTGGCGTGGTTTCTGTCTATCAGGTCACTGGACTGTGGCACTGTCCGCCTGACGGTCGCCGGACGCGACTTTTCTGGTTTTTAACGTTCAACGTGTGGCTTGTGTAGCGTTAAACGGGTTGGGTGTGTGCCGCGGGCTGCCTTATTCATATATGAAACCGTATACGTATATTGCAGCTGATAATGCTCGTACATATACATCATGCAAAACACGGAAGAAATGAAATTAACGGTAATCCCAACAAACACTCGCCTCTCTGCCTCTAATCAATATCCCCCAGTACGATGAAGCATACTCACAACGTGGTAGTTCAGAATGTAATCGGGGAATGGGTTGGGAACGAATGGCGTTGAATAATGGGGACGGAGATACGGGACGAGCCTTACACCGATTTCATCATCATTTCCCTATGCGCTGGTGGCTCGAATTAGCGGGTGCCGCCGTCGCGGGCGACTATAGCGTTATCGGGCTCGGGGGCGCGCGGGGGTGACACGGCGCCGCAGTGATCTGCCAGACACGCATTACGGTTAAAGCCCTGAACCCCCCGTGCAGAAGGGCGTGGCGGTTCAGGTGGCCTATGTATTTTTCGTTGCGCAGTGATTTCAATCGCGTCTGTGTTGGCCACCTTCGTCGCTGGGATGTACGCTATTGGTCGTCATGTCCAGCGCTTCAGAACTCGCCACCTTTGTCGTTCAGTCATGTCCATTGCTTCTGATCTACCACCTTTGTCGCCCAGGTGATCGCCATTCTGTCGTCATATCCATCGCCACTGCGCTTGCTGTTGAGTCTGGTGGTTGCTCGCTTTTAGATAAACTGACCACGAGACGCCGTGACTAAAGAAAAAAGAAAACAACAAACGGTTAGGATGGGTCCGAGTGTGTGAGAGGGGTGGCAGTAACAGGCTGCTCATTTAAGTAATGGGTTAAAAGCGTGGATGGCGAGGCCGGGGGATGTTTTGACTTTTGACACATTTCAAACAGATGTTAAGCGAGCACGACATGGGGAGGAAGTACGACACTGGCATTGCGACCTTACTTTGATGCCAAAAAATACAAAAGGTTCAGAGTAAAGTATGAGAAAGTCGGGCCCTGCTCCAGCCATGCTCAGAGTGTCAGAAGAACAATTTGTACAATAGCAGTGACGGCAAATATAACATTTTAAGTAGTGATACTTTCTTCTAGACGAGAGTTCAATCAAAAAGGCATTACGAATAAAGTTTAACATGTTTTTGGCGTGTGCGGCCGGTTAGTAAACACATTAATCTCGACAAAGCTGGCTGGGCGATACGCGCCACCTATCTGGAGCCTGCACTCGTGAATCGGTATCAGGCTGTACAAGTGGCAGCCATGCCCTGGTGTGGAAAAGTTAGCTTAGTACAGCGTAGACAATTAAGATTAGCATGGACAGTGGATAAAACTTACGTTTGTCCGTTTGTCTTCTTCTGAACAGATGGGGCTAGTGAGAAAAAACACCACATTATGCTCAAAACAGCTGATTCTGACATCAGCGGCCAGTCACCCGGCACATAATTCTTCAGTGATGCCGACTGACAAGCGCCACCTATCTTTGCGTTGACATCAGACGGCACAAATGGCACTGGAGCTCAACTGAGCCGCAAAGGCACTGAAATTATTGCAGTGGCAGAAAATATTAATTAACATCATGAATATCTATATTGAGCTAGTAGCAGGCGGCACAGTTGGAATCACAGTTAGCGGCACAGTTGGCCCGTTGATTCGTGAACTAAGGCTGGTGGCCGCAACTCAGAATAGACAGGAGCCGTGCTAATGCTGACTAGGGCACTGATTGGATGCAGTTAAGTGTCGGATATTGACCGCAGTAAGCTCCATTGAATGCTAATCGGTAACCTATTCTTTCCTGCCGTTTGTCGGGTCCACAATGGCCACCAGAACGGGCACAATAAACTAATGAGCCAACCTGCGTAAAGGTATGAGGACGACTTGTTATTTTCAAACTGACCAAGATCCGTAGATAGCATCCTTATGATAGCCACGGCCTAAACATGAGCAGTGAGTAAGAGATCAGGCTAATAGAACAGTCGTTGATGAGTAGTTGTCCCCCATGTCCCCAGTGCCCACAATATGCAGATGGCGCCACAGATCAGACATCACAGTGCAGACAATGGTGCAGATTAATCCAGTCGCCATGTGATATCAGCTCGTTCACCCCCTGCCTCAGCGCTGAGTATGACCGGACAGCATATACACAAGCCGCTCAGGGAGTCTCAGGAACGGCATGCAAGCGTGCGGTTTTGAACATGCAAGATTACTAACTCGGTGATTCATCAGCTGAGTCAATTGCCAGAGATACAACGAGAAATAGCTCTCAGATTGGTGAAATGATTGAGAAATACGCTAGGTAAGTAGGTGGAGTCGACTAAAAAATTAGCTGGCACAAGAGCAATGCTGGCCTGACTGCAAAGTCGATATGATATTTTGGCTAGTGTCAGCCGCCGCCAGCTCCCCGAGAACGCCAAATTGACAGCGTATTGCGTATTTCCGATTTTCCGGTCCGCAACGCACATTCAGACGTGAATGGCAAGTGCTCGATGTCCCCCGGCTTCCGACACCTGTCGCAGGACTCCTTACCCGAACTCTGCCACCTCAATAGTGTCCCGCAGGAGGGCACACCTGTCAACTCCTCCTCCTTACCGACCTAGACCACCTGCTTCTCCCTGCTCCGTTCCGTGCTGTCGCTCTGCCGTCGCACATGCTGTAGCTGTGGTGCGATGGTGCGTTGCCCTGAGACCGGGCGCTCCACTGCACGCCCGCCTGACGCCGGTGTGGCCCGCCAGGCTGCCAGCCGGACTGGTACAGCTGCGCAACCTAGCCGTGCTGGGCCTGAACGACATGTCCATCACGGTGTTGCCGGCCGACTTCGGCAGGTGGGTCCGGACCGGCAGCGGTGACGGAGAAGGCTAGTCCGGGGATTTGTACACACTGAGGTCAGAGGATCAGTGGGGTGTTGGCCGTCCGCCTGGCAGAATACAGCAGTGACATTGGAGTAGTTCTGGTGTCACTGCCACCGAAACTGTCTTACCCGAGAGTTGGTGGATAAATTACAGTTTTCAGTTTTTTTTTGTACACTGGGTGATGATAGGCGGTAGGTCACGTCGTTCTGTCTTTAGATATTTTCCTTAAATGAATTGTGTGGACTGGAATTAACATTTGTAAAATGTTTGCCGGGTAAACGTTGTGTAAGACCTAAACTGCTTCGTAAAAGGGACGAAAATAGCGGGTGTGCGCAAGTATACTTGTTCCTGTTTGGATAATTTGTGGAACAAAAAAGTACATGATAGGGGCAGCTAATTTGTCCGAAAATATGCTTTCTTCGGAGTTCCTTTCACACGATCCAAGTGTACGCTGAAATGACACCATTTTTGAATGTCGTCGTACCTTCAATCATCCCATCACCATTTCCGCTTAAAGTCGCCAAAATTCGCACCCTAGGCTAGGCAAATTTTATATTTTACTTTTGCATCATGTGTTAGTGTCCATGCCCTATTGGTAGACTTCAAAAGACATTTTCAAAGTGAGAAAGTTGGACAATCCATCCCGGTTATGTGGTAACCCTTCAAGTCTAGCACATGCAGAAGAGGCCTGACCTGACCGCGGTTTGCTGTGGTGGCGGCAGCCTGGTGAACCTGCAGTCGCTAGAGATGCGGGAGAACCTGCTGAAGTCGCTGCCACCCTCATTCTCGCAGCTGCGCCGGCTGGAGAGGCTCGACATCGGCGACAACGAGATCGAGCAGCTGGTCCGTGCCCGACTGGGTGGCTTACCAGGGGGCAGCAGATGCCCTGAGGGCGCGGTAGTGCCTTTTTTGTTGAGAAAAGAGGGAGAGATTTGAAGAGTGCTGCTTTAGAGTTGCCGAATCTGACTCAGAGGTGTTTCAGATGCCTGCTGTTTTTACGTGGGTAGGATATCGGTAGGACCATGGGTATGCTGCCAAGGTCTCAAGCTGCCTAGCGTTCAACTCGATTTTTTCGAAGGTGAATGCCGAAAACTTACAGCACTTTCGTCTCAATTGAATAATTCAAACAAATTGTTCGGAACTAGGCAGTTTAATGATCCGACGTCTTGCGGACCATGTAAATGTAATTCTCATGAAGTCTGTGTGCTGTAACTGGGTATGTCTGTGCCGAAGGACGCCAGCATCGGCAGTCTTCCGTCGCTGAAGGAGCTCTGGGTCGACCATAACCAGCTGGCGCATCTGCCGCCGGTCAGTCCTCTGCGCATGCGCAGTCGCAATGTCATTTAATTGCAGCTCTGTAATCACAACAGCTGCTTTCTGAATGTATGTTTTTAACTTTCGGTTTACTTTCATGCTGACTGATAATCCATGCTAGTATTGTATTTTGCTGGATACCACGTTTATTCGGGGTCTGCGACGTCGTCGCTGATTTAGGCATGCATGTGTATGAAGAAAACCGTATTCATACGCAGGTGTTTATCGTCGGACGGATCCAGATATCCACCGACGAATAAATCGTGTGAAAAAAACGGGAGGCTTTGTAAATATTAGTTTCTAGTATAAACCGAAAAGTTACAGCTGCTCACAAAGTGCAACCTTCGATAAGCTTCCATAAACCCGATTAGTGATATTTTCTTGTCGTAATCTGACTAGAACTTGAACCTAATCTGACTTTGACCTTAACACAAGCGTTTGATAATCCGTGGCCTTAGCGTACATTGGTTACTCGAGCTAGTCTGAAAGTCTGATGCTGGGATTTTTGCGAGTTGACTGAACTGGCCTCTGATATTTATTCATTTCGAATTTGTTCAGTACTCGCGGACTGCGAACTGCGTTACCAATCGATGCATTTCCTCCGGGCTACTCCGTCATGCTTGCTGTGGGATGATTTGTATCTTTACTGCGACGGTGACTTGTGAACTTTATATATGACATGTGTTATGAGCTATGACATAAGTAACTGGTATACTTGTGAGGAGGCGGAACCTTTTCAGATATTGCACCCGAGAATGGGTTTAGTTTCAAGATATGTATTTTTCTGTCCAACATTCGTCAGATTCAATAAACTTAAGTCGGAACATAATCTGAATGATTTCCATGGAGGCTTTCCCCAGTCGTGGTCCGAAACGAATCCGCCTTCTCACCTCATCTCCCTCCCAAATATCCGTCACGCGCTAAAGTCGACCTGCACTGTTGCTATCCAGGAGATTGGACGACTGCGGAGCCTGAAGTGCCTGGACCTGTCGGAGAACCGGCTGGAGGACCTGCCGGACCAGCTGGGAGACCTCTCCAGTCTGGAGGACCTCATTCTGTCGCAGAACTTCCTGGAGGAGCTACCCGATGGTATCGGACGCCTCTCAGAGCTCAGCATACTGAAGGCTGATCTCAACCGGCTCACCCGCTGTAACCAGCACGTGGGAAGGTGAGTGGCGCGGGTGGCTGCTTCGTCTCCTCGTCAGGTGTGTTAACACTTCGGGCTGCACGCCTTGCCTGCATCTGATCATCTGATCGCACCTAAACTCGAAAAGCGGTGACACTCGGGTAGAGCGATCGAAGCTGGGGTGTTAGATATTCGGACTTGTGTTTTTTTCCAAGATCCGAGAAGATTTTTCGCAGTGGGGGGTATTGTGGCATATCGCGCGTTTTGCTGGCTCCTGGGGTGCTGCCAGGTGCTGTGGGATCTAGGATCTTCCATGAGATACTGGGAAGGATCTTCTGACGGTTTGAAGTTATTTTGCGAGCTGTGGGCCCATTCGCGTGCTCTGTAACAAGCTTAAGTCGCCTGAGACGTTTTTTGTAGCTGCTATGTCACTCTGTATGAGTTCATATCCGTCACACGACTACGCCGGCCCTGTGTGATTGTCTTTGAGCTCCTCCCCGGCCGTTGCGCTGCGTCCCGTCTCTGAGTTTGCCCCCGTTTATCTGGGCAGCTGCGCCGGCTTGCAGGAGCTGATTCTGACGGAGAACTTTATCGTGGAGCTGCCGGCCAGCGTCGGCAAGCTGAGCAGACTCACCAACCTGAACGCCGACCGTAACCGGCTGCGGGAGCTGCCGGCGCAGATCGGTCAGTGGCGCCCAGCGACAGGCGCGGACGGCGACACTTCCCAGCCCCGGCTGTACTCACTGATTCGCCGGCTTTGTGAATGCTTGTGAATGTCTATTTATATGGAGCGGGGGCTCATTCTTGACGCGGGTGGCAATTGCCCGTATAAGTTTTGTTTACAACTCCATGTTATCCTCAGCTGTGTAACCATTAGCAAACAGCATTGTTGAGACCGCACAGACGGCAGCGCCGTTACTGACCCCGCTCAGTATGCGACTGTAGCGGTGAGTCAGCAGTGTGCGGCGCTGTAGCGTGTATGTGCAGCATGTGTGTGTGTGGGTCGGCAGGCTACCTGCAGGCGCTGGGGGTGCTGTCGCTGCGCTGTAACCGTCTGCGCGGCCTGCCAGACACGCTGGGGAACTGTCTGCGCCTGCACGTGCTGGACGTCTCTGGCAACAGGTGGGACCGAGCCGGCCGTGTCCTGGCCAACAGTGCAGAACCAGCCACTGCCACTGGTGCACGCATGCTGATGCGGTCAAACCTAGCCATGCAGTCGTGAAAAATGTTAAATGCGCCATCCATAATTTTTGTTTTTTTAAGTCTGGATAAGGATCTTGAATTTGCGAACGTATTTCTGGATCACCTTCACATAATATAGAATCGCACCCAGTAGCAGGTTGTGGTCAGAAAGCAGCTGAGCACTGTAAGTTTTGCGCTGTGACATGTATCGTCTCCGAATGTGGCGGCCGTTTCTTCGACTCCGCGATGTTGCCCCGTTCCGCCGCCAGGCTGCAGCACCTGCCGGTGACGCTGCAGCAGCTCAGCCTGAAGGCGGTGTGGCTGTCGCAGAACCAGAGTAAGCCGCTGCCCCAGTTCCAGGAGGACTGGGACCCGCTGACCGGCCAGCTGGTGCTCACCTGCTTCATGCTGCCCCAGCTGGACGATAACGGCGACCAAGGTACCTCGTAGATCTGCCGGCCCCAGCTCATCATGATACTGCTTATTAGGCTTTTGTGTTATCTACCTCTTCTGTGTGCCTTCTACCTCATCGGCCACTGGCAGTAATATTTTTCAGTAGAATTGTTATCATTACTCACCCAGTTTTCGATGCGACTTGCATGATGGGTGGTGCCACCTCGTTGAGACTTAGAATTTGGTATTGTGGTTAGGCGTGAAGAGAGTCGGAAACATACCTGTGAAACGGCAGTCTTTGGATGGCTGCACCAGGCTCTCGGTGCAGTATTTGCACCGCGCACGTATCACAGGCGAGAAGTGTTTTTATAAGGTGGTCTCTGCTTCTGTTGACGCTCCGGCTGCTTGCCTTCAGAGGACGGTGACTCGGCCATCGTGACGCTGGAGGAGACGGGTCAGAACGGCGAGGCGGACGGGGACGCCAGCCGCGGCTCCCAGGTGCAGTTCCAGGGCGCCGAGTCCGGAGACGACGAGGACACCGACCACGAGGTGAGGCTCGTCCTCAGCTGTGGGAGGTGAGGCCCGCCCTCAGCTGTGGGAGGTGAGGCTCGCCCTCAGCTATGGGAGGTGAGGCTCGCCCTCAGCTGTGGGAGGTGAGGCTCGCCCTCAGCTGCAGGCCTTTCTCAGAGCCATATGTTTCACAGTCATATATGACCCAGGGTGATTGCTCTGCTCAGGGGTGCAGAGTGTGGAGCTTACTGGTGAGTGCTGACGTTTAACTGTGGATGTTTAATCTATGTAACTGTTTGTCCGCCCAGTGATGGGGATGGGAACGTGGGTTATTTTTATTTGTACCGAGTACTTGCTTTACTGGAGACCTAAGCGCTTGAAACAGACCATAAACATGTATTCAGGAAGAGGTCATTAAAGGCATTGGCCTCAGTTGATCTGGGCGCTATATAACCACTAAGGTTGGTGCGCCCTTAAGCCCCAATAATCAATCAATCAATCAATCAGCTGCAGGCTGTGGGAGGTGAGGTTCGCCCTCAGCTGTGGGAGGTGAGGCCCGCCCTCAGCTGCAGGCTGTGGGAGGTGAGGCCCACCCTCAGCTGTGGGAGGTGAGGCCCGCCCTCAGCTGTGGGAGGTGAGGCCCGCCCTCAGCTGTGGGAGGTGAGGCTCGCCCTCAGCTGTGGGAGGTGAGGCCCGCCCTCAGCTGTGGGAGGTGAGGCCCGCCCTCAGCTGTGGGAGGTAGGCCCGGCTTCAGCTGTGGGAGGTGAGGCCCGCCCTCAGCTGTGGGAGGTGAGGCCCGCCCTCAGCTGTGGGAGGTGAGGCCCGCCCTCAGCTGTGGGAGGTGAGGTCCGCCCTCAGCTGTGGGAGGTGAGGCTCGCCCTCAGCTGTGGGAGGTGAGGCCCGCCCTCAGCTGCAGGCTGTGGGAGGTGAGGCTCGCCCTCAGCTGTGGGAGGTGAGGCCCGCCCTCAGCTGTGGGAGGTGAGGCCCGCCCTCAGCTGTGGGAGGTGAGGCCCGCCCTCAGCTGTGGGAGGTGAGGCCCGGCTTCAGCTGTGGGAGGTGAGGCCCGCCCTCAGCTGTGGGAGGTGAGGCCCGCCCTCAGCTGTGGGAGGTGAGGCCCGCCCTCAGCTGTGGGAGGTGAGGTCCGCCCTCAGCTGTGGGAGGTGAGGCTTGCCCTCAGCTGTGGGAGGTGAGGCCCGCCCTCAGCTGCAGGCTGTGGGAGGTGAGGCTCGCCCTCAGCTGTGGGAGGTGAGGCCCGCCCTCAGCTGTGGGAGGTGAGGCCCGCCCTCAGCTGTGGGAGGTGAGGCCCGCCCTCAGCTGTGGGAGGTGCGGCCCGCCCTCAGCTGTGGGAGGTGAGGCCCGCCCTCAGCTGTGGGAGGTGAGGCCCGCCCTCAGCTGTGGGAGGTGAGGCCCGCCCTCAGCTGTGGTAGGTGAGGCTCGCCCTCAGCTGTGGGAGGTGAGGCCCGCCCTCAGCTGTGGGAGGTGAGGCCCGCCCTCAGCTGCAGGAGGTGAGGCCCGCCCTCAGCTGTGGGAGGTGAGGCCCGCCCTCAGCTGCAGGAGGTGAGGCCCGCCCTCAGCTGCAGGAGGTGAGGCCCGCCCTCAGCTGTGGGAGGTGAGGCCCGCCCTCAGCTGTGGGAGGTGAGGCCCGCCCTCAGCTGTGGGAGTTGAGGCTCGCCCTCAGCTGCGGGAGGTGAGGCCCGCCTTCAGCTGTGGGAGGTGAGGCCCGCCCTCAGCTGTGGGAGGTGAGGCCCGCCCTCAGCTGTGGGAGGTGAGGCCCGCCCTCAGCTGTGGGAGGTGAGGCTCGCCCTCAGCTGTGGGAGGTGAGGCCCACCCTCAGCTGTGGGAGGTGAGGCCCGCCCTCAGCTGCAGGAGGTGAGGCCCGCCCTCAGCTGTGGGAGGTGAGGCCCGCCCTCAGCTGTGGGAGGTGAGGCCCGCCCTCAGCTGTGGGAGTTGAGGCTCGCCCTCAGCTGCGGGAGGTGAGGCCCGCCTTCAGCTGTGGGAGGTGAGGCCCGCCCTCAGCTGTGGGAGGTGAGGCCCGCCCTCAGCTGCAGGAGGTGAGGCCCGCCCTCAGCTGTGGGAGGTGAGGCCCGCCTTCAGCTGTGGGAGGTGAGGCCCGCCCTCAGCTGTGGGAGGTGAGGCCCGCCCTCAGCTGTGGGAGGTGAGGCTCGCCCTCAGCTGTGGGAGTTGAGGCTCGCCCTCAGCTGCAGGCTGTGGGAGGTGAGGCCCGCCCTCAGCTGCAAGCTGTGGGAGGTGAGGCCCGCCCTCTAGAAAAATGAAAACGTTGACCAACTTTTATTTGCGAAACACTTTTTCGCTTTAAAGACAATTAAAAAGTTATCATCTGTTAATTTTCGGGTTGTTTTGTTTTCTTCTTTTTGTTTTGTCATAACTGATGTTGTTCCGTGCAAACATTCACGTCTGCAACATAAGTTCTGAAGCGCCTGACACAACGTGACATTTTTGCAGTCCTGACCAGAGATGGCCTACGCTACGTTACGAAATAATTTTTTTCCGTAGCCGTAGCTCTAGAATTGAAACGTAACGTAGCATGGGCGAATTCTGTAGCGTACTACGCCAAAATTTAGCGTATCGTAGCGTACTACGAAAAAAGTTACGTCATATATGTATATATCCTTGTGATCTCGATCGCGGTACTAAGGATTGTGTGGGTTGATTTCTATCTATTTTTTTGTGAACTGGTGGCAAGAATTTTCGACCATTGATCACACAGATCAGGTCACACATCAGGTGATCAGGTCACATCAGGTCAGGTCAAGGTCACACATCAGGTCAGGCCAAGGTCACTAACTAATTTAGTATAGTCAATATTCACATCAATCGACTCGTAGTAGCAATCTCAACGTAATGGTAAGTTGTATCTCATTTCCTGCAAAGTTATTGACCCAAATCTGAAAATCTGCTTAAGTAGCCCAGAGGACCTCCCAGAGGTCACAGGTAAAATATTGCAACAGGAAGCTAGAAATGAGCCCAAGATACTACGGTTTGGGGAATATGAAGGTATTCTCAGCTTTATCTACACAAATACAGCCCAATTTCTGTTTTCCCCATGCATTTCAAACGGAGAGGTCATGATCCGTACCTGACCTTTTGTCATCTATATGAAAAATCCTGGAGTATGTGTAGTATTACTCGGTAGGTCCATTATGTGGTATCAGTTTCAATCCGATAGATTCACCCCTTTCGTACTTATAACACCTTAAACATTTTTGGAGCTGAAGTCACTTAGCCTGCACTGGTGACCTGACCTGAGATGACCCAACCTTAAAATTTTTGGGGAAAGACGTGGAATTGATCAAGGATAAAGCGTGCCATTTACGGCGGCGCCTGGCGCCGCCGTTTTTTTCGTGCCGCCGTTAAAACCCGAGGGGGTGTTCAAACACCCCCCACTGGGGCGAGGGTTAAAGTATGAATGTGTAAACAAAATTTTGATATCGTAGTACGACATATTTTTACCGTAGCCGTAGCTGAAGTACCGTAATTCCGTTGTCGATGAATTATAACGTATCTTAATTCCGTAGCGTAGTTTTGGCCAAAATCGAACCGTAACGTAGCGTAATTCGGTGACCTAGCGTAGCGTAGGCCACGTCTGGTCCTGGCACATTTTGCATGCGTGAATTAGGAAAAGCCCAATATTGATCGACATCCGATCAATGTTGGTTAATACCGTGGTTCTGGTGCCATGTTTCAGACCAACTTTGTCCGTCACAACACCCCGCACCCTCGTGAGCTGAAGGCGAATGCGCACAAACTGTTCGCCAAAGGCAAGAAGGTGGATGGAGCCCACATCAAGTCACATAATACCGAGGTGAGTGTGTGGAGTGGTGACATCGAGGCGTTTAATTACACTGATGCTTATGTGTGAGAAATACGTTTGCTCTAAAATACTGATACATTTGCTCATAGTGGTTTGTTTACCCTGTTTTTATGGTTGTCATACAAAAGCGAAGTAATATGCAGTGGGTGTGTTTTTCATGGATGTTGCCAATATCTCTTCAGAAGAATGTTAGTCTAGTCGAGATCAGAGACGATATACATATTCACTAAGCACAACACGAGACTTGAGCCCCCCCTCACTCTGTCCACCCTCCCTCCATTCAACACCCGTGTTTAACGAAAACGCGATGGAGTGTTTGTGTGCGTCATAACAAGTTCATTTACGAGACGGTAACATACATGCCGTATTATTCCACTGTGTCGTGGCCAATATCACCAGGCTGCGTCGCCGGCAGGATCAGCCCCTGTCCTTCCGTCCCGGTCGGGTCACCCCGCCGGCAGCCGACGGCCAGCCGGCGCGCTTCAACCCCGCCTTCCGACGCGACCTGCCGGCGCGCGCCTCCGACGCCTCCAGGACGTCGGAGGCGGCCAGCTCCTCGGTGGCGCTCAGTCAGTTCGAGGCGCCGCCGACGCGGCCCGTCTCGGGAGGGTTCGAGCCGGACCAAGTCAGCCTGACGGCCGGCAGCTGCCCCACCGGTGAGCGCCAGCAAGGCGTTTGTCATGTGGTCGCTCTCGGCGCTTGTGCTTCAGCTACATGTTTAAACTAGTGCACACGAATGTTTTAACTTGTACTGAAGTCTAGTGTGTTCGATCTGGTAGCTTGTTTGCCTGTTAACCACATGCCGTCGAGCAGTGTCAGCGCACTATGTTCCTGCGTCACAGACGAGGCGCCGACGCCGCTGCCGACGCTGGAGCGGCAGACGGACGCCGAGCCGGAGCCGGAGCCAGACGCCGACGAGGAGCAGGAGGAGGAGGAGGAGCCGGAGGAAGAGCGCCGGGTGGGCTTCAGCGTGCAGGAGCCGGCGGCGGGGGAGGAGTGCGAGGGAGAGCGCCACACTAGGCTGCACCGTCGGGACACCCCGCACCACCTCAAAAACAAACGCATCGTGCCGGCAAAGGTGGGCGCGTCAGCTCTGGTCGGGACTCGCTGCACTTTTTGGGAACGGGAACGGGGGGGAGGGTGTGGAAAGGTGCAGATCATCTGGACAGTTCGGATGCCATTTTATTTATACTTGTTGTCCTGTGCTTTCGACACGCATTGTATGCGTGATCATCACCACGCGTGTGAGGTCTCGGCGTGTTTGAAGCTAGTTATTGAGCGATTCACTGCAGTAATCTTAAGTAGGGCTCGGCCGCCAGTCTCTCTCTCTCTCTCTCTCTCTCTCTCTCTCTCTCTCTCTCTCTCTCTCTCTCTCTCTCTCTCTCTCTCTCTCTCTCTCCCTCTCTCCTCTCTCTCTCTCTCTCTCTCTCTCTCTCTCTCTCTCTCTCTCTCTCTCTCTCTCTCTCTCTGTCTCTCTCTCTCTCTCTCTCTCTCTCTCTCTCTCTCTCTCTCTCTCTCTCTCTCTTCACCTGTTGTTTCCTAATCGGGCTGGGACGTCCTTTCAGGCGGACCAAGAGGAGGCGGCGGCCATCATTGCAGCGGCACTGCAGCGTCGCGAGGGCAACGGTGACAGTGTGCTGCCCAGTCCGCCGCCCACGCCGGGACCGCCCTCTGCTGCTGCTGCCGCCGCCGCCCCCGCCGCCGACGACGTCCAGGGGGACGCGCCCGATGCTGTCGACGGGAGCGACTCCATGCCAACTATCGCTATAGAGCTGCAGCAGCTGCAGCTCACGCTACAGGTAACGAGGGCTGCGATGGCTACAGTTATTTCTAAAGGTAACGAGAGCTGAGATGGCTACAGGTATTTCTAAAGGTAACGAGAGCTGAGATGGCTACAGGCATGGAAAGCCAAAACAGGCACGGAGAGCTGCAGGTACAGTGAGCTGCAGCTCACCCCGCAGGTACGGAGAGCTGCAGCTCATCCCGCAGGTACAGAGAGCTGCAGCTCACCCTACAGGTATGGAGAGCTACACATCACCCTGCAGATACGGAGAGCTGCAGTTCACCCCGCAGGTACGGAGAGCTGCAGGTGTAGGTAAGACTGCGTGTCTGCGCGGGTGTGCGCACGCAGCAAAGGGGCACGTACACTATCAGCTGCTGAGGTCCTGCTTCGCCTGATATCACATGCATTACCGTACAACCTGCTTCCTTTTGACTGGTGTCTATCAAAAGTAACTGAATGTGGGACATTGTAGTAATCACCAAACACGAAAATGATTACACTTCTTTTGGCGCCAGTTCACCAATGGTGTTCAATTGCATACATTTGCGGTATTCGTCAGTTCTTATTGTACATTTGTCACTAAGCTCGCGCTGCGCTGTGACCTTGTGAGCCTTGAATGTGGGGTGTGGGTCTGTTGTTTAAGGACGCTTGGTGGGGCGTGCAAACACGACAAACAAACCACGCTACGCACAGCTGTCCTGCTCTGGTCCCTGTTTGTTCGACGATGGGAGGCAGGAAGCTGACTGCATGCTCTAAAACTAGTGACACGGATTTATATTTCCCTGAAATTTACTAATCAATACGCGTTCATATACAGTCGGAAGCGTAGCAGTTTACCTGTGGATTATGTGTCCGGTCATGGTCTCGTGTCACGCTCAAGTCTCGGGAAAACTTTCAGATTTTTCAAACCTGCAGCTGTAGTTTCGTTTTATAGTGCATGTTTGTGGATTTTGATCACAGTTTGTCCACTGGATATAAATCCAACCTCACCATCATTGTGGTCATAATTTCGCATTGCTATCTCCTTGACGCATACACTGACTGTCGACCAATGATTTATTTTGTCGCCTTTCTGCGACTGTATTCGCCGCGGAGGTCTGCTGAAACGAGCCCTCCTTTATTAAGCGGCGCTGTTGCGCTGGCCATTTTACGATGACTATATCACCTTTCGTGGGAGCCGGTGCGATGCATCCGCGCCGACCGAGGGCGCTGCCCACCTCTGCAGCGGCCCGCGGAAGAGTATTGGTCTGTGACGTCACAGCCGGGGTGCGTTCCGTCCGCTGATGAGCGCATTCCTCTCGGCTCACCTCAGCAGTGGTGGTGTCATTTCCATGCGAACGGGACACCGAAACCGCTGGACAAAGTTCTTTGGAAAAGTGCCGGACCAAAGAAATGTATGCACTAGTGCATTTAAATACCTGTAGATACTTGGTGAATTATCGTTGACGCTGGCGAACGTCCGTACTGCCTCCGGTTGCATCGGTGCCGAAATGTGTGTGCCAGTGGTAAGTCTGACACCACCAGGAGTGAAGCGCCTGCAGAGGTGTGCCGGGTATGCTTGGCATCGCTGATCTGCCCGGCGCGCTGGGTCTGCAGAGGTGCGCCAGGGGCAAGGCTGTGGGGCAGCGGCGGATCCCCCTCCACAGCCGCAGTAGATACGATAGCTTCCCCGAGACTGCGGTAGTAACGATGCATATGGGGGATGCGTGACTCAGTGGTACAGTACCTGCCTTCGGAGTCATGGGTTCCGGGTTCGTGCCCCGCAGAACCGCTAACTAAGTTGATCTGATAAGTTAAATCCCTCCGAACAGAGAGAGTTGGCGACACCGTGTAGCCCCGGCAGTTAGTGTGTCGTTAAAGCCTAACAATTACTATTATTAGTAACGATACATGTATCAAAGCCATTGCCCCATGCAATTTGTGGGTAAATAGTGTCCAATCAGTGATCAAATACACAAGAAACGTCCACCATCAGGGTGGAAGAAATCTCCGAAGCGTGACATGATGCCATTTTATAGAAAACAAATTTTGTCCGAAACATACGGAAAAGCGAACCATTGGAAAAATCTCATCCGGCCCTGATCTGACTCACTTGAGAGACATCAGTGTTGACTGTAGGTGGCTGTAAAGACAGCAAAGTGGTTCCGGCTCTTCCCATAGCGAGACTACACTGCAGTGGGGCATACCATCTGCCAAAATCTCCCCCGCTCGGTGCCGCATCGCGAAAATATCCCACCAAGCCTCTGTGCAAGTGAATGCATCCCGTGCGATGTGATGGGCCGGCTGCGCGCGGCCGGGCCGTGCGGTGTCGGCGGGCCACCATTGAGCGCGGCGTGACACGTCCGGTCAGATGGCAGCCGTGTCCGGTCAGGTCCGACCACGCCCCCAGCGGCGGCGCTGCCGCGACTGCCGCCGCTCAGTGGCCGCCCCGTCGGCCGTGCCGCCGGTGTCGCCTTATCGCCGCCCGGCGCAGCTGTGACCGCGCGCGGTAGCGTGGGTGCTATCGAGACGACACAGCTGGATAGTGGTGCGCTGCCGCTGCCACGCTTTGTGTTAACTCGCGTCACGAATGCCGCGCGCCGGCCGCAGTGTTGACCGTTGTTTTCGCACTGGTGGTGTTTGGACACTGTTGGTAGTCGGACTGTTAGTGACGTGAGAGCTTGGTTTCAACTTGACGGTGTTGTTATCGCAAACTGCGATGAAAAAACAACGGCTCTACTCGGTCACCATTCGCGAGGTAATCTTGTGCGTGAGCCCTTCGCTTTAGTTGTTTCTGGCATGGAAGATGTTCCATATACAATTATTGTAGTATTATTATCATTTTTGAACGGCGTACTACGCTGTGAACCCTTAGCTTGCTGTCATGTAATCGCTGAGTATTGTGTATCATGTTGTTCATAATGTATTGTGACCCTTTCTCTGCCCTCTCACCCACCCGCCCACTCATTCACACGTTGTTGTCGGCTCTGCCGCAGCGCGGCGCCTCCGGCCTGGGACTCAGCATCGCCGGCGGCAAGGGGTCCACTCCGTACCGGGGCGATGACGAGGACGTCTTCATCTCCAAGGTGTTGGAGAACGGGCCGGCGGCGCTGGCCGGGCTGAAGGTGAGACCCGGGGACTGCGGATGAGGCTCACCAGAACCACGGCGTCGGTTCACGAGCTTCTCTAAAAATGCTCCATATTAAAGGGAAGGTGGCACCTTCATAACGTGATTTTGACTGAGATAGCCAAGTTGTAAAGCAAGTCGGAAAACCTGGTACTCAATATATCATTTGCCTTGGAACTCAAGATTTCCGTAGAAAAATAGCTAAAACCTACCTGCAATGTACCCCTCATGTACCCCTAGCAGCAGGCCACAGTTGTCATGGCTGTTGGTGTGACGACATGTGCTGACGTCACGATGAGCATCAGCCAATCGAAGCCCTTGAATCTTTTCGAGTATGGTAGTGGTTGCCAGATCATGACATCATCCACAGGCATATATGTATTTCTTTTCCTCGAGGAGTATTTTAAAAATCAAAATATTGCGCTTATTGTACATTTTTCAGAGAAATCATCAGTGGTTTCATTATTTTCGGCGCTAAAAGTACGCCTAATTACACTAAATTCCAGGATTCGACCAAGGTGCCACATTCCCTTTAAGGCCAAGGTCAAAGGTCCTGAGTCGAGATCAGCCCGCATTTCGGACCGGGCGGTTAGTATAGTGCCAGTTATAGTGTACATTATAGAGAATATATAGTATGGTAATGTCATAAATCAATGCCTTCGAATTATATTGACCCCAAATTTCAGGGAACATATTTTTTTACTTTCTCTTTATGACATTCGTTCTGCCGTGCAAAGGAAAAAAGGGTAACTCCGAAAGTCCACTTTTCAGGAGAGCTAAAAAACCGTTTCCGACCTTTGCAAAGTGTTTTAGTTGCATTGGTAGGTGTATTGACCTAAATATTTATATCGTTGGAATCCTTAGAACATCCTCCTTCCGATGATATGCATTTTATTTTCATTTATTTAACCTAATTTGAGCTAATACCGATGCCCTCTTTTGCCTTTGCAAACCTTGGCTCAATCCACAGAAAATGCAATGGAAGAAAAGGGTAACTAGTTAGGGCTTTTTTCCTTTGTGGATTTGGCCGAGAGCCTCGGAGATTGCAAAGGAAAAAAGGGTAACTCACCATGTTTGATGGAATATATATTCGCGAACGATGATGGGAGCTTTCATGTTGGCTTTAAGAAACTTATTTCATGTTTTGTACACTTATTTAGTATTTCTGTATTATTAACTATAACAATGCCGGTAGGAATCGCTGTCAGGTCAACGCGAAATTAAAGAGCCGCCAACTTGAGAGTTAACTGTTCTGTCTGAACGCATTTTGTTAAAGCCGTGTAAGAGGAGTACCCTGGGGTAGGGTACGGGTGTTATGAGGGATGGAAGGGTACGTTGCTGGCTAATATGGGTACAATGATGGCTGATAGGGGTGCGTTGTCGGTGGGTAGAGGTGCAATTTTGGCTGGTAAGGGTGCGGTGTCCGTGGGTACGGGTGCAATGTCGGCTGCTAGGGGTGAGTTTTCGGTGGGAACCAGTGCAATGTAGGCTGCTAAGGGTGCGTTGTCAGCTGGTACGGGTACAATGTTGGCTGCTTGGGTTGCATTTTCGGTGGGTACGGGTGCAATGTCGGCCGCTAGGAGTGCGTTGTCGGTGGGTACGGGTACACTGTCGGCTGGTAGGGGTGCGTTTTCGTTGGGTACGGATGCAATGTAGGCTGCTAAGGGTGCGTTGTCGGTGGGTACGGGTGCAATATCGGCTGCTAGGGGTGCGTTGCCGGCGGATATGGGTGCAGTGTCGGCTGGGAGGCGTGCCCTGCGGGTGGGTGTGGGTGCAATGACGGATTAGCCTGGTCCGGATTTAGGTTTTTTCTTCAGAAAGTAACGGATCGTTGTTCATTAGATGCATTTTTTGTGCTGATTGCGATGCGCTCATCAGAAATGCAATTTTCGAAAAACTTTTGGTGGCCCACTCGAGTTGAAGGTTTTGCATTTTGCCCAATTTTCCACTTTTTGGCTCACCATCAACCCATATTACCAACGAGGTGGAAAAAATTGCACTTGGTTGGTAGTTTGGTTCATTGGTGTTCCATTCGCTTTGTTTTTGTTGTTATAACTTGCACACATAACGGCTATTTTTTGCTTATCATATCCGCTTTTAGTTGAGCTTGCACTGGCTCTCCATAGATGGCGCTAGCGGCGTGACATGGTAAGTGAATACTGATTCCCTCGAGGACCGGGAATGTGAACAGCAACGTGAAAGGTGAGAAACAATTGCGAATTGGATTGTATAAACGCACTTAAAGAGCTGTTTTCAAGCCGCACTGAAGTTGTTAACACTGTTTCTCAGGTATTTTAAGCATGCCATGTCCAAATATGCTGCTGCTGCTGAAGTCCCGACCATAACCCTTTACCAATAGACGCAGGAACCGTGGGGGCTGTGGTGGTGGCTGTTGCACCCAACTTTCAGAGTGTGGCAGCAGCTCTAACCCCGCCCCCCAGTTTGAGCCGATTCTGGAACTTCTCTATTAACATTTAAGTGATATGCCTAATCACCCCCGGCCATGCCAACGCGGAAGCCCCTTCCTCCGACTAAAATAGTCTCTCCACCTATGCCGTCACCGACTGAATGCTTCCGTATTTGCGCCAAAAAGACTCTGCAGCAACCCTACTTTGACTGAAGTGCGAGGGTATCAGTTTTGAGGCTAGCGACCTCTAGCCCAGTCTCCTCTGACATATTTAGAGGTCGTTGTGGCCCAGAGAAGAATTATATGTTTTACGTATACGGATAGAATTGACAATTTTTAACGTTGCGGTCCAGCAGAAAAAATCGACTGGTTTGGCATTGTGCGAACATTTTTTTTACAAACATGGCATTGGTCACCAGGTTTTAAGGACTGAAGGAAATATGTTGTATGAAATCACAAAATAAGCTTTCCAACGTTTCCGCACCTTGCACTAGCTGCATTGGATAATAATCTATAATCATATGAAAATCGATAATCATCGACATAATTTAAGTGTTTACGTTATCTTTTCCTTTCAGTTCTCTGATCGAAATTGAAAATGGAGGGACGGTTATATCTGCAAGAAATAAAGGAGTCTTACCGTGAGTTTTGTATATCATAGGGCGGCTTCTTATGACAAGAATTGAACTCATGGAGGAGCGGAGCAAAGATGAGTGTCATATTCCTATGGAAGAATGGAAGAACAGGGTAACAGCAGGGGTTATGGATGTGTGTGCCAGCGTATCACTCCATACACGTGTAAATCAGGCCATACTGAAGGAACTAAGAGGGCTTTGGAAAGAAAGAGTACAAAAAGAAGTATGCAAACAAGTTTGGCAAGCAAGCTACTATACCAACTGCTGCGATGGATTCGCTGTTTGATACCAGCAGCCGAGAACTTGAGCCTGGACTAGCAGAAGACAGCGTTTCTTGCCGACCATCCAAGTGCCAGACGCCTTCAGACAGACAGCCTCGGTCAGGAAACCACAGCGCGATGGCAGAGGAGAGCCCAGCGAGCGGGTCGAGCAGTCATGAGAGGAGCAGCCGTCACCTCCCCGAGTCAACAGGCGACGGCCGAGACAGCAAACACGCCTGTGGAAACTGGTGTTTCATTAATGCTATCATCTGCTAAGCTATAATGACTCGGTAATCCCGATCAAAGGGATATTATCTGTGTATGAGCAATGCTATTTTCAAAACCAGTCTGCTCAACAATTCTAACAAAACACCCACAAGCTATATGTATATATATATATTTTTCAAAACACTGTCCAAGTCGTTCACAGTCAATAGCTCATAAACCATAAGACATGGTACGCATTGCTTGTCGTTCTCCTATCCTTCCTTACGGTTCCATAACTCATAAAACATAAAAATGGTTGGCATTACTTGTCGTTCTTCTACGGTCTATCCTTCCTTATGGTTTGTGAGATATGGACTGTGAACGACTTGGACAATGTTTAAAAAAATATATAAATATATAGCTTGTGGGTGTTCTGATCGGATTTATGAGCAGACTGGTTTCTGAAAATAACATTGTTCATACACAGATAATATCCCTTTGATCAGGATTACCAAGTCATTATAGCTTAGCAGATGATAGCGCTACCTGAAACACCAGTTTCCACAGGCGTGTTTGCTGTCTCGGCCGTCGCCTGTTGACTCGGGGAGGTGACGGCTGCTCCTCTTATGACTGCTCGACCCGCTCGCTGAACTCTCCTCTGCCATCGCTCTGTGGTTTCCTGATCGAGGCTGCCTGTCTGAATACGTCTGGCACTTGGCTGGTCGGTCAGATACACTGTCTTCTACTAGTTCAGGCTCACGTTCTCGGCTGCTGATATCAATCAGCGAATCCATCGCAGCAGTTGATGTAGCAGCTCGCTTGCCAAACCTGTTTACATGCTTCTTTTTTGTCTCTCATCCTTTCTAAAGCCCTCTTAGTTCCTTCAGCACGGCCTGTTTTGCACGTGTAGGCAGCAGGGCATATTTTAAGGAATTGGGACTGGTGGGCATTCGGCTGAAAAGGGCACAAATTCCCACTAAAAGGGCACTCCTACAACATCAAATGACTGGTGACTGGTGGGCACTGGGCCGTCCAGGGCCGTTCACTGGTGGGCATAGCATGGGGGACTGGTGGGCAAAATGCCCACCACTTTGTAGCTTAAAATATGCCCTGGTAGGCAGTGATACGCTTGCACATACATCCATAATCTCAGCCGTTACCCTGTTATTGATACTTTTATAAGAATATTGCACTCATCTATGCTCCGCTCCTCCACGAGTCCAATTCTTGTCATAACAAGATGCCCTATGACATGCCAAACTCACGGTCAGGCTCTTTTGTTTTTTGCAAATATTACCGTCCGTCCATGTTGAATTTTGTTCAGAGGAAACATAAAACTGCAAAGAGAACATAACGTAAAACTTGGATCATGCCGGTATGTGAATTATTCAATGCAACTAGTGCAGGATGTCTAGTCGTTGGAAGTCGTTGGAAATTTTAGGATTTCATACAGCATATTTTCTTCGGTCCTTAAAACCTGGTGACCAATGTCACGTTTGTATTAAAATGTTTGCATAATGCCAAACCGGTCGATTTTTTCTGCTGTACCACAACGTTGAAAATTATCAATCCTATCCGTCTACGTAAAACAAATAATTCTTCTCTGGGCCACAACGACCTATAAATATGTCAGAGGAGACTGGGCTAGGAGGTCACTAGCCTCAAAACTGATACCCTCGCACTTCAGTCAAAGTAGGGTTGCTGCAGAGTCTTTTTGGCGCAAATACGGAAGCATTCAGTCGGTGAAGGCATAGGTGGAGAGATTATTTTAGTCGGAGGAAAGGTGTAGGCTGGAGGAAGGGGCTTCCGCGTTGGTATGGCCGGGGGTGATTAGGCATATCACTTAAATGTTAATAGAGAAGTTCCAGAATCGGCTCAAACTGGGGGGCGGGGTTAGAGCTGCTGCCACACTCTGAAAGTTGGGTGCAACAGCCACCACCACAGCCCCCACGGTTCCTGCGTCTATTGGTAAAGGGTTATGGTCGGGACTTCAGCAGCAGCAGCATATTTGGACATGGCATGCTTAAAATACCTGAGAAACAGTGTTAACAGCTTCAGTGCTGCTTGAAAACAGCTCTTTAAGTGCGTTTATACAATCCAATTCGCAATTGTTTCTCACCTTTCACGTTGCTGTTCACATTCCCGGTCCCCGAGGAAATCAGTATTCACTTACCAAGACACGCCGCTAGCGCCATCTATGGAGAGCCAGTGCAAGCTCAACTAAAAGCGGATATGATAAGCAAAAAATAACGGTTATGTGTGCAAGTTATAACAACAAAAACAAAGCGAATGGAACACCAATGAACCAAACTACCAGCCCAGTGCAATTTTTTCCACCTCGTTGGTAATATGGGTTGATGGTGAGCCAAAAAGTGGAAAATTGGGCAAAATGCAAAACCTTCAACTCGAGTGGGCCACCAAAAGTTTTTCGAAAATTGCATTTCTGATGAGCGCATCGTAATCAGCACCAAAAAATGCATCTAATGAACAACGATCCGTTACTTTCTGAAGAAAAAACCTAAATCCGGACCAGGCTAATGACGGATGGTATGGGTGCGTCGTTGTTGGCCACGGGTACGATGATTACGGTAACGGTGCTATGTCGACTGGTAGGGGGAGGGGGGCTACGTCGGTTGCGAAGGGTGCGATGACGGATAATGTGGGTGTAATTGCGACTGTTACGGGCGCGTTGCGGCTTAGGACAGGGGACTAAGGCAGCTGTTTGGGTGTCTTGCGGATATATACGGATGCAATGTCGGTTGGTAGGGATGCTTTGTCGGTGGGTACGGGTGCAATGTTGTTTGGTACGGGTGCGGTACAGCTGAGGACGGGACAGCTGACAGCGTTGCAGCTGGGAACCCACACGCAAGACATCCTACCAGTCGCCCCCTGTCTTTAGCCGTAGTGCATCCCTACCAGACGTCATTGCACCCCTATTATCCGTCATCGCACCCCTACAAACCGACAATGCACCCCTACCAGTCACCATTGCACTCCTACCAGTCATCATTACACTCCGATGAGCCGACATCGCACCCGTGCTTACCTTCCACGCACTCGTGTCCACCACCCACGCACCCCTTGCAGCCGACATTGCACCCGTACCCACCACCTACGCAGCCTTACCAGCCATCATTGCACCCATACCCACCGACAACGCACCCTTACCAGCCATCATTGCACCCGTACCCACCGACAACGCACCCTTAGCAGCCGACATTGCACTCGTACCCACTGACAACACACCCCCAGCAGCACCCGGACCCACCGACAACGCACCCTTAGCAGCCGACATTGCACTCGTACCCACCACCTACGCAGCCCTACCAGCCATCATTGCACCCGTACCCACCGACAACACACCCCCACCAGCCGACATTGCACCCGTACCCACCGACAACACACCCCCACCAGCCGAAATTGCACCCGTACCCACCGACAACACACCCCTACCAGCCGACATTGCACCCGTACCCACCGACAACACACCCCTACCAGCCGACATTGCACCCGTACCCACCGACAACACACCCCTACCAGCCGACACTGCACCCGTGCCCACCACCTACGCACCCCCACCAGCCGACATTGCACCCGTACCCACCGACAACACACCCCCACCAGCCGAAATTGCACCCGTACCCACCGACAACACACCCCTACCAGCCGACATTGCACCCGTACCCACCGACAACACACCCCTACCAGCCGACACTGCACCCGTGCCCACCACCTACGCAGCCCTACCAGCCATCATTGCACCCGTACCCACTGACAACACACCCCGACCAGCCGACATTGCACCGGTACCCACCGACAACACACCCTTAGCAGCCGACATTACACCCCTACCCACTGACAACACACCCCTACCAGCCGACATTGCACCCGTACCCACCACCTACGCACCCCTACCAGCCGAAATTGCACCAGTACCCACCGACAACACACCCCTACCAGCCGACATTGCACCCGTACCCACCGACAACACACCCCTACCAGCCGACACTGCACCCGTGCCCACCACCTACGCACCCCCACCAGCCGATATTGCACCCGTACCCACCGACAACACACCCCCACCAGCCGAAATTGCACCCGTACCCACCGACAACACACCCCTACCAGCCGACATTGCACCCGTACCCACCACCTACGCAGCCCTACCAGCCATCATTGCACCCGTACCCACTGACAACACACCCCGACCAGCCGACATTGCACCGGTACCCACCGACAACACACCCTTAGCAGCCGACATTACACCTCTACCCACTGACAACACACCCCCTACCAGCCGACACTGCACCCGTGCCCACCACCCACGCATCCCTACCAGCCATCATTGCACCCGTACCCACTGACAACACACCCCTACCAGCCGACACTGCACCCGTACCCACCACCTACGCAGCCCTACCAGCCATCATTGCACCCGTGCCCACCGACAACACACCCCTACCAGCCATCATTGCACCCGTACCCACCGACAACACACCCCTACCAGCCGACATTACACCCCTACCCACTGACAACACACCCCTACCAGCCGACATTGCACCCGTACCCACCACCTACGCACCCCTACCAGCCGAAATTGCACCAGTACCCACCGACAACACACCCCTACCAGCCGACATTGCGCCCGTACCCACCGACAACACACCCCTACCAGCCGACAATGCACCCGTGCCCACCACCTACGCAGCCCTACCAGCCATCATTGCACCCGTACCCACTGACAACACACCCCGACCAGCCGACATTGCACCGGTACCCACCGACAACACATCCCTACCAGCCGACATTGCACCCGTACCCACCACCTACGCAGCCCTACCAGCCATCATTGCACCCGTGCCCACCGACAACACACCCCTACCAGCCATCATTGCACCCGTACCCACCGACAACACACCCCTACCAGCCGACACTGCACCCGTGCCCACCACCTACGCAGCCCTACCAGCCATCATTGCACCCGTACCCACTGACAACACACCCCGACCAGCCGACATTGCACCGGTACCCACCGACAACACACCCTTAGCAGCCGACATTACACCCCTACCCACTGACAACACACCCCTACCAGCCGACATTGCACCCGTACCCACCACCTACGCACCCCTACCAGCCGAAATTGCACCAGTACCCACCGACAACACACCCCTACCAGCCGACATTGCACCCGTACCCACCGACAACACACCCCTACCAGCCGACACTGCACCCGTGCCCACCACCTACGCACCCCCACCAGCCGATATTGCACCCGTACCCACCGACAACACACCCCCACCAGCCGAAATTGCACCCGTACCCACCGACAACACACCCCTACCAGCCGACATTGCACCCGTACCCACCACCTACGCAGCCCTACCAGCCATCATTGCACCCGTACCCACTGACAACACACCCCGACCAGCCGACATTGCACCGGTACCCACCGACAACACACCCTTAGCAGCCGACATTACACCTCTACCCACTGACAACACACCCCTACCAGCCGACACTGCACCCGTGCCCACCACCCACGCATCCCTACCAGCCATCATTGCACCCGTACCCACTGACAACACACCCCTACCAGCCGACACTGCACCCGTACCCACCACCTACGCAGCCCTACCAGCCATCATTGCACCCGTGCCCACCGACAACACACCCCTACCAGCCATCATTGCACCCGTACCCACCGACAACACACCCCTACCAGCCGACATTACACCCCTACCCACTGACAACACACCCCTACCAGCCGACATTGCACCCGTACCCACCACCTACGCACCCCTACCAGCCGAAATTGCACCAGTACCCACCGACAACACACCCCTACCAGCCGACATTGCGCCCGTACCCACCGACAACACACCCCTACCAGCCGACACTGCACCCGTGCCCACCACCTACGCAGCCCTACCAGCCATCATTGCACCCGTACCCACTGACAACACACCCCGACCAGCCGACATTGCACCGGTACCCACCGACAACACATCCCTACCAGCCGACATTGCACCCGTACCCACCACCTACGCAGCCCTACCAGCCATCATTGCACCCGTGCCCACCGACAACACACCCCTACCAGCCATCATTGCACCCGTACCCACCGACAACACACCCCTACCAGCCGACATTACACCCCTACCCACTGACAACACACCCCTACCAGCCGACATTGCACCCGTACCCACCACCTACGCACCCCTACCAGGCGACATTGCACCCGTACTCACCGACAGCACACCCCTACCAGCCGACATTGCGCCCGTACCCACCGACAACACACCCATACCAGCCGACACTGCACCCGTGCCCACCGAAAGTGCACCCCAAGCAGCCGACATTGCACCCGTACCCACCAAAAATGCACCCCAAGCAGCCAACATTGCACCCGTACCAGCCGACAACGCACCCCTATCAGCCATCATTGTACCCATATTAGCCAGCAACGTACCCTTCCATCCCTCATAACACCCGTACCCTACCCCAGGGTACTCCTTTTACACGGCTTTAACAAAATGCGTTCAGACAGAATAGTTAACCCTCAAGTTGGCGGCTCTTTAATTTCGCGTTGACCTGACAGCGATTCATCCCAGCATTGTTATAGTTAATAACACAGAAATCCTAAATAAGTGTACAAAACATGAAATAAGTTTCTTAAAGCCAACATAAAAGCTCCCATCGTCGTTCGCGAAAATAAATTCCATCCAACATGGTGAGTTACCCTTTTTTCCTTTGCAATCTCCGAGGCTCTCGGCCAAATCCACAAAGGAAAAAAGCCGTAACTAGTTACCCTTTTCTTCCATTGCAAACTCTACCACTTCAGAGCAAAAAGTGCAAGTTACCCCGTTTTGCCAAAATGTATTCTAAAATATATAATTTTTTATGTGGTTTACAATTGTGATATTGGTATCATCGGATGTGTCGTGAGAAGGGCTTTCGAATGATATGAAAAACCAAAAATTGATATTTTGAGTTACCCTTTTCTTCCTTTGCACGGCAGCGTTGACTTTCAACATTTTGCGTTTTTTTCGCGTAATCGTGACATTTCCCAAAAGGTCTCCTGCACGGCCAAGACCGTTAAGACCTCGTTTGACCTTGAATGTATTGGCTTAGGTCAATTAAGTTGACCACAATGTAAATCACCAAGCCCCCACACATCATGAAATGGGTGATTTTAATACAAGCCTCTTGACCTTCAAGGTTTCAGGGGTCTGTCAGCCCCTCCCCACCTCCAGCGCTCGTTAATGTCAGACCCCTCTCCAGTGCGGCTGTTGATGTTTGTTAAATGGCTCTGGAGACTTTGCTGAGACTTCGTGGTGTAACTCAGAGGCGTAAATGTCACACTATTTGACACACCCTGGTATGTCAGTGCTCAACGACTTAGCTTGCTTGGTACACCGGTGTTGAATTATACAAGGTAGAATCGCGTGGTTAAGCTTGAAAGCTAAGGGTATTCCCAGACAGCAGACTGTTTTCCGATGATTTATTCTTTGCTCGGAGCTCCGTTATTTTCCCCAGATTGAGCACGAATTGCCAAGTGTGAATCGAATTTCGATTAAGTCTAAATGGTCAGGTTGAGGCTCGATACGGCCAATGCTTCAAACTGGCGTAACGCTTTCAGAGAAGTATCGTGTTGCCATTCATTGTGTGTCTCTTATATGTATGGTCTATGACGCAAAAGCATATTTGCGAAGCTGTTGAACAATTTTGATCAACGTGGCGTGGTCCCCATACTTGAGCCCACCCCTCTATCCAGGCTTGGTTGAAGTGAGGTGACGTGACCTGGTCTGTGCCGTTCCTCAGGTGGGCGACAAACTGACCGCTGTGAACGGTATACCGGTGCTGGGCGCCGACCACTACGAGGCGGTGGGCATCCTGAAGGCGGCCGGCGCCACGCTGCACATGCTGGTGCTGAGGGAGGTGACGCGCCTGGTGCCGCCGGTGTCAGCCGACGGAGGCGGAGGTCGGCTGGCAGACGAGGCAGTGGCCAAGTCGCAGCCTCAGTCGCAGCCGCCAGCGTTCAGTGTACAAAACCGCCAGAGCCAACAGAGCGTGGCTGATCACCAGTCAGCTCTGGGTAACGATGCAGGCGACGGAAACGTTACTGACCATTTCAACATTCCAACCAATCAAAACATTCCATATCAGCCAAATATTCCCAGTAGTCATCAGATTCCCAGCAATCGAAACATTCCTAGACATCAGCAGGCTGCTGATCACCAGAGTATTCCGTCCCAGGAGGGGACTGCAGCGGGGCAGGGACTGCCGAGTCAGACTGGTGGGCCCGAGCATCCGGCGCCGCTTCCTCGCCAGCGGTCTCTGCCGCCGCCGCAGCCGATGGTGTCAGTGGTAGACCACCCATCGGCCCAGCAGCCGGTGTCAGTGGTAGACTACCCATCGGCGCAGCAGCCCGGGCCGGCGGCGCCCCTCGCCGACCCCATCTATCAGACGGTGCCGGCCCCTGTGCGCGTGGGGGCGCCGCGTCCTCGCGAGTCCCGCCAGCCGGCGCCGCCAGCGCAGAGTGACCGGCAGCACCAGCAGGCGGCTGGGGCCTCCGTCGTGTCGCCTCCTCTCATCCCCGCCTCCCACACCGCGCCCTCGTCCTTCGTCTCGGCGCCGCCGCCGGGGCCCGGCCACGTCTCGCGGCCGCCCACGGCGCCGCCGCCCCCGCCGGCACCCGTCTCCGTCGTGCCCAAGTCGACCTCGATGCCGTCCTCAGTGTCGGACCAGGTGGCGCGACACCGCCAGGAGACGGCGCAGCAGATTGCGCGCGAGCTGGAGCTGCGGCGGGCTCAGCTGACCCGGACCAACACCGAGAACGGCGACAGGCTGATGCCGGGCAGCGCGGCGGAGCGCGACAGGCTGACGCCGGAGCGCGACAGGCTGACGCAGGAGGTGGTGGCCAGCAGCCGGCTGCCCTCGTCGTCGCCGGCGATATTGCGACGGAGTCAGCCGCCGCCGCAGGAGCAGCCGCAGGTACCGACGACGCGGGTTACTGCAGAGACGACTGTGTAGGGGGCTGTGGCGGGGGACGGCATGGTAGGCCTCTCATCACACTCAGCTGTAGTGGGGAGGACGGCGTGGTAGGCCTCTCATCACACTCAGCTGTAGTGGGGAGGACGGCGTGGTAGGCCTCTCATCACACTCAGCTGTAGTGGGGAGGACGGCGTGGTAGGCCTCTCATCACACTCAGCTGTAGTGGGGAGGACGGCGTGGTAGGCTTCTCATCACACTCAGCTGTAGTGGGGAGGACGGCGTGGTAGGCTTCTCATCACACTGGGCTGTAGTGGGGAGGACGGCGTGGTAGGCTTCTCATCACACTGGGCTGTGGCGGGAGGACGGCGTGGTAGGCTTCTCATCACACTGGGCTGTAGTGGGTAGGACGGCGTGGTAGGCTTCTCATCACACTGGGCTGTAGTGGGGGGGACGGCGTGGTAGGCTTCTCATCACACTCAGCTGTAGTGGGGAGGACGGCGTGGTAGGCTTCTCATCACACTCAGCTGTAGTGGGGAGGACGGCGTGGTAGGCTTCTCATCACACTCAGCTGTAGTGGGTAGGACGTCGTGGTAGGCTTCTCATCACACTCAGCTGTAGTGGGGAGGACGGCGTGGTAGGCTTCTCATCACACTGGGCTGTAGCGGAAGGACAAGTATAGGCGTTTACTTATATACAGTTGGGGTGTAGAGTGTGACGGGATGATGGGCCCTCGTGAATAAATCTCATAAATGGTCTGTTTATTGCTCGGTCAGGCCTTATTAGTCCAATATTCGGTAAGACTAGTAACTTGAACAATGCATTGTTTATTTTCTTTTGAGCCCAGTATCACACGTGCAGGGGTCTGCTCCACCGGCTGCCACGTCCAGCTGTTGATAACGTGCGATATTCAGTGACCATGAGGAGCTTGGAATCACCCCATGCTTGGGGAGGGTTATTGTGCATTCGATGTTTATGCGGGGGAAAGTGACCTGTTGTTCAACAACTATCTTGTCTTGGATAATGCGTGCAGACAATCACCTTTGTGTATCCTGTTTATGTTTTATAGTTCCTTTGTCTGAATATACCACCTGACCGCTAACATTCCGTTTTTTCCTAATCGCAAATCCTATCAGACCACGCCTTAGCTCCTCTCTGCTCCTCGCGTCAACCCCGCCGTCCGGAATCAGTCCGTGCGCACCACCGGCATCCATTCGTGTCGAATGCCCACCTCCTGTTCCTGGTGAGTCCTTATAGCTGGCAGCTAATTTCGTGTATTCGTCCCTGTATGTGAGCGGGCTCGTATTCGTTCTCGTTTATTCTTGCATCTAGATATCTCTTCCTCCAGGAATGTTTTATTGCTGTCACATAATATGTAAAGAAATGCTTCTCAACCTCCACCCAAACCGTCATTTGAGTTGACACCCCCTCGTTGACACGAGTTCTGACGGGGAGAGTGTTGTGGCCGTGGAGAGACGCCGACCCGGCCCCTGTCTGGCAGACGAACGGCGACAGTGAGCAGCTGGTGCCCCTGGTGGAGACGATCTACACTACTCTGATCCGGGACCAAAACGGACTGGGCTTCAGCATCGCCGGCGGCAAGGGGCTGCGCCTTATATAGAAGGGAGCGAGGTGAGGGCTGGCGTGTGTTGGGGTGTTGGGGCGCTTCAGCGGCGCTGCTATTTCGGCCGTACCATGTGTATAATCCGTCTGAAATCTCACATGGGCCGTACCTGGTGGTGGTTTCAATATGTTATCTCCAATTAATTAGCACTCGTACACCACTGTTCCGTCCAACTTTGTTTGGGTTGTAGAAGAGCAAAGCTGCGACTCTCCGCTGGTTTGTGAACACTCCTTGGAGCAACGGAGAGCTTGTAACAGATTCGAGGAAACCCTTATTGTTAGGTCGTACTCCGAACGGCATGTGCCATAGAGTGAGAAGGCCCCGCTGATCTTGATGTGTAAATTCATCGAGCCGATCACTCCATGGATTGGACAGGTGAATTTTATAGATACCCAATCCAATCATATTCATAGCTCCGACTGGATTGGACTAGCTGGACAATCTGGGTAGTTTGGGGCCTGGACATGGATTTGAACTAAACGCTTTGTCAATTTAGTCGTATTGTTTGGATATGGATCCGATTAGGATTGATGATCGTTATGTGAAGTGGATTTACATGGATTTATCATGATTTACAATTATTTACATGGAAACTCGGAATATGAACTGGATTAGATTTGGATTTACTTGGCAGTGACGTACCTCTAGCTGTTTTGACAATATCTTAATTACACCGTACTTAATCCCACAGGCGGTATACATATCACGCATCACAGAGGGCGGCACCTGCGATCGCGACGGCAAACTGCAGCTGGGCGACAAACTGCTATCGGTGAGCTCTGTTTTTGTAGTGTGGTGAACCCTGCCATATTCGAGATTGATAACCACTGATACAGATTGATAGTCCTCTCTGTCATTTCTGGGATAAGCTCAAGCCAAACTACCATGACTCTGCTCATGATGGCCGGTTCGCTACCGCTGACCCGCCGTTTTTTTTTGGTGACTGTCGCCCGTGTCTGCGGCAGATTAATGGCACAGACGTGCAGGACGCGCGCCACGACCAGGTGGTGGCGCTGCTGACCGGCCTGGAGCGGTTCGTGCGTCTGTCGGTGCAGCGGCAGCGTATGGTCACTGCGTCAGAGGCGGCCGCCCGGCCCGTCTACCGCGGCCGCGGCTACAGCCCCGGCCGGCCGGCTCTCAACACCGCCTACAGCGCCGGCAGCTACATGGCCAACAGGCCCAGCTACACCGGCCACAAAACGCCGGAGCGCAGCGGCTCAGCGGCGGCGCTGGCGTCACTGGCGACGTCACCGGCGTCACCATCGTCACCAGCCGCTCGGCCGAGCTCGCTGCAGAGAGCCAGCACTGAGCCGCCGCCGTCCGCCGCTGCTGCCGCGTCAGTGCCTCCCTCTCAGTCGCGGGCGGCACCTCCCGCGCAGCCGCAGGCAGTGGCGCCTCTGGAGCCGTACCAGACGCCGCAGCTGCCGGTGACGCCGCAGCAGTTCCCGGCGTTAATCCCGGCCCACTTCACCGACCCGTCAGCAGCGCCTGCCGGCGGCGGCGGCGACCAGGAGGGCACGGCGCCGTCCCTGGTGGTGGACCGCCATCAGGCGCACGCGCCTGTCTCCACACTGCCCGAGTTCCCAACGGACGCGCCGAAGGAGGTGGGCGTGTGGACCGAGTCGGTGACGAAGAGCACGTTCACGGAGACGACGGTGACGCGCAGGACGGAGAACAAGCTGGTGCGTCCTCCGCCGCCCACCAAGGTACGGCCCCTGGCCCGGTGCTGTCTCCCACGTCAGCTGTAGACCCTGGTGTCAGTTGTTACGGAGTGGTTAGAAGTATTTTTGGTATTTGTGGCAACTGTGAAAAGCGGGAGTTTGGCAGTGGCGTAATTGCGTGTGAATTTCCTCAGCACAAGAGCAAGGAACCATAACAACCTTTGAGCTCGAGAAGTGGTGCACAAATTGATGAGGTCTTGGTTTGGCGGATACCAAGCGTACTACTTTGAGCGCAGACGGGTGTCCATACCATTTATCCTATCAGCTGCTGTGACCCTGTGTGCCCACCGCCAGGAGGTGGAACTGAGTAAGACGGGCGGTCCCCTAGGGCTGAGCATCATCGGAGGCGCCGACCACAGCTGTCTTCCGTTCGGCCGCGATGAGCCCGGCACCTTCATCTCCAAGGTAACAGCGCCGGATGCGGCATCTCTGAACTGGCAGGACAACGGTGCCGCCGGGTGTCAGATCTGCCCAACCAAAAAGTGAAGGAGCCTAAACATTTCAGGAAGTTTTTGGATGTTTCCGATTTCACTGTCAAAGCTCGTATTGAAAAATTTCCCCTGACACGATGGTGTGAAGCTCTCTTCTTCGAATTCTGCCTAAGAGTTAGGTATTGAAGCTCTAATTTAAATGGCTAAACCAATAGCTTGGCGTGATTCCAGAGAGACTCAGGACTCAAATGTATTCAACTGTGGTACACGGCAGCGAGGGATTTTCACAATCGCGTCAGGTCAGGTAAAACAGTAAAAATGTGCTAAAAGGAATACAAAATCAAAGATAAAAGACCCACACCCTGGGACACGCAAACATGCCATGTAAAACGCAGAACACTATGACCAGGTAGCTTAAGACATCGGTCGTTGGTGATGACAGTGATTTCAGCGGCCCCGGCCCCCGGCGCCGGCAGGTGATCCCCGGCGGTCAGGCGGCGCGGACCGGCCAGCTGCGGGTGGGAGACCGGCTGCTGGCCGTCAATGGGGAGGACTTGACGGCCGCCTCCCACCAGCGGGTGGTGGAGGCGCTGCTGCGGCCTGTCGACCTGGTGCTGCTCACCGTCCGCTGCGACCCGCCCCCCGACGGCTGGGAGGTCAGTGTAGCCGGGCAGCACGCTCGGTCGGACCAGCTAGAGTGATCACTGAGAGTCTGGCGTGGGGCTAGGGGGGCTGAAGTACCTGCTGCAAGGAAAGCTAAGGATAGAAGTCAGGCTGTAAACGTCGGATTTTAACAAGGAATTCCACGTATGCATGTTATGTGCGTTAGTGTTGGACAGCTCCAGCGTGCGAGGCGTCCGTTTCGTCTGCTGACGTGTCTGCTGTTCTCAGGAGATGACCATTGAACGTCTGCCTGGGGAGAAGCTGGGCATGAACATCAAGGGCGGCCTGGCCGGCCTGCCGGGTAACCCGCTAGACAAGCAGGACGAGGGCGTGTTCGTCAGCAAGGTGCACGACGAGGGTGCCATCTGGCGGGACGGCAGGCTGCAGGTCGGCCACAGACTGGTGGAGGTCAACGGGGTCACCCTGCTGGGTGCTTCACACCAGGTCAGTAGCTCGACCCCGTACCGGCACCGCGCTGCTCACTCGGCTGCTTTTTGGCGTAATTATGAAGGGTTTTAATGTAATAGTCCAGTCTTCAGATTCGGATCCCTCGAGCTCAGCTCCGAACTGGTGAGGTGCTGATGACGGATTTAAATTGGTGCACACTTTTTCAGTCCTGTAAACTCAGGCGTGTTGGTTTTCCTGAGATGATGAGCTGCCCCGCCTGCGTCTGCCCCGACCCCTCTCGGCCGGGTCCGGTCGGACCTTCTGTCTGCCTGGGGGTCCGTTCTTCCGGGTCCAGTCGGACCTTCTGTCTGCCTGGGGGTCCGTTCTGCCGGGTCCAGTCGGACCTTCTGTCTACCTGGGGGTCCGTTCTGCCGGGTTCAGTCTGACCTGTTGTCTGCCCCCCGGCCTCTGTCGGCTGTGTCCGGTCTGACCTGTTGTCTGCCCGCGGGCTCGGTCTGACCTGTCGTCTGCCCGCGGGCCCGGCAGGCGGCGGTGGAGGCGCTGCGGGGCGCCGTGGGCCAGCTGAGGATCACCGCCTGTCTCGGCTACGACCCGTCGGAGGTGGAGCGACTGCGACGCGGCGGCGGCCTCAGCCGCACCATCTCCACCGCCAGTCTCACCTCTGTACACTCGGAGCCGGCCGACCACGGCAGCAGACCCACCACTCCCTCCGACAGCAGACCCGTCACTCCGGCCGGCGAGAGCGCTATCAGCCGGCCCACCACACCCGCTGCTGACGAGCATAGGCCCACGACACCTGCTGCTGCTGGGCATAGGCCCACGACACCTGCTGCTGCTGGGCATAGGCCCACGACACCTGCTGCTGCCGGGCATAGGCCCACGACACCTGCTGCTGCTGGGCATAGGCCTACCACACCTTCTGCTGCTGGGCATAGGCCTACCACACCTTCTGCAGCGGAGTACCGCCCTGTCACCCCCAGCGCCGAGTACCGCCCTGTCACCCCCAGCGCTGAGTACCGCCCTGTCACCCCCAGCGCCGAGTACCGCCCTGTCACCCCCAGCGCTGAGTACCGCCCGGTTACTCCCAGCGCTGACCACCGGCCTGTGACACCGGGTGCTGAGAGTGGCCGCAGCGCTGCTGAGGATGTGAGTAGTGCTATTCTGAGTGAGCCAGTCATCTCGCAGGCTTGAAGAGTAGGGGCTGGATGGCGTGTAATTCATGTGTAGCTACCATGTTCATAGGGAATGCGGCTCAGGTAGTGGGGTTTGAAGTGATCGAGCAGTCTTAAAGAGCTTACTGGAATACCTTGGGTTTCATAATTCGTTGTCTCAAAGCTCAGCTTGAGAAAAATTATGCGCTTTCGAAGCGGAATATTTCCCCCACTTCTGGTCCGCTCTAGGTCCTACCGACATGATGCAATGGGGGAGGCCTTAGGGGAGGCTGTTTTCGCTCAGAAATCCTTTTTCTACAAGTAGTGGGCTGTGGAACAAACGAAACATCAGAGCGATCAAAAAACGGGTCTGGGCAGATATTGTTTGTCATATATCCGCCAGTAATACTCCGATCGCTCTAATTTTGGACGACAGCGTGCATTCAACACTTGTGAAGATAGTTGGGCCCCAATAGAATCTGCAGAGAATAGTATAGGCGATGGGGCATTGCGAGAAGACAGGCAGCTCTGCAAAATTCGAGACACTTCCGTGACACAACACTTTACGCTCCTGAAGTAAAATCCAGAACTGATGGTGCATTTTTTTAGAAGCATGCGACCTAAGAGAACCTCAATACAGATAATGAACCCCGTCAAAGCTGCTTGGGACGCTTCAGAAAGAGCTCAGTTGTGTTTGTAGAGAACTCGAGGGGATGAGGGCCGCCGTATCCGAAGAATTCGAGGCTTGAGTGGAAACAGCCCCTCTTCACGCCCCATGAAATCCCTGAAACATCTTCACTTCGGGTTACCTGGGAGACCGCGTATACGAAAAAGAGCCCAGGAACTCTCCTGTGATAAGAAAAATCAACCGCAGAAAGAACCAAAGCCATTCCGCAGTCAGTTTACATTTTGTCACTGCGTGAAAATGCGCGGAGTCCAATGTAGGGCATATAGAATATGTACCATTGAATAAAGAGACCTAAGCTTATTATATTTTGGAACATACGTTGAACAAGATATATCATTAATAGCCAAAGTTTTACTCAAATCTAACGTAAAACCTTGACGTGATGGCCACGGAAAGTTCGGGTCCGTTTCTTGGGTCGTCCTGTATTAAGATCAAATCCCTTAAAGGTGCTGCATTCCATTATGAACATCTTAGTTTGTAAGTCTCCAAGAAACTCCAGATGGGCACCATTTTTTCCTTAGCAGGTTCTAACTCTGTCTAACAGTGCGTGCTTTCCAAACTTTTGTCACTTATCGTTCACGATTTTTGTGTACATAAAAGCCGCTCCACAATAGCGCCCCGCTGACTGGGGGAGGTGCCGCTCGCGCTTTGTCAGTGTCGGGCGGTGCATCCAGTAACGTTGGTGGGCGGGTTGTGCGTCGGACAGGTGATGGAGGTGGTGCGAGCCGCCAAGCTGCTGTCGCAGGCGCCGCTGCCGCCCAACACCGTGCTGCCAGCCGCCCCGCCCGCCTCCCAGCCGGCGCCCAAGAAAACCACCATCGTCATGAGCAAGCACACCCTCTCCCCTCCCGGCGGCGCGGTAAGTGACCGTCGCCGAGCGAAAGAGGTGGACTGGTACCTGTACAATCTTTTTGGGGGTGGATTGCAACTCGTTCGGTGCAAATGGCTGTCGCAGCTGTCTCATAGAGAAGATCAGACTGAGTGGTTAGCAGGATAATGTTGATACCGTTCGCAGCTTCAGCAGTATCCGAGGTTGCTCCTAATGTAAGTGAAACGAACGGCAGCGGCTCCGCCAGCCGGCTATCGGTCTGACGAGCCCGAGCACGCTGTCACCGAGACCACGCGACCCCACTGGCGTGAGAACGAGCGATAGAGCGCTCTAGCACCAGTGTCGGCGATGTCACCTCACCCATCCAGAACCTGGGGAATATCAGTCGTGACTGTCTGCCAGAGGATGTTGTTCGCAGCACGCTTTATGCACGCTGCGGTCGGGCTCTGTCTCTACTCAGGGTCCGCCGTTACGCACAATCGCCACTGTGGGGGAAAATGTTTGGCCGTCGTCAAAATATTGGGAGAAAATATGGTATTGGGGACTTACCAACAGCAAAGAAGCAAGTTCATCTCATTACGACCCCTCTGAGCAAGGATTCTTCGCCGGTCAAAACTGTTTTTACGTATGAAAGTTAGCCTGGGGTATCCAAATAATTGGCAGAGGTCGGGAACGATATAGAAGTCAATCTTATCCGAGTCGTGCCCAACCATTTCTGACTTTGTCAGTAGTCGTTGTCTCTCTGCAGTGTATGGTTATCTCTGGGTTATCTCTGGGTTATACTCAGGTTTGGGTCGCTATGCTCGGTGTAAGTCTTTATACCCGGGGCAGGTCGTTATACCCCAAGATACTTCTAACACGGTTATACCCGGGGCAGGTCGTTATACCCCAAGATACTTCTAACACGGTTATACCCAGGGTAGGTCGTTATACCCTGTGTAGGTCGTTATACCAGGGTTGGGTCGTAAGACCAGGGGTGGGTCGTTATACCCGGGATAGGTCGTTAGCGCGTGCCTCACTGACAATGGGGCTCCGCGGCGCTGCCAGAGCGATCTCTCTTCTTCCCCACAGAGGGATGCGTGGTCAGCACGCAGTCTGCGTAGGGCCATCCTCTGGCCGATGCTGGCCCGATGGGGAAGGCCACTCTCTTCGTGATGTATCTCCAGTTGGTTATTACTTGTGAACATTTTCCACGTTCCTCGCAATTTTGAAAGTGACTCGAAATATGCGGAAACAAGTCCCTGTTCGGGGTTTGTAGTCTACATGAACATGCGAACTATTCCTGATGCGAACTTGGCCGCCGCGTCCGCTACCTCGTTACCACTTATTCCTACGTGACTGGGTACCCAGCACGGCTGAACCTTTTATCATTACGGTTAACCTTGAGAGATTTGCGAAGTATGCTCTAATGCTGCCAATTTCATTCTTCGAAACCCATAGCTGTCTGTTTTGCGAAACAGGCTCTGTCTCTGCATTTTGATAATAAGTCGTGCGGCTGGAAATGGACCACCAGCTCCTTCACCTGCCTCACACAGTATTCCTGTGTTTTGCAGACTTTTGGCCACTCCCGGTGACTGGGCCTCCTCGGCTTCCCTTTCTCCGTGTTGTCACCACCCTTCTCTGACTCACCGTTTTAAGTAGTCATGTGGAGGTGCCACGAATCTCTGGTTCGCACCGTGTAGCGGGGTGTTTCGTAAGGCCTGCCTGATACAGCTTGCAATGCTTAAGAGGCGCTTTTTACGGGTTGAGTATTTATACATTTACGACGGTACGTAGCCGAACAGCATCAGTGGAATCTAACTATATGGTCTAAAATACCTGTTGTTGGCAAACTAGAATGCAGCATTGTTATCTTAAGAATGTTATGTACAACTCGTTTGTTATGAAACTGTATTCATGTGGTCTCTGCGCTAGTGCGGAGGAAAAACGCTGGACCAGTCAGTGTGAGGTACACAAATACAAATGGAGTCATTGTCGCAATCTCTAAACGGCGTCGAGCACGTTTCCCTTGGATGCCGAGAAGCAAGTGGTGCGCTTGCTTTATTCGTAATGCAATCCGAAATTGGCCGGGTGATTGGGGACTGAAATTCCCCCTGGCGCCAGCCGCGGCGGTTGCAGTGTCGGGACCGGTGATGGTTCTGTGCCTCAGGTAATTAACTGGCCTGGATACTCACCTGTGTGGCCTGTGTGGACCCTTAGCACCTCTTGCCTCTTTAACAGCACAGCATGCGAGTTTGGCCCGGAAATGCGCTTGCCATACCGCGACCAGTATACCCTCTAGCAGCAATAACCCGAAAGCGTGAGGTCCCAGAGCGCCCGAGGTTACGCAGTACATATTTAAACTCAACGCTGCTCGGCGTTCTTCCGGACTAAAGTCGAACCCCCCCCTACCACCACCGCTGACACCCTGCCTCGTTGTTCTATTCGAATATTTTTGGGATTTATGCCTGTAAACGCACTGTTCGATTATGAATAAGCCGCGTGACGAGTCTGTTGTCTATGTCTTCAGCGATTGTGTTCACTGTCTCCTGGTGTTGCCCCACCGCACGTTTTCTGCTCCTTTGCAGATTTCCCAGAGGAGTGAGCATGGTTGTGCGACCCTTTCCACGCACTGTGACCTATTGCTGTGATCGATTCCTCTTTCTGTTGATCCCAAACTGGTTGTTTTCGGACTGAGATAGCACGTGTATGCTCATCGATCAATAGCTCGATTTATTTAATGGCTGGTACTACGTTGAACGATTGATTTCCACAATTTGAGGGTTTTGCTACAGGCTTGAACACCTGGTGCCAATGCGTTCCTGGTTAAGAATGATTTCATGAGCTTAGCTCATCGTCTGTTTTATCCCCGCACAAATGTTGATGGTTGATGGGTCTGTGCTCATATTTAAAGAACCCAGTCTCGTGTGAGTTGGTAAATTGCCACACGTTAGCAGATGAAGCTCCGTCACATTACGTAAGTTAAACAGAATTATGATTAAAGCAGGCATTTCTTGTATTAGGGTAGCCCCGGGAGTCGTCCACCCCTTGCAAGTTATCCGGTCAGTGATTGCCTGTGGTCATATTTCCGCGTGCTCGGTCCGACTTCGTGGCGGGAGCTGACGGGACGTGGGTGCCGACAGGCGCCGGAAGGCTCGGGCGGCAGCGACAGTGCCGGCTCCCCAGCCGACTTGCCCCCGCCGCCGGCGTCGCACGGTGAAGACGGGGACTCACCGCCAGCGCGGCCGCGCGCCGCGCCCCGCCTCAGTCTGCAGGGTAGTGAAGAGGGGGCGCCACCCGCACCCGCCGCCTCTGCCAGTCCCTCACAGGTGAGGAGAGAGAGGGGGGCTGGGAGAGAGAGAGAGAGAGAGAGAGAGAGAGAGAGAGAGAGAGAGAGAGAGAGAGAGAGAGAGAGAGAGAAAAAAAATAATTATAACAAAATGTTTTAATTTCATTAGGATGACCGAGGGGCTGGCACCATTTTATTCCGGTATCTAGCACTTTGTATGCGTGGTTTTGCTACTGTAAATGGTAGCGATGTACGCCCGTTCGAACCTGTAGTACGAGACTGGTCTTTCGGAGTCGCCCGTCCAACAGCGTGTGTGTGACACCCCTGGTATTATTGCCAGCAGTCGACCGCTGTGACGGAGGAATCGCCCCACCGTCTCACCTTCTCGGCCAAGAAGCGTTTCTTCGAGGCGGAGGTGCAGTCCCAGGCGGACCCGGTGCCAGCGGCGGCCGCCGCTGCCGGCCAGCAGCCTGCGGCAGAGGCGGAGGCGGCACCGGTGCCCCGGCCGCCGGCCGCCGCGGCTCCCGAGCCTCCTGCCGCACCTCCTGCTGTCGCTGCTGCTCCCGAGCCTCCTGCCGCACCTCCTGCTGTCGCTGCTGCTCCCGAGCCTCCTGCCGCACCTCCTGCTGTCGCTGCTGCTCCCGAGCCTCCTGCCGCACCTCCTGCTGTCGCCGCAGCTCCCGAGCCTGCCGTCCTAACAGCGCCCGCGGAGGAGAAGCGTCCCAGGTGAGACTGCTCGAGGGCTCTGGTGTTCTCTTTGGCGGAGTGGTGCGTCGGCTCCTTTCGCAGTCCTGTCTTTCCCTACAGTCGGTTGGGTGCCGCTCTGGTTTGAGTGTCTACATGATTCCGCTGGGTAGCACGGCGTTGCCTGAGATATTGCGTAATAGAGATAGGGCTTAACTGCTGATAATAAGAGGTTCCCACCTCGACTGTATTTCTCTTCCTCCTTACAATGACGCAAGCATTGACGTCGTCTTACGTTGAAATTGTATGTTGAAGTCCTTCCCCGCAGCCGTTTGACGGAGCCTGTGGGCACCAGCAGCACTGGCGGCAGCGGCAGCAGTACCAGCAGCAGCAGGCCGCGCATGATGACGGCCAAGGCGGAGCGGCGGCAGCGCGAGAGGAGCGGAGCCGACGGACCTGCCTCCGAGCTGACTCCGGCCCAGCGGCGCCAGCGGCAGGCCGAGAAGCGCGCCGCCTGGCGGCAGGCGCGGCTCCGATCGCTGGAACAGGTCAGCGCGCCCCGCCGCTACCGACACGCACACTGGAGAGGCCCTCGGAGCCCCCCCCCACCACCACCTATTTTTCCGAGGTGGCTGGAGAACCGCTGATAGCCGAAAAAAACGATACTTGGCCACATTTGAGAGAATTTAACGGCGCGTCGATTGGTGAAAGGATTTTGAAAATCGGTCGAAATTGTTTCGACGCATGGCTTTCAAAGCCAGACCTGCATTTTGAGATCGCCACAATTGCGCCGTCGGACCAATTCGCCCGCATTGGAGACCGAGTGGTGATGTCATAGCGCCATATAACCGAGATGATATGTCATGGTGACCTCACATGAAGTTCACAGGTCAAGGTCATATCAGAACTTTCAAAATCATTGACCCCAGTGCACCCGGTCAAATGGTGTCACCCGGTCTGACGTATGTTTTGCTGTGACGTTATAGTTAATGTAACTGAATGTAAAGGTAATGGGTAAAGGTTCCGGGTCATTTCCCGCCCAACAGTTGCTATGGTGTATATGATAGGTACATTATAGGTAGTATACCATATTGTGACGTCATAGTTCAATGACCTGGCATGACATTGACCCCAAAATTTTAGGAAGGATCCGTTATGGCCTTCCCTTTATAATCTTGGTTTGCATTTAGCATATTCCCGACTTTTTTCTCTTAAACACGGCATTTCCCAATAGGTCCCCAGCATGACCAAGACTTGACCTTTATGACCTCGTTTAACCTTGAAGATATTTACCTAGTTGAATTAAAATTGGCTATGATTTAGATCACCGTAGCCACCACCCACCCTCCAAATAAGTTTTTCTACGCCTGTTAGTTTTCGAGATCTTAGGGGGCTACCAATCCCCCTTCAGTGCGCGTTAGTGCCAGACCCCTCCCCAGTGCGAGTGTTAAGTTAAATGCTTCGAATTCACTGCTTGGCGATTTTTAGGCTTGTGTTGAGAAGGAGATGTGCATCTTATACTTCACTATGTGTGCTAGTTTCAGTTTCAGTTTATTATACACATTGTCGACGGGTGATCCCAATTATGGACAAAGTCGTACAGTAAAACATGTAAATATAGACGATAAAACATAAAAATGGAACTTAAAAAAATAGCTCAATAAGTGAGTACGATAAAACGGCGAATACGCCTAACCATAGTAAAAATAGTAAAAACAATGCATCATTGAGCTGACTACCGACCCGTACACACCAGACATAGGTACTTTGGCATTCACATGATGGGATCTAAACTGGCTACATATGTGCTTACTGATGATTTGAACTGACTAAAAGAGTCATTAAAAATATCACTATCAGGAAACGCTAATAAAAACTTGTTCATGGCCACTGGTAGTCGACTGAACAATCCATTCTTAACAGTGTCAACACGAGAGTGCTGCACATGCATGAGCATTCGCTGACGCGTTACTCTGGCGGGTACTGATAGCGCGAATACTTCGAGCATGCATGGGGAATCAATCCTACATCGCAGTACATTACGTGCGAATAAAATGTCATGCTGCACTCTGCGAGACGAAATGGAGCCTCCCGGCGGAGCCTGCCTTCAAGTGGTGGGAGGTGTGGGTCCAGCCGGACCCCCTGATGCTGGCCGACTCCAGCACCGGGACACCAAACGGGCTCCAACTCGTGCCCTCTCCGAGTGGCACCTGGCGGTGGTCTCCGCTGCCGCCGTCTTCTCGTCGTCGCGCATCTCCGAGTCGACTGCACACCTATCACGCCGGGAGGCGTGCTTCTGCGGGTCCGGGACCGCGCTCGCTGCGCGGGACCGGCCCGCTAGATGATTAGCCCCCAGGCAGCGCCCGCCCCCGCGCGCACCGGCGGGGGAGTGACCGCCGAGACAGGCCCGGTGGATCCGGCAGGAGGAGAGCGCGTAACCGACGCTACCGACGCAACCGAGCGACAAGAAGTCTCCTGCACATCGTGTGTTGGAACGCGGAGGGTCTCAGATCCAAAGTACCTGAGCTCCAACGCTGGCTTCCCTCGGCACAGGCGGACGTGGTAGCCGTCCAAGAGGGCCAGTTCCCCAAATCTGATGTGAGGCTCCCGGGGTTCCAGCCCCCGGTGGTCACGCGACGGGCGCGAGGGCGTCAACCAGGTGCAAGGGCCAGAGGAGGAGACGTCGCCATCTACGTCCGTGCGGGCATCCAGTTCGCACCTCTGGTTGACCGTCCGCTAGCTCCGATGGATGACACGACCGAAGTATGCGGGGTTCGCATCTTTGGCAGCAGACCGGTGGACATATTTAATATCTACCGTCCTCCTATCCGGGCAGCTGCCGATGATCTGCGAGAGGACCATTTCGACCCAGAAAAGCTCCCAACCAACGACGACACCATCATCGTCGGGGACTTTAACGCCCATCACCCAATGTGGGACGACAGCTGCGACGCCGCGGATGAGGTTGGCCAGCGCGTGGCGGGTTGGCTGGACCGTGCCGGCTGGACCGTGCTGAATACCGGAGAGGCCACCTTCGCCAGCTACCGCACGGGGAGCCGCACCGCTCCTGACCTGGCCGTCTGCGGCGCCAGTATCGCCCGCAGAACTAACTGGGCTGTCGGACCGGACCTGGGAAGTGATCACCTCCCCATGACACTCGCCGTCCGTGACGGTTTTGCCGCCCCTCGTCGAATCCGCAAGACCAATTGGCAATTCCAGAAAGCCGACTGGGTTAACTGGGTGGGACACTGTGAGGCTGCCTTGTCCGAGGCGGTGCCTGAGTCAGCTTCCCCCAGGACCTCTGCACCCGGTTCACCACCGTTCTTCAGCAGGCCAGCTCCCGCTTTATCCCCAGGGGTGCCCGCGCGGACCCAAAGCCCTGGGCCCTGGACCCCGAGCTGGCGGAGGCCGTGAGAGAACGGAAGGCTGCGCGCGAACGGGTTTGTGCGGAGGACCCTGAATCCAAACAACGGTGGATCCAGGCCAAGAGACACGCGGCAGAGGTAGAACGTCGAGTGTCGCGGTCCCGGTTCCGGCAGTTCGTCTCAGAGGAGCTGAACCACCCCAGCAGCGTCGGCAGGATCTCTAAGACACTGAAGAAATGGGAGGGTGCCACCGACGACGAACACCGGGATGGGCAGGCTATGATCGTGGACGGCCGCCTCCTGACGAGGGACTCCGAGAGGGCTGAGGCTTTCTGCCAGACCTACGCGTGTGTTTCGCGGCAAGTGCGCGCCCCGAAACAAGACCGCGAGGCAAAACAGAAGATGTCCGGCCCTGCTTTCAGCCGGTGCCAGGAGTGCGGCGGGACCAGGTCTGCCTGCTGCTCGGAATTCACGATGGAAGAGCTGACCCGTGAGCTCCAGCAACTCAAGCTGAAGAAAGCCGGCGGCCCAGATGGCATCACCAACGAGATGCTCAAGCACCTGGGGCCGGTCGCCCGGGAGAACCTGCTGAGGCTGTTCAACGCCTCATGGCGCGGGGGTCTGTCCCTCGGGAATGGCGCCGCGCAACGATTGTCCCAATTCCGAAGGCTGGGAAGGACAAGCGATACGTCGGCAGCTACCGCCCCATCGCCCTGACCAGTCACGTGTCCAAGCTGATGGAGCGCCTGGTGCTCTCCCGCTTATCGTACGCCGCCACCCTGCGGGATCTTATCCCCTCCGAGCAGGTCGGCTTCAGAGAGGGGCGTGCGGTGGAAGACTCCATCGGGCGCCTGATCCAGCAAGTTCAGGATGGGTGGCAGCTCCCCAAGTCGCGGTCTGGGAGGGCGGCCGACGGTGCGACGGCCCAGAAGTTCGTCCTTCTCGCCTTCGACTTTGCGCGCGCTTACGACACGGTGGACCATAGACTTTTGAGGTCCAGACTACTGGAGATGGGCGTACCGTTGTGTCTGGTGCGCTGGACATGGCAGTTCCTTCGGGACCGTCGAGCCAAGGTTGAGGTCAACGGCGTGATGAGCCGCGAGCGGGTGTTCCGGGCAGGCCTGCCGCAGGGCAGTGTCCTGTCTCCGACCCTGTTTCTGTTATGGGCGGCCCCGCTCGCGGCTGACCTCAGACGGATCCCGGGTGTCACCCCATTTCTGTACGCGGATGACACCGCTGCCCTCTGCGCGGGAAATGATTTAGCTTCAGCGAAGTCCCGAGCCCAGCTGGCAGCTGACGCCCTCGTCCGATGGGCCCAGCGCTCCAAGATGTTAGTAGCGGGGAAAAAACCCAGGCACTGGTGCTATCACAATAGTCACGTGACGCCGCCGACTGCGCCATCAAGGTGGCCGGCAAGACGGTGGCCGCGGGCGACCACCTTAAGCTCCTGGGTGTAACGCTGGACCGCCTGCTCCACTTCGGAACCCACTGCAAGACCCTCAGGACGCGTACCAGACCCCGACTCGCCCATCTCCGCACTCTCACCGGACGAGACTGGGGCCTCGACGAGAGGATGCTCAGGATGGTGGCCAACGGATACGTCCGCGGCGCCCTGGAGCACGCGGCCGCTGCCTGGCTACCGGCGACGCCCCCTCACACGTCGAGGTCCTGGAGAGGGAGATGCGAGCGGCCGCCCGTATCATCACCGGCTGCCCCATCTCCACTCTAACTCACGCCGTTATGGTGGAGGCCGGCTTGGTCCCGGTATCGGCGCGCCGCACCACGCTGGCAGCGCGGTTCCTGGCGAAGGCCCGAGCCCTCCCGCCATCCGACCCTCTCCGAGTCGTGGCAGACGCCAGAGCCCCAGCAAGGCTCTCCACAGTCACCGGCTGGAGGGACGTCGGCCTCGCGGCGTGGCAGGCCGCGGGCGTCGCGTCTCCTGTGGAGCCTGTCCTCCCCCGGCACCTGCCTCCATGGACGAGCCCTGGCACGGTGACCTTCCGGTTGGATGTCGGGGAGGGGGGTCATGGCCGCCGGACCGGAGACACCGCCGGACCGGAGAAGAGAAGCCGCCACCCTGCACCTATCGTCGCTCCCACAATGCGCCACCTGGATCTGGACCGACGGATCTGCGGACTCCGGCGTGCTGAACGGCGGGGCCGGCGTTTTCATCGAGGAGCCAGACGCCGAGGAGCGCTACCTGCGAGTCCCCGCCGGAGCGTTGTGCTCGAGCTACCGCGCGGAGCTCGTAGCGCTGCACGCGGCCCCCAGACACGTTCAGGAACACCCGACGCACGTGGAAGACCCCATTGTCGTCTGCACCGACTCGCAGGCGGCACTAACCACCCTCCGTCAGGGACCCCCAGCCCAGACGTCACCCCTCGGGGCGGCGATCTGGAAGTCCCTGTTGGACATCTCATCCGACGGCCGTCGCATCCACCTGCAATGGGTGCCGTCTCACTGCGACATCCGAGGCAACGAGAGAGCCGATCAACTCGCTAAGGAGGCCTCTCGACTCCCACAGGAACACGTCCTGATCGACGTGAGAACGGTCCACCGAGCGGCGGCGAGAGCGGCCCGCTCCCGGGTCGCCCGCGACCGCCCCCCAGGGCTGGTACCGTCAGCTGATGGGCGAGCGGGTCCCGCTGCCCTTGACCCACGTCGAGAGGGGGACGGCCGTCGAAGTCCATCAACTCCGAGCCGGCCACTGGTCCGGCTCGACAGCCTACCTCCACCGGATAGGGGCAACCCCTCCCGGCAGTGCGCCCAGTGCGGCGACGATCGCTGCCGGGCCAGCTGGTGCCGACTCTGTCGGGAGGAGCTGGATACCCCGGCTCACATCCTGGGGAGGTGTCCGGCCCTGATGGCAACGCGCCATCGCATCACCGGAACCATCTACCCGAGTCTGGAGGAGATGCGTGGCGACGACTACGTGGCGGCCGTGGCGAGGGCTGCCAGGTCCCTCCAGAGCCGGACGGCTACACCTCCGTAAGGAGGCTGGAGGGAATCTACTACTACTACTACTACTAGACGAAATGGAAGTCATTCTAAAATGATCGAGTAAGTCAGTATATCTAAAAGACTGGGACCTATGGTCGGAGTGCGCGTTCAGCCAGAGTAAGAACTTATGCTGGATGCGCTCAACTCTAATCATGTGGCTGTTTGCCGCGCCGCCCCACGCAACACAACAGCATTCCAGCAGCGATCTGACATGTGCATAGTATGACGTGAGAACGGCCGACCTATTCAGACTACGGCGCACCAGTACAGCCATCTGATAAGCTCTGATACGAAATCCCAGTGATCTATTTGCCTTCTTCACAATGTTGTCCACATGCGCTGAAAAATTGAGTTTTGAGTCCAGCATGACTGTCACGCATTTGTTCGACATATTCTAATTCAATATTATTCACCGTGTAAATAGAGTGAATTGGCTTGGTTCTCAATGTCATTCTAAAGTATTTCCACTTGACAGCATTCAGATGCAGCCTCCAACGGGCAGACCAATCACAAAGCCTCTGCAGGTCTGCCTGCAAGAGAGCGGCATCCGCTTCACAGGCCACCTTTCGGTACAATTTAACGTCATCTGCAAACATCAGGCATTGGGAGTCTACAATTTCGCTGGGCAGGTCGTTGACAAAAATAGCAAAAAGCAAAGGTGAAATCATTCCCCTTTCAGGGGTACCACTGGTAACCTGGCACCACTCCGAGCACTTCACATTTAGAACAACCCGCTGCTGTCGATTTTGGAGATAGGAAGAGAACCATTTTAATGCTGGTCCATAAATATTGTATACTTTTTCGAGTTTGTAGGTCAGAAGAGCGTGATTTACACTTTGAAAAGCAGCCGAATAGTCAGTGTAGATACAGTCAGTTTGCTGGCCGAGAGAAATAGAATTCCAGGCAGAGCTCAGGAGTGATGCCAGGTTGGAGGCGCAGGATCGCCCTGTCATGAACCCATGCTGGTTGCTTGACAAGACAGGTTTGACATGTTCCTGTAATTGGATACAAACAATACGCTCTAATACCTTTCCGAACAGCGGGATGAGTGAAATGCTGCGGTAGTTACTGGGGTCATATGGAGAACCCTTCTTAAATATCGGAACAACGCGGGCTTGTTTCCATTGTTTCGGGAAGATTCCCTGCGCTAATGACATCGAGCATAGTCTAGTAAGAGGCACCACGAGTTCCGTTCTACATTCATGAATGATACGCGCACTGATCCCATCAGGTCCACACTATATTCTCGCTATATTCTCGTCAAGTGTCTAAGAAAGTTTGGATTCCCTTAGAAACGAAATTGGGGCTTTGGAAGATGTTTTCGTCTGATATGAACCATTTGTTGCCGGGCGTCCTCGGTTACGATAGAACAGTGCCGTTGTGGGGCCTGGCCCGATGCTTGTTCGCCTTGCGCTCTGTCAGGGTATGGGTGGCGCAGTCGAGTACCGCGCCAGTTTGGCTCCATCACTCGACCTACTGCAGTGAACACAGGGTCGCAGGATCGAGTCCACCCAGGCGCGGGACCCTGTGCTAAACCAAGTCTAATTCGCCCCCCCTCTGACCCCTGGTTGACGTGTAACCATGCCGTTGTTGCGCCGTTAATCCTCAGAAAAAGTGTTGTGCCGTCGGCAGGAGACGTTCCAGGCGCAGGTTGTGATCCGTAAGATGGGCGAGCTGATCGAGTCGCCAGAGTCGTCGCAGCTGGCTCGCGACTCCGATAACAACCCGTCCACGTCACCGACGTCTCACGACGACGATAACGCCAACTGGCAGCCGGGCGGCTCCCACGGCGGCAGCGAGCCCGAGGTACAGCGCCCCGCCGTCCTCTAACATACCCCGCTGCGGTACCGGCAGTCCGTGGGGACTGACTGGGGTCCTAGCATTGGGCACTGAGTGGGGTATTGGTAAGGGGACTGACTCCGGGTACTGGCAGCGGACACTGACTGCGGGTACTTGCAGCTGCAGGTACTTGCAGCGGGTACTGATTGGCTGCACTAGCGGATGGTGTCGACAAGCGTCAGTTTCCATGGGTGTAGATGAACGCTAGCTCTATTATGAAATTAGTTTCGGGAGCAGTATGACAGTTGATTATTGATTTCGAGTGACGTTCCTTGTTTTACGATTCGATGGCAGTGCGGCCGCCGGTTTCCGCGAGTGCTGCGTATGGTGACCGGGCCCACCCTCCGGCAGGACGGAGCCGGGGTGAGCGCCAAGAGCGGCTCTGCCGACGCCCACCGTCGCCGACGCCGCCGCAGGAAACGCCGCGAGGAGGCGGAGTGAAGTCACCCGCTCCAGTTGTATTCACAGTGATGCATCCGTCTAAGATGGTTGTGACCGGGGCAGCCAGCTCAATGGCAGCTATGATAGTTTGAGTGCTGAGTGTGTTATGTTTGTGGTTTTTAGTACCGACGGCAGCTATTGCAGCTTGTTTACCTGATACCCTTAGCTAATTTGCTGTTACGCTTTATTGCAGCTTTTAACTCGCCAACTTTGTTCATGCTATTGATATTTGTTTTTACTGTGCATGCTTTTGCCGCAGACATTTCTCACTTCACCGCACAGCGACATCACTGCTCAGTAACAAGAGCTACATATTTTACTGTGACTTTGTGGTCTACCCTGCTGGACGCGTCGTGTGTATTACAGCGGTTGGCCCACGGCCAAGTTCTGAGGGCGGGCGCCTTCTTCTGACCGCCCTTCCATTGGGCCCAGCCATGAATGTGTTTAGTGTTGATTTAGGTGCCTCGTGCGCTCAAATAGCGAGACTGGTGTTTTGTAAGACAATCAGTGATTGGTTAGATTCGACATTTGAATTCATCTTTGGCGCTAGAAATATACTGTTCACTGGTATTCTCCATGCGTGCACTGAAATGGGTAAAAAAGACTGAGAAGAAAGGATACCTCAATTTATTTTTAGGGTATAGGCGATCCAGGGGGGCCGATCGGGAAGGGAGCGCCACTTTTGGACGAAGCTTACCAGGTGGGCGGCAAATCCTGTCGTGGGGGCATCGATACCCGCATCCTTGGGGGGTGAACGACATTTCAGGGGACGCCCAGGCTCGACCGGGGAGGGGCAAATACCTCCCCTTTTCCCCTAAATCCGCCTATGATACAAGGGGTTTGGTATAGACGACGGCGGGTGGCGCGTCGACCAGCGGCGTCCCGCCCTTGGGGGGGCGAGGCGGAGCCCGTTTGGTTTCCCGGGCGCTCTCCACACCCGGGCAGAGGCGAAGCCTCCAACACCGTCCACCGCATGAAGGCGGGCTCCTCCGGACGGCGGCACGTGCACGTCGTGGAGCTGCACGAGTCAGCCTCATCGCGCGGCTGGCTCGGCGAGGACCCCTCGTCTCCAGCCACCTCTGGAGGAACGACCATCGTCTTTCATCGTCTTTCATACCACGTACACTCAGTACCAGAGAAGCGCCTCCGGCCGAGAGCCGGCTGGCGCTAGCTGCTAAGTAGGATGGACCCCTGTGGGACCTCTCATGGCCCAGGCGGTGCGCTCGGGCGGCGCCGCCAAGGGGCCGGGCCCCGACGGATGGACCGCAGCCCTACACCTATCACGGCAGCACTGGTAATTAAGCTGGCGAAAAGGAGCGCGCCGCCGCCGTCGCGACATTTCACTGTGGAATCCTGGGAAAAGAGGTGACCTCGCCAGGGAAGCGTCCTCATAAATGGGTGCCGATAGACTGCCAAGGCGTCAGCCAGAGCGGCGCGTGATTTGTACTGGGTGATCCAAAAGTTCGTACTCACCCAAGCTTAGTATCATATTTTCGGCATTTCTCCAGAAAAGTAGAACCACCCTCTTCTCGCCTCTGACCGATTAGATCAGTGCACAATGGGTCTGTGTCAAAGCCGCAATCGTAAATGTGAATGAGTGGGGAAAAGGTTCGCCACCAAGTCCGTTTCCGGGCTGTGAGAGTGTCTTAAGCAGGCATAACACATAAGTAACGGGTAAAGAAACTTGGGCTCTCCCGCGATTCATGAAACATTTGCGGGGAATATTTCTCTGAGAGCAAACGCTGGCCGAAGAGTCGCTTAGCTGCGCGCGGGGTAGTGGTCCGGACGCCCACCGCCGTATCGGCCAGAGCCCTTCCCGCTATTGTGACGGGCGCAAAGTTACCAGTCGGCCTGAAGGAAGATGTCCCATCTATAACAAGGAAGCCAACACTCCGGCGCCGCGCCCTTCTGTGGTGCTCGGCCTTCATGCGGGCAAGACTTCAACAGCTGGGAACATTATACCTCAACCTGACCCAGGTTCGAAGCGGCGGCCTCGAGGCGTTGCTAGTGGCCGCCCGCCTCTGGAGAGCTTAGTCCCTCCAGAGCTGCCTGGCTAGTATGCGTTTAACATCTGGAGGGGAATAACAACAATATGCAGATCACCACCTGAAGATGCGCCATCCTCCCAGCGATGTCACTGCGAGATACCCACCTTCATGGCAAGAGCGGTCCGTGATGTAGAGAACAAATGCATCGGAATGCGCCAGCATTTCAAGGACACCGTTCATAAAGCAGGTGTTTCCGAGGTTGTTAACGCTCGTGACATTGGTTGATGGTTGCAACGCTAGTATTTGAAGACTCGGCACTGACTATGCTGAGAGACTGTAACCATTGGAGACCGCCATCGTCTATCGTAGGTGAACGGGATAAGCAAGAGAGCCGAAGTGTTATCTGAGATGACGATGACGCTCTGATGATGACGATCGCGAGTGAGCTGTGTTGGTATCCCCTGTTGAGATATGCCTCAATGGTGGTCAGCTGTCATGTTTCAGCGCCATCTCTCTGGGAGGCTCATCGCGCACCATATTTACATCGCCACAAGAGTTGAGAAATGTAAGCCTTGAGTCTTGCACGTTATATTTGTCTCATATTTTCAAATTATGCTATTCTTCTCAATATATACTATTCGATAGATGTTCCCCGGCCTACATTATGTTTGGACGACATTCAAGATGTTAATGTTGACCTTTTATTTGCCGTATCACAAAAACCTACTAGCATCCACATAAAGACAAAAAGAAAGCTTTCTCTCGCCAGATGATATAACAGGCCTTTAAAGTTTGGCATTGATGTGAATGGCAACCATGGGGTCTTCGTCGCCTCCGCCGATGCTAAAGCTCGCCCTGCCGTCTCCTCCCACCGTGATGACCTTGCCGGTGCAGCTGCCGTTCGCCTTGTTGCCGGAGATGACGTCGCAGTAGGAGCCGGCCGGCAGCGAGGTCGCCAGACTCTGGTTGAGATCCGAGCCCTGGTTGTTGATGACGATGAAAGCCTTGCCCTGACGGGCGAATGCGATCTGCTGGTCACCATTGGTCCACCAGTTGGAAAGGCCAGCGCCCTGTGCCGTGTTCCTGAATGCGACCATGTTGTAGATCTGACGCCAGCGGTGCTCGCAGACCCAGCCGCCGGAGCAGGAGCCGTCCGGCTTGAAGGTCGGACTGTTGCCCGGAGGGCCGTCGTCGTGTCCGCTGAAGCTGTAGCTGGACATGACACGCGGGTAGGAGTACGGCATGGCCAGCACGAACGCCTGCGCCATCTTGTAGAGACGCGACTCCTTGTAGGTGATGACGCTGCCGCCGCCGTCGCCGCGCTGGTTGTCGTGGTTGTCGACGAAGACGAGCGACTGCGCGTCGGGCAGCATGCCCCAGCCGGTGCCCCAGTTGGAGGTGTAGGCGAGCTTGTCGCGCTTGCGGAAGAGGTTGTTGATGTGGTCGCAGTGGTGGAACTCGGTGACGCGGCCCAGGCCGGTGTAGTCGGTGTTCTTGATCGGCTCGCCGCCGTGGTCGATCACCTCCTGGTAGATGAAGGGCATGCCGCCATTCACAGTGAGGTTGAAGCGGTGCTTGGGATCTCTGCTGACCTGAAGGCCGCCAAAGATGGCACCGAGGTCTCCAGGCCACATGTGCTTGGCGGCGTCCATGCGGAACCCGGCCACGCCCAGTGAGAGGAGGTGCTGTAGATAGCCTTTGATTTGGCCGCGCACGTAGTCAGTACCTTGGTTGAGGTCGCGGAGGCCGCTGAGCCGGCAGTTGCGCACCTGCTCGGCGTCCTGATAGTTGTCGATGTTGCCGTCGCTGGTGTGGCACTGACTGTCGTTGAAGTCGTTGGGGCCGTACGGCACGCCGGGGTAAGACTCCTGGTCGGTGTTGTAACTGGAGCCGCCCGTGCCCTGGCCGCTGCCTCCACCCGTCATGTGGTTCACCACGATGTCGGCGTAGATGCGCACGCCGACCGCGTTGCAGCGCTGCACCATGTCCTTGAACTCGTCCTCGTTGCCAGAGCGCGAGGCCAGTTTGTACGAGACAGGCTGGTACCGCGTCCACCATGGCGAGCCTGGGATGTGCTCCTGCGGCGGCGAGATCTGGACAGCAGCGTAGCCTTTGGGGCCGAGGAACTGTTCACATTCCTTGGCGATGTCCTCGAACTTCCACTCGAAGAGATGCACCGCAGCTTGTCGGTCCGGTTCGTTGTGGGGGTCGAACTGGGCGGCTGTGAAGCCGACCAGGCCCGCGACCATTAGCAGAACAGCGCGCATGGCTGGGTGAGGACCGAATGAGCGCTTCGTTCGAGGCGGGCTCCACTTATCCGCCATTCCGAGATAACGATGCAGTCCTGTGTCGGGGCCGCCAGTCGCGCAGGTGACGGATTCCCAGGTGGTGCCACACGCCGAGTGAGAGCCCCGATAGACGGACGGCACGTGCCAGCGGACGTGGCGGATAGGTGGTTACGCAACTCTGCCCCACTGACAACTCGATTAACAGACCACGTGTCACTAGCGCACCAACTCTGTCGTTTTCAACGGAGCTGCCTGGAGGTGCGGACAGCAGAGCGCGGGCGGCGCTGCTCCAGCGGTCCAGGAGCCGGAGCGATGGCCTGTGACGTCACCGGTCTGCTCCGGTGACGCAGCCGTGACGCATCACACACCCATTCAGGCAGTCACGCGGCGGTTACACTGGCGCGGCTTCCGTGACGCGCTTGTTCGTTATGGTCCAGTTGTCGGGGTCGAGGAGCCCACTGACAGTGCAGGAGGCCGCCTGACGGATGGAACGCTAGCCACACTATAAGCTAGTTGACCCATGACGGTGTTTTTAGCGACGTGAGCTGTGAGCAATGGCCAGGAGAAGGGGTGACAGGGGACGATCTCGAGGTAGATTCATGCTGAATAAGCCCGCTCGAATCCTGTTCGTACTTTTTGGGTGCCAAAATAATCTATTTTCAGGGACAACTAGAAATTGTTTGGCCTATCATCACTAGAACCAAAGCTGCCGGGAAAGATCTGTCCCAACGAGTGTAAACCAAAAAAAATTATGACTCGGCGTCGGCGACGATCATCTGCGGAAGCTTTTTTTCATTTGTTGCCCACCATCCTCCATCAGCAGAGAAAAACTTGCGACGGTGTGCGAGGCTCTAAAATACGACCTTACCAGCAGCAGGAAGATCCGCGTCTTTATGGAGATGTCATTGCTACCAGCGCAAGGGGAACTTGCGACGACTGCTGGATGGAAGACTTTTGCTGACAAAGAACAGAGTTGGAAGGTGATGCTTAGAAAAATTGAAGACATCGTTCGGTATGCTGGATAATCTTCGGGATGTCGCAGTGTCCCACTCCGCAGTGTATCAAAACTGGTTTTGCAGTGGAATACTGAATGTAAAATTCCTGTTGGAAAATATCGTAGGCGAGTGGAAAATCTTAGTGCTTTAACACCCAGGAGGGGGCGGCACTAACATGGAGGGGGGAGGCCCCAAGATCTCAAAAACTAAGAGGGTTAGAAAAACGCCACTTGGTAAGTGGATGAGGGCTATAGTGATCACAGATGACCAATTTTCATTGACCAGGTCAATATCTTCAAGGTCAAACGAGGTTGTAAAGGTCAAATATTTGCCATGCTGGGATCGATTGGTAAATGCGTGATTATGCAGGAAAATGGCGGGAATAAGCTAAAGACGTACAAGGTTCACAGAGAAAAGGTCTCAAAGAGGCTCCCCCACAACTTTTGGTCAAGGTCATTCAAGGTCATTGACCTTAAAGGTCACCATATGGTATACTACTTATTATTTACACTTTGACTAACACTGTAGCCACTGTTTGGCGGGAAATGAGGATTGACCTTTCCCAATGACCTTTGACCTGGCCTGACCTGACCTTGTATTGGGGTACCCTAACGATGTCGTCATAGCATAATATATGTCAGACGGGGTAACGTCATTTGGCCGGACGCACAGTGGTCAGTGACCTGACATATAGTCCCGCTTATATGACGTTATGACGTCACCACTCGGTCTTCAATGCAAGCTAACTGGTCCGACCGCGCATTTACGGCGATCTCAAAATGCAGGTCTGACTTGAAAGCCTATAAAAAAATTTTCGGCCGATTTTCAAAAGTTTTCACCAATCGACGCCTATTAAATTCGTTAAATGTGGCCACGTTTCGTTTTTGGCTACAAGCGGTTCTCCGGCCACCTTGAAAAACAGGTGGAGGGCCTCCGAGGCCCCCTCCAGTGTGCGTGTTAATATTGTGGGATGTAGTCGAAACTCAATTACATCTGTTGCTTAAAATTTCGGCATTTTTCATCAAAATTTGCTTTGCTTTCAGACTAAATGATTTTACATTCACTGGGATTATTGAATTATGTTAATAAAATCCCTAGAAATGTAAGTGAGCATAAAGAGAATGGGACGCTCAAAGCGCCCGGGCGTCACCCACTACTCAGCATTCTAGGATTTAGAGCATTGCGCCTCCATCGCCACGACCAAGGATAACACTCTCTTTTCAGTGGAATATAAACAACAGAACACCATGCTCTACGAATATCAGTAAGACCCATTTCTAGCTACCATGAGCTGGAGTGAAGAGGACTTTCAGCGGAAAAGAAAGCAGCGATCGTCCCGGAAGCAGAGTGCTAGCGACGACGGCCGCAGAGAAGACATTCTCTCATCTAGTGTATCCCCTCAGAACACTCCTCATGAGGAAAGGAAAACAATTGTGTGAGACAAACTTCTGTGTCATATTCTGCCAGCACCTGTTATCGTTGAGGCTGCTGACTAGGGTATCCTTCGGCTTTGGGGTAGCCATATGAGGACTTTTCTGTCCCGTTCCGTAGTCCATCAGCTTTATCGCATTCAATGTTCCGAATTTTCGACTGGTAAACTGTCTTCACCCTCGGTATATGAAGCTCAGGCCTGATGCTAAAGTTTTTGCTGCTGATGCTCTTGCATTGAGGCTTCTTCAGAAAATATCCGCACCTAAAGTTGTGCTTTTTGCTTTGATTTATAGAAATATTTTGCTCCCCTGACACATTATGGTGTTTTTTGTCCTTTAAATTCCATAAAAGCCATTCTTGAACCTGTAAATTTTCAGGAGAGGGGCACTTTCCTTGATCAATCCAACTTCAACGCGCCCTGAAATGGTAACGACACTCCTTGAAAGACCAATGGCACCCACTGAATTGTCGCAGTGGGAGGGGGTATTGCATCACCCCTAATGCTTTCCGAGGATCACAGAAACGTCGTTCAGGTCTTGAAAATCCATACAGACTATACAATATTTATTGTGCTTGTTTAGCACAAAAATAGATTAGCTCTTAACCCACGCCCCAGTGGGCCTCCGAGCCACCGTCGCCCTGGCGGGGGTGTTTGAACATCCCCTCGAACTCGGCCCCTATGTGGGATAGTGAAAAAACGCAAACGCTGGTGGATATCTCATAAAAATGCATGAAGAAACTACATTAGCCACTTTTTGGCTCGGGTCAAAATTGAGGTCATGACAGGTCAAAGAAAGTGGCACTTTGAGTAAGAGTTTTTTGGCTCTAGCGTCTGACAGACCTGAGTTAGAATCATTTTTAGGCACCATTCGCTTGCTCTCTTCACGGCGAATCAAATGATGTATGATATGACCATACTAGGTCAAAACACAAAAATGACCTGACCTGAGGTCAGGTCACGGTAACTTTTTGACCTGGCATAGTCAATATGCATATCCATCGACTCGCAATAGGAATCCGAACGGAATGATGTCAAAATAAAACTGCATCATCATTTCCTGCAATGTTATTAACCTAAGTCTGAAAACTGCTCACGTAGCCCCAGATGACTTCTCAGAGATCACAGGTCAAAAATTGCTACATGAACCTGGAAAGTTGCCCAGGAAACTACAATTTGGAGAATATGAAGGTATTTTCAACTGTATCTACACAAATACAACCCAATTTCTGTTTTCCCATGTATTTTCAAAGGAGAGGTCATGGTCCGTACTTGACCTTAGGTCATCGACATGAAAATCCCGGAATATATGTTGCAGCACTCGGTGGGTCCATTATGTGGTATAAGTTTTACTCCGATAGATTCACCCATTTTTACGTGTGTCACCTTAAACATTTTTTAGGTGAGGTCACCTGACCAGCACTGGTGACATGACCTGAGATGACCCAACCTTAAAATTTTGGGAAAAGTTGCGGAATTGATCAAGGACAATGTGTGCTAAGTACGGCGGCGCTTCGCGCGACTGTTTTTTCGTGCCGCCGGAAAACCGGAGGGGGCGTATTCAAACAACCCTCCCACCGGGGCGAGCGTTAAATTGTTCTTTTATAAATTTTGACAAAGTGGTCCGTTCCCTTTAAAGGGCTTTTGATAGAAAAATTTTAATCAGTGCACCGGTTTTCGAGTCAAATCAACTCAACCCAGAGTAAAACTAGCCGTAATTTGAGTTAAACTCCGACTCCTTCGGTCAAGTCGGATGACTCTGATTTACCTAACCCTCCCTTTTTGACCGGGTCTGCTGCCTTGCAGCTCTTTTCGCCCAAAACCAGCGTCCGGCGCGTGCTTGGGCCACCGCTGGTCGGCTCGTCCCCCTACAGGGCAACCCTCTGCTCCCATCGGACGTATCGCTTATAGGGACGTAAATGTGCTCGGCCGGTGTCGGTTTCCAAGGGCATGTCCCGTCATTCCGCTCCTGCCATTGTTTTATCATCCCTTTTTTCCGTGTTATTTGTGTGTGTGGGAAATACATGCTTACGGTTCTATCTGGCGCTTGAACCCTTTCGTGATCCAACTCAAAGCATTTGGCTGTTGAGTCAGCCATGTCATATACCTACTTTTTGAAGGAAATACACCTGTGTTCCGGGAAAAGTTGCACGCTGCAGTCAGGAGAGACAAGGCACATGTTCTTAAAATGAAATTAGGTTGTATCTAGGTGCGGACGTACCCTGTTGCTTTTGCATCATTCTGCTACATCGTCGGTGCCGTTTCTCGTGCATTTCCGGCCGGGACCGAACAAGCCACAGCTGCGTAAACTGCCCAAGGGTAATACATTTGGACGAAAATGTATCGCTTGACATCCACAACTGGGTCACGCAACGCCAGTGATGCCGGTGCTATAATGAGCAGCATGTGTAGGAACGGCGTTCTAGTGGGTGTAAGTAGGGAGGTATTCAGAGATTCACTGCCACATAGAGCAGCCCATAACCCTAGAGACCAGCGCCTTTGTTAGGATGCAGATTTTGTGGCTTTTCTTTGCAGTAGCTGCCTGCCATTTAGTTTTTGCACTTCCACTGACAGAGCCGCATAATCGCAGTCAGAGGCCCTGGCAACTGGGCCCTCCAGCACAACACCCAGCACGCAGTCTCCCCCACTTACCACCCCTTGCAGGCGTGGCCAGGCCAACTCCATAGAGCGCATCGTCGGAGGTAGCGATGTTACCGCTCACAAGTACCCGCGGGTGGTCCACATCACGGGCGGACGCAGACCCGAGTTTTGGGGGAGGGTCAAAACCATGTCTGCCTCTCCTCCTGGGGGGGGGGCGAAGAATATTTTGCTCTGCAGACCTAGTGTAACACCTTTTTTCAGTGCTCGACGGACCTAGTGTAAGCTACCTGTCCAAGTACATGATCGCTCTCCGGGGGAGGGGGGTGAGAGCGAATATTTTTTTGCTCTACAGACCTAGTGTAAACACCTTTTTCAAAAATTTATCCGGTGTTTGGGGGCCAAAAAATAGTTTGGCCCGCCTCCAGCGCTTTGGGGGCGGGCCAAAAAAATCGAGAAAATCGGCAGCTGACGGAGAAAACAGCTCTGTCCTACTTCTCCCCCGTCCCAGATCTCCCCCTCTCCCCTACATTTTAGCCGAAAATGAGGAAACTACTCATGATTTCTCTAAAAAATGTACAATAAGCTCAATATTTTTATTTTTAAAATACTCCTCTAGAAAAAGAAATAGATATCAGCTTGTGGATGATGTCACGATCTGGCAACCACTACATACCTACTTGAAATTCTTGAAGGGCTTCGATTGACTGATGCTCATCGTGACGTCAGCATATGTCGTCACACCAGCGGCTCACAACAATGGCCGCCCGGCGACGGGCTGATGAGGGGGTTGGTGTCAGGTAGGTTTTAGTTTTTTTCTACAAAAATATCGAGTTCCAAGACAAATGACATAAGGGAGACTGGGGTCAATTGTAACAAATTTCACATTTCTGATTCTGGAGAAATAGTGCTTTGAGTGAGGGCACTTATAACTATATTTTCATCAACTTTGAAGATTTTGCAATGTGACAGACTTGAAAATATTTCAAAATGAAACAAATTAGGGGTCAAATTTCACTTCTAAAAATTTACTTCAGGTGTTACAATTGACCCCACGTGAGGGGCAATTGTAACAGCACCGGGGGTCAATTGTACCATGTTAAAAGCCGTGTGAATTTCGACGATTTATTTGTACCATAAAAACATATTAATGCGAACACTTCTGCATCTTCGGCCTTCACCTAAGGTTTATGGACCGTCTCCAGTCGAGTCCCGCGCTCGGTTGTGCGGGGTCGAAAACGAGGCTTTCTCTGAAAGTGCGAGACATTTGTTTGAAATTAGCCGATGCAGTTTTTTTAGAAATATGAACACAAATACGAATACCGGTGATTTGAATAATCCCTATAAATGACCTGAATAAACCGCGTTCAAAATGTCTGCAAAAATCTACTTATCAGCCCGGTCAGTAAATCTTGAACTTGTTGCCGAAAAGTAATGGCACTTTCTAGAACCAAAAGCCTATTATTTTGGGCACATTTGCCTATTGAACTGACTACCTACAAAAATATATTTATAATTTAACTGAAATCTCGCTAATTTTTTAAACTGGGCACATTTAGCCTTCGCAGCTGACGTGCTCTTAAACCCCAATTATCATCGTTAATTTTTCAATATAAGAAATATTAAAAAGGGCAGCCCACATTGCCACTTTTCCCAAACATATACCCACCTACGAACAAAAATATCATTGGAAAGCAATGTGATTATCATAAACAGTAGCGCACCCAGGGGGCAGCGGGTCTGCACCACGCCCTCCCCTCCCCACTGGATGATCCAGGGGGCAAACAGGGCAATTCCCCCAAATCGACCGGTTTTTGTCGATTTTCTTCCAAATCCATTTTTTCCCGATTTTACGCCGCTTGCCCCCCCCAGGTCGGCCTGGATCCAGGCCTGCCCCACCCCGACGTGTTAAGTGCCTCCTCCCAACAGTTGACACTATGTCTGCGAAGCAAAAATTTAATCGCCCCCCCCAGGATATGAAGATTGGCCCCTTTGGGTGAACAAGTGCGCTCCCTTCATCAGCCTGACGTCTCCTCGTCAGCCCCTAATCGAACATCCTGGGTGCGCGCCTGATCATAAAATCACTAACCTAGCTTCTGCACAGGGGGGTGCGCTCCGGCCCTTCAGCATTGGCGGAAAGTGGCAACCGTTTGGCGACCTCTGACGGCTGCGATGACGTCAGGTCAACCATGCAACAGGACGGCTCCATGATAAGTGGGTGGGGATTGTGACTCGGGTAGGATTTTTGTGTGTTCTCTTGCACTATCCGTGGGAGTAGGGCCATGAAACTTAGTTTTTCTGGTAGAGAAATGACTGTAAAATTATTTCAGTCACAAATATTTGGGACTTTCTATGTTGTTTTATAGTAATTATGTGTTGAATGGAGCATTACGAATCTGGCGCAGGAATATTTATCACCTGGAATAAAGGATTGCACATAAGGTAATAGAGTAAATGGCACCTATTTATGCACTATTAGCTTCTACACCTTAGGTTATAGAGCGAATTGCACCTACTTATTTCTGTTTATGGGTTACCAATGTTTCTTGTAGTCTGGCAGACTGTTTTCTCTCCATGTAGAATGATGCGTTTTATGCAGTCCCTATTGTTCCTTTTTGTTGTCCCTTAAAACCATTTGTATGATTTGTCCTACATTTGTAATCGACTTTCATTTGCTGCTGGACCCAGTTCCCATGCACAATGGACCAACCTGGCTAGAGCTGAGAATCAGGATGCAACAACTGTGGTTATCACCACACTGGCTTGTATATGAATAGGTTCAATGGATATGGATAGAGCTCTGACATTGACATATAGAATAGTCTTTTATCTCTTTTTTGGCTACATCACTAGTGCCCCATTGATACGTCCTTTCACTCCCTTCACCGAAATGTACAATTTTTCTTAGAAACAATGGCTTATTATGTGTACAAGCCTGTTTCTTCTTTGTATTTAATACTAGTTTTTTTAAGGAATGTTGTGTAATGAATAGTTTTTTTAAGGTTTGGTATAATTTTTAATAAAGCAAGCTTTACTCTCAGCGGACTACTCTCATTTCCATTTGCAGTGTATGGAAAATATTCAACGTCACACTGCTATGTGCTGCCAGACCTGGCTGGATATGGATAAATGACAATCAGATTGAAACTTTGGTTTCCATTTCCTAACGTTTTATCCATATTGTAAATGCATCCAGATCAATCATGTAATCCTGATCAGCATTGTGCATGGGAACAGGGTCTTTGTATGTAAATCCAGAGTCTTGTTCCCGCTGAGCTAGGTGTCAGTGTCGGCGTCTGCGGACCAAGGGGCCTGATGGCGCCCAGTGGCTGGATGATTTGTCGTAGCTTGTGTCCGCTGGTGATGTAATGTTGATTCCGTTTTTATTGTTTTTTTTACTTTTAACCCTAGTGTGATGAGAGCGTAATAAACATGTGATGGCTTCAAATCTATGCAACTGGGCAGGGAGTATGAACTGAGCTCAATTATGAAGTCCTTAGGGAGCAGGCACTCTATGGGTGTGCACTAATTTTCTTGTTGTAAATAACGGCTATGCCTGTGTCACTCAAAATATTAACTTAATCATTTCTGGAGCACTTTCCAATTTCAGTCATACTGCTACTATTTGCAAATTAAAATTTTCTAACTCTATTTAGAAGGCTTCCAACTCTAACTAAAGAAGGCTTTAGCTGAATGATTTTTTTCATTATGCCATCCATATTTTAACTGAAAATAATAAAAATGCTATGAAAAGCTTTTGTGATGAGGTGGTTCCAGTTTGGGCACTTAATTATTGAAAACAAGATATGAGTGGTTCTAGCTCAATCTCGTTGATTTTTATTTTGGTCTTCAGGATATCTCTGAAGAGCCTTTGCAGTGGTTTTCATTAAATGTGCTTATGTGTTGTTTGTGCTTTGTTCTGCTCCATTTTGGCTTTCTCTGTTGAACTCGCTCAGAAGAAGTCATTCTAAGCTAATAAGTTGAAGAACATGAGTGACCGATCTGCGATTTAGTATTTTAATTGTATTTATTTGACATTCACTGAAGGTATTACTCAGAACTGCTCGCTGAAATTATGCTCAGACAATTGAACAACACATATTATTTGAGTCATATTTTCATAACTGTCCATGTTAATAAATATGTATGCAAAATTCCAACATCCAAAAACAATAATTCCAACATGCAAACAATGTTCATATGCACTCCTTACTATTCAGAACAACAGGTGATGAATTATGAGGCAGCTCAAATTCATCACCACTGCTCCAGTCTTCTCCTTACTGACGTTTCTCTTTCTCTCACCAGGTGCTAGGCTGCAGGGTAAGATATCGGGGTACCTGCGGGTACTGGGCCGGCACAGAGCTCGGTAACATTTACCTCTGCTCTCAGCTTTGTCCTCACTGTGACCATCAGCAGCAGATTGCTAAGAAAATGGAAGCTCTCCACGTTCGAACTAGAGATCTTCTGAGTGGCTAGTGACAAGATTACAGCCGGACAGCTGTGCTCTCGCTACCGTGCCAAGATATTCTACTTGTGCTCGGCCGTGGCAAATTATGAAACGGACTGCATCACTATCTTCTTAGCCGCCCAGTCAGCCACCGCAACTTCGTGCAGCGCCGTTTAATGGTGATAGTATTCCAGTACTGCTTGTTCATGTAATGAACTTTCTCTACCTGCAATATTGTGGGTAATGCGTGAGACGACTCCCTGGATGGGGAATCCGCTGCTTTCCCGCTGTGCCATCCTGGTCGATGGCCACACTTTCGTCCGAATCGCAACACAGATAAGCTGAGGTGAGGAGTGCGTAGTGCCTGGTTGGTGTCGTTATCGTCGGTTCGACGCCGTTCGACTTTACCCTCAGTGTATGGACGCAAACTGAGTATGATGCTGATGTCTGCTCTGTCGCGAGTAAACTTCTCGTTCGTTGGGGAAGAAGAGGCGAGAGTTGTGACAAGACAATTTCCGGCACCTTCTTGGACGACTGATGGCAACGCATCTCCTCAATTCTCTGAGCATCCAACAGTCTACGGTAAAGAATTTCGCCGTGCTGCAGTAACCTCCCTTCTCATCCGACCTGACTTGTGTATTATGTTATTATTGTGTTATTTTCTCTCCCTCACGGTCAAACGTGGACGAAACTACAATGACCGCGAGGACAAAGTGTCCGCAAAAAATTCAGGGTGTGCAAAGACACTTACGAAAATGTCGGGGAAAGTGCGCTGAACTCATGAGGGTGATGCAAAGTGATACTCTTCAATTTGTACATTGAACATAGAGCTGTGACGCTAATCGTTCAGCTTGTCTGATACACTCGTAAGCGGTATTGTTACCTGCATGAAATTTTATCGCAGAAGTGTCATTTTTCCTGTCATATTTATTAAAGCAATAATTGGGCGCGTAAAATACCAGTTCCTGCATAATTTCGCACAGGTGTGGACTGGTATGTCCTTGGGCACCTCAAGTGAAACCTGCAAGCGGTGTTAAAAATGTCCCTTAAGTCTGTGCTTCCATTTTCTAATGTCTTGAACTTCGTTCGGGGCAGTCCAATAGATTCGTGGGCCACATGCCTCATTATATATAGATTGCATGCCTCATTCTATACTTTCTGTTTAAATGTCGGGGTACCAACATGTTTCCAAATTTGGGCACATCAATCTTCGTAAAAAAAAACTTTTCCCTGCTGTAGTGATGTACCTTGAGACATAGCTGGTCATGTCGTATCCGTTGCCGACGAATATTCACCGGACGCACTTATTGAATATATATCACTTGTTAAGTTAACAAATGACTATTTTATGTGAGGTTCTTCTCGCTGAAGCAGTATTGAACGGAAACCACGAAACGAAGTGGCGGAACACCGTCTCCGGCCGATAGTGCTATCTTTGACGAGATCCTTAATGCAGTGGACGTCAGCGCCGAGTGGAGGCATGGGGACAACGGTGCGCTGCGTCTCTTTTAACATCTGAAAACGCTAACTTGCATGAACAGACCAGACTAAAAAATTATAATAAGAGCTTAATATATTTATTTCAACCAACAACTCATGCTTGAACAACAAACGGGCAATGTACCATGGGAAATGTTGCTCATAGTTCACAGCCTACATTGTACGGACGACACTAGTAGGCTGAATGTGCTCTCTTCTTCAGTTTCGAAAACGTTCTTGCAGGCTTTGTTTTGCCAACTCGAATGTCAGTTACGCATCGCCTCCTGAGCATGCCAGCAGCGAAGATTTCCTGTAAGAGCAAGTAGACATTAACGCTTATTCAGAGCGGCGGGTAGACATAACAGCAGACAATCGACATTCATTTAAATGTGTTTCGTTCTGAGTGGGCTTTAAAATAGGCGAAGAATCAGTAAATTTTGTATTTCCTGTCTGCCTACAAGAATGAAACAGGCAAATTCCAAAAGTGTAATAATTGACGTTGCTTGGATATGCAAAATTGCATTAAACTATCGAGAGAGGAACAAACCCGGAGAAAACTGTTGCAGTCACATTAGACAAGACTATTTCCGGACCCCTGCAGAGATGATTATCGACCATCTAAGGTGATATTACCATTTCCATCCATACCATCTAAGCAAAGGCAGAAAAAGGATGGTTGAGTGAGGCTGTCGGTTGAAATAAGATTGAATCGTGCCACCAGCCATAGGCATGTTTCAGCGAATTTATGCAAAGTTAAAGTAATGTAAAAATGATTTTTGCTAATACCTGCCTGATATTTGAGTAATTCATGAGAGCTGGCAGAGCTGGGTTCAGGATTGTCAATTCAGGGCGCCATCCGGACCAGGGGCGCAGGTTTTGACCGGAAAAACCGATCGGGTGGGCGCCAACCTATCAGTGGGCACCCGGTTTTCGCATCGAAGGAACGACATTTCAAAGGGGCACCATCAACCTTTCAGGTGGAAGGGGCATCTACCTTTTTGGGGGCGACGAGGGTCGATCGGTATGACACCTGCCCCCCACCCACTGGATCCAAGTATGAGCGCTGACCAATAGTTCAACAAGAAGCAAAGGCCAGCACAGAATCCCAGCTTTTGGGGAGGCTACACAAACCTCCGCACATATTTAAATTCTCGATGGATCTAGCACCAAATAAGGAAGCAGAAACACAAGAGGAAAGCCTATGTGAATGTTTTTCATGACATGGCTGGGCAAACTCATTATAAATTACACAGAAACCGTGCAAAACAACCATGGTCTGTGTTCATGTCTTTACACAGGAAATTAACTTTATTCACAGCTCTATTTTTTATATTGTTTAACTTCCATGCCACCATTGCAGTTTTAGTTCATATTCCAGCTTGCCTGGAGTCTATAAGTAAGCAAAGGGACAAAATGTACATAAAACAAGAAAAAGCTGATCAACCAACAAACAACCTAAAGTTTTGTCCTAAAGAAAGCAGATAAAAGAGTTTAAAGGCAAAAGGCAATAACATGCTTCAACAGTATCCAAGGTTCAAGCCTCACTCAGTTTGGAATACTTCAAAGAATGCAGCATTAGCTTCATTACTATCAACCAAGGTTCAAATACCAAGTGACAACAGTAGGGATTTCCTGATCCTTTTAAAAGTTGGCAGCACCATTACTCAGGGGCGTAGGAACCAGGAGGGCAGGGGGGCAGTTGCCCCCCCAACTTTCATGATTCTTAACCATTAACCCTATGGTGTTGACAGGAAAGAAATGACTTAAAAATTCCCGCTGCCCCCCCAATGTTGAACATAGTTTCAATGCTCCTGCCATTACTTCAGCAGTTGGTTTGAGGCAAAGCACTAAAGCTTCTTCTTAAACAAGCTTTTGAGTATGCTGAGGCTGAAATTTCAAATCATTTAAAATTATCAGCAGCATTTCCTCCTCACCATACACAAAGTTACATCATGACAAAGAAAGAGAAAATTTGCATTTGAGAGAAATATCCACTATTGACCATAGTAATTGACAAAAGTGGGTGACTTTCTGGAGAACCTATTTCAGCATGTGACCTCTCCACTGTGCAAGAGAAAATGGGGCATCTCCTATTGCTAATGCATTAGAGATACCCTTTTAGCGCTGCAACACTGCTCTTATTAACACAAAATACTATAAATGCCCATGCCAACACATGCATCCACAACAAAGCATGGCTGATGCATGCCTATGTGGTGGGAGAGCACAATTCCAATACATAATAAATTCTGACAACTTCCAAGTACAACATTAAATTCAGCACTGCTCATTAAACATGTAAGGGCACTCAGTCCAAAAATGGATGTTTTTATATTTAAAATTGTATTGAATATGCATTTTGTTGGGTTTCAGGGCAGCATCCATTATAGTCATGGCTTGCCTATGTATGTATTGCATGCAAGAATAGCAGTGTAGTGTGAGTATAATACAGGTTGAAATATGACCAGATTGGCTGGATGATATGAAACCAATTGATAAGAATCATGCAATAGAGGAAATATCAGTTAATCACATGGAAAGGACAGGTCAAAATGAATAAACCACACATAATTATTTTGTTTTTTGTATCGGCTCATCTCGTTTTTGTTATGTTTTATCAGTCTTTCTGTTTGACATTAAATTTTGTTTTTTCCTTTATTTTTTTGCTGTTTCTGTGTGTATTGCTCCTTCTTTGGCAGCTTATGTTTTTCCTTTTTCTACCTATATTGATCATTTGCATTAATCTAACTATGTATTCGCCAGATTTCTTTTGTTTGATGCTGTATACCTATAAATGTCTTCCTTTTGTTGCTCCTTATTGTTTTTCCCTGCTCATGTCTTCTTTTGCTGTTCTGTTCCCTTACTTCTGTTCCCTATCAATATGAAAAATGAAATAAAAAGATGATGATGATGATGTAAATAAATGGCAATAGGGCCACATGGAAAACTTAATATTCTGATATGAAAAATCACACATTTTCCTGCTAAATCTCGATTGGGCCTGCCACTTCAGGTCCACAGAATGTAAAAATCACCATCCCATCCTACTGATACATCAAATACGATTTCCAGGCTCCCAAAATGCTAAAAACTCTTCGCATATTATCAACCTCGAACGCGCCACTTACGCATCCCCGAATTTAAACAGGTATTAGTGACAAGCTATGATGCAAAACTCTCATTTTCTAGGCTGGACATATTCCTTGATCATTTCTCTATCCAGAAAACTACGTTACAATACCACCCTACCCCGCATCTACTCACCACAGCCAATAACAAGTCTCCATCTCACCTCCTTCCATGCTCTCTGGACGGGGAGTTTCGGTTTGTTTGGTTGATCTTTCGTCATCACTCCACAATAACAATAATGACCTTGAAAACAAGCGGTTGCCATGTTTTGGAAGCGGAGCGTTCTACCTTCTCTCTCTAGGGCCTTGCTTCTGCATTTGTGCAGTAGAAGCAAGTTTAGTACGTCGTAAGGCCATAGGAGTCAATTGTAACATTGTTACATTTGACCCCAAGAGAAATGTTACAATTGTCCCCATCACAACGCGCAATGTTTTACACCAAATTGCCGCTTAACGAGCTGGCCTAGGCGACAGATTCTGTGCTCATTTCGTAGCTAATTAAACACTCTTTATGCACTGAAACTGTCTCCGCTGTGCCTTATCATACCCATCAATAAGCTAATCATCTTTAAATATTTCAAAAGTTACAAAACACCCTCAAAAACACATAATTGTAAACAGCGTCTGACTTACCCACCGCACCGAGCTGAAACTTCGTTAACAAAGGCAGCAGCTGATTGCGCATTTCTGGTTGTGCCACAAGCGCCATCCATTGATTAGTTTAGACGATATGGCCAGTGTTACAATTGTCCCGTGTTACATTTGACCCCAGTCTCCCCTATGGAGTACCGGGTTTTCCGACTTTCTTTACAACTTGGCTATCTCAGCTACAATCACGTTATGAAGGTGCCACATTACCTTTAAGGTCACGTTGCATATTTTAGGAATCATTACTATAATACCACATTTAAGACTGTCTACTGTTTCGTTCAAAACATCTAGACACAAACAATTTCGAAGACCGTGACATTTGGTGACCTCTGCTGACCTTGGTATTGACCTGATGTCAAAAATGATAACAATTTTCAGAATTATAGCTATTATTTCGAATGACCTTGTAAACTTGATATAGCTCTTCTTGAAGCCGAGTTACACCCTGGTTTTGTCAGCCTCATTTTAGAAGGTCAGAATCGCCTTACAAGGGTTTAGAATGATGTCATATCTCGTTGACCTGACGTGACCTGATGGTAATTTTCCGTCATAGGTTGTCAAATTGATCACTCTAAATACGTGAAAAGCGGCACGCGTATGACTTGAATCTATTTGAAATTATTTCCAAAACTCGAGGGGAGGTCCCCAAGGCGGAGAAGAGTTAAGTAAGCACTAACCGCAAGGCTCTGGTTTAAGTCAATATTAATCATTCGGGATTTAATAAGAGGTCACAGCTCACATTTCTTCCGATGACTTGTGTATTCATCCACTGTCTAATTAGGGACTCTGATGAAGGGTTGTGTCCGAATATATGATCACAGTGAATATGCTCCATTTGCGTCCAGGATTTGAGGGGGAAGGCTAATATCGCACTCGCTTTAACGTTATAGCGTATATGATCCTATATGATCATTAGAATGACCTCGTCGGCACGTGGCATTTGGAGCAGGGCCCGGCCGTTCAGCTGAAGGTTACTCGGTCTGTAAAGCCCCACTTGCCATGCTTTGTTGTCGCCTAAATGGACCCACGAAACACATTCGATTCGGCTGTTCTCAACTGCAGGCACGGGTGTAAAATACTGCTAGAGATAGAGGTTACACCTGTGGAAAGAACTCTGCAACAACGCACGACCCCAGCTTAATTGTCGTGCTGTCACCGAAAGACATACGTTGGCTGCAGCTGTGAAGTTTGGTGTGGCGGTATGAAGTGCTTGGCCTTTTTATTTATTATTGTGGTGGTAGCATGCATAAGCGTCGCCACCGGCAAACAAGTGAGGGGGCTAGCCAAACTTCAACCTGACGCTGACAGCAAACTTTCCACGTTAGTACCAAAACTTTCCGAATTTGGGCTCCTCTTTGCCTTCCGCAGCAGCTGATTGTACAAATTTCCGGTTTCCTCCCATTTTTTTAATGTTATGGTTATGTGGATAAATTCATTTGATGGCCACGCGGGGTTGGAAGGGCACCCCTGACTTTCTATTAGATGGGTAGTGAGCTAAAAATATTGCATCAAGTTAACGTCAAACTGTCAACAATTAGTTTTAAACAGTGCTCTGTGCGGCCGATTACAGTTTTTCAGGACAAAAGTCTGGGGCCGCCCAAAATTATTAGGAAATGACCCAAAGACCGTCACCTAATGTTTTTATACCATTTTCACTTAAAGGAAGCTCTACACATAAACGTTCATCAAAACAAAGACAGTTTGGCAATAAATTCGGGTAGGCGTGAGTGAATGCAATATAAATAGATAGATGCCTCAGCAAGTAATACACTTCAAACCTGTTGCAAAAAGACACTGGTGATGTTGCATACACATTTTCCCATGAAAGCACCATCATCATCATCATCATCATCATCATCATCATCATCATCATCATCAGCATCATCCTCATCATCAATCGTTCACCGTGGTACACCATCCTTTTAGTCCTCGTCCGAAGAGTCTGGCGGAGCTCCTGAGCGTGCAAATCGGAGGCACATCGGTGATGGCTTCGTCCTCGTCCGCCTTCATTTTCTGAGTGGGGCAACCACGGGATCTTACATGACCTGAAGACAACGTAAGATATTGAGAATAGCAGCTTGTGCGGTCTTCCTGTAGTGGTGTTTGAGTAGGTACCAAACATGTTTCGTCCGTGCTTCCAGGGGCTCTTCAGTCGTGACTCCGATGAGCATAGGAGCTGCTTCAATAATGGCTTGCCGATGAAGGAGGATTTTGGGAAGAGTTGGCGTCATCTGGGTTCAGGGATGATATATCAGGGCCAAAAACATGTCCGCCATCTCGTCGAGAAAATCAGGTGGAGCTGGTGGCGAACCACGACGACTACTTCATCGATGATGTCTACTTGGGTGGGCGGCAGGACATCTATTTGTATTTAGCTCGATGGTGGGCATTCGACGTAGCGGTAGTGAGCGCCAATTCTTGGAGCGTGTAGAGGCGACTTCAACGGCCAAGAACATTTGGCGTCTCAGATGGTGATGGTGGGTGAGGGAAGACACTCTCGAGGTTTAACGGGCTCAGAGAGTCACACAGCCTGACTGGAAAACATGCGTGCCCTTGAACGGGATACTCCTTCCCAAGGTTTCCTTAAATTTGTCCCGAAGTTTTTAATTTTTAAAGGGACTGCATCGGAGCAAATATAAACCTAAAGTCAGATAAATATTTTAAAACATCTTCTGGGCGCACGGTTCGAATACTCTTGCAATGAGAGGTGTTTAGGAGGCCATCCAAGAGGTCAAAGCGTGTGAAAATCTCTGAAAAAAGTGAAACACAAGATTCGGAATAAGTATAGAATATAGGAAAAACGCAGCTGGACGCAGAATATTTTGAAACCGCAGGATAGCAGAAAAATCATGCTATAAGACCATGCTAGCCAGCTTTTGAATCGGATTGAATCTTGTCCAAAAATCAAATTGAAATCCTATTTTTTCGGTTTCCCATGTGTTTCTGTGCATACCTATCCTTAAAGAATTGCCCACCTTACCACGGAAAGAAGAGACAGGTTCCCCAATATTTGTCAGAACGCTCTCTTGGTCCAAGTGTATCATCGACACTGTTGACATCGTTTGTGTCGTCCAATGACGTCGCTATTACAAACAAATGTTTTATCCACATTTCACCTGGAAGAAAACACGGTGGGGGCTGATTCAAAGTGCAATAACCTAGAAACAACTATCGAAAATACATCAAAAGTAGCTGTTATGCATGCCAGGGGTATTGCAGTTATCAGAAATGGCCACTTTCACTAGTATCATCAAAGTAAAAATTGATCAACGTGCGACTTTTGTCCCGCCCCGCCCCACAGTGCAGTGATACAAGTCGTTTTTCTGCGGGTTGATGGCTATTGCAAGGGGTCATTTTAGCCTCAAATCTGGCTTTTGTGGTGTTTATTTGGCTATTTTAGTGGAACAAAATTTTGCCCCTCCTTGGCCCTTTTTCAACTCGGTTTGACATTTCCCGTCGAAAAAACCTGGCAGCCCTGGGCAGCATCTATAATCTCTAGACATGGAATAACCCAAAAATTAAGAAACTATCTTCAACACTAACGCGTCAAAGTTTTATTCAATCCCTCAAAATGGGATCTTGATCCCCTCATTGGCGGACGCAGGGGGAGACATTCTGGCCATGGCCCCTCCAAAGCACTGGAGTGGTGCTAAACTATCTTTGGGTCCCCAAAGTCCGGAAAAATTTTTGAAAAAGGTGCTTACACTAGGTCTGTCCTGCAAAAGATATTCGCTCTCCCCATCCCTCCCCCAGGAGAGCAATCATGTACTCGGAGAGTCAAGCTCTCAAATTGCACGTCCCCCCCCCTCCCCAGGAGGAGAGGCAGACATGGGTTTGCCCCCAAAACTCGGGTCTGCGTCCGCCCCTGGATCCCCTGAAGACACTATATTAGCACAAGAAATGTCCCCCCCCCACTGACTTTTCCTTAAAACATGCCCTGCTAGGTCTGAAGAGCACACAAATATTCACTCCCACCCCTCCCCCCCAGGAGGAGAGGCTGACATGGGTTTGCCCCACCAAAACTCGGGTCTGCGTCCGCCCCTGAAAGCCTGGGCGACGTCACTACCTCTAAACCAATCGTACCCAGGCTGTCATAATGTTCAAGCGCCACCACTGGTACGATAGGTATTTGATCTTACTGATGCACCTCCAAAGTTTTTTTCGAGGTTAGATCTCTTAACCTGGGTTGGCGGTCTGACCTGATATGACCCAGACCTAAAATTGTGCCAGAAGCTGCAAAAATGTCGAGTTAGAGGTAGATGAATTACGGTGGCGCTGGGCGATGATGTTTTTCTTTACTACCTGTTCAAACCTGAAGAGGTCGGTTGCCCGCCCCCTCGTATGGGCGCGTGTTAATACTCATAAGCTCTGACCCCTTTACGATAAAAATTTCGTAAAGACAATGCAATATCATTGCAAGCAACCGCTTCCAAAAGCAATCGTTTTGTTTGCGGTGTTAAAACATAAGGCTGTACTACTGCAGTGGTAAAAAAACGCAAAAAACCGTCTGCATACCTACCTTAAGTGCTTATTTTATTACCTTAAGTACGCATTTTTCCATTTTTTCATCGAAAAATAATTTATGAAACCAAATGTTTGAGGTGTCGAAAAGGTCAATTTCAACTGCTAACAGGTCAAGCTAGGTCGCAAAAAAGGACAAACGAATTAAAATTCAAAATTTTATATTTTTGAAATTTTCTTTTTCAAAATAATATATGGTTCAAAACGAGTTCAATTATATACAAAACTTGTTAATCAAGCAATGCGTTTTTTAGTTATGAAGCATCAAAGATGAGTCTACAAGGTGACCTCCCGAAAATGCCTCGGGCTATAACTCGGTCATCGTTAGTCGGAGGGGGCTAAGATTCTTACAGACGTGTTTCTGGCCCAAAATTACCTCGGCGGCAAAGTTTCAGATGTTTTCTAGACATGGTGGTGTCAAGCCTTGGTCGACCTATCCTGGAATGCCCCCAATAGCAGTCTGCCTTCGGAATAAATACAGGGTCCGCCTCTGCGAGAGCACCTGTCAAGGCGATATTAAAATGTCAACAATTAGTTTAATAGTGATTTAAGTAACTTTTTCCGTGGGCTTATGCCTACCCTTAGGGGTCATTTTAGCCTCCAATCTGGCTTTTGTGGTATTTAATTGGCCATTTTAGTGAATATCAAATTTGGCGTCTTTTGGCCCTTTTTCTAACTCCGTTTGGCCTTATTTCACCGAAAAACCTGGGAACCTTGGGTTCTAGCCCCTCCCTCCCCCTCCAAATGGGGTCTTGCTCCCCTGAAGGCACTATAGTGGCCCTCACAAGAAATGCCCCCCCACTGATTTTTCCTTTAAAAATGTTACTACGACTAGTTTGGCCTTGCCCGCAGCGGTTCTTCGTCACCTAAAGGGTCGTGAAGCGAAGAACGCGTAGCGTACTACGGCTCACAGCAAACGTATCTCGTGGACGATTTGCTCTTCAATATGAATTAACGAATGACCTGACATCTGTTGTTGGAGAAACCGTGTATTAGTTCCGACAGATCATGCCGTGTGGCGCATGTGTCGAGGGTAACGAACCCTTAGAGGGAATGTGGCACCTTGGTCGAATCCTGGAATATAGTGAAATTAGGCGCACTTTTAGCGGAAAATAATGAAACCATTCATGATTTCTCTGAAAAATGTACAATAAGCTCAATATTTTTATTTTTAAAATACTCCTCTGGGAAAAGAAATAAATATCTGCCTGTGGATGATGTCATAATCTGGCAACCACTACCATACTTGAAACGCTTCAAGGGCTTTAATTGGCTGATGCTCATCGTGACGTCAGCATATGTCGTCACACCAACAGCCATGACAACTGTGACCTGCTGCTAGGGGTACATGACTGGTACATTGCAGGTAGGTTTTAGCTTTTTCTACGGAAATCTCGAGTCCAAGACAAATTATGAATTGAGTACCGGGTTTTCCGACTTGCTTTACAAGATGGCTATCTCAGTTAAAATCACGTTATGAAGGTGCCACCATGCCTTTAAACCAGCATAACACTTAACACGCACCCCGCTGGGGTCCCTGGCATGACGCGCCCCGCTGGGGGCGTTTTTTGCCCCCTCTGTATCTCATTCCCCACGAAAGCTAAAGGAAAATTACGGGCGGCGTTCGAAAGCTCTTGACAAGACGAAGAGATTTTATATGAATAATATTTATGTCGGGTCCATATTGAGGTCAGCATAGGTCAAAGAAGGTTCCATAGGCTTACAACAGAGCAGTGTACGTTTCTCTCTCTAGATCTGCCCTCAGGGAAGGTAGAGCAAATCTTTATGCATTATTGGATTCCTCTCATCGCGGCAAATCGAATGATGTATAATATGACCTTGCTAGGTCAAATAGTGAAAATGACCTGACCTCGAGCTCGGTCAGGGTCACAGAGTGACCTGGTATGGTCATGTTGCATATCAATCAACTCCCCGTGAAAATATAAGCACAATAAAAGCAAAATGGCAGCTTTATCTCAATTCAGTGAGAAGTTATTGGCAAAACAATCACTCTATGCTCTCGTGACCTGACATGATCTTCGAGAGGTTAGATTCTCAAAAACTCAACTTTATGGTCAAGATCGTGGTAAGAATAGACAGTTTAAGGATTTTCAGCTTTATCTATCAGTATTTATTGAAAACGAGCCCATTCTATTTTTCACCAAAAACCTATAATGAGCAGAGCGGATTGGGATTTTCACCGCCAGTATCGGTATTCGGTAGAGAAAACGGGTCATTCGGTCGGATTCGGTAGATTTCAAAAATCACCGAATGATTCGGTATTCGGTATTTCGGTTCGGTAGATTAAAAAACCTTCTTTATAAAAACCTAAAAGCCTTTAAATTCATTGTATGCCCATAAAACACATATTTAAGCCTACTACATTTAGAGTCCCAAAAGCATTATTGATTATTTAAGAGCCTTTGCAACCATTTCTTTAATGTTTTAAAGCCTATAAAGACCTTTAATCGAAAACTAATAAATATCTTCGGCAACAATTTTATATAACTATGCAGCTGGAAAAAGGTGCCAGGAAGCTGTGATTAAATTATTATAGCACGTTTTTATTAAAATTATTTTTATCATACGTTTTTATTACAATCGCGCTGTCATCTTCAATCAACCGCGACCGTGGGAACGAATAGGAAATCCACTGCCCGATTGAATGAAGCGCGGAAATTCAAATCACCGAAAAGTCATTCGGAGATCCATCGTATCGGTATCGGTACCGGTAGAGACTCGTACCGAAAATTCGGTAGCGGCAGATAAAATCACCGCCGGTAGTACCGAAATACCGAATTCATCGGTAGTCCCAGCTCGATAATGAGGTGACCAAAAAATTGACCCCGCCTTAGGTCAACAATATCAAAATTAAAGATAAAGGTACACACTGGCAAATTGGATATTAAATATATTAAAAATCAAACAAACGGACGCGTTTCGTTACTTCTTTAGCGTATGTTTGAAGAGTAGAACTGTCTGTCGACGAATCCAGGCTTCTGGGAACTCACGTGATACTAAACGTGAATAATATTTGCCAATATTTTTGATATTGCGAAATCCCCTCTTTGGAATTTAGATTTTCATTTTGTTCAATTAGGGCCGACTCCAAAAACTTTCTTCTATTTTTTGATAGACCTCTGTGGAAAATCTCTGCATTTTTCCAGTTCGGTAGGTGTTCAAATTGTTCTGAGTGTATTACAAATGAACTGGTAGTTATATGGTTTCTCAGGTCTGATTTGTGTCCGTGAATTCGATTTCGCAGGCTGTGATACGTTTCCCCGAAGTAGAATCTTGTGCAGTTTTGACATGGAATTTTGTAGACGATGCTGTTCTCATTGCTGTTTTTCGAATCTTGCTTCTTTTTGATGAGGTCTCCTATTTTAAATCCTGTGCTTGCAATAAACCTAATATCTGCTTGTTTAAGTGTCATATGTTTTTGGTCCTACAATAGTTCTCTGGGGCGTTGCTCTTGTTTTTCTCGAGTTTCTAATCTTTTTGCCTTCATAAGACATCTCACAATAAATGCTTTAGGGTATTTTAGTTTTAGAAACGACGAAAAAATGTGATTGATCTCCACTTCGAGGTATTCGTTGCTGCACACACGGAGTGCACGGAGGAAAAACCCAATGATTATCCCGGATTTTACTCGCTCACTATGGGCAGAAAAATAAGGTATGAAATCCTGGGAGTTGGTTGGCTTTCTGTATACTTTGAATTTCACTCCGTCGTCAGTCCTCAGAATTTCTACGTCCAGAAAAGGTATTCTGTTGTCTTGCTCAGTTTCGATCGTAAACTGGATGGAAGGTCCTACTTTGTTCATTTGAACCAGTTTGTCTTCCAAATACATTTCCTCTTGCACTAGAACAAAAATGTCGTTTATATATCTTAGCCATACTGTGCCAGGTCCCATAATCCCTTCGAAGTGTTGCTCTTCGAGCATTTCCATGCACATGTAAGCAGCCACGGGGCTCAGAGGAGAACCCATGGCCAGGCCTTTAACTTGAGCATACTCCTCGTCCTCGGATGCAAATGCTTGAAAATATAGGCATAGTTCGACTAGATTAACAAACTGAGCTTTTGGCACAGAGAACTCTTCAGATGGAATGTGTTTGATAGCACGTTTTATCGCTTGCGTTGCCCCTTGGACCGGTATATTAGTGAAAAAAGCTTTAACATCGAAGCTCGCCATCTTCTTATTACTAAAGTTGAGGTCTTTTACTCGCTGTAGTAGGTCTCCTGATTGTCTGTCACTGATGTATCCTAGAAGCCTTGTCAGTGGCTTTGCAAGAACCTTCGCCAAGCGATGCGGTGCACTTCCAATACCGGAGGTTATTGGTCTCACTGGAATTCCGGCTTTATGGACCTTCGGCAAACCTCTCATTTGTGGCATAGAGTTTAACCCTTGCCCCGGTGGCGGGTACGAGCCACCTTCGCCCTGGTTGGGGGGGCTAAAAAAGACCCCCACAATCTCAAAAACTAAGAGAGCTAGAAAAAACGCAAAACGGCAATCGAAAGCTCTTCGAAAATGATATGGAAAATACTTCAGTCATTTTTCTTGTCAGGTCAATATCAAGGTCACCAGAGGTCAAAATAGGTCAAAATCGCTAATATGAAGTCCGGGGAAGCGCCCTGATTTGGGCGGTGCCCCCGGCCGGCCAAGAAAAATCAGGCCTAAACACCGCCTACCTGAAGAGGTAGGAACTTCCATGCGAAATAAAAACAGTTTCACATATGAATGGTGCCCCTCGTCATCAAAGCCGTCCGATGGGGTGCAAATTGACACAATTTATCCACACAACGCAAGGAAATGACGTCGGCGCCCCCCTCTCACTGAGTGGGCGCTCCTAGGGAGCCAAAGGCACCTCCCTGGGAAGGAAGGCGTCCGCTCCCGAAAATCTTGCACACCCGCCCGAAAATGGAATCGACCGTCCCTGAGCTGGGTGCTGCAGTCTCGAGCCCAGGGCGGCACGAATTAGAGCGGAAATGATAAGTCAGGGGCGGTATTCATTAGCCGAGGCGATAGTGATCAGTTGAGGGTGGCAATAATAAGCCGGAGATAGCACTGGTGAGCTACTGGTAGCAGTGATGAGCCGGGTACTATTTGAATCAGGGCGGTAGTGATAATTCAGGGCTGGGACAAATCGGGGTGGCAGAGGTAGGCAGGAGGCAGCAGTGATGAACCATGACGGCATAAATCAGGGTGGTAGTGATGAACTGGGGACGACATAAATCACAGTGGTAAGACGGAGGCAGCATGAATCAGGGCAGCAATGCTGAGCTGGGGGGGCGACACATGTATTGGGAGTGCTCTCATTATGATTGGCATGTAAAGTAAATGTCGATCTCAGTCAAAATGAGAAAACGACATTCTTATATCCAGCGCTGGGAATGCAGGAGGAGAAATTGAACAGTTTTGGTCGATGTGAAAGTTTTTGTCAGCATCAGGTTGAAGTTTGGTGCCCCACTTGCCGGTGGCGACAAGATGATTGGGGATGCTCGCACCCCCGAAACCGAAAAAAATGTCACCACTGGCTGACACTAAAACAACAAAAGCACGGCAGCAGCAGTCTGCCATTTACTCGGTTTGGGGATTCCTCCAATAGGCAAACAGATAACGATTAGACGATAGTGGGCTGCTGTTTGCTTTCTGGAAGGGTGTTAGAGATTCCTGCTGATAAATTGTGCTGTCAGCAGGGCCTAAGTTTAACCGGTTTTGGAAGCCATGGACGGATTAATCTCCTCGGTAGTGATAAACCAGGGGCGGCTGTGATCAGCCGGAGGCAGCAGTGAGGATTCGAAGGAGAAAGTGTCTCCAGGGGCCGCTCGTAGGTATATGGGTTAATATAAAACAGGGAGCTAGGGGCGGCGTGAATTAGGGCAGCGATGATTTATCAGGGCGGCAGTGATGAACCAGGGGAGACAGTGATCAACCAGGGGGTAGCAGTGGTGAACCAGAGGCAAAAAGATTAGAAACTCGAGAAAAACAAGAGCAAAGCCTCAGAGAACTATTGTAGGACCGAAAACATCTCAACACGGAATACTAGAAAGGACACTTAAACAAGCAGATATTAGGTTTATTGCAAGCACAGGATTGAAAATAGGAGGCCTAATCAAACAGAAGCAAGATTCGAAAAAAGCAATGAGAACAGCATCGTCTACAAAATTCCATGTCAAAACTGCACAAGATTCTACTTCGGGGAAACGTATCGCGGCCTGCAAAAACTAATTCACGAACACAAATCAGACCTGAGAAACCATACAACTACCAGTTCATTTGTAATACACTCAAAACAATTTGAATACTTACCGAACCGGAAAAATGCAGAGATTTTCCACAGAGGTCTATAAAAAAATAGAAGAAAGTTTTTGGAGTCGGCCCTAATTGAACAAACTGAAAATCTAATTTCCAAAAGAATGGATTTCGCAATATCAAAAATATTGGCAAATATTATTCACGTTTAGTATCACGTGAGTTTCCAGAAGCCTGGATTCGTCGACAGACAGTTCTACTCTTCAAACATACGCTGAAGAAGTAACGAAACGCGTCCGTGTGTTTGATTTTTAATATATTTAACATCCAATTTGCCAGTGTGTACCTTTACCTTTATCGTTCTGTCAAATGGCTCTTCAATATCAAAATTCCGAGATAACAGATTTGTAATGACCTTATCATATTGTGGAAGTTTCAAACTGATCTGTTCGCTTATGCTCCCTGGGCGCCGCTTCAAACTCGTGATTTTAGGTTTTGAGGTCGGGTCACTTGACCTTGAATAGCTCCTTGACCTAACATGACCTTAACACTGGCATTGACAAGAGGGCGGGTACCCGCCCCCACCTCGGGTTTTTTGGAGATAGCAGAAAAACGGCGGCGCGTAACACCGCTGTACTTGGTATACCTTTTCCTCATCATTTTTACAACTTTAGTCAAAATTTTAAGGTTAGGTTACCTCAGGCCAGGTCATAAGTACAGGTCAAGTGACCTGACCTCAAAAAAGTTTAAGATAGCATAATTCGGAACAGGTTGAATTTATCCGATTGAAACTCATATCAAACAATGGCGCCACCGAGTTCTCTCAAATATGTTCCGTTATTTTTGATATCGATGACCTAAGGTCAGGTACGAGCCATGACCTCTCCAATCGAAATACATGGGAAAATGGTTTTAACTGAATAATTCAGTAATGAATAGATATATAGCATTTATTTTAACTGCATTAAATTTTCCTCGTTATTGCGGTTCTAATGATATACATTTTACTTAAATTGACCTTGACCTGACCTCAGGTCAGGTCAAATCCATCTTTTGACCTAGCAAGGTCATATTATATATCATTCGATTCGACTTGCTGCGAGGATTCATATAGTTCCAATCGTTTTGTTCTATCTTTACTTGTTCAGATGTAATGGCCGAAGAACTTATTTTACATGTTATCCCTATGACGGCATGTTTTGACCTCTAATGACTTTAAATGTGCCCTGACAAAAAATGGGTCCAACATTTTCGATGGAGAAGTGGATGGGCTATCCAACGCCGTTTACTTTTTTCGCTACCTAGCGCCGTTCTCGAGATCTTAGGGGGTACCCGCCCCCGTCAAGGCGAAGGTGGCTCAGACCCCCGTTAACTTAAAAATTTGGTCAGATGTGTAAAGTTGATCAAGGATAAGGTACTGTAGGTTTCCTTGTTCTGCGTCTCTTCGTTTTTTAGCTATTTGAGGAAAACCAGGAGGGGCGAAATTCGCCCCCCAGCGGGGCGCGTGTTGGGGGAAAGTGGGGGTCACGGACACCGTAACGATGGTGTGAGTTTTCGATGACTTAATGAGCTTTTTTCGTTCCTATTTTGGCTGTATAGACACTTCAGACATTTATCTACCACTATGCAAGCAGCTATGTGTCTGTAATTATGATATTAAAATTTGCGTAAGGTTTAGAAAAAAGTAGCAAAAGTCCATTTCTCCCCACCTAATGGGGTAACATGGTCACCCCATGGGGACAGATGGACAAGATAAGCAAAGTGATCGAACCAGGCCTTGAAGATTTCCATCTGCATCCACCCGTTAGGCGACTGTCGCCCGCCGTGGGGAAGGGGGCATTTTCTTACTTTTTCCGTTAAAGGGTCAAATGGGGTCATGCCTTTTCTGAATTTTTTAATGACGGAGGATTAAAGTATCAAGGGCTGTCGTGAAACTGTGCATAGGTTGATCCCGGATCGCCGATCAGGGGGAGGGGGCACCTTGCCGGGGGCACCATCCGGATCAGGGGGCGGGCGCACACCCAGGGGGCAGTGGGCCCGGGCCCCCAAACACTTTGGCTCCAAAGTGGTCCCAAAGGCATTCGGCGCCCCCCATCCACTTGGGGCGCCGAATGCGCCCATCGAGGGAAAGGATGGGCCTTTACATGGCTTTTAGAGGCAGTTCTACACTGACTGCCGCCCCTGCACCCAACACGCCGCCCCCCCCTACAGTGACTTTGCTGCTCTGCACCCAACACGCCAACCCCTAAAAAATGTACACTAGGTCTGAGGAGCAAACATTTCACCGTTCTCACCCTCCCCCAGGATGCAAAAATTGGTCGCCCTTTGGGTGAACAAGTGCACCCCATGAGGCAAAATGCCGCCCCCTCAACCGGCCTGCTGCCTCTCTCGCCAGCCGCCCCCCCGCTCCCAAATAAAAATCCTTGGTGCGCGCCTGCCAAGGGGTGCCACTTTTGGAACGCAAAAACAATCAGGTGGGTGCCAAATCTTCACGCAGAACTAAGAGTGCCTGAGGGAAGGGGATGGAAACGACACTTAAGGGGGCCCATCAATCTCTCAGGGAGCACCATGACTATTTCAGGCGGCACCGAGGGTCGAGGGGTACAAACACCTGCCTCTGGGTGACCCTCAAAATTTAATTATGTATTCTCCAGCATTTCAGGCCCTGTGTCCCCACCCCCAACCATCAACCTTTATTTATTTAGGCTTATATTATAGAAAATTAAATATACTCTTGTGCGGCGTAACATGGACACCATGTCCATCTTGCCTCCACACGTGGTGTCCGTTTTACCCCAACCTGCTCTTCCTGCACACAAACTTGGATATGAATCGGACGCCATTGCGATTACACAGTCAGCGACTGCGGTAAACAAAATGTAACATCTTGAAGAGCCATATTATGTAATACCAATAAAGTCCCTATAGAAACATCCATGCAATGACCTTATGAATTTGATTGTCAAAAAAACACATTTGTTGCAGTTTTTACTATTATGAAAATTGTATAATGCCTGGAGAGCTTACCGGACCCAGCGTTGCACTGCGACCGACGCGCGCTAAAAGGAAGCGTATTACACTCTTTTCCCGGTCGTGGCACTGTCAGTTCATCCCCAACAGGGTGCTTGTCTTACCCACGGTGTCCGTGACCCCCCACTTTCCCTTAGCCGGCGACCCGCCCAGAGTTGACTCCAATCCAATTTCTGGGGAACCCTTAAGGAAGCCTCAATAATGCGGAGATGTGAACCTAGGTGGAACAGCTGACGGAGCGGCGCAATGCAGCGTGGACCAGTGTCCATTGGCGACGCAGGGGGGGATTTCGGCCATGCCTCCCCCTCCAAAGTGCTGGAGGGGGGCCAAACTATCTGTTGCCCCCGCCCCCTTCCCAAATGTCGGAGGAATTTTTGAAAAAGGTGTTTACACTAGGTTTGAAGAGCAAAAAAATATTCGCTCCTAACCCCACCTAAATGGTGGTTATATATATTCCATGTATATTGTTATTTGTGTTTGATGAGCACAAGAGAGGTAAGAACGAGTTTTTGGGACAGCCTGTGTGCCAGGGCCTGGCCAGCCGGCTGGTGAGAGGACCGAATTTCACCAGCGCAGCCGGCTGACTCTGCAGTTGACGCCCAGCTCAGCTGCGTGCGAGGTAGTGGTCCGGACCCGGTCTTGCAGATTATACTTGTCTGAATTTTCAAAATATTTTATTATTTTCAATGTAGCATATTCGATAGATGTGATATTCGAGTTCCCTTGCCTACATTATAACATGTTTGGACGATATTTAAGATGCTAATGTTGACCTTTTATTTGCCGTATCACGACAAAAACCTACTAGCATCCCAAATAAAGGTAACAAGAAACCTTTCCCTCGCCAGATGATATAAAAGGCCGTTAAAGTTTGGCATTGATGTGAATGGCAACCATGGGGTCTTCGTCGCCTCCGCCGATGCTAAAGCTCGCCTTGCCGTCTCCTCCCACCGTGATGACCTTGCCGGTGCAGCTGCCGTTCGCCTTGTTGCCGGAGATGACGTCACAGTAGGACCCGGCCGGCAGCGAGGTCGCCAGACTCTGGTTGAGATCCGAGCCCTGGTTGTTGATGACGATGAAAGCTTTGCCCTGACGGGCGAATGCGATCTGCTGGTCACCATTGGTCCACCAGTTGGAAAGGCCAGCGCCCTGTGCCGTGTTCCTGAATGCGACCATGTTGTAGATTTGGCGCCAGCGGTGCTCGCAAACCCAGCCGCCGGAGCAGGAGCCGTCCGGCTTGAAGGTCGGACTGTTGCCCGGAGGGCCGTCGTCGCGCCCACTGAAGCTGTAGCTGGACATGACACGCGGGTAGGAGTACGGCATGGCCAGCACGAAGGCCTGAGCCATCTTGTAGATCCGGGATTCCTTGTAGGTGATGACGGGGCCGTCGCGCTGGTTGTCGTGGTTGTCGACAAACACGACGGCCTTGTCGTCCGGCAGCATGCCCCAGCCGGTGCCCCAGTTACTGGTGTAGGCCAGCTTGTCTTGCTTGCGAAACAGCCGGTTGATGTGGTCACAGTGGTGGAACTCAGTGACGCGACCAATGTGGGTGTGTAGTCCGTGGTGCGGATGGGCTCGCCTCCGTGGTCAATGACCTCATTATAGATGAACGGCATGCCCATGTTCACAGTGAGGTTGAAGCGGTGTTTGGGATCTCTGCTGACCTGAAGGCCGCAAAGGAATGGCATCGAGGTCTCTGGGCCACATGTGCTTGACCGCATCAACTCGGAACCCGGCCACGCCCAGTGAGAGCAAGTGCCGTAGATAGCCTTTGATTTGGCCGCGCACATAGTCGCTACCTTGGTTGAGGTCTCGCAGGCCGCTGAGTCGGCAGTTCCGGACCTCCGCGGCATCCTGGTAGTTGTGGATGCTGCCGTCGCTGGTGTGGCACTGGCCGTGGTGGAAGTCGTTGTAACCGTATGGCACGCCGGGGTAAGACTCCTGGTCAGTGTTGTAGCTGGTGCCGCCCGTGCCCTGGCCGCTGCCTCCACCCGTCATGTGGTTGATCACGATGTCGGCGTAGATGCGAACTCCGACCGCGTTGCAGCGCGCTATCATGTCCTTCAACTGGTCCTCGTTGCCGGACCGCGAGTTCAGCTTGTACGAGACGGGCTGGTACCGCACCCACCATGGCGAGCCTATGATGTGCTCTTGCGGCGGCGAGATCTGGACAGCAGCGTAGCCTTTGGGACCGAGGAACTGTTCACATTCCTTGGCGATGTCCTCGAACTTCCACTCGAAGAGATGCACCGCAGCTTGTCGGTCCGGTTCGTTGTGGGGGTCGAACTGGCCGGCCGTGAAGCCGACCAGGCCCGCGACCATCAGCAGAACAGCGCGCATGGCTGGGTGAGGACCGAATGAGCGCTTCGTCCGAGGCGGGCTCCATTTATCCGCCATTCCGAGGTGTCACTGTGTCCTGCAGGTGACGCGCAGGTGACGTGTTCCCAGGTGGCGCCACACGCCGGGCGAGGGCTAACTCTGCCACACCGACAACTCGATTAACAGACCACGTGTCACTAGCGCACCAACTCTGTCGTTTTCAACGGAGCTGCCTGGGGGTGCGGACAGCAGAGCGCGGGCTGCGCTGCTCCAGCGGTACTGGAGCAGGAGCGATGGCCTGTGACGTCACGGGTCTGCTTGAGGGACGTTTACACGCCCAGTTGCTGGTTATGGTCCAGCTGTCGGGGTCGAGGAGCCGACCGGCAGTGCAGGAGGCCACCTGACGGATGGAAGACCAGCAACAATGGTCGCTGTGTGAGTTATGATTTAACTCTTTCCACGCACAAAATTTTACACTGTGTTTTGCCCACGAAGAACAGCGCCTTCCACTCCCTCCTTAAAACCGATATTACTCCTTCCTGTAAGTTTCCTTGTGACTTGTCTGCGCCAGCTCCCATGGCCCTGCTTCTAGGTGACATTTTCCCTGCAATGTTTCGCCGTCGCCGGCTGGCGTGCCTTGGCATTTCAGGGAATGGCGACGACTGGGGACTTATTACGGTGCGCGACATCATACCTCCTTCTTGCGCGACTGCTGGGTTATTCTACCGAAGTAAAACGATAACAAGTAGTAACGAGTTCCACGCCTTAATTAACACACAGATGTCCCACCAGATTTCGAAATATAGAGGACTTTCGTGATTAACCGGAGAAAAAAGGAGATCACAACAGCGCTGACGGGGTATAAAAACTCGGATACGATCCAGTCCGTATTCTCTGCGCTGAGCATCACGGTCCACAATCAGAGTTGTGAGCTGGACTGGGAGACGCAGAGTCCTTCGAATGTTCAGTTCGTGTATTGTTGCACATTTAGAAAACAATTCCTACGCGAAACTGTAAGTAGTCGGAGAATTCGGGACCCTAAGTCTAAATTCTGGTTCTCTGGGACAAATTTGTCGGCAGAATTGACGGGTTCACATGATACAGAAACTTTGAATGCAGGGTCGGTTCCCCGGGCACACCGCGTCTATGTCCCGCCGCACACGACACCTCACTATTACCTAACTGCACAGTCCTCCTCCTCTGGCTGCTTACATCTCCTAGATAGATAACTCCTAGGCCATGTGTATGTACAGTATATACAGCCCCAATGAGAGGGTGTGCTTTATGGTGCACTGAAGACTACTTGACCCCCATGCCAAACTGAACACACTGCCCAGAGCCTGCAAGGGCGACCACACTACTGCGCCACAAGGACATTGCAAATGTACGACAGAGCGGTGTGCTGTGACCTGAACAACATCCGCTCCCTGAACAACACAACCAGCACAGACACGACCCACTGGACTGATCACCACAATCCTCCAGTTGTCGCGACATCACCACACAAGGAGAGTAGAGCGTAAAATCTCTACGATAGCATCGTTTCGTTGCACTCGCTAAAGTAAGCCCACATGTCTCTGTTGGGCCACTGCACTCTTCATTGAAACCTAACCACAGCCTTCTCCTTTATATTAAATCCGTGAATCTACCGCAATCTCAATTAGCAGGACTATGTGCTAAACATACTCCTCCTTAAAAAGAGCGGTTCCACGAGAGCCACCAACTACGCAAGTTGAAGCATCTTCAACGAACATTTTTACTCTTAAAGACATTTCCATTGTCGGATGGGTTGCTTTATGTGTCGTAAGATCGAAGTTGTGTTGCTTTGAATTTTTAGCATGGGCGGTTGAGCACACACAACACATGGTGCTAATGCAATAGCTCCAGTGAAGCCCCAGCGGCGCTCCTCTCGAGAAAAATGTTTCGGCCTTCCCTCCGCCTCCCTGGCACGTCTAAAAAGGGCATATGGCACTGAAGGCGAGGTTCGCTGAGACGCCGGACCGCCACGGAACACCCGGCCTGCGCTGCAGTGCGCTGCAACGTACACCGGGACGCCCCCTGACGCACTCCGTCCGCTCCCTGACTTACGTCTCCTTACTGGCTAGTTCGTGAGAAGAGGACAGTTTTCCAGGTCGTCCACGATCTGGACAACTTCACGGAAAGTTGTCCAAAATACCGCGACCGCAAATCACGAGTACCACCCAATGCGGCATAATGGGCCGTTACGCTGCACCTGGAAGTTTTTTTCTTGCTTTCTCGTCTATCTTCCTCATTCGAGGTGATTTAGGCAACATAGTTGTTCATTTCCGTAGTTGCATGGATTCCGACTAAGAAGACTGCTGCTACTGGCAAGCTCATTTGCTTCACATCTACTAAACAAAATAATAACCAAATCTTAACCCTTCTGAGTGCAGCAGGGGCTAACGGGTGAAATGATGGGGAACGGTGCGCGGGACACTGATGTGCAGAAAAGCCCATCCGAACGCCGAGCTAAAGACCACTCATCCCTTATTTACCGGGCACCGAGAACACCGGAAATGGTGATCAAAGCGCGCATTCTAAACACGTCGTTAAAGAGATAAAACAATGTACTCCTGTACAAACAACAGGACGCTATATTGGGCACTGTACGAGCGAACCGCTCTGCCACCAGTCACTTCAATTTCTCAGTCTCTCGTTCATTACGCTCCCAAATATCGCCAACAAAGCAGGCGCGGTTTCCCAGAAGTCCGGGGCCTCCTCTCGCGGCAGTCTGGTACCGCGGGTGTTTTAGATCTGGTCTCACCAGTTTGGTGGCATACACAGTGGTGGCGTGACGCTGACTCGTCGCAAAGCCGACCTCTAGACATGGCAGCGCCAGCGCCGTACCAGGCAGCCCGGTCCCGACACCCCCCGATCCTCCGCCTACTCCCCAGCCGGGCGTCTCAGAACCGCAGGTGAGGCTTGTTCCGGATTATGAAGCTGCGAATGACATTGAAAAGCACAGTAAGTATTGGACAGAGGACAACAGTACGGTAGTCCACGATTCGAGGGTTCTAGTTGTACTGTGGTTTCACACAAGCCCTGTTCCAGCTGTCAGCACAGTTTTGTCAGCAGGACCTCAGCTAACCTCTCCTCCAGAAAAGTAACACCAGCGCCATAATCGCCTCTTGTTCGTGATAAGCAAAGGGAACTTGAAACTTTACACCATTAAAAAATATTAGACTGACACTTCGTGCAGTTACTGTTTTTCATCAGCACAAACAGCAGGCCGTCAGTCCGTAAAACCTCTAGAACTAGTTCCCGGGGAGAGGCTACAGTCCTGTGACGTAGGCGCAACGCGGCCCGCTGATTGGTGCTGACAATGAACGGGAAGTAGCGGAGATTCAAGGGTATTCTACCGTGCAAGAAAAAACAAAGTCACTTTTCAGGAGAGCTAAAAACGTTTCCGACCTTCAAAGTTTTAGTTGCATGTAGGTGTATTGGCCTAAATATCCATATCGTTGGAATCATTAGAACATCCTCTTTCCGATAATATGCATTTTATTTTCATTTATTTAAAGGGATATACGCGAGAAAAATTATTGGCTAGATCAAAAGGTCACAAAAAGTTGTTTCAGAAGTCCTATTCTCATTTTTGCGAATTCGGCCTGCAAATGTCTTAAAATTGCTCTCAAAGTCAACATTCCTAGACGACTTCACCGGTACACCTCATATCGGTGTATATGACGTACACACGGCTAAGGCTATCAATTTCTCTAAGAATTAGGTCATATCTATCCTAAACAGTGATGTAGAACTTTGGACTACTACAGAAAAAATTACTTAAGAAAAACAACATTCCAAAACTCTCTTGAAACAGAAAGATAGGCCTTAAAAGAAATCACAATTAACCAATCAGATGCCTAGGAATTCTCAAACCGGGGTCACGTGACCTATCTGATGCAAAAGTTTTTTTCATCCTGGGGCTGAAGCAGAAAATGACTCAAGACCCGAGGTACGAAACCGCTGAAGACTTGAGTAATTATATTTTTCTGTTTCTAGGGCAAAACTTATTCATTTTGTAGTTTTTAAAAGCGTTTTAAAATTAATTCAAATACAAATACAGGAGAACAGACATTTGTATTACAAAAAAACATTGCTTTTCAACTTTAAATAGTTTTCGAAAAGTAAGTGATGGGTGAAGGTTTCAGCATTTTATCGGAACTGTTAACCTATTTCGGATAATAAGTGAGTGGCCTCCCAAAATTTGGCCGAAGATACAAAAATAATTGATAGTTTCGTAATCAGGATTTTTCAAATAGCAAGAAACCACAATAATAATTTTTTCGCGTATCTCCCTTTAACATAGTTTGAGCTAATACCGATGCCCTATTTTGCCTTTGCAAATCTTGGCTCAATCCACAGAAATGCAATGGAAGAAAAGGGTAACTAGTTACGGCTTTTTTCCTTTGTGGTTTTGGCCGAGGGCCTCGGAGATTGCAAAGGAAGAAAAGGGTAAATCACCATGTTGGATGGAATTTATATTCGCGAACGACGATGGGAGCTTTATGTAGACTTTAAGAAACTTATTTAATGTTTTGTACACTTATTTAGTATTTCTGTGTTATTAACTACAATTATGCCGGGAGGCATTGCTGTCAGGTCAACGTGAAATTAAAGAGCCGCCAACTTGAGAGTTAACTGTTCTGTCTGAACGCATTTTGTTAAAGCCGTGTAAAAGGAGTGCCCTGGGGGTGGGTGCGGGTGCAATGAGGGATGGAAGGGTACGTTGCTGGCTAATATGGGTACAATTATGGCTGATAGGGCTGCGTTGTCAGTAGATACGGGTGTGCAATGTCGATTGGAACGGGTGCGCTGTCAGTGGGTACGGGTGCAATGTCGGCTGCTAGGGGTGCATTGAAGGTGAGCACGGTTGCAATGTCGGCTGGTAGATGTGTGTTTTCGGTGGATACGAGTGCAATGTCGGTTGGAAGGGGTGCGTTGTCGGTGTGTACGGGTGCGTTGTCGGTGGGTACGGGTGCGTTGTCGGTGGGTACGGGTGCGTTGTCGGTGGGTACGGGTGCGTTGTCGGTGGGTACGGATGCGTTGTCGGTGAGTATGGGTGCGTTGTCGGTGGGTATGGGTGCGTTGTCGGTGGGTACAGGTGCGTTGTCGGTGGGTATGGGTGCGTTGTCGGTGGGTATGGGTGCGTTGTCGGTGGGTATGGGTGCGTTGTCGGTGGGTACGGGTGCGTTGTCGGTGGGTATGGGTGCGTTGTCGGTGGGTATGGGTGCGTTGTCGGTGGGTATGGGTACGTTGTCGGTGGGTATGGGTGCGTTGTCGGTGGGTACGGGTGCGTTGTCGGTGGGTACGGGTGCGTTGTCGGTGGGTACGGGTGCGTTGTCGGTGGGTACGGGTGCGTTGTCGGTGGGTACGGGTGCGTTGTCGGTGGGTACGGGTGCGTTGTCGGTGGGTACAGGTGCGTTGTCGGTGGGTACGGGTGCGTTGTCGGTGTGTACGGGTGCGCTGATGGCTGGTAAGGGTGTGTTTTTGGTGGGTACGGGTACAATGTTGGCTGGTAGGGGTGCGTTGCCGGTGGATATGGGTGCAATGATGGCTGGTAGGGGTACGTTGCCGGTGGGCACATTGGCGTTGGGTACGTGGCCCGTGGGTACGTTGCCGGTGGGTACGAGTGCAATAACGGCTGGTAGGGGTGCCTTACCGGCGTAGGTACGGGTGTAATGCCGGCTGGTAGGGGTGCGTTGCCGGTGGATATGGGTGCAATGATGGCTGGTAGGGGTACGTTGCCGGTGGGCACATTGGCGTTGGGTACGTGGCCCGTGGGTACGTTGCCGGTGGGTACAGATGCAATAACGGCTGGTAGGGGTGCCCTGGAGTAGGTACGGGTGCAATGACGGCTGGTAGGGGTGCGTTGCCGGTGGGTACGGGTGCAATATCGGCTGGGAGGGATGCCCTGCGGGTGGGTATGGGTGCAATGACGGATGGTATGGGTGCGTCGTTGTTGGCCACGGGTGCGATGTCGGCTGATAGGGTACGATGATAACTGGTAACGGTGCTATGTCGACTGGTAGGGGGCTATGTCGACTGGTAAGGGTGCGATGACGGTTAATGTGGGTGCAATTGCGGCTGTTAGGGGTGCGTTGCGGCTTAAGACAGGGGCTAAGGCAACTGTTTGGGTGTCTCGCAGGTATATACGGATGCAATGTCGGTTGGTAGGGATGCGTTGTCGGTGGGTACGGGTGCAATGTCGCCTGGTACGGGTGCATTGCAGCTGAGGACGGGACAGCTGACAGCGTTGCAGCTGGGAACCCACACGCAAGACATCCTACCAGTCGCCCCCTGTCTTTAGCCGTAGTGCATCCCTACCAGACGTCATTGCACCCCTATTATCCGTCATCGCACCCTAACAACCGACAATGCACCCCTACCAGTCACCATTGCACTCCTACCAGTCATCATTACACTCCTACGAGCCGACATCGCACCCGTGCTTACCTTCCACACACCCGTACCCACCACCTACGCATCCTTAGCAGCCTACATTGTACCCGTACCCACCGACAACACACCCCTACCAGCCGACATTGCACCCGTACCCACCGACAACACACCCCTACCAGCCGACATTGCACCCGTACCCACCACCTACGCAGCCCTACCAGCCATCATTGCACCCGTACCCACCGACAACACACCCCTACCAGCCGATATTGCACCCGTACCCACCGACAACACACCCCTACCAGCCGACATTGCACCCGTACCCACCGACAACATACCCCTACCAGCCGACATTGCACCCGTACCCACCGACAACACACTCCTAGCAGCCGACATTGCACCCGTACCCACCACCTACGCAGCCCTACCAGCCATCATTGCACCCGTACCCACCGACAACACACCCCTACCAGCCGAAATTGCACCCGTACCTACCGACAACGCACCCCTAGCAGCCGACATTGCACCCGTACCCACCGACAACACACCCCTACTAGCCGAAATTGCACCCGTACCCACCGACAACACACCCCTACCAGCCGACATTGCACCCGTACCCACCGACAACACACCCCTACCAGCCGACATTGCACCCGTACCAACCGACAACACACCCCTAGCAGCCAACATTGCACCCGTACCAACCGACAACGCACCCTTAGCAGCCAAAATTGCACCTGTACCCACCGACAACGCACCCCTATCAGCCATAATTGCACCCATATTAGCCAGCAACGTGCCCTTCCATCCCTCATTGCAGCCGTACCCACTCCCAGGGCACTCCTTTTACACGGCTTTAACAAAATGCGTTCAGACAGAACAGTTAACTTTCAAGTTGGCGGCTCTTTAATTTCGCGTTGACCTGACAGCGATGCCTCCCGGCATTGTTATAGTTAATAATACAAAAATACTAAATAAGTGTACAAAACATAAAATAAGTTTCTTAAAGCCAACATGAAAGCTCCCATCGTCGTTCGTGAATATAAATTCCATCCAACATGGTGAGTTACCCTTTTTCCATTGCAATCTCCAGGCTAAAAAAAGCGAACAGTACCCTTCCCATTGCAAACTACCACTTTAGAGCAAAAGGTGCAAGTTACCCCGTTTTTCCAAAATGTATTCTAAAATATTTCATTTTTATGTGGTTTATTATCGGATGCGTCGTGAGAAGGGCTTTCAAATGATATGAAAAACCAAAAATCGATATTTTGAATTACCCTTTTCTTCCTTTGCACGGCAGTATTGTTCTAATGTAATCATGTCAACGTCTTCCATGTAGCTTAGAACTCCGAAATCATAGGTCAGATGTTTGCATCCTGCAATAATGCTGTTGTTTTTGTTTTTATTTTCAAGATTGTGAATTTCTTAGGATGGCGTTACAGACAGAATGAGACAGAGAAGGAAAGAAACGACGGGGTGGTCCCAGGAGCATCACTAGGCCTCCCAGCCGATGTATTATCATGGATAAATACCAGGAAATACACCACAATATATACAAATATAAACATCCGTTATTCTTATACGAGATAACTGTAAGTCAGAGATCTATATATTTCATCCGGGGACACGAGCCATGATCATGTCTCCACGGTGAAAATTATAGACTCTTGGTTTATAATTATCCAATACATGACCCAAGGCCTGCGTTTATATTTCTTGTTACTAACAATGCAAAAAATATCCAAAACAAAATTTCAAAAATCAATACTTCAGATCAATCGCTGAACTAAAGAATAAGTACCTGAAAAAGAAAATAAACAGTTTAACGTAAACAAAGCAAGCTCAGTCCATAGCCTGGGACACTTCTCCCTGTAAAACAACAAAATTATAAAACACCCGCTCCTGATCCCAATATATATATATATATATATATATATATATATATATATATATATATATATATATATATATATATATATATACACATACAACAACCGGGCTGATCAGCCACTGGAGGTGTCCCAGCGGTGGCCTACCGGTCGATTTTCTCCCAGACGGTCATCAGCGCTGCCCGGTCCAGGTGCCGCTTGGTTTTGGAGAGGTTGAGGACGCTGACCGCCCACTTGGCCACGTTACTGTCCAGCTTCATCTCGTCCCACTTCAGATGGAACGGCTCCACTACAGGCGGGCACAGTGAGAGGTCAGACTGCAGAGCAGACACAGACAGGGCGACACAGTGAGAGGTCAGACTCCAGAGCAGACACAAACAGGGCGACACAGTGAGAGGTCAGACAGCAGAGCAGACACAGACAGGGCGACACGGTGAGAGGTCAGACTCCAGAGCAGACACGGACAGGGTGACACCGTGAGAGTCAGACCAGAGCAGACACGGACAGGGTACACAGTGTGAGGTCAGACTCAGAACAGACACAGACAGGGCGACAAAGTGAGAGGTCAGACTCCAGAGCACACACAGACAGGGCGACAAAGTGAGCGGTCAGACTCCAGAGCAGACACGGACAGGGCGACACCGTGAGAGGTCAGACTCCAGAGCAGACACGGACAGGGCGACACAGTGAGAGGTCAGACTGCAGAGCAGACAGGGCGACACAGTGGGAGGTCAGACAGCAGAGCACACACAGACAGGGCGACACAGTGAGAGGTCAGACAGCAGGGCAGACAGGGCGACACAGTGAGAGGTCAGACTACAGAGCAGACACATGCAGGGCGACGCAGTGAGAGGTCAGACAGCAGAGCAGACACAGACAGGGCGACACAGTGAGAGGTCAGACAGCAGAGCAGACACAGACAGGTCGACACCGTGAGAGGTCAGACAGCAGAGCAGACACAGACAGGTCGACACCGTGAGAGGTCAGACAGCAGAGCAGACACAGACAGGGCGACACAATGAGAGATCAGACTGCAGAGCAGACAGGGCGACACAGTGGGAGGTCAGACAGCAGAGCACACACAGACAGGGCGACACAATGAGAGGTCAGACAGCAGAGCAGACACAGACAGGGCGACACAATGAGAGGTCAGACTGCAGAGCAGACACATGCAGGGCGACGCAGTGAGAGGTCAGACAGCAGAGCAGACACAGACAGGGCGACACAGTGGGAGGTCAGACAGCAGAGCAGACACAGACAGGGCGACATAATGAGAGGTCAGACTGCAGAGCAGACAGGGCGACACAGTGAGAGGTCAGACAGCAGAGCACACACAGACAGGGCGACACAATGAGAGGTCAGACAGCAGAGCAGACACAGACAGGGCGACACAGTGAGAGGTCAGACAGCAGAGCAGACACAGACAGGGCGACACCGTGAGAGGTCAGACAGCAGAGCAGACAGGGCGACACAGTGTGAGGTCAGACAGCAGAGCAGACACAGACAGGGCGACACCGTGAGAGGTCAGACAGCAGAGCAGACACAGACAGGGCGACACCGTGAAAGGTCAGACTCCAGAGCAGACACAGACAGGGCGACACAGTGAGAGGTCAGACAGCAGAGCAGACAGGGCGACACAGTGAGAGGTCAGACTGCAGAGCAGACACAGACAGGGCGAAACAGTGAGAGGTCATACACAGTGAGATGTGTCGCCCAACTCTGACGCGGAATCGACCACAGAGCCAAAGCGGGAGATCGCTTCAGTCGAATGCACGCTGATAGAAAGATGAATAGTATTCTTGCTTTTCTGATCACATGGTTTCCACAGGGGGCGAGATACTTCAGAACCTGGGGGTTTTGAAGGTTCCACTTCGGTTCTAACAGTTTTTGGCAGCAAAATTTAACATGTAATTCCAATGGGACGGTTTGCAGGGGTTTGGGGCACGGGCCAGTGGGAAAATGTAAGTGGTGCTTAAAGGTATATTTTTTATTTTTGGTATGTAAAATTGATCAGGCTATCTTCTGGGTGCAGCTTTAGTCTCTAAAGCGCTTTTATAACGAGGAAAATCCTCGATGAACTTCATGCTAATTCCTTCAGAATTCTGTTTCAAACGTTTCGATTACCCAATCAAAATGCTGCATTCTACCTTATGCTAGCGAAATTAGAGTTATCTTGAACAAAACCCTTCAAAATACTGCCATATCCTCAATGTGCTGCCAAATCAGGCAGTCAGCTGGCTGTAATGTCCGAACCGTATCTATAGGAACCGTGGGTTTCCACGGGCAATAACCATTTGGTTTAACACTAAAACCAAGCTGAAACTAATGGTCTCGCAGGTTTTCATATCCTTTTTGATGTTTGGTTTGAATAGACTGTCTGTTAGATGCCGCAGTCAATGCCGCCATAGAACGCAGTCAATGCTGTTATCTCCAGGACTTCAACACATTATAATACGGGCACAGTCCATCAATGACTAAAACGCATCTGGTACCTCGCCCCTTGGCACATCACCCCCGCAGCGGACAAAGCATCCACTCCCACGTTGCCAACTCCGGTCACCTAGCCCACACTGGTGGGTCGCCGGCTCACTTTTGGTGAAGATCTCGGTAGGGTTGCCGTCCCAGGGCCAGCCCTTGAACTGCCAGGCCGGTCCCATGACGAAGACGGCCACCACGCGGTCCCAGTCGGCGTTGGTCAGCTTCGCCGGGTGGTCGATCACACTGGGGAACACGGTCCCGCATCAGCCGCCGCCGCGGTCCTCGTCAGTGTCAGATCAATCAGGTCAGCCCCAGGCCAGCTCCGCCAGCCGTACTCGCTGGTTGCTGCCCGGGCAGCGTTCCAGTGGGAACCGTCACACTTGAGTACAATTCCCGTTAAGCACCGAGTCTCTAGAACAGTCGACATTTGATACAGCCGCTCAAGCCATTACGGAGCTGCGCACGCCGACTTCTCAATGTAAAGCTAACGCTAAAGGCTTGCCTGTCTATCTATCCCTTACCTATTATCTATGATGTATAAACCATAACGGCCAATAAAGGACAACAAAAACGTATTCTAATCGGCATATCTATTCGCAATATAGCCTGCAGCAGAAAAGTAGGTAGCTATAGCAGCCGAAATTCGGACGGGTTCTCACAAGGTTGAACTTGCACCACATGAACCTGTCACCCAGCCCGTGTCCCCCCGAACGGCAGCGAGCCCACAATCCGGACAACAACACCGAGCAGAGGCGAGTCCGCACCGGTAGGGGACGGTTTGGCCGGCGGCCTTGACCCGCTGGATGAGCAGGTCATTCTCCCGCTTGAAGCCTTGTTTCCGCTTCTCCTCCGAAGACACGTACCTGGGGAGGGACCACAATTACAGCCAGGAGTGGCACCAACGCGAGGACCTGCCCCCCTCCCCTCCCCATCTCGGACAGTGGGAGAGGTTCCACACTTTTGGCCAGTGTGTTTCTCAATAGGATTGTTGCACCATCACCTAAAAGTACTCCATTTAAGAATGAAAATGTTTTAATTTTGCTGTTCTCATGAGACTGCGACATTGTTGAAATTAGAAAAGGTATTTTCCCGAAAGATCAGAGGCAGAAACGAACACGGGTTTCCAACGCTCCGTCTGCTCCCTACTACAAGATCTGCAGCAGTGTGGAGCTGTGAACAGGTCCCAGTTATACCGACGCGGCCCGGTATAGGGCGCGATAGCGTGCCGCGTCGGCGTCTGGTGCTGGAGGATATTCGTAGCCCAAATTGGGAGGTGGCTGGGAAACCGACGGCGGCCCCACAAACTATCATGGAAACTAACTCAGCGAGCCGCAGCGCGGGAGAGTAGGGTCCACACCGCCGTCGGGCACGGACATTCAGCAAAACAAGACTAGTAACAGAAACCAGGTTCATAAAAGATGTCCAATGGTGTTCCAGACGTAACATAGGTTAACGAGACATTGCATGTGTTACACTTGTTTCGATCTATAAATTCGAAAACTACGTTCCCAGGACCACGTAATTTAAAACGCAGTTAAGCTGAAACATGCATCGTGTGAACGTTAAAACTGACACGTGTACCCGTACAAAATAAAGAGAAACTCCGTTCTTCAGGCACTTCCCGCTTACTTAAGGTCCTGCATGAGCTCCTTGACGTTGTACATGGTGATGATTGAGGAGGGCGCCGCCGGGATGATGATGATGGGGGTGCGTGAGACGCGCTTGTTGCCGCTTGGCTGCTGCGGCGACGCGCCCGTCCGCTGTGTGGCGGAGGGCGATTCACACGTCACCACAAATTACAGACACCCACTCGCAAGGTGTCATTTCGAACGGCATGTGTACACACGAACAACTCAAAAGCTTCAAAGACGTGAGTTATCGGCATTATTCTGAATCAGAGCATACGTTCAAACTGAATCTGTGGTTGCGCAAACATATGCCGGTGAGAGGCTGTGAGCGGTACAGCGGCGGGACGGCAGGGTACCTGCATCAACGCACCGGACGGGCGGGTATCTGCATCAACGCACCGGGCGGGCGGGTACCTGCATCAACGCACCAGACGGGCGGGTACCTGCATCAACGCGCCGGACGGCGGGGTCGGCTGCTGCGGCGCCTTCCGGGGCTGCGAGCCCTCCGTCACCGACTTCAGCGTCATGCCGTGGTAGGTGCCCATGGTGTCGATTTTGAAGCCCTCGGTCTCCTCCTTGCCTGTCACCGCCCCGGCACAAGGTTACAGCTCCACATGCGGATCAGGCAACGGGCACTTTATAAACACAGGCTTTCATGGAAACCGTGTAAATATTTTTCAGTTTCATACACACTGATCGGCAACAGGGAATAACTAGCACGAGCGGTCACCTCTCTAAAGGCACAATACTTGGTCGAGGACTCACACGCACCCAATACAAAACCCTCCAAAATTTGAACTTACTCCGACGATCGTGAAAACCATGAGATATCGGGTTTCACAGTAACCTGTTAGTATATCATATCAAACACGAGGAGCAGTTTTGCAGCGGTGTGTGCCACCCGCTCTTACCCTGGAAGCGTTCCTGGTCGTATCTGCTGTAGGGGGTGGGGTTGGGGCGGGCCACGGCGGGGGCGGGCCGCTGCGGCGCGGCGCCCACCGCCGACGTCTGACTGGGAGGCACCGTCGGCTTGTGGCGCCCCTCCTCCCGGGCACGCAGAGACTGCAGTAGCCCGAATATGTTCTTCGCAAAGTTCTATACAAACACGAAACACGGTCAGTGGCGTACTTCCTTCTGCTCAAAGGGGTACTTAAGGGGAGGAGCCATGGTCTAACACCCTTCCCAGCTGCGCCATTGAGGATGATGTTGTCATTGATAAGATCGTTTCAAGAACAAGACAATAGGTCCTGAAGCTCTGATATAATCAAACGAATGAGCGTATCGACCGAGGTGCCACAGAACCTTGATGCGGTAATGGCGCAAGCTACTCTGCGGCATCACCCCAAGCGCAGTTCAATTGTGGGACCGCTGTGGCAACCCCTCCGACAGGAACGGGCTGAATTCCACCTCATTCAGGGAGGAAAGCCTGGCAAGCGATACAAGGATCCACGACACAGCACAGTGTTTGCACACGAAACCCGTTATACGAGGAAATTAAAAATAAGTTTCCTTGCGAAAGTGTTACATTAAAGGGGGCTCCTTTTTCACAAGAAAAATTCAAGCAGTGTCAGCTAAATCACAAAAGCCAAACAGCAGACGATATGTTAAGCGGTGTGGAGATGCGCAGTGCTTTCACAGTCACCAGGTGGTGCCTGCCATGCTTCTAACCCTGGTGACGAATGTCCTGAAAGACCTGACGCCCGGCTCGCCGGACAAAAGCGGGGGAGGTGCCTACCTTGCCGGTGCTCTGTAGGATGGTGGTGCGGGTACGCCACTGTCGTTCGCGGCCGATAATGTCCTTAGTGACGTCAATGTCGAACTCCAGCATACCTGTCAGCAAGTGCAACGTGATGTAGGCTCCACCGCAAGAGCAGTACAACACTGACCGCGTTCACCCAACACCACCCTATTTTCTATGCCTTCAACCATACCACATTTTAACATAACCACGTGGGGCCAAATGACCATGCAGTTGAAGCCCCTAAAACCCCAAACAACAACAACAACAACGCCACCTGCCGAAACTCAGTGCCTCTGTATGTAGTCCCCGGAATCCGAAGCCAGCCCTAAGTCAGCGTTACGCGCCCACCCCCGCAACTCCCCGCCCAGTGATAGGAGAGAGCACTGGTCATACTCGGCGGGACTGGTCCGTACCTAGGACAGCGAGCACGAATCTGCCGCGCACCACTGTCCGACATGCACACCAACATTCTGCCGAAGTCTGACTGCTGTGGCCTGCGTGATCCACACCACACACACTGAAAGGGGGAATATCCAAGGCAGCCGGGACAACCCTCCGCTGCAGATGTGCAACGATGACGCATCTGACGCGGGTCCTTTTATCGGGGGATCTGACATATTTTTAGAGAGTTAGTCTTATAATTGGGGCCCAGACAGAGCGAAATGTCCTCCACTTACATCCCCTTACATATGTCGGGTAGCGCAAACTTAATATTTTCATTTCATGAGTTTATAAACCAGTGTGGGACAAGTGTCAATTATTCCCAAGCGTCCCCCAAGTCAACTTCGAAACATTGCAATATTGAAGGCACAATGCCTTGATGCAGCCCAACAAAAGCCAAGAGCTGTGTGAATAAAGACGCCGACTGACACAGAGACATGGATCCACACCAAAAAGTCCTATCCCTAGATGGTTATCCACTCAAACTGTTTTCAGCAATACATGTTTCATAACAATGTTTTATAGCTAAAATAAAAGAACGTTATAATGCCATTTTCAACGTCCTCTTTCCATCCTCTCTCCAGTCAAAACAAAAACGCCTTAGCCAAAGCTAAGACCCGCGAGTTCGCTGCTTACCTTTCATCTCCCCTCCGACGCCGATGTCATCGTTGGCTTTGATGCGAGTCCGCTTGTTGGCCATACGTTTCGCCTTGATTTCGGCAATCTTCTCCACCGACATTGTTTCTGACAGCGACCTGGCGGGCCATACGTCGTGACATGCAGGATGCCGACCGTGACATATGTGCATTCTAAAGTTTGAGCAACTTTTGCCTTTTCCATCTCCTAAATAAGCGAGCAGGTGCAAATACCAGTGCTTTAATAAATTCTGCAGAAGCGGCACCAGGCATTGACGCGTAGAACGCGCACAAAGTTTTGTCATTAAACCGCCGCACAAACACAGAACCTGACGTTCTTTACCACGGCCTAAATACTATTCCAATACGCTCCGCTACAATACACTCTTAGGAACAAGTTAAGAGCGTATCAGAAAGACGGTGGAGCCAGTTTTAGCAGCAAGATATTATGGCATTGCTATCCCTCTAACATCAATACTGATATTTGCTAAGTTGTAGGCCTGATGACGATACAGGCACCTCAAACCCGCAATACGTTCAAAATGGCCGCGCAAGTAATGATTCGTTTATAACTTATTAAAGAGCCAGCATTCGTGCCTCCTATATGCATATTGCTTGGTAAATAGGTATCATTTAGCGATCGTAAATACCAAATAAATCACTGTTTCCGACACTTCAATGGGTCTTATGTATATGACATTAGGATGTCAACCTCAATGCAAACAGTTACAATGCCTGAACGACCTTGTTAGCGTTTTTTTAGTCTAAATCAAATTCATAACATCACTTCAGGATACAACAATAACACGAGACAAAAATTTACCAGATACATACTTCATCCAAAACATTGCATAAAGAAATTGTGTCCGGCCGGATAGCACCACGAAACAAACACGAGCCACGTTTCATGCGATTTCTAACACAACTCCAGACCAGCCTGCGTCAGCAGCGGGCTCACTTGAGCGTGTCCAGCCGCACAGAGGTCTCCTTGGAGGCGTCCAGGCGGGCTGCCAGCTGCTGCTTCTTCGCCTTCAGCAGGTCGATGTCGATCCGGGGCTTTTTGGCCGATGCCTCGCCCTGGTCCTCCGCCGTCCTCTTCACCTGGCGACACCGAAGCAACGGTGAACATTTGAACGGTGAGCTACTTGTGATCGCTGCCAGTAAGTAGAGAAAACCCACTCCACAGAATGGTAAAAATATGGCAACTTCAACGAATTTAGATACGCAAAACCCGCAAAAAAACAAATCCAACTAGCCTCTGTCCCATCAAGCATTCAGTTATTTTACGACGAGCCCCATTAACACGCGCCCCGCTGGGGGGCGAAATTCGCCCCCGCTCCTGGTTTTCCCCAGATAGCTCAAAAACGAAGAAACGCAGAACAACGAAACTTACAGTACCTTATCCCTGATGAATTTTACACATCTGACCAAATTTTTGAGTTAAGGTCATGTCAGGTCAAGGAGCTATTCAAAGTCAAGTGACCCGACCTCAAAACCTAAAATCACGAGTTTGAAGCGGCACCCAGGGAACATCAGCGAACCGATCAGTTTAGAACTTCCACAATATGATAAGGTCATTAGGGTCTACAAATCTGCTATCTCAGAATTTTTATATTGTTGACCTAAGGTGGGGTCAATTTGTTGGTCACCCCATTTTAAGTCTATGGTGAAAAATAGAATGGGCTCGTTTTCAGTAAATACTGGATAGATAAAGCTGAAAATCCTCAAACCGTCTATTTTGACCACGATCTTGACCATAAGGTTGAGTTTTTGAGCACCTGACCTCTCATAGGTCATGTCAGGTCACGGGAGCATAGAGTGATTGTTTTGCCAATAACTTCTCACTGAATTGAGATAAAGCTCCCATTTTGCTTGCATTGTGCTTATTTTGTCACGAGGAGTCGATTGATATGCGACATGACCATATCAGGTCACTCTATGACCCTGACCTAGCTCGAAGTCAGGCCATTTTCACTATTTGACCTAGCAAGGTCATATTATACATCATTCGATTCGCCGCGATGAGAGGAATCCAATGATGCATAAATATTTTCTCTAGCTTCACTGAGAACAGATCCAGAGAAAGAAACGTACACTGCTCTGTTGTAAGCCTATGGAACCTTCTTTGACCTATACTGACCTCAATACTGACCCGACATAAAAATCCTCCGTATAAAATCTCTTCGTCTTGTCAAGAGCTTTCGAACGCCACCCGTAATTTTTATTTAACTTTCGTGGAGAATGAGATACGGAGGGGGCGAAAAACGCCCCCAGCGGGGCGCGTCATGCCAGGGACCCCAGCCGGGCGCGTGTTAAGCAGATTCATAGGATAACGCTAAAAAAATCTACAGGACGGGATAAAACCTATCTTTGAAATAAAAAATCACAAGACATACACAAGGGACCTATCCATCAGCCAGACTGACGCCATTAGCCTGATCCAGAGAGCTGGAACATAATTTATCGTTCGGCATAATGGACGGTACCGCGGCTGGCAGCATTGCCTACCTGTGTGGGGATCTCCAGAGGCGCCGACTTGTCGATGCTGGCGGAGGTGGAGGTTTCTCCATTCAGGTAGGCCAGCAGGTCCTTTCTGTCCGGCCGGCGCACGACCGGGATGTTCTCCGCCTGCAGAGTCGCGCGGAGAGCAGAGTTCAATGGACCGGCAGAAGGGTGGCATGCACAGAAAGCGCTACTGCGTGACCGGTATCATGTCTCAATATTGCATTATGTTTGAGAGCTCAGAGTCATAGTCAAGGGGACATTGAGATTGTATAAAGTAACCACAAGCCAATATATAAAACCAGAACCTGACGTACATAGTGAGTGAATGTAAAAATCGAAAGTGTCCGAATATGGAGCACAGGGTGGATAAAACCTGGTCTAGCAGTGTCCCAAGACAAAGTCCACACCAGGGTATAACCCTGGTGTGGCGAGGAAAGGGATTCACGCAAACATTCATAGTAGGTGAGTAGGAAATCCAGCCGCATGGCCCTTGAACAGAAAATTTATAAATTGTACCCTCTGTGAAGGGGAAAAATGCGATCATAACTCTTGGTTTTCGAAAAAGGTTAAAATTAACAATGAGCCTGTGGGTGTTGTTTACCTCAATTGATCTCGCTCAAGTGAAGAAGAGTGTCCTTAGGAGGAATGAGGAAAATGGAACAGGCAATAGACATGTAAGTGATTTATAAATTGAGGTATCACCCATTGGTGGAGAATTAAACTGATCGCTACCTCTCCCCGCCGTTTTCCCCTCTCGAGTTGGGGAGCCAGGGAGGTGGATGGAATCCCCCGACATCACCCAGTGCACGGTGATGACAGGGGATGGGATGGGCTGCTTTTGTTTTCAAATCACATGGGAAGAGGAATCAAGCTTTACCAGACGCTGAATGCGGAACTAGGCGGATGCATTTTATTTGCTCTTAGAAATTTGTTCATATTTTTGCGAACCGTTAAGGTTCAGCTAATCTAAATGTGTGTCCTTGGTAAATGAAGGTGTGCTAGATTCAAATATAGCATTGTTTTTGACGTGTAAGATCAATTTAATGCTGTTTAATGCCTTTAAAGTTAGGAAATATTTCTGAGTTTTCATCAACTTTTTATATTTTTGCGATCGAATCTTAACTTGATTTTTCGATCAAGAACACGTGCTTTTCAGCAAGTTTTCCCTCAGTGAACAAGAATCAAGATAAGAATAATGTGTCGTGCATTTATTGCGTATACCCTGAAAGAACTGAAGAGACTGGAGCCACCGACAAAAAAAACATATTCAAGTCATAACGAACAATCGACCAGTGTGTGCATACCGAAAAAGAGTGAAAACCGAAAAACGACCGAGAACACTAGCGATCCCAAAACGACTTACAACGACAACAGCGCAGACGCAGCCACCAGCCGATGAAACATCGAACGCACGCTCCCAAATGTGACAGTGAACAAACCAACAAGCGTCAGAACACGGAGGACTGACAGACAGTCACATCTCTCGATTGGTCACCTAAACGTAAGATCCCTCCTCTCATCAATAGACGACGTCAATAATCTGCTGGAGAGTCAACATCTAGATGTTTTGTGTATTAGCGAAACCTGGCTAAATGAAAATATTGACAACAGCTTTTATATTTCAGGCTACAAAATATTCAGAAAAGACCGTCCGCCTCACATAAGTCGTGGGAGGAGGAGGAATATGTATTCTATATCGCAACGCACTGCGCGTGGAGACATTATCAATGCCAACGGCTGGCTCACCCCTGGAGGCGCTGTGGGTCAGCTTGTATAGCAAACAAACTGTGACAATTGGAGTGTGCTACCGGCCACCAAAAGCACCAATTTCAGCGGTTTTAGACGATCTACAGGGACAGCTGATTTATGTTAACTGCAGAGCAAGACCTACATTTCTTCTGGGCGATATCAACATAGACATGCTTAAACCATCTAGCTCAGAAACAAGGAATACGCTCAAACAATCGAAGATCTGAACATGAAACAAATAGTGGCAACAACTACTCGCCCTGAGTCTGGATCCCTGCTAGACCACATCATAGTGAGATCCTCTGATGAAAAGACGTCATCTCAAGTCATCCCAATCAGTTGGGTGACCACGATCTGGTGGTTGCGGACACCCAGCTGAAGCGGGAGCGCCCCTGTGCAGCAAGATCACCATCCGATCGACCAAAGGTTTGGTGCCAGACGCCCTATGCTTGGACTTACTATTAGCTGATTGGAATGCTGTGCACGAGTCAATGAGCTCAGGCGATAAATGGAGAGCCTGGCTTACTGTGTGGTCACCAATTATAGATAAGCATATGCCGTTAAAAACCATCCGGACGAAAAGAGCCCCAGCTCCGTGGCTTCATAACAACGAGGCACTCCGTTCCCTCATGAGGAAAGAGACAGGCTTTATAAAGCTAAATGTGATAATCCCAACTCGGACGTGGTCAAAGAACAGTTTCGCAAATGCAGAAACGAAGTGAAGAGTGCACAAAACAAAGAGCGATCGAACTACTTCCTCTCACTTACCAACAGAGGCGCCACACCACGTGGAAGGATATAAGACGATTTCTTATATTACCTAAGGAGGTGACCCCGTCGCTGCAGTCAATGAACCGTCTGCTCAATGGGCGATAAGTTAAATGAGCACTTTGCAACCGTTGGCTCACGCGTAGCAGCGGCGCTGGAGGAGGCCCGACGGGACACAGAGCCTTGCCTCCCGTCCCCCAGTTGTGGTCAGTGGGGCCTTTCGCGTGCGCCCAGCAACACTACCTGAACTATCATATGCCATCAATCGTATGTCAACGTCCAAATCTAGCGGAGAAGACGGCATCACCATCAGCATGCTGCGAATGACTTTCCGGTCATCGGTCCTCATCTGCTCGAAGTTATCAACTCTTCGCTGATCTCCGGAGAGCTACCAACGGAATGGAAGCTGGCTACAGTTGTCCCACTCCATAAATCGGGAAGTGTAACTGAGCCTGGTAACTACCGTCCCGTGTCTATTATCAGCACAGTCGGAAAAGTAGCAGAGAGCGTTGTGTGCGTGCAGCTGGTTAACTACATGGAGTCGCATGCAATTCTCAGTGATATCCAGCATGGATTCAGAACAGGACGATCCACGAATCAGCTATGCTAGACGCAGTTGGATGGCTGATGGAAGGCATGGACCAAGGCTTTTAGGGTCCGTCACAACCGCGGACACGTCCAAAGCCTTCGATTCCGTGGAACACTCCCGATGATAAAAAATTAGGATGGTATGGTATAGATAGCCATTGGTTTGAGCGCTGGTTAAGTGAGCGTAGACAAAAAGTCAAGGAGGGATAAAATGCTTCCTATTACACATGGTGTGGTTCAGGGTTCACTTCTCGGCCCAGTCTTGTTTTACTCTTCACAAATGATTTGATGTCTCAGTAGAATCCAAAATTGTCATGTACGCCATGACGCACAATTCTTGCATCGAGGCCTTAGTCAAAACCCCTTGAACTTCAGGGAAAAGTAGAAGCTACATTCAAGCAAGCCCACACATGGTTTACCCAGAATAGTTTAAAAATCAACCCAACAAAAACTGATCTTATGCTTGTTAGACCACGCCATAGGCGGTCATCACTGCAGTTCTCGTGCAGTTTGGAGATGTTAATGTTAAACCGTCGTCAACTGCCAAGATTTTGGGTCTCACTGTCGATGATGGATTACATTTTGATGCTCATGTAACAACAGTGATCAAACGGTGCTACTCTACTCTAGGTGGCTTAGCAAAATTTTCGTACAGACTTCCAGAAGCGGTAAAGAAATGATAGTAGAAACTCTGATATTCCCACATATTACCTATTGTTTGTCAATCTGGTCAGATGCAACAAAGTCAGCACAACCGCATTCAAAAAGTCATTAATCATTGCGCGCGAGTCGTGAAAGGAGCCAGAAAGCATGACCATGTGACTCCCATACTAAAAAGACTTAAAATGGCCTAGATTCGATGAATTCTTACAGGAGCATGACCTGACTACCATGTGTTATGTTCTGTACTCAAAAATGCCCCATCCAGCCTGCGTGATCGGTTCACACACCGCGAGGAAGTCTCGAGTAGGCAGACCAGAGCCACGCACGCGGGTGACCTTCACCTACCGCGTGTGCGAACCGAGCACGCCCGGCGATTTTTCAGATATCGGGCCACATCACTGTGGAACCTCGCTCCTGCTGAAGTTAGGAACGAGCGCAAACCGGCAAAATGTCGTAGGCTAGCTAACCGCTGGATTAATGATAGACGTCAGGTAGAGAATAGGAGCTAACTAGTGTGGAGCTGAAGAGTGTATGGTTTGTAATTCATGACGGAAGAGCCATTTTGTATGGAGGACATGAAAATATATGATGATGATGATGATGAAGACATGTTCTTTATTATTTACTTTAAGCCATGCGCCAGTTTTTCTCCACTTTAAAATCCACCTATCTGAAGTCCTCTGAGTTAATAATCATATTCAACTGTGATTAGATTTTGGATTTGTGTGGCAAGTCACACTCGTGATTGACTACAAGACGAACAAACATACATAATATAAATATTCACAAAATCGAAGCATCGGGGCTCAGAACATCTAAAATATAGCAATGACAAGAAATAAAGAAAACAAATATATCACCCCAAAACTTGCCTGGGTGTGGTTCCTTCTAAAACCGTAGATTTTGATGCATTACAAATCCTTATCTTTCTCTTTCGAATGTAAATCCGGTGAGTTGAATCCCCAGTAGGGTTGGACGCAAGAGGGAACGACAACATTTCCTTACCACGGTCTGTAGCACAAACACAGCAAAGGACCTTACTGCGGCATGTCGCACATACACCGGACAGGTCCTTACCGCGGCCTGTCGCATATATACCGGACAGGTCCTTACCGCGGCCTGTCGGACATATACCAGACAGGTCCTTACCGCGGCCTATCGCATATATACCGGACAGGTCCTTACCGCGGCCTGTCGGACATATACCTGACAGGTCCTTACCGCGGTCTGTCGGACATATACTGGACAGGTCCTTGCCGCGCCCTGTCACATATACCGGACAGGTCCTTACCGCGGCCTGTCGGACATATACTGGACAGGTCCTTACCGCGGCCTGTCGCATATATACCGGACAGGTCCTTACCGCGGCCTGTTGGACATATACCAGACAGGTCCTTACCGCGGCCTGTCACATATATACCAGACAGGTCCTTACCGCGGCCTGTCGGACATATACCTGACAGGTCCTTACCGCAGCCTGTCGGACATATACTGGACAGGTCCTTACCGCGGCCTGTCGCACATATACCAGACAGGTCCTTACCGCGGCCTGTCACACATACACCGGACAGGTCCTTACCGCGGCCTGTCGGACATATACCTGACAGGTCCTTACCGCGGTCTGTCGGACATATACTGGACAGGTCCTTGCCGCAGCCTGTCGCACATACACCAGACAGTTCCTTCCCTGTCGCACATATACCTGACCGGTCCTTACCGCGGCCTGTCGGACATACACCGGACAGGTCCTTACCACGGTCTGTCGCACATACACTGGACAGGTCCTCACTGCGGCATGTCGCACATACACTGGACAGGTCCTTACCACGGCCTGTCGGACATATATCTGACCGGTCCTTACCAGCGGCCTGTCGCACATACACCGGATGGGTGACGTGGACGTTTTTGAGCAGGAACAGAAGACACTCCATGGTGTAGTATTCCTTGGTTTGGCCATCTTTGCCCGATCTGAAAAAGAGTTACAGTCACATCTCTTACCTAAAGAAATTCAGGGTTGTTAGAATGTGTCTTGCCTTCAGCTGGCCTGCCTTCCAGCTTAACTAGTGGCTTATGGAACTACTACTTCAGATGGCAGGGTTTTTCTAAACTCTTGACAAATTTTGCAGGGACTCCTATCCCATACAACAAACTTTCGAGAACAAAGTTGAGAACAATTACACTAAAAATTAAAAATGTAGATACTTATTTTCTTCCAGCAAAGCAGATACATTTGTGAGACATTTAAAAAGAAGGTGGGCTGGACCACAGAACTCAGACATGGGGGGTTAACAATGCACCAACTGAGGGTCATGGACAAGTCAACTCTGAATGAGTTACTGCAAAGAGTGCCCTGAATCAGTGCCAGTCAACTGATGGCTCAGTGGGTATTAACACAAGTGCTGAGCAGAATACAACAAAACCATGGCATGAGAGCACATATATGTAAGGACCAAAATACAATCTTTTCACCAGTGCAATCAAACACCAATTAAGAGCAAAACACAAATATCATCAAAACAAACATTGAAACAAAGGTATGAACAAAAATTTTCTAACAGGGCCCATACATGTCAGTTTTGAAGTGATCAGTGTACTAGACAAATAAATGAAAAAGATATACCTGTCCCATACATAGCTCAATCAACATATAATTTTATCAACATGTCAACTCTCCCGCCAAAATAAAAATGTCTGACAGAATTTATGCATTCATTCCAGGGTTTATGAGCTTCCCTTAGTTTACATACCAGTGTTAGGCTTACATGTGTAATTACTAAATGTACTGCCATAAGAACTAAATTTCCTTTGGTGTTGCAGCACAGTAAAGCTAAAATTATGATGACAAAGCTAAGGCATGAAAAGAAAGTGTTGGTAAAATATGTATGCAAAGGTTGTTAAAATAAGGTAGGTATGATAATTGTGTTATCATTGAAGCCCCTAAAAAAACACCTTTAAGACCTACTTCAAGCCCATTCTGGGGTCTCCTCCAGCCGCCCAATGGTAGTAAGGGAATACAAAATTCACCACCCAGTTAAATGCTTGGTTTGATCTTTCTACTTTTAAGTTTTTATTTGGATTCAGGGGTAACAACCAATCTGATCAAATACTCCTCACTTTAATCTTTTGGGAAGAGCTTGAGAAAGATTTGAGGGAATGCTGCAAGAAACCCAAAAATTACTGTTCTACATATAATGTAAAAACCAGAACATCAACATATGTTTAATAACACTTTTCAGTGATAAAGAAATACTTCTGACCAAATCCAGCCCAATCTAAGACACAGAACAAAAAAATAAATACAAATCAGATGGTGCAATAAGTTTGAATAAAGCCTGGGAGCCAGAACCAGGTTATACTTTGACTTAGGTGGGAGGGGAGAAATACAAGCTGCCAATTGGATTGCATTAATGCAAACAAGAATATGGCAAGGAGCACTACAGGCAGCCTGTGGAAGGGCCACTAACATCTAAGAAGGCAAAAGCCTGCACATACAGGACAACAGTCTCCACAATTGTGAACAATAAGGACTCTTTATGGTTTTATCATTAGGTAGTTTAGTTCCAGTCTGCAGAAGGTGGCAGATTTAAATAAGAACTAGTTGGGGCAGCCTCAGGGAAGATCTATCAATTTGGAGAAGCTTATGCCCATCTCTGGGCCAAGCCAGGAAGCCTTAGGACAAAAACTGACACTTGGGACCCAGTCTGCAAAGTATGGCAGCAGGCAGACAACCAGCGATCCAAATCACCGCCAGCCACCAAAAGTTCGCAACAATCGCCATATACCAGGAAAAAACACACCCATTCCCCAGCGCAAAGTGGCATTCGACAGACCGCAGTGCCAGTGCCCTGGAGACAGGAGCAGTGGTGAATTGTGAACTGGTGGAGGTGACACGAAAACCAAACCAATAATGGCAAATGCAAAAGACAAGGAGGGGCCTTATAAAAGTCCCAATAACTAACTAATAAGAGAGGCATGCATTGTGGGAAGGAAGAGTGTGTTTTTCTCCCTGGTATATGGCAGATTGGTGTGAATTTTTGGTAGCTGGTGGTGCGAGAATTTTAGATGGCTGGTGCAACTCATCTGGCCTGCTGCCATACTTGCAGACTGGCCCATTCCACCCACACAATGCAATGCTACCTCTCTTAATAGTTAGTTAGTGACAACTTTTATAAGGCCCCTCCTGTGTCTTTATAACCATTTCGCCATTATTTGTTTGGTCTTCAGTGTCACCTTCCTCGCACCGGTCGCACAAATTGTTGATAACAACAAAAACCAGGTTGATAACATTCACACCACTTGCTTTTATTCCAAGGGCCCACCAACGAGATCTTGTCAAGAATGCCAAACTCACACTGGCTTGGGCAGCACTTACACACTGAGGAAGACAAGGAGGCATAGAAAAGAAAAAATATAGAAAATAAAAATATAGAAAATAAAGAGTATTTAGTTTTCATGGCCTGCTTACAGTATAAAATTAAAATGTATGCACCAGAGAAAAAAAGTCCCCAGCCAACCAAATTTATTCCCTGATTGGGGCAGGATTTGAGCTGCCCCAAACACCTAGTCAAGAAGCCTGCCTCGTTCGGACAACTGGGTCCAGTTCAAGTTTATTATTCTGATTGGTTCATTGTCAATGCAACAGCGGGGCAAAAAAACCAATTGATTCACGTTTTAATATGCATAAAATTATAGTAAACCAGCACTTTTCTTCAACAACTTACCCCCACACCAAGTAATTGGTGTTGACCGTTTTAGGGAAGGAAAATTCCCCGAATATGATGTTTCCATCACGTTCAATAATCTCCTTCTTGTTGTAGTTGTATTGTCTCAAAAGACTCAGTGGATCCGCCATCCTGAGCAGCCCACTAGTCAGAAACTGAACTTAAAAGCAGTCACCAATTATTAGGAAGGCGTCCACACAATAATTACACACAACTCTTCACGAGAGAACACCCCCCAGAGACGCGCAAAACCCGCCTATATTATTGAACTTTCAACACCTGTCACGTACCCACCACAAATGCCGCATTCGCCGCATCTACGATTGTCAGATTTATTCAGCAATTCATTTATTGTATAAAACCTTCAAAATTAGTCTTCCTAAATAGGGGATGTTTCTACAGTTCTCTACTTCTTTTATGATTCCCAACCAAACATATATTTATCTTTTTCGCATTCGCAGCAGAAGCTAAGGTCAGTGCCGTTCGTAACGGGCAATTTCGGCATCCATCTTTTTTTTTTTTTTTATGTACAGACAGGGGACAGAAGCAAATGAACAGACCAGCAAAAGAAGCCATGAGCGAGGCAAAGCAATAATGAGCAACAGAATGGAAACTTCACAGGCACACAGTAAAAACAAAAGGAAGTAAGCAACCAGTATTAGATCTGAGCACAAGTGTAACATAGGTAGAAGCAATAGGCGTAGGAATGTCCAGAATATTGGGGGGGGCAGCGGGGATTTTGAAGTCATTTCTTTCCAGTCAACACCATAGGGTTAATGGTTAACCCTCGCCCCACCGGGGGGGCCATCGATGGCCCCCTAAGGTTTTTCCGGGATAGCAGAAAAACGACGAGGCGCAGCACCGCGGTTGAGGGCTCTACCTCTCACTGCATCATTTTCCCATCATCCCTGAAATTTTTTACCCCGGGTCACCCAAGGTCAGGTCACCAGACGAGGTCAACCAAGGTCACCTCACTTCACTTTAGAGCTCTGTAAGAGCTACATTTCAAAGTCGATCGATTTGAAACTTCCTACACTTCATGACCCCTCCAGGGTCTACAAGGTGTATATCCGGGATTTTTCGATTTCGTGCCCTGAGGTCAGGTCACGAGGCGACCTCTCCCATTGGAAAAGCATGGGGAAAAGCTATTTCATTATATAAAAGCCACAAAAATGATTGCAAATACTCAGACTGCTCAGAACAACGTTTTTGGACACCCTTTCACGGATCCCAGGGGTCATATTTGCCCTTTGACTTTCCCAAGGTCATCCAAGGTCACCGGAGGTCAAAAACAGTATTTTGACAATAAATTTTGACCTAATTGAGCTAGAGCGGTGAAACAAACACCATCGGGTTTGTCTTGTCACTGGCTTTCATTTGATATACGGCAAGGTCACTTTTTGACCTTTCGTGACCTCAGGTCATATTAGGTCAAGAGGTGACCTCTGGCGGTCAAACCACTGGCGGGAGGTCTTTACGTTCCACATAGCGGAAAAATTACTGGCAATTTGCTATCAAATGTACTTTACCGGGCCTCAATAGCTCTAATGACATAAGAGTTATGCCCAGTTTGCTTAATCATTGCATATTTGAGTGAAAATAGCCGATCTTGACCTAATTTGACCTCTGGAGGTCAAACCATTGACCTGAGCACTAAAACATGCGAAGTAATTTCTTACTGAATTCACACGAGCTTTCTATTGCACTTTGCAGATTTGCGCTAACGCCCATATTTTCGGAGTTAGAGGGGGCCATCGATGGCCCCCCCGGTGGGGCGAAGGTGGCGCCGGACCCCCGGTGGGGCGCGGGTTAAGAATCATGAATATTGGAGGGACCAGGGCCCCCTGGCCCACTCCGTTCCTCCGCCTATGGGCAGAAGAAACAAAATATAAACTCCCAGCAAGAAGCAGAATTCAGAGAACGGGAGAGCAGACAGAAAAAGCGATACAAAACGGAGTCAAAACAAGATGAGCATTACATCTGCCAAGGCTCCTGTGCTCCTGTGGTCTTTGATTTTCATTGGAACAGTGTAGCAGCTTTGTGAGCCACTGTTCTTTTATTTTTAATTCCAAAAAATTTACAACCATCAGACCCAAACCAAAACAAAGCTAGCTTCTGATAACCAAGCTCACCTGAGCTGAGCTGGCTTAAGCTGGCTATAAATTTATACGTATCTTGTGAACTATTACTTTTGAAGGGGAGAGAGCATATTTGAAGAAAAAAATTCCTCAGCGGAGACAAGTTTTTCATCATCAACTCGAGATAACGCCTTTTTCCTGAACAAGGGCAAGTGTCTTCCGATATATATATATATATATATATATATATATATCCCGAAACCACCTGGGCCATTTTAGCAACCACCACCACCTGAAACGTGAAGGGGACCTCTTCCGATCGGAACTCCCACTATGATCTCAGGGCTGGGGGGATCCAGTTGTGTGTAGCTTCCGCCCGCGCTCTCCTTACGCCCGCGCTGATTTGGGCGGAAGTTTGCACGTAAGCGATTTGGAGGGATGTTCGAGAGAGAGAGTGATCGCGCGGAGCTCCACGCCGGCGTAAGTTAGCGCAGGACATCGGGGCAATCCGAGGCGGCGGTGAATACCGCTGGTGACCGTAGTAGATGGACGCTAAGGCTAAAATTCCTATAGAATACGATGCTTTTCTGGCCGTAGTAGACTCACGCCATAGGTTACAGCCCGCTGACTGCTGAACGGTGTCAGATTTCCTGGCCGACCGTGGGGAGGAGGGGATGAGAGGAAGACAGGGCCCCGCGCTGGGAGGTGAGGTGACGATAGAAGTGCACGGATCGGATAAAGGGAAAAGCTTTAGCCGTAAAAGACAATTTATAAGTGGGATTTCCACATAAAGGAGACATACATGTGAAAACGATATAATTTTCCTTACTGAGGCGACGATAGAAGTGCACGGATCGGATAAAGGGAAAAGCTTTAGCCGTAAAAGACAATTTATAAGTGGGATTTCCACATAAAGGAGACATACATGTGAAAACGATATAATTTTCCTTACTCCGAATTCGTTTTATGCTAACCTGCGCCCCACTACGTTTTATGTCCGGCGCCACCTTCGCCCCAACGGAGGGCCATCGATGGCCTCCCTCTAACTCCGAAAATATAGGGGTTAGCGCAAATCTGCAAAGTGCATTAGAAAACTCGCGGAATTCAGCAACAAATTACTTCGCTTGTTTAAGCGCTCAGGTCAATGGTTTGACCTCCAGAGGTCAAGTTTGGTGAATATCGGCTATTTTCACTCAAATATGCAATGCTTAAGCAAACTGGGCACAACTCTTATGCCATTAGAGCTATTCAGATCTGGTAAAGTATATTTCATAGGAAAATGTCAGACCTTTTTCCGATATGTGGAACGTAAAGATCTCTTGCCAGTGGTTTGACCTTCAGAGGTCACCTCGTGACCTAATAGGACCTGAGGTCACGAAAGGTCAGAAAGTGACCTTGCCGTATATATAATGAAAGCCAGGGACGAGACATACACGGTGGTGTTTGATTCAGCGCTCTAGCTTAACCCGCGCCCCACCGGGGGTCCGGCGCCACCTTCGCCCCACCGGGGGCCATCGATGGCCCCCCTCTAACTCCGAAAATATGGGCGTTAGCGCAAATCTGCAAAGTGAAATAGAAAGCTCGCGTGAATTCAGTAAGAAATTAATTCACATGTTTTAGTGCTCAGGTCAATGGTTTGACCTCCAGAGGTCAAATTAGGTCAAGATCGGCTATTTTCACTCAAATATGCAATGATTAAGCAAACTGGGCATAACTCTTATGTCATTAGAGCTATTGAGGCCTGGTAAAGTACATTTGATAGCAAATTGCCAGTACTTTTTCCGCTATGTGGAACGTAAAGACCTCCCGCCAGTGGTTTGACCTCCAGAGGTCACCTCGTGACCTAATATGACCTGAGGTCACGAAAGGTCAAAAAGTGACCTTGCCGTATATCAAATGAAAGCCAGTGACAAGAAAAACACGATGGTGTTTGTTTCACCGCTCTAGCTTAATCATGTCAAAAGTTATTGTCAAAATACTGTTTTTGACCTCCGGTGACCTTGGATGACCTTGGGAAAGTCAAAGGGCAAATATGACCCCTGGGATCCGTGAAAGGGTGTCCAAAAATGTTGTTCTGAGCAGTCTGAGTATTTGCAATCATTTTTGTGGCTTTTATATCATTAAAAAACAACTTTTCCCCATGCTTTTCCAATGGGAGAGGTCGCCTCGTGACCTGACCTCAGGGCACGAAATCGAAAAATCCCGGATATACACCTTATAGACCCTGGAGGGGTTATGAAGTGTAGGAAGTTTCAAATTGATCGACTTTAAAATGTAGCTCTTACAGAGCTCTAAAGGTGAAGTGAGGTGACCTTGGTTGACCTCGTCTGGTGACCTGACCTTGGGTGACCCGGGGTAAAAAGTTTCAGGGATGATGGAAAAATGATGCAGTGAGAGGTAGAGCCCTCAACCGCGGTGCTGCGCCTCGTCGTTTTTCTGCTATCCCGGAAAAACCTTAGGGGGCCATCGATGGCCCCCGGTGGGGCGAGGGTTAATTAGGTCAAAAGGTATTGTCAAAATACTGTTTTTGACCCCTAGTGTCTTGGAGAAGTCAAAGGGCCAATATGGCCCCTGGGATCCGTGAAAGGGTGTCTAAGAACGTTTTTCTGAGTAAGGCGATCATTTTCAATCGTTTTTGTGACTTTTAGATCATGAAACAGCTTTTCCCCATGCTTTTTCAATGGGAGAAGACACCTCGTGACCTGAACTCAGGTCACGAAATCGCAAAAATCCCGAATATACACCTTGTAAACCCTGGAGGGGTGATAAAGTGTAGGATGTTTCAAATCGATCGAGTTCGAAATGTAGCTCTTATAGAGCTCAGAAGTTGAAGTGAGGTGACCTTGGTTGACCTCGCCTGGTGACCTGACCTTGGGTGACTCGAGGTAAAAAAATTCAGGAATGGTGGGAAAATGATGTGGTGAGAAATAGAGCCCTCACTGCGGTGCTGCGCCTCGTCCTTTTTCTGCTATCCCGGAAAAACCTTAGGGGGCTATCGATGGCCCTCGGTGGGAGCGAGGGTTAAGCTTACCTCAAGTCAATTTATATGGGCAGGACAAGGGCTTCTTGAAACTCACTTGCTTTGTCGTACTATGGTGCCATTGGGTTAGTCAGGGCAATGAGGGAGAGATGAGCCGGGGAGGCCCCAAGAAGCCTGGCTCGGCGAGTGCATCGCAATTCGGTTTAAAATTTATTCACGAATCGAGCCACTATTCGGTACATTTTCTCAAACGTAGCCAAGTTATGTTTACTGGCGGATCCAAGGGGGAGGGGCACAACGGGAATTTGCCCCCTGTTATCATCTATCGGCTCCGGTGGGGGTCCACCGCCTGTCTTTAGCCTGTCACGCGTATGGTAAGACTGATATTTTTACAGTGGCTCTCAAGTCATGCCAAAGATGCTTATATCTTCCCAGGCCTTAGTCCTTGGCTTTACTTGTTTTACGTCAAGTCGCTTGTCATCATCGATGTCTTAAAGTCATTCATAAAATGAATAACATTTGATTTTTCGAAATGCCGGGAAGTTTGACAATTTTTTTGAAGTGTTGCTTCCTACCCTTCCCCCTCCAGGTTGCGAAAATCAGCGCCCACCGTGAGGATTTTGCGCCCACCTGATATGTGTTGCCGGTTAAAAGTGGTGTCTCCCTGGTCCAGATGATGCCCCCCTCCCCCCGGAAAGTTTCCCCCCCGATCCGCAATCCTAGATCTGCCTATGAATTTGACCCCATTTTCCTTTTCTTTCTGCCTTTGAAACAGCACCAGATGCTAAAGAATCCTCACGCTCACAGTTTTCAGGGTGAACTGGGTTATCGTTGGCGTTCTATGCCAGTCTCGACGAGACCGCTCAGGGACGGGGAGTGGTACGAAACGGAAGATACGTCCTGGGCCGAACAACAAGGTTTATTGAAGGGCAGTTAGCATTACGGCTGGTGGTCCACTGGCACAGCTGCAGTGATCCATGTTCCTCTCGGCCTGTGTCTCTACTGAGTATTTCCCAGTGAGATGCTGGGAGTTTGTGGGCCTCGATTATTATTACAAATACATGTTTTGCCAAACGCAAGTCATATAACTTGGATTCACTGACATTTCCAATACCTTTTTGTTACTTAAAAAGGATCATACAGGCTTCCGCGCTGTCTTCCGCGCTATTGAGAAGACGTGGAAAGTTAGCGCGTAAGACGGCGAGTTACGACACTTGCGCGACAACTTAGCTGCGCGCCGATGGATCCCTTCAAAAGCCGCTCCGCGCTAACTTGGGCCCCCGCGCAGCTGCGCGCTATTTACCGCGCGTCTGGATCCCCCCAGCCCAGGAATCGGAGGCGCGACGGAGAAAAATTGAAACAACGTTGGAAGCGCCTTGCCGTCTTCTACCCCAAAGCACAGCTTGAACCACATCCGTTGACCCGTGACGTCATGGAGGGCCAAAAGAGGTCAAATTTAAACCCATCTAGAAAATCCTTTATAATTCAAGAACCATTGGACCTAGGATAAAACGCCGAAGTCATTAATGTGTTCAAAGGGCAGCGGCATGTAATATTGGATGGGGGCAAACTTGGAAAACTCGGACGCATGTTTCAGGTTCCCAACCTGCCTCATTTTCAATGTTTTCTGCAAATTCTGCTTACTCTATGCTTAACACGCGCATTGACGGAGGCCGGGTACCCAACCACGCCCCCTCGGGTTTTTTGCAGACAGCATGAAGACGCCGGCGCTACGCGCCGCCGTACCTGCTTGGTATACCTTTTCCCAGTGGCAGGCTGCCATAGAGGCACATTAGGCACTGCCTTGCCACTTTTAAATGCCGAAGTAGGTATGTATTTTATGTGGAATGAATATAATTTGACTCGGTGTTTAAGTTACAGAGAATATTCCTTTTTTGGATCACTGGGTTAAAGAGCCGATAATTTGCATCTCTGAGAATCCGCGTTCGCAACTCTTACCGTCAACAAATGTGATATTAGGCACTTCGCGATTTCGCTGAGTCTGCCTAACACCGTGGCAAGCCTAATGTGTGCTGTTTGATTGACATCTCTAATGCCTCATTCATTTGGACGCGAGCACTGGCGTGTTAAATCAGCAGCCCAGGCTTGCCTTAGGAGCTAGCACGTGCGATGCCGCGTCTTAGGGCCTTGATTACAGCGGTTTCGTTTATTGGCATTCTTGTATTTGCGGATGTCTAAACTTCTCTAGTGCGGGACAGTTGTTTGGCAATTATTAGCGAGATATTTGATTTGTGAGATCCTTATGAAGAATGTGAGTCACGGCAAAAATCTGACGGATGAAATTTAAAAAATCCGTTCACAAGTCGATCGTACAGCGAGAAATTGGACGTCATAAGCGATGAAGTGCCGAAGTTGTCCTTGAAATGGGAAGCTCTCGTGAGTACCTTGTCCTTCCCGGCTTCCTTACCTACCTACCTATCCTTCTTGAATTTTGCCTCGTACCTTCATTTACTGCCGCATATCCGTTTTCACAATCTACCGACATATGTTTTTATTTTTTTCTTAAATTTTTATGATATGAAATATTTTAACATAAATATCATTTTTGCTCATCGACTTGAGCTTGCCACTTCTCCAGCCGGGCTGCTGGAATCGCCCTTGTCTAATATCACTAATATCAGGTAAAAAGCCTGGGCAACGTCCTTACCTCTAAGCCAATCGTGCCTAGACTGTCATAATGTTCAAGCACCGCCACTGCCTTTTCTCTGATCATTTTTACAACTTTTAGCAAAACTTTATGTGTCGGTCATATTAGGTCAGATCAACAGTACAGGTCAACTGACCTAACCTAAAAAAGATTTTAGCCCGCGCCCCACCAGGGTCCGGCGCCACCTTCGCCCAACCACACAGTGTTCTAACGGAGCCGAAAGTGGGGACATAATTCCATAACTCAGGAAGTATGAATCCCAGATCAATAATTTTGGTATCAATTGAAAGCTCTTTTCCCACAGATTATGTGGACAGCATATGAATGGCAAGACATGACCACAGCGGGCGTCAGGTATTTGACCTTAGGTCAGTAAAAAATAACTATATTTATATATGATAATAAGGGGGCTTTGCATGGATGTTCTAGTTGATTTCCAATCACTTCAAGCGTATACGCGCGATATGTTTGACATCAAAGACATCATTTTATCCTTGTTTACCACACGCAGTGGAGGGGGCCCTAAAGTGCCCCCCAATTATTTTTCAAAAGTAGCCAGAGAATTGTTCACCGCTGGAAAACGCTACTCAGCCACATTTGAGAGCATTTATGAGCGCGTGGATTAATTAAGAAATGAAAATCGGTCAATATTTGTTTTACTTATAAGCCTTCACAGTGAGACCTATATTTTGAGACCGTCGCACTCGGGCGGTCGCACCAGTTCGCTTGCACTGTGGACCGACTGTGGTGACGTCTTAACGCCATACGATCAGGTTATATGTCAATATTAACCCACATGAAAGTCAGGGTAAAGGTCATTGACCGCAGTATTCCGGTCAGGTATTACTCAGTATGACGTATGTTGTGCTATGACTTTATAGTTAAGGCTACTCATGGTCAAGGTCACAGGTCAAGGTCAAAGTTATTTTTCAATGTCAAACCCTCATTTCCATCCAACAACCCCCTCCCCCTTGGGTGCGCTACTGCATGCAACCATGAATAAGAAATTGGTCACATTCAACAGTGATATGTTTGTTCATACATCAGCACAATGGCATCAGATTCCTATAGAATAAATACGAAACCTTGGCTTGGTCCATGACCAGACTGATTTTTTTACGGAATTGGCGTTGCGCTGATCGCACAGAACTATTTTTCGAATGAACTTGCCTCACGCTTTATGTCACTCTGTGTGTACTTACTTACTTGGTAAAGATCAGTAAGCTGCTCATTCTCTTTTTTCAATGAAATTCCCAAGTCCAAATGCCGTATCAGCTATAAGCAGGTTTACCCGCGTTTCTACATTAATGCGCACCTCCACGTTTGCAGCATCCAGTTCGAAACTCAGGTAACGATAAAAAGTAGGGCATATTTTAAGCTACAAAGTGGTGGGCATTTTGCTCACTAGTCCCCCATGCTATGTCCACCCGTGAACAGCCCTGGACGGCCCAGCGCCCACCACTCACCAGTCATCTGATGCTCTAAGAGTGCCCTTTTAGTGGGAATTTGTGCCCTTTTCAGCCGAATGCCCACCAGTCCCAATTCCTTAAAATATACCCTGATAAAAGAGCATGCAGCAAGTGCGTGTGCTTGCTGTGAGACTCTATTCCCTGATGTTATTTAAAGTAAAATTTGCAAACGAGGAAGGTTTTATTTGTGTATCTCGGTTCTCACTCCATCGTGAGGTCGGACAATGGCCTGTTCGAATACTATTTGGGATTCTACGAATGGTTACTGGGCATGTTAGTGCACCGAGACATCAATTGGTAGCTTGCTTTTCCCATACTGTAACCATTGCACTTTTTCACAATTATTGGGTCATGGATGAAGACGTCAACGACAGCAGGCTAAAAAGACCAGTCGACAAGCAATGTCAACAACAAGTGCTCATTTAACTCATTGTAACCAATGCACTGCACTTTCGCCGTGTCCCGGCCCACCTTCCTCCAAGCCTCCAGGCATATCTCCCCGACGGCCGCCGCCCCCGACCGAAAGCGCGCGCGACATGCCCTTGTATAATATGTCGCCACCACCACTGCTGCAGCGTGACGCAGCTGAAACTTGCAGGGTAGGTAGACGAAACATCTTGTCAAAGTTTATAAGTGGTCTGAGAGTGGGGCAGGCGACGCAATTTTTTGCTTATCAATTCAATGCTTATCGACAATTGACAATATGTATTTTCAAAATGTATGTGAAATGTATATGGTACATATTTTGCTCTTCAAATTTAGCTGTATCGATCACTGGAGAACACTGTTTGCAAAATCACATTCTTCATGCCTTAAGCTGTCTAATGAACCCTGGTTTGTCTCATCTTGTACGTTTTCTTAGCCTACAAATAACACTGAAAGTGAGCATTGCTCTTGGCCTTTGTCATGTTGTGAGGCGAGAGATTCAAAGGCAACAGTTTGATGCCTTGTTGAGTCGACTTCAAGGGCTTCATATTTTTTGTTTGACCTTCTCTGACACTCTTATCATTTTGCTACTAGGTGCAAACATCAAAATCAGTTTTAAAAATAGTAAAAAATTCGAATAATGTCACCATTTTGGCCTCCCTTAGAACACTGCACCAGGGGGCCGTCGATGGCCACCTCTAACTCCGAAAATGCTGGGGTTAGCGCAAATCTGCAAAATGCATTAGAAAGCTCTTATGAATTCATGAAGAAATTACTTCATATGTTTACATGCTCAGGTCAGCGGTTTGACCTCCAGAGGTCAAGTTAGGTCACTATAGGCTATTTCCACTAAAATAAGCAGTGCTTAAGTAAACTGGCATAGCTCGAGCCGTTAGAGGTATTGTAATCTGGTAAAAAATATTCGATAGGAAAATGCCAGACCTTTTCCGCTATGTGGAACATAATGACCTCCCGCCAGTGGTTTGACCTCCAGAGGTCATCTCGTGACCTAATTTGGGCTGAGATCACGAAAGGTTGCCGTATAACAAATGAACGCCAGTGACAAGACATAAACAATGACGTTTATTTCAGCGGTCTAGCTTGATTAGGTCAAAAGTTATTGCCCAAATACTGTTTTTGACCCCTGGGGACCTGTGATGACCTCAGATAGGTCAAAGGGCTTATACCGCCCCTGGGATCCGTGAAATGGTGTCAAAAAACACTCTTCTGAGCAATCTGACCATTTGCATTGGTTTTTGTGACTTTTATATCATAAGACAGCTTTTCCCATGCTTTTGCAATCGGAGAGGTCACTAAATCCAAAAATCCCGGATATAAGCTTTGTAGACCCTAGAGAGGTCATGCAGTGTAGAAAGTTTCAAATCGATAGGCTTAGAAATGTAGCTATTGTAGAGCTCAAAAGTTGAAATGAGGTGACCTCTGTTGACCTCGCCTAGTGACCTGACCTTGGGTGACCCGGAGAAAAAAATTTCAGGAATGGTGGGAAAATGATGGGGTGAGAGATAGAGCCCTTATCCGCGGTGTTGCGCCTTGTCATTTTTCTGCTATCTCGAACAATCCTTTGGGGGGCATCGGTAAGGTAGGCTAAGTCCGAACTGGGTGAACCTATTCGATTGACTCATATCACATAATGGGCTCACAGAATTCTAAAAATATATATATATATATATATATATATATATATATATATATATATATATTTCGTAGCGTTGCACTGCAGGTTAGGGAGGGACCTAACCGCAGGTTAGGTGCGCCGCAGGCCGGCTAGCTGCATGGGGACAAGGCTAGGTAAGGTTCGGTTATGTCATGATAGCTTCGCACAGGGGAAGGTCATTGAGGGACCTTGGAGCGACGGGAAAGCCAACTTTGATGGGGTTGGGGATAACGACGCACAAACTGCTGAGGTTTTATGCTGGCAGGGCAAGTATAAATATGAGGTAAGGAAACCCTCCAAATCAAGATCGGGTTTGAGTTTGGGGATCACGGCAGATAAATATGGTTCGGCTTGGTTTCCTCACAACAGCTTTTTGCAACAGGGTTAGTGGGCTCAGCGAAGCGAGCCAGGGCGCTAGTATTTACTAGATCAGATGTAATGACTGAAAACTTTCATCTGCATGTTATCTCTATGGTGTCATGCCTTAACCTCTAGTGACCTGAAAAATTGAGTCAAATATTTGCTATAGAGATTTGAATGGGCTATCTAACGCCGTTTACCGTTTTACGCTAACTAGTGTGTTTCTCGAAATCTTAGGGGGGTGGTTACTCGCCCCCTCCCCGTCAATGTGAAGGTGGCTCAGACCCCTGTCAATGCGCGTGTTAACTTACCAAAATTTACCGTAGAAATTTATATTGACAGCAAAAAGGGCTAGGGAGAATCGAAAAGGAGACGGCTATGGTGAAAAAGCATAGGTGGCGCGCCCCGCCGCCGCCCGACTCGAGGATCGCCAGCCGCTGTAGTATCCCGAGAGCTCGGTGAAGGCAGTGTTCACCTCCGGAATACCTTGACTGAGAGGCTCAGAAGGAGAGTGTGGGAGGGCAGGAGCTCACTGCATAAACATCTGAGTCTGAGTCATCATCAAGGCCGCGCGGTCGGCTGTCCCGTCTCCGTTAGTTAGTCCATAAACCACAGGTTATAGCACAGCATAAGGCGAAGCTAACCTGATAGTAGCCTCACGTTTGCAAACAAGATTTATTTCGAAAGGACGTGCCTCCAAGTTTTGGTTGTATGGCTCCCAAAATAATCACTTTTTGACTTTTAGTTTCTCGCGCTGTTTTCCATGAAAACACGCGTGCAAAATAACGCAGCGGCCCCAGCTTTCTCGCGTCTGCTTTGTCCACTTAGCACATTGAGGTTTCTAAGAGGCTGTTTTTCTTAATTCAGGCCTATTTACGGGGTTTCACGGCTCAATAACTAAAAGTCCAAAGTCACTGGCGGTGAAACTGGGAGGCACCGGGGCATAGTCCCCTTTAAATAATAAATTTTAACACTAGCCATATGACGTTGACTGGAAAGAAATGGTTTGGAAAGCCCATACTGCTCCCCCCTCCCTAAATTACGACGTTCCACAGTCGCTCTCCAAAGCTTGTCAAGTAGCACCTCGTGTCATTCCTCTCGATCATACAAATTGACTGAGATACGTTTTGAGATTATTAAATTATTAGTTTCCTACACGGGGGCGGGTACTTGCCCCCCGTAAGGTCGGAAAAGGGGTCAAGGGGCCTGGACTCACTTTTTGGCCAAAAATTTCCTGATCTCAGTTAAATGGGAGGAAACTGGACCTTTTTTAACTAGCCGCTGTGGAAGACAGCGAGGAGCCCACATTCGAACAGTTGTTGGTCCTAACGCGGAAAGTTTGTTGTCAGCATTGGGTTGAAGTTTGGCTTTCCCTATCACTTTTTTCGAGTGCCGACACATATGCAGGCTAAACCGCTCTTTGGTGGAATTTTTCTTTGATGGTCTCTCCTTCTGCTTCACGATTAAACTGAATTTGTAAGCCCCTCGCAGTTGGGTATATAATTCAGTGGTTTCCGAGAATTTATGCCCATGTTTACACCAGGGCTCATCTAATCAGGCTCAAGTTAAGTCCATGATATATTCCCGGCGGTTAATTTTCCAATCTCCCGTTCATTTCCTTTCAATTCCATTCGAAAACTTGGTGAAGCCGTCTAGAGTTGACGGAAATTTATGTCAGAAAGTGTGAAGGTTAAAAAACACCCAATCTCACAGGAAGTTAGAGTTAGCGTATCTATGGTTCATAGAGATGGATGGACCTGCTAAAATTATGTGCGGGGAGTCACCCGCAGCTTAAGTGCTCCAAATACACAACTATTGTAATCGCTTAGTTGTGTATTCATCTTTATGAACAAATAGTAAAACCCACTAATAGCTCAAGTAAATTAAGCAAAACAATGCGATGTTATGAGAAGTTTGGGTGGCTAATAAGTTCGTGACTGACAAACGTCTCAACGTGGTAACAGTCAATGACGCTCCCTGGCTTATAGTGATGTTCTGAGATATTTGAACACCTTCTCTTTACGGTTTCATTTTCTTATGGTGGGTAGTACTACAATTTGACTCGAAAAAAATCATGGAGAACAGTTTTATTCGCAAATTAGGTAGTAGGCACGCAGTTTTTCGCTGTCATTTCAGGGGGAATGGTCATTCAACCGGTTCATAATCAAGCGCATTGATGACATGACGTGACCAATTAGGTGCCGCATGACCTTGCAGCGTAACTATAGAAAATGTGCTATACGTCACCTTTGTAGAAAATTGAGATGGAGATGAAACAATACATGAATAAATACATGCATACACTACAGAACATCCTCATCGCTGAGCACATCACTGCTCACATACAAACATAGCATGTGCCAACGCATGGACAGCATGCAAATACCTGACCAAGAGTGGGAGAACGCCTGAGTAATGAAGTCACGCGCCCTCGTACGGTCGATGCCTGATCTGATGATTAATTTTGAAGATATCGACATTCGATTGGTAGCCCAGCCACCAGGCGTGGATCAAGGGGGAGGGTCAAAAAAGGCATTTGCCCCCAACCCTCCGTTGTCGCTAAATTTCTTTTAAAAAATTTTTCACGAGTTTGGACACCAATGCACCAGCCCTCCTCCCCAGTTTTCCCTCTGTCCAGATCTGGCACCACCAGTCACTGAAGCGCGCCAGATGAGAGACCAGAGCATCATTGAAGCTGCTTCCAGCTCGGTCGCGAGTGGAGAGTGCTCAGACGGCCGGCTGGGCAAATGGTTAGACCACTCCGAGCCGTGTTTCAGCGCGCTACTGGACTCGTGGCCGAATCGTGAATGCAGTGTATCACGTTCAGCATCCGAACTTTACCGGACAGTTCCTGCTCTGGGTAGTCTACCTGACAGTTCCTGCTCTGGGTAGTCTACCTGACAGCTCCTGCTCTGGCTAGTCTACCTGACATTTCCTGCTCTGGCTAGTCTACCTGACAGTTCCTGCTCCGGGTAGTTTACCTGACATTTCCTGCTCCTGGTAGTCTACCTGACAGTTCCTGCTCTGGGTAGTCTACCTGACAGCTCCTGCTCTGGGTAGTCTACCTGACATTTCCTGCTCTGGGTAGTTTACCTGACATTTCCTGCTCTGAGTAGTCTACCTGACAGTTCCTGCTCTGGGTAGTCTACCTGACAGCTCCTGCTCTGGGTAGTCTACCTGACATTTCCTGCTCTGGGTAGTCTACCTGACAGTTCCTGCTCTGGGTAGTCTACCTGACAGCTCCTGCTCTGGGTAGTCTACCTGACAGCTCCTGCTCTGGCTAGTCTACCTGACAGCTCCTGCTCTGGGTAGTCTACCTGACGGCTCCTGCTCTGGCTAGTCTACCTGACAGTTCCTGCTCCGGGTAGTTTACCTGGCAGTCCCTGCTCTGGCTAGTCTACCTGACAGTTCCTGCTCTGGGTAGTCTACCTGACAGCTCCTGCTCTGGGTAGTCTACCTGACAGCTCCTGCTCTGGCTAGTCTACCTGACAGTTCCTGCTCCGGGTAGTTTACCTGGCAGTCCCTGCTCTGGCTAGTCTACCTGACAGTCCCTGCTCTGGGTAGTCTACCTGACAGCTCCTGCTCTGGGTAGTCTACCTGACAGCTCCTGCTCTGGCTAGTCTACCTGACAGTTCCTGCTCCGGGTAGTTTACCTGGCAGTCCCTGCTCTGGCTAGTCTACCTGACAGTTCCTGCTCTGGGTAGTCTACCTGACAGCTCCTGCTCTGGGTAGTCTACCTGACAGCTCCTGCTCTGGCTAGTCTACCTGACAGTTCCTGCTCCGTGTAGTTAACCTGGCAGTCCCTTCTCTGGGTAGTTGGGAAATAATCCAAACGAGTAACAAGAGTGACTATCATTATTTCATTAATCTACGTCGTGGAAACGCTAGGAAATCTGAGAAGGGTTGGCCCTTTGAGAGTATGCTGGACAGATCTATTTTTTATTCATTCTGTTCTATCATTTCTGGATGTCATTATACAGTGCAACAGAATCTGGCGCCTGACCTGTTGCCACACTGTGCCACAATGCAATTGCATACCTTCAATGCTATACCTTTCCGCAATGCTGGCCCGGATGCTGCACCGTTCTACAGGGCTCTCGACTGCTTACCGAGCCACACATATCAGTTTCCAGTTTTTCCATTTTAGATAATAAGGCGCGTTTTAATGTATGAACTCCCGCTATAACATCCTGGTAGTCTCAGTTCGTATACGTGGGAGTACAAGTTTTCGTTCTGGCCAGTCTCACGATCTCTAGATTCTCGCCTCGCTATCAATTGAAGCATCGGGCCTGCTGGGTGCCCAATGCCGTCGCTTGTTTAGCTGACACAGGGAGCGGTAGGTCTGCAGTTATCGTGCGGGCGGCCTTTCTAGGCCAGAAACTGCGTCGTTGGGTGTGATCGCGCACCTTCGGTCGATAATCGCGAGTACTGAAATGCACATTTTTCTCCGCTCTACTCATAAGCTCATAGGCTCATAGGCAGCTACCGTACACATTCACACAGTGTCGCGGCACGGACAAAGCGGACCGCGAGCAAGTGGTGTAATCGTATCCCTAGGTGAACGGTGCTGGGCATTGCACAGTGTCAGGAGTTAGCTCTTGCCAAACAGTTGATCTGTGTAGTTTGCAAACGAACGACTTTGGTCCATAAGTAGACCTATATTTTCACTTTTTGTCTTTCGGTCACTGTCGCGCCGTTCACGTCCTGGGAGAGGTCACGAGATAGTTGTCGAGTTCAGAAAACCGTTACAGAATCTAACCTTTTACTGAGTTTAGCTTCATCGGCTCCTGAGTGAACTGATGATAAAGCGTCGCAATCGCTCCCTCCAAGCCATGAGCCATGTACTGTGTAGGGTGTGTTTTCGGTGGTATCGAGCTGGGTATCGTCCGCATACTGAACCGTTTTGACGCTTGCATCAATTCAGATCCAAAGAAGATGAAAAAGAGAAGAAAAAGGGATGGACAAGAGATACAACCAAAACCGGTGCTCCAATATTTGTTCGGCACCAAACCGCCTCCAGGAACGCCTTTAATTAGAAGCGAATGCCACAGGATTGTCGATTGTCGAAAGCGAATGGTCCATTTTCTCCGGACAGATGAAACGCTTTGCCTATTGCTTTCTGCAGTCGGCGCCCGTGCGTGGCTTATCACATTATAGTCTGTATCTGTCATCAACCAGCGCCATTCAAGGCAGTTATAAGTCGTGACGGTACTCTATTGAGGCTACTGCCACCTATATCACCATGTCGACCGCTGCGGGAATCAAACACGCCTTTAATTTGGAAAGGTCATCAAACAGGTCTGATACACACGTCTTGTCCGTAATTACCTTCTCGGCTCTCTCTCTCTCTCTCTCTTTCTCTCTTTCTCTCTTTCTCTCTCTCTCTCTCTCTCTCTCTCTCTCTCTCTCTCTCTCTCTCTGGGGGTCTGTTTAGCGCGTTACTCTAATTTTATGTGCTTTACTTTTTCGGAGACCACTTATCTAGAGGCAATCTTAGGGACCAGTAACGCAGATATCAGAGCTTATTCGTGGATAATTTTACAGTAATATGCCTAAACGTACGTAGATAATTGTTATCTAAGGTAGGACATTCTTTAAGGAAGAATCAGTGGGGGCATTTCTTGTGCTGACCATTATTGTGTCTTCCGGGCATCAAGACCCCATTTGCAATGGGGGGAGGAGTAATCCAACTTTGACGCGTTAGTGTTAGTTAAAATGTTTCCCAATGTTTGTGGTACTCCTTATTCTAGAGATTATAGGTGGTGCCGCAATGTATTAGAAATTAATTAGCTATTTTTATTTTGTTTACAAGTGAGGCAAGGTAAGTAAATTCCTAGAGTATCGAAGAGTTTTATGCATATACCTACTATGATGTGTGGCTGCAGGGCCGGACGCAGACCCGAGTTTGGGGGAGGGGGCTAAACCCATGTCTGCCTCTCCTCCTGGAGGGGGGGGGGTGGGAGCGAATATTTTTTTTGCTCTACAGACCTAATGTAAACATCTTTTTACAAAAACAATTTCCGACGTTGGGGGGTGGGCAAAAGATAGTTTGACCCCCCTCCAGCGCTTTGAAGGGAGGGCCATGGTCGGAATGCCACCCCCCCGCCTCCGCCAATGTGTGGCTGTTGCTGTCAAAATAATTTAGAGAATGTAGTGCAAAAACCAGTTAATTTTTGGGGGATTATCAACGCAACAACTGTTGGTCCTGTGGCGTGGCCAACTCTTTACCTGCTGGAAGAGTTTCTGGGGAGCCAGTTTGATGATTCTGACGAAGGGCTGTTGCCGAATACCTACATAATCTCTGCCAGTTTTCAACATCAAAGACTCGATGAGAAAGGCCAACTAACAACTTATTAACTTAACAAAAGAGTTTGATGCAGTGATCGCACTATAAATTTCACGTGTGCTGCCACCACAATAATAAAAGAATAGGCTATACACTTCCCACCGCCACACCAGCAACCAGTCTCACGCACTTTTACTCCATCGTGTCCCGCCTAATCCATGAACGAGCATTGAGCGCTGACAAGTGACCGCGTGTGAAATGAGAGCATCAAGTAGTCCCGCTCTACTGGCTGGGGCGGGGGCTTCCTGTCGGATAAAACACCATGTTTGATTGGTTGTAGGCTCCAGCGCTGTGATTAGTAATGCTGAGGCTGTTGCCGGGATTTCCCACAACTACGCGCTTTGTTTCGTCTTCGCACAATGGAGTAGACAGCCACACTGGTGGAAATATTTTTTGAGACGAGCAATATAACAAAATAACTAACAACGGGTGGTGTTCTGCCTTGTTTTCGTTTGGTGAATTTGCATTTGTTCAGTTTTAAGTCATCTCCTGTCTATTTTACTAGGGGACCAATTGCCGGGCACTGGGGGATATTTCTTCCGACTGGGGGACAAATTGCCCACAGTTACCATGTTAAGAAATAACGTGATCTAAGGTATATAGAATTCAGCAAAGCATCACATTGATGGCGTCGATGCAGAGTCAACAAATAAGAATGTCGGGGGCTTATCGACACACTAACTTCCAAGATTATATGGCGTCGCCAACTCTTTTCCCGCTGGAAGGGTTTCTCCGAAGCCAGGTGTCTGATTGTTCAGGGAATCAGCCTGGGTCGCTTGACTCCCTGAAATTCCCATTCATCAGCGCAGAATTCTTGAACCCTGCGTGGGGAGCGAGCTCACTAACCTATACACCACTGCACATCTTCAGGGCAAAAACAAGTCCAAGTCCAATGACCCGATTGGATAGCGCTTCTTTTCGAAGTTTAAACTTCAGCTGTTAACAGTCGGTTAGGGACCGAGCCAAACGAGCGAAGACTGGCTGCCAACTTAAGGGCACTTAGCATGTTGAGTAGTGTTATGATTTAGCACCATTCATTTTAACTCACAAACGTATAATCGATGTCCCTGCATGTAAAAATAGTGAGCACGTTCCCGCCAGACTCGGCATCTTCGCATGGGCCGTGCGATGGCGAATGTTTACGTGTGGCAGTCTGGTGGCGGGTGCGGGGGTCAGTTTGGCTACATCTGCCGCCGACGCCGGATGGAAGCCGTCCAGTGTCCAGAGCATCAGCGTAGAGCCTGTGAATCGGGAAGCTGGAAGCTCTCTGGTCCCGTATTCATATCCACCGTAAGCACGCAGATGGGTTGAAACTGGATAAAATCGCTTCGTCTATGGAGCGTATCAAGAACAAAAACAAGAAATTTTAGTTCATCAGAAATACGCGCCGTCGGGACCATCATCAGCATCTCCTCAGCCTGGAGGATTGGAGCGGGCCCCCGTTGCAGGGAAAATTCTACCTGGGTACCGCAAGCATCCCTCAAACAACGTCACAACTGTTTCAACCTGGCCATCTAAGTACTACCTGACGCCCAAATTCATTGGAGACAAAAAGACAAGACAGCATTTCAAGACCAGACAAGAACACATAATGAGCAACGTGAAGCGAAAGATAAGCAGCATCTCGACTCCCACCGAGATCGAGTACCGGAGTGTGAGGCTGCTCATAACCGACTGCCCTACCGAAGCCATCCTGCCTGCTTACATACAGGTGAGGGGAAGGTGATCAACGAGCCAGGCTTCAGATCGGTCTGGGTGGCCAGACAACCTAGTTGGAAGAGCAGGGAAGGTGAATACGAACCGTCGGAAAACTGAACCTGTCATCCGCCAATGGGGCCTTCCTCTCACACCAGGAAGGTTTGCTTGGCTTGCATGATGATTTTGCATGACTGTTATATGTCTATTAACTACGCTCACATGAATTTTATTTCATTGCTGGGATTCGGCAGTCAGCTAGCAGCTCTGATTTTCTGTGTTATCGGATCTCCTTTGTCCTACGTCATTTAACCTAGCTTAATAGAACGGAGTATAGAATACTAGGCCTTTATAAAAAATACTATGTTTGTACGATTTCTCCCGCGTTACCTCCCCCAAACGGCGCTCTTGCGTCCGCCCCTGGAACACAGCACACGTGGGAGTCGCCAATGCTCAATGCTGATGGGTACCTGCCACACTCCGTACCCTGCATTCGCCTATGTCACGTGGATACTAAGTAAACGTGTCTGCTTATTTAGCAGATGATAATACATTTTTGAACTTGTTCTATCACAGGTTGACTTTGGCGTGGGAGTTTATATTTTTCCTTTCTCCTCTGCTGTTTTACTCTTATAGTGTCAGAATAATTACCCGTGAACAAGATGTATTAATAAGCCTTAAAAATACATGATATGTTGTGTTGCTGTTTCTAGTGGTAGCTTTTCCAATGAAAGATCAAAATAAAAATGAAAAACTCAAGTTGAATACGCTGTAATCAGCGAATAGTTAACCTAACTGGTAGCACCCTTGATCATGTAATTTATCAGGTCTCTAAGCCTCGAAGAGCTCCTAGACATGCCGGTCCACGCCTCTGCTGCTTACTGTTCTGTCCTCTATCTTCTCTTACACAGATGTGCTCTCCAACCCTGCCAATTTTAACATTTGCGGGGAGGGAGTGGCATTGCGAAAAACGTGTTTAAGTGAAAAAACATGAGCAGAAGAAATATGTAAGAAAATCGAAAGTTGAGAGTGGGGCATGGTCTGGACAGTCCCTCGGACTGGCAGTGATTTCGGCGCAGGTGGTTTTTTCGTCACGCTGAGCGGCACCGAGGCCTGTTTTGTATCCCTGCAGTGTACAAAAGTGTCAGCCGGGCGACGTATCGACTACCGAGGATGTCCTCCAGGGCTCATAAACAAAACTTAGCACAGTCCGCCTGTTCGCATCACGGCTAGGCGCCCTGATTTCTCTCGACGCAAACAGCGATCTCTGCCACACTCTGATGCATGTCAGCGACCTACTTCTACAAACCAAACTCGGCGACCCCGTCACTGTTCGTGAAATAGACGGGCGGGGATGGTCTTTAAGTGCATGTCAGCGTGTATTGTGCTCAAAAGTCACCGCCACACTGTAACAGTTCCCTCCTGGGCCGTATGTTAGAGAGAATGTACTCAAATCCTTAGAAGCAGTTTATGGACAAGAGAAGTCTGAAAATTTGAGTCACCTTCTTAAGGCCTTAAGTCGCTAAGATAAAAATTTCGTCTTTTGTATCAAATCCTGACGTAATCAAAGCAGCAGTCTTCGTCGTCTGAAATTTATAACTTAGATCAGAGTAACCAAATAGACTCGCTTCGCGAGGGTAGCACACCATCGAAATTATTTACCTTTTCAGTCCTAATTCTCCATCCGAAATTGAAACCCAAAGTTAAGGATAGCCCGGAAATGAATTTCGGTAGTTCTTGTCGACAAAAGTACCTCCTTCACATTTTGGGAATTTACTGGCATGTGAAGCAAGTAAATTAAAAGTATGACAGGCATATAGTAACGCTGGTTAACTCGCTAGCACGACAGTTTCAATGAGCGGAAGGGGCTTCGGACTTAATCCTTTCAAACTGCCGCAGCCAGATGGAAACAAATTTCTTCACAGTTTGAATTAGGGCTTTAGTGCCCTTCAGTTTGAACTATAAATTCTGCGAAAATTTAATGCAGGGAGCTTTGGCTGAAATGAAATATGCCAGTAGTGGTTTCCCAACGCGCTCAACGAAAGCGCTATCTCAGTTCGAAACCCATGATTAAAGTGGCACATTCCCTTTGCTTTCAGCAGCCGAAGTCATTGTGGTAACCGACATGACATCAATGCACACTTGTTTACAAATAAGGTATTGTAGATTGCAGATACTATTTCTTTTCTTTTTAATTGTAATCGCCCCTGGTGAACAAAGAACATTAAAAACCCATGCCCTTTTACTGGTTTCAATAAATGGGCTTTGGCTTGGGTAAAACAAAGCCATGGATAAACAATGTATTTTCCAGATATCTACACTGAAAAAGAATATTGACGAACTTTTTGCTGCCAAACAAACTCTCCACGATAGAAAAGTTTGCGTTCCAATGATTAGGTCTGAAAAGAGGTCAAGCCTGCGTCAAGCTATTGGTCAGAAACTCGTCATTATTCCTGATGTGCTCACCACTTTAAAGTGACCAATGAAGAATCAGCTCAGGACATGTTCTCTGATCAGGGCTTGAACATGGCGAGGTCTGATAATGAGTTCGTGTTTCGATAGCGATTAAGGTCAACCTACACCAAAACGAACCTGCAGACAAACCCGTGACGAACAATGCCGTTGGTTCAGAGCTTGATGCAGCGCCTTGGTTAGGAACTGGTCATGTGTTTGTCGTGACTAAAAGAGCCGCGGGCAGGTATATAGTGCAGATGAACCCTCGGGTGCATCTGCACTATTCCATTTTAGCCTTTGCTGGATTTAAAATGAAACCGTGTGCAGCTTATAGAGTATTTATCTACTACAAGGGAATTTAAAAATACTCGCATCAAGCACGATTTTAAGCTAATTATTTCTATCTCAGTATCAAACAATACATGACACAAGCTTCCTGTGTTCACCTTAAAACTGCATAGGTGGCAAATGGAAAATCTGTATTTCAACTATTTGTGCACATACCTATAACCATGTACGGTCAAGAAGCGCCGTGGCTGACCGGCCGCACCACAGATATCTGTTCCTCCTTCCGTTCATCTTCAACTTTAAACACCTGTCCCGCGATCACTTTACCAGTGTTCCGACCACATTGATATTTCAGTGACAGTGCGAATATCACTACCACCCGCGACAGCACAGCGTCGCTGTGAATCTCCCCGGTGATCACGCGGACTTGGTCCACCCAAACGACTTCATCCACCACAGCGGCGGCAGCGGGGACTTCGTCTGAGGAACAGAGATCGTTGAACTCTTGCATTGCCCAAAACGGGCTCGATACAGCGCCCTCTGCAACAAGAGCACTTGTTGGTTTCTATTAACACGCGCATTGACGGGGTCGAGCCACGCATTGACGGGGGGGGACCCGCCCCAAGATCCGAGAACCACGGTAGGTAGCAAAAACGGTAAACGGCGTTGGGCTGCCCATCCACTTCTCCATCGAAAACATTTGAACCATTTTTTGTCAGGTCACATTTAAGGTCACGAGGTCAAAACATGCCCGTCATAGGGATAACATGTAAATTCAGTTTTCGCCATGAAATCTGAACAAGTAAAGATAGAGCAAAACGACTGAACTATATGAATCCTCTTAACAAGCCGAATCGAATGATATATAATTTGACCTTGCTAGGTCAAATCAAGGATTTGACCTGACCGAGGTCAGGTCAGGTCAAATTATATAAAATGCATATCATTAGAACCGCAAAGCCCAGGCGAGTTTAATGCAGCTAAAATAAATGGTCTATAACTATCCGTTACTGAGTTATTCCGTAAAACCATTTTTCCCATGTATTTCCAATCGAGAGGTCATGTCTCGTACCTGACCTTAGGTCATCGATATCAAAAATACCGGAACATATTTTAGAGAACTCAGTGGGGCCATTATGTGGTGTGAGTTTCAATCGGATAAGTTCACCCTGCTCCGACTTATGCTATCTTAAACTTTTTTTGAGGTCGGGTCACTGACCTGTACTGGTGACCTGACCTGAGATGACCTAACCTAAAATTTTCACAGAAGTTGTAAAAATGATGAGGAAAAGGTATACCAAGTACGGCGGCGCTACGCGCCGCCGTTTTTCTGCTGTCTCCGAAAACCGAGGGGGCGGGTACCCGCCCCGTCAATGCGCGTGTTAATGGTGTTATACTGAAAGATGCGGATAGAGTGGAGGGAGGGGGCAGGCCTCCGTGCCTCCCTTTTTTCGAAGGTTATGATACCTGTAAAATACTAAGACCCATGTTTTCAATAGCTGCCTGTAAACACTGACCATAAATCCAAATAATCATCAAAAGTTCAACTCTCCATTATTATTATCATCAACTCTCCAACTTCAAGTAATTTCCATATCATTTGGTAAAATCCGATTAATTCAGAAAGCACACCTTAGTCAGGTATGACAGTATGACTGTATGACTGTATATGCATTTAGCACTAATAGACACATACCCAATTAATTATAGGTGAAGTCAATGAAAGGTAAAACTTGCAATAACTCGTACCTTCTCCTAAAAACCTGCTAAAAACCATTTGAAAACAAAGCAAGCACAGCTAGACAAATTGTGTCACTAACCTGGAATAGCTTCTTAAGGTGTCGTAGACGAGAGATGTATGGGATGAGATGCATGTAAGATATGCACTTATTCGCCATAAAAGAGTCGCAGCTCTCGCCAATCAATCGCCCGTCGCAAGCACTACACAGACTCAATTTGAGCGCGAATTCTTGGTTAGACACGTGCGGCACCGGCACGAGTGCCCTCAATTTTTCGATGCTTTGATGAACCCGCAACTATTTGGCGACAAATACATGTTGGCGTCGACGCACTCATTAACAGGTTACAGCGAGAGTGCGTGACCTTGGAGCCAGGAGAGGCTAGTCAGGCTGAAGGCTGATTAGCGCCTGACTCAATTCTGACTAGCGTCTTTCGAACGTGACCAGCACCTGATTAATGGAGCCGTGGTTCATGATCATGTAGTAACTTATTCTAAACAGAGTCATCCTCGTTTCAAAGTAATTGCACTGTGCTTAAGATATTGTTTCAAAGTATTACTCACATGCTTTCGTCAACATAATGTTTTGCGCTGGTGAATTTTTCTTTCAGTGTACCCAGCTGAGGCGCTGAGGGAGAGGACGCGCCCGCCGCTGTGGCGCACAGGTGCCACACGCCCGCATCACACATGCTCAACGGCACAGTATCATGCCCCACCACCAGGAAACAAGTGTGAAAGGGTTTGAATCATTGTAATAACAGGGGTGGAAGTGAGTTTTATTTGGAACGTTTCTTAACGCTGCCTGTAAAGACATAATTTTTCTACGAATTACCACTGTTCTTATATCACACGGACTGTACAAATATTAAGGACATAGCAGAAGCTTTTGGAAGGCAAGTACATATACGTATAATACAAGGATATATGAAGGTCCCTTGTGATGACGACGATTTATTGTTCACGACCAAAGAAATTGGAACACAAAAGCTGAGGACGGAGTGAAAGCCGTGCATGACTTGCAAGATTAGTAATATTGATATTGGATGAAGTACTCTGCACCACTTCCCTTTCCGTGAAATCTGCGTGACTAGAAACTAGGTCCGGTGTGCGTGTAACCAATTTCCGCTACTCTAAGCATGACCAGGGCTTGGCTGAAAGCGCATTATAGCTTGAAAGCGTTAGATTCAATGCTGTCTTGAGAGAGCTTTGAGAGGGTAGATATTTATTTATGTTGCAACGATCAAAGTTATGAGCTATTTCGGTAAAAACAAACTGCTTATAAGCTACTGAAACCACCTTCGACAGATGAAGAATCGACATAAGCTACAAAATTACTTAAAGCATGACATTTTACTCCGTTCGTGGCTATTTCATCTTTTAATTGGTCATGATACAAACTGCTGGCAGGATCTGAAGCGTCACAATGCGCCCGTACTAGTGCGCGTGTGTGAGGCCACCTACGATGCAGATGTGCTGCGGAAGGAGGGCATCCTGGTCACCGACCTGGTCTTCGACGACGGCGGATTCCCGACAGCGCAGGTTAGACACCGACACACTGTCAGCAATCTGGTGATGTTCTGCGATCAGGCACTGCAAAGGTTCTGGCACCAAGGCTTGGGAGTCTCTGAGCCGTATAATGTCTCCACTTGTTATCAAAAAGATACACCATCAAAGATATTATTACAATTATGATCGAATGTTTGTTAACAAAGATCTTAGTAAATATGATAATCATCTTATGAGCTTATAAATTATGTCGATACCCTCGGGCTCTGTTTTGACACATATTTGTAGGCATTAATTACGGTTGGGTGCAGTCCAAATATTCATTCAGACTGAAGCATGGGCAACACTATGGCATGGCAACACCCGATTCCGTTTTAGGTCAAAGACCTCTTCTAACTTTTCCACACGCTCGGCGACTTGGGATAGCCCCTGCGGAGTTCAAAGATGGACGCGCTCTCAATGAAGGCAACGTACGTTTAGATCTGTCAGCATATCTTACCCAACGCCTCCTTTCATCGTGTGCTGGGTTCAGCCCAAGTCATTGACCATTTCGCAGGCTTAGAAAAGTCCTGATGTGTGAATTGCAGTGTCTCTACCTCATCACTAACTATCAAATCATTGTAAAACTATTGTGTTATTCTAAATAAAAGGAGTGATCGACTCCAGGTGCTCTGGGAAAGGTCAATGACCTCGGTAATCGGAGAAATCGTTTGCATCACGAATAACAAACTCCAACCATATTTTACTGCTAGTTAGGTATGAATAAATGTATACCTAGGCATGAATTGGTCATAGTCATTCTTGAAGGTCCAACTGGAAATAAGAATGGCCCCTCTTACATAGCAGCCTCAGTACGGTGCCGACCACGGAAACGGTCCAACCAACTCATGTATCCGGGTGTCTGGTACGATTCTGTCACTCGGTCCTGGTCCTTCTCTAGAAGGACTCTGAGGGTGGTCCGTACCATTGTACGTAGTTTTGGTTTAAAATGCAATATTTTCATTGGATACCAGTGATTTTCCATAAATCATCTTCAGAAATGACCAAAATGAGTTTATGAGCTTACGTTTCTTACAACAGTACGTTCTGCGTCGCCAAATCTCCTCTGGGCCGCGCCATACGGCCTTGGTACCGATGCTGCTCATGTATCCCGGGTAAATGCTAGGGGAGACCGGGGCTGGTTGAATCATTTTTCACTTTTCCCTCCGTAGATAATAATCCACAAGATCTATCGAAAATTGGTTACCACCATTCAAAATATAGTTCTTTTCCCCACCAAATGACGGTTAATATTTTCCCAAAAACAAATACATTTTACCACAAAACACTTTTGAAATCAGCTCTGCACCTGATGCAAACTGCCCCCATGCCGGGGTAAGTTGCATCAGTCCCCGGGGCAGCTTGCATCGTGGGGAATTAGTGCACAGAAACACAATACAATCTCAGATTCACTTTATTGGTAGGCACGTTTCCCATTCAGCGGAGGCACGTTTCCTTGGTAAGCACGTCTCCCATCGGATACCCTTCCGAGCTTACCTACTCAGAGTCAGAGTCACATTGGTGACAGATATAGCACCTGCTTCTCGAACGTGACGCGCTCCTCCCCCCACTTTCGACGCCCATGCCAATAATTATTTCAATAATACATCCTTTTGACTATTCAATTTTCCCATACACAAAACTAAGCGCCGGGGTAGGCTGCAACAATGTTTCAACCTGCCCCGCGAAAAATGATTCGTCTTGCCCCGTCCCTGCCCGGAATCAATAGTGGCTCCCAATATTGCACAAGGCAAGAGGTCCCGCCAAAAGTATTTGCCTCAATTGAAGACTGGAGAAACACACTTTAACCTGCCAGGCTTATGACCAGCGTGCATTTTATCTTGTATTTCATTTAAAACGTAATGTAACAGACTAAAAAAATACTTTCACCCTAAAAATGTGTTTTTGCCTCCTCACCTGGTATGGGACGACCGCTTTCGCTGGTTTCTTCACCGGAAAGACATTGCGCGTGCGCGGTTCTAGTGGGCCCGCTTAAACTGTTACCTAGTGAATATTTTTTTAGTTACAGCCCCTGATGCATTCAACCCGTGATGCAGCCAGCCCCGGTCTCCCCTATAGTTCAAGAGCTCTTCACCCCTCAGTGTTCTAATTAAGCAAGGCCAAATATCTCAGGTCATTGAGTCGATTTCACCAGCCGACGCGCTCATAAATTCTCTCAAATGTAGCCGAGTAGCGTCTTCCGGCTACGAAAATCTCTCCAGCCACCCGGAAAAGTAGGTGAAGGGGACACTTAAGGACCCCTCCACTGCGCGTGATAAGTGTGATGACCGGCCTAAGTGACCCTCCCTGGACGGTACCACAACCTCATCACTTCCAGACAGACGCTGCGCTGTATGCTGGCGGCTGCCGGCAGGTGATCTCGTCCTGGTTGAAGCTGGTGCGGGCCCAGTGGATGGAGGACCCGGCCTCTTGCGTGGCGGTGCACTGTGTCGCCGGGCTGGGCCGCGCCCCTGTCCTGGTGGCGCTGGCGCTGATGGAGCTGGGACTGCCGTTTGAAGATGCCGTCCACCTGATCCGACAGTCAGTACCGTGAGACCGGCAGAGGTAGAGAGATAGATAGATTTATCTCCTTCTGTTCTCAAACATCATAACGTCACATACGCTTTGAGATCGGCACAGAAGCCAGAAAGATTAATCCTTGGCGCCGCTCCCAGATGAGTGTAAGAAGAGAGAAGAGAGAAAAGTGTAACATGGATCCGATGTCTGAAAACACGCCCGAACCACTGAGTAATTGAATCGGATTGGTCAGAGAATGCGAGCTAGGTCGGATCTGAACACGAATTTCGATTTCCATTTTAGTCCAGTCAAGTTACGGCTGGACCTGGACATGTTCCATTTTCATTCGTCACTTCCATTTTAGGACACAGAACAGTTAGTTAATATATTTTTTCCGATTGAATCTTGCTATGGATCGAAATTCTTTGTAAGCTGATAAGCTTGAATTGGTCTGGGTAACTTTGTATATGGCCCAATTTTGTCCGGGTTTTCGTAACCATGATACACTCCAACAGAGAAGACCGGGGAAATGTCGGGTATGCGTTGGGTCATCCCTGCCAGGTAGGGTTGGTTGAAACGTGACGAGGGGGCTCAACGAAAAGCATCGTCCCACCAGGGTTTTTAAGAATAGAGTATCAACTAATATTTGGAATAAAACATGAAATCAACTGAGTCTGCTTGGAAATTTGCATGACAAATTATAAACTTCGAATTTACGTCCCTGACAACTGCATTGCAAGATCATGTTTCGTTCATAGATGAATTTTTCCAATGTAATTGCCCAATGAATTGTTCATATATTTTAACAGAGATCTGAGAGAAGAGTGAAAATTCCAAATTGTATATCATCATTTGCAAAAAAGATTATGTGCATTATTATCGGTTGCTCAACTGATAGCATGACGTAATTCATTACTGCTTCTATCTGATTCAAGGCCTTTAAATGATCTGAATGACATCATTAGGAAAAATTGATCCATGGGGGCAAAAATAACTTCCTCCTTAGAAAACGTTTTTCTTCCCGGCCATTTCACCACAACAATTCAGTAGAAACCATGATCAAATAACTATTTCGATGAGTATGTTCAAAGGTATTTGCGTTTGATTAACAATCATTCCGGTAATTTTGTATGCGAACTTGGGAACAAAAGGTTGAGGCTGTTTTAAATTTGAATCAATACGTGGAAACAACTAAAATTTCATTTCAGGCTCATTATTTACGTTACATACATAAAGGCCACGTTTAGATCCGAAAATATATTTCCTACCTCTTCATTGCACTGAAGTTCGCGAACTCATGGAATGATACAATGAGTGTTTGTGCATCATAAGCCCCACCGCTACAGCTTTCCTTGGATATGACCAACACATCTTCACCCTATTTCCGTCATGCTCCTGGCTACCCCTACTTCCGTCCAAGGGGGAACAAATCGGCCCCCTAAGGTCTAAGAATCTACCCGGCCGATTTAAAAAATTCAAAATGCAATAATTTTTTCTTACGGTGAACACTATTTCGAAAAATAAAATTCAAGAATTTTGAAAATTGCGGACAAGGTGTGCAAAATATAAGATTTCAGGGCTGTTTTTATTCACTATAGCTCATGTCTGCGATGTCAGATTTTTACAAAAATATAACTTATAGACAGACAATTGATGATGAACTTCCATATCTTTCAGCTATATGAAAATTCTAAACTTAACGGTGTCTCCAGGGCTAGAAATATGGGGTGAAGTATGCACATTTTCCAAGTTGACGAGGTGTATACTTGTCTACCTCCTTGAATCGTGGAGGTAAAATACACTTAGATTATATATTTTTAATCCCGGTTACATAGTAACCGGAATCAACAAAACAATAAAAACGCAAAAATGTAGAAACGCACGCAGAAAAATTTAGTGTATAAAATAGACTGTAGACTATGTAAGACTGTGACAGTGACTACTTAGGTCGAATCTGAGAGAAACTGCAGTGGTGCCGCTTATGATGTATCAACACTCATGTCTTTCTGAGCTCTTGATCGTATACCTTTCAGAACTCGTTGATACATTACATAGACAATTAACGTATTAGCTTTCCTCACTATCTTTCTGTTCACATTTGCTTCAAAATCTCTTGTCATTTCTTTGGCGCCTAACAGTGTTTGCGATTCCCAGGAAGCGTCGCGGAGCAATCAACGCGAAACAGCTGGTGTTTCTGCAGAAGTACCGACCTCGCTCACGGCTGAGAATCCGGTCCAGCACGCAGTCTACCTGCTGCTTTCAGTGAACTTATTATTGAACGAAAATCACACCGCTGAACCCCAGTGTTAAATATGCGCAGTTGAATTTCTGTTTATATGCTTGACTGACGGTTATGTTCATCACACAGCTGTTTCACCTCTCAGAATCTAAAATTTGACTTTCTGGAAGTTTTCAAAGTAGTTATGTAAACGAAACGTCATTTGTACCTCAAATGTGCTAGTAGCTGGAATCTATGAGGTCTACCTGTGAGGGCCCAGTGTGTGTGATCTATCCGTGATGGATCGGGTAGGCGTGGTCCGTTCGTGAGGGGTTCGGTCGGTGAGATCTGCCCGTGATGACTCCGGCGTGTTGGCCTAACCTGCGAGGACTCACTGGCGGTGCTTCCATAGAGGAACTTTAGACACTGCCCAGACACTTGTCTAAATGTGGCTCGTATATGTAATACATAAAATGGAACTAGAACTCAGGGTCTTACAGCATTTATGGCGTTCTTAGATAACGTGGCCAAAGTGTCCTCGATTTGCATCACTGATTATCCATGCTCGCCGCACCACCCGTCAACCCAGCCAGATTAGGCACTTCGAAATGTGCCTTCGCCCCTGGTCGGATTTTGCAAGCGCTTAATAAGCATGCTCACTTATTTGTGAGCCAACTCAAGCCCACTCTGCGGTGATGCGTGTGCGTGTGCCTGTACGTGCGTGTGTGTGTGCACTGGCGGAATCCAGGGGGGCAAAGAGGCCGTGGCCCCCAAAGCCTAAAATAGATCTTTATGCCCCCAAAAAGCAAATTTCAGCCGTTTCTCCTAATAATACTATGCTTTGGCAATTGTTTTTAATATAGACCCCCAAACTTTGGTTGGCCCCCTCCAAAAGTGGCTCCTGGACCTGCCAATGTGCGTGTGTGTATATGGGTGCGTGTGTTTGAGTGTGCGCGTGTTGTTCACGTTTCCTTACTTTCAAACCCCTCAGGGGATCTGGGTCTGCCAGTTTCTTCTAAATCAGATCAGACGAGGCCCGACCTTTTATTTGTGAGGTCTCAGATCTGATCCGCTTTGGATTGAAATGAGCGAGGCCCTGATCCCGGAACTGGTCGAAAGCAGTTGCTGGACATGTCCGTACAATCCATTGACATGGAATAGTTATTCCTCCTGTAAGGTAAAGTTTTTCCCGCACATTATTTCGTTCACGTCGAGTGCAGCTTTCAGCAGTTCTGAAGCTGCTATAGGTATGATGGTCATGCATTTTGGTCTTATCAATGGCTGGATGAGATAAGCCCGCATGGGTTCAAGGATAGGTAGTTTTGTTAAGATGTTAAAATAAAACAAGATTGGACCACAAAACAAACAGTCCTAGTATAGCCAGACCTCGAATTCGAGGTCTGGCTATACTAGGACTGAGAATTATTGATATTTACTCCACGATTCTGATGAAGGGCTGTGCCCGAATATATAATCTTCAGTGTTTTTTACATTTCCGGATTCGAGGGGAGAGGCCAGGGAACATCTTAACAACTCATCATCATGCTCCTCGCCGCAGCACTTCAAAACTTATCTACGATAGGTAGTTTTGTTGGACCTCCTTTCGACTTATCACGACATTACTAATTTCGTTTATGTCTTAGCCTTTTTGTCTTAGCATTCCCAAATCGACCTGAAAATTAGACGTAGGCGGGTGACATCCTATCGTAATTTACCCCGAGTCGATGAGACAGCACTCGTGCGTGGAGATGGAAGCCACCGCGCACGGCTTGGGGCGGTGGGCACGAACCAGAACACGTGTAGTGGTGGAATGTGTGAAACGGAACCGTGAGTTCTGAAGGCAGGACATTCTCTGCACACAAACTGGGGAGCATCTGGGTGTCCAGTCACTCCCTCTCTCTCTCTCTCTCTCTCTCTCTCTCTATCTCTCTCTATCTCTCTCTCTCTCTCTCTCTCTCTCTCTTCTATTTTTCAAACCATATATTTCATAAGACCCCCTTTTCCAGAGTTAGGGGATGAGGTGGCTTAGTGGATAGCACCCTTGTCTTCTAAGCCACTGGTCCCGGGTTCAAGTCCCGGCGGAGCCTCTGAATAAGTCGATGCGATCCCCAAAATCCCTTCCAAGAGGGTGGGAGTTGGCGACGCCGTATGACCCTGGCAGTTGGTGTGTCGTTAAACCCCAACAATTATTATTATTTCAGAATTAGAATGTAGCCTCGTACTCTTATAGTGTCATTTCTGAGATTGGTCTGCTGTTGTTATTTCATAAGCCGTTTATATTTTTTAACCCGTTGATGACTGGATAATACGAACAAACACATAAGCAAAGACGCACTCGGCAAGGTTGGGCCTGTAATCTTGGAATTAGCTGGTAAGTTGTTTAGGCACTCGCAATAGCTTTGACACCCTCAGACACTTTGTCAAGCAGGTTTGAATGTGTCGGTTCCTTTCTTTTAGCGGCTGGCTTGAAATATATTGAATTGAAATGCGTACAAGTTTGGTTGGTGTTTTAGGGTGCTTCAGCTTTTCAGCCATTCCGCTCACATGCACGACTTTTTTAAATGTCCACATATTTAAAATTTCTACAAATTTTGCAGTGCTGAGGCGAGCAGCATGGTTATAAGTTGATAAGACCTTTAATTGTTTGCCTCAACGAATTTTGGATGCAAAATAAAGAAGTAAGAGAGGAACGGAAACAACGTTTGGCAATATTCTCACCTGCCAAACGGCCGATACATTTAAATCAAGAAAAGGAAGTTCAAGTAAAGATATTAAATGGAAAGTAGGAGATTCTGTTCTAAAGGATGCACGAGGAACTTTAGCGTAGATGTGATATGTTTTGGTAAGGAGAGTGCGTTTCTTCTTTGGAAAAAAACTGCAACACCGGTAAGACATATTTCGCAAGGAGAGGGTGTCTGAGATAAACGATTTAGTTTTATTGAGACATAGATAATCCCAGACATCGCTCTTATGCGGGTTAGCTTGGAAGGAGCACTCCGGGACCGGCGCCACTAGGATGCTATTTTAGGTAGATATTTATTTAGCCTAACGCGAAAATTTCCGCACCACCAAAGGGGGCGGAGTTATGTATGTTGGCTCATACAGTGGGAGATTATTCGGGTATGTACACGCAATGGCTCATTGTTTGATGTACATACCTGTGTGTCTTGTGCGTCCCGCTAACGGTCCTGGAGGCGCGTCCAGCTCCTGATCGCATCGCCTGTCTCCCAAACTTCAGTGACGGGTGGAGAGGGGGCCACACCACAACACCAGTGAAAGTTCAATTTAATCCGCGCCCCCAGGGGTCCGGCGCCACCTTCGCCCCACCGGGGGCCATTGATGGCCCCTTCTAACTTCGAAAATATAGGGGTTAGCGCAAATCTGCAAAGTGCATTAGAAAACTCGCGTGAATTCAGTAAGAAATTACTTGGCATGTTTAAGCACTCAGATCAATGGTTTGACCTCCAGAGGTCAAGTTAAGTCACGATAGGCTATTTTCACTAAAATATGCAATGCTTAAGCAAACTGGGCATAACTCTTATGCCATTAGAGCTATTGAGATCTGGTAAAGTACATTTGATAGAAAAAAGCCAGACCTTTTCTATTATATGAAACGTAATGACCTCCCGCCAGTGCTAATGACCTTGCCGTATATCAAATGAAAGCCAGTGACGAGACATACACGATGATGTTTTATTCTAGATGATGTTTGATAGTGCTCTAGTTTAATTAGGCCAAAAGTTATTGTAAAAATACTGTTTTTGACCCCTGGTGATCTTGGATAACCTCAGAGAGGTCAAAGGGAAAATATGGCCCCTGGGATCCGTGAAAGGGTGCCCAAGAACGCGTTTCTGAGCAGGCTGAGCATTTTCAATCGTTTTCGCGACTTTTAGATCATAAGACAGGTTTTCCCCATACTTTTTCAATGGGAGAGGTCACCTCGTGACCTGACCTCAGGCCACGAAATAAAAAATCTCGGATATATACCTTGTAGACCCTGAAGGGTTCATGAAGTGCAGGAAGTTTCAAATCGATCGACTAAGAAATATAGCTCTTATAGAACTCAAAATTTGAAGTGATGTGACCTTGGTTGACCTGAGGTAAAAAATTTCAGGGATGGTGGGACAATGATGGAGTGAAAGAACGAGCCCTCAACCGCGGTGCTGCGTCTCGTCGTTTTTCTGCTATCCTGAAAAAAACCTTAGGGGGCCATCGATGGCACTCCGGTCGGGGGAGGGTTAACACGCGCACTGGAGGGGGGGCCTCGGAGCCCCCACCTGTTTTTCCAAGGTGGCCGGAGAACCGCTTGTAGCCGAAAAACGAAACTTTAATAGCGCGTCGATTGGTGAAGACTTTTTGAACATCGGCCGAAAATGTTTTGACTTATAGGCTTTCAAAGTCAGACCTGCATTTTGAGATCGCCGTAAACGCGCGGTCGGACCAGTTAGCTTGCATTGAAGACCGAGTGGTGACGTCATAACGTCATATAAGTGGGACTATATGTCAAGGTCACTTCACATGAAGGTCAAGGTCAAGGTCAAAGGTCACAGGTCAAGGTCATATCTGCACTTTCAAGGTCACTGACCACTGTGCGTCCGGCCAAATGACGTTACCCCGTCTGACATATATTATGCTATGACGTCATCGGTAGGGTACACCAATACAAAAGTCAAGGTCAAAGGTCAAGGTTAAAGGTCATTGGGAAAGGTCAATCCTCATTTCCCGCCATTCAGTGGCTACAGTGTTAGTCAAAGTGTAAATAATAAGTAGTATACAATATGGTGACCTTAAAGGTCAATGACCTTGAATGACCCTGACCCAAGAGTTATGGGGAAGCCTCTTTAAGACCTCTTCTCTATGAACCTTGTCTGCCTTTAGCTTATTCCCGACATTTTCCTGCATAATCACAGCATTTACCAACCGATCCCAGCATGGCCAATATTTGACCTTTACGACCTCGTTTGGCCTTGAAGATATTGACCTAGATCAATGAAAATTGGTCATCATGTAGATCATCATAGCCCCCACCCACCTACCAAGTGGCGTTTTTCTAACCCTCTTAGTTTCCGAGATCTTAGGGGGGCCTACCAGGCCCCCTCCAGTGCGCGTTAGTGCCAGACCCCCTCCAGTGCGGGTGTTAAGAAACCCTGTGACATTTCATCTCTGCAAACTGAATAGACTGGAACCTTCTCCTGGCTAGATAGAGCCCAAGAAGCATCCGGCACGGGCCGACCAGCTTTATAGTCGGTAGCTTTCGAGAGTTGATACGATTGAGTTTGAACGCACCAGACCTCGATAGTCCTTTGATATTCTGATGAGACGCTTCATGTTAAACTCGACTATTCAGACGTCACCGCCATTTGCTCTCAAACTTTGGCTAGAGACACAATGAGTTACACGGTTTAATGCTGATCTTCACTTCGTTGGTCAGAGATGATAAACCCTGACTTCGAGCAAGATTTTTTATCACTGCAAGGGGACACCGGTTCACTAGTAGACTGGTATAAACACTCCAATTAGGTGTGATCTAAACACGACTCCCGTGCTTCAAAACGCTGCTAAGTTCCTTACTAGTATCCTCGTAGCTTTTTATATCAGGAAGACGATTGCCGAAGCTCCACCCTTTGCATACCCTAAATCGAATTTGGGCTCCATCTGAGACTTAAGGACTCATTTCCTAGTAGGAGTTTGAAACGTATTTTCACTTAAGCAAATATATGATAATATCGGGTCTGATTTTGTGGACTGACTCCAACTCTGCCCTTGTCTACTTCAAGTATAAGAATGGGGAAAATTCATTGCTCCACCGCTATGATAAATAAAATCAGAAGCGAGATTCAGAGATCAATTACAAAGTCCGAGTGCCAACAGGTAACGTATATGATGGCGTCAAAATCACGCAAGTTCTCCGAAGCTGTAAGACTCCACCAGTGGCAGATCCAGTACTTTGTTTCGGGAGGGAGCCTCGAGCCTCCCTGCCATTGCCTGGGAACAACCTCCGGCTATGTGTTAACAATAGGCACTCCGCCATTTCGAGAGGGCCATGAGCCCCTATAGCCGCCCACCTTGTATCCGTCACTGCTGCTGCGCCATTGAGCCTTGGCTACTTCAGGCACGGTCTGAGCTGCGAAACCGCTGCAGTTTCCAGTCGATTTTGAATGGCACGTTGAGCCATGGCGTTTCGGCTCTCTGGTGATGTGTGGCCCATAACCTGGCGTTAATTACTGAGAACGGCTCTATTCAGCGGTGCACGCATGCCCTGTTCCGGCGATATATACAATAAAGTGCACACCTGATGGCAGGCAAATGTTGTCAGCTTGTACAGGCGTGCTCTATGACCAATAAATAAACTCGGAAATACTGTGAACGCTGACTGCGATCGCAGTTAATACACAAAACACTGGCTAGATGCTTGGCTGAGCTACTTGTATCACCACATTTTTTACAAGTAGATTTGTCGTCATTTTACAAAGAAATCGACCCGTTTCTGATTATGCATTATATATAATGCATTCATATACAGGAACATCAGGCTCGGTGCACAATAAAAATTATTGTTTATATAGATTTCTAGGAGTATACGTGAGGCCCGAATCTATTAGCCCTTAAATTTTTGTTCTCGCTAACCTTCGTGTTACCTTCGCAAGCTTACCCCGGCTCAACTACTAAAATGTACTAGCGAGGCAAAATCTATCCAGAAACCAAGTGTATTCAGAACTCGATGAATACATTGAACTCGATGAATACACTCTCCGTAGGAAACTAAATATATTGTGACGGAGATTCAGCACTCTGATAGGGGCTTACAATCAAAGCTCACATCTTCGACGCAATAAGTTCCTTTTCAGAGATATCTAACCGATATATCCACCATCTATGACCATGCAATGCACCAGACCAAGCCGATCGTAATTGAGCCAATCCCAACAAATGGAACAGAACGTGTAGCCTGACATCCATTGCATCCCGCGTTACATGCAGCCACTAGTCGGCCGCGTTCTGAGATGAAGCAGTATATTGGGGTGACGAATGCACCAGTTCACGGGGTGACGACGACCACCAATCACCGGCCGAGTTCTCCGCTTCTGAGAAAGGCTTGCACACTGGTCCGGCCGCCACTGGGCCGTCCGGCGCCTCGCGCCTGCTGAATGCTGAGCACCTCCAAATCGGACGTGAGTGACGCTGCTTGGGGATGGCCGCCTCTGCGACGGCCGCCGGGGCCATTCGAAAAGTCGCTGGAAATGGCGCTGCATGTCTTTCAACATTGGTATCGGAAATCGCTCTGTTTGGCTTGATAAGTGCGAGTGGTGTCATGAAGCTCGCATGTTTTATCAGTGTCAGTGTTATGTCCAATGTGTGTTTCCTGGAACTCTAGTGCGTAGACATATACATCACTAATGTACGGGAAACGAGTGGTTGTGATGGGTTCTAATTGCTAGTGCGTCTAATCATGCCCGACACATATAAACATTCTTATTGCCCTGAACGGCTTATGACCGAATGGGTATTGCATGGACCAGGCGACATGTTCTGCGTAAATCTAAGCATCACAAGCATTTACCTGATTATGTTAAGCAGCATGCCACAAAACTGATGACTACGCTTTTCTTTTTTTAAAGAAAAAGTACATGTACTTACAGCACAATTTCGATGTTCAGTTCACTCACAATTAACTCTTGGCTAAGTATTATACATAAAGGACAACTGTATAGTATTTACCTAATCCTTCCCAACTCTGATGTTTCTACGAGCCCGTGACACGTAGAGCACTTAGGCGTTAGACAGTGAACATTCTGAGGGCCGGGCTGGCGATTGTTCCGGTACCGGGCCTCCGTCAAACCAGTGAGGAGTGCCCTGGTGGCAGCTAATTGATTCAGTGCTGGCGCTGTGTCAAACCAGTGAGGAGTGTCTGCTCTGAGTTAATGGGCGTGAGCAGTATATCACTGACATCACCACAAAGTTACAGTGAGTAAAAGTAAATCCAGCGGCAGATTCAGAGCGTGTTTCTGTACCCAAACACCGTGATAGCAATGACAATTTATCCCCATATCACATAAGCCACCTCAACTAGAAATTCATACCCCAGTAGCAGCATTTTTCAGCATTATGGATACATTGGTGCAGTCTGAAACTTCCAGAGCAGACAACAGTAAATTAATCACCCTGGGCTCCAGAGGAAAGTTGGCGAGAACAAGCCTGGGAGACCAAGACATATTGGCTCGGAAATAGACAGACCTGAGACATGCTCGCTGAGATTTAATACTTTGTCACTCGCATCATCCCATTAGCTGAGCGAAAAACACGCAAGCAGGGTTATGCAGGGCGCTACGTAACAGAAAAGATAGTTTGCTTAATACCTAACAGAAGATAATACTTCTTGCGTGCGCGGACAATTATCATAAAGCTCACGAAATTAGCCCAATTAATTGCATTTCGGGATTCATACCAGCCGAACGACATCACTGTCCAATAGAAAGTGCTCTAATTTTCCTATATCATGGGTATATTTGGGTGGCGGACCTGTCATGCATTCACAATAAGTCCGGTGCTGCAGGTTTAACGCAGCACATTCGGACTGGTGAGAGTCCCAATGATTTCAAATTGCACGCAGAAATGGACTACCTTCTAGACGATAATAGCTTACATTCGTGAATAGAAGTAAAACACAGTACATATGAGAGGGAGACATGGAACTTGATTTCTTAGACCTATGTGTGTACTCCTCATATCCTAATGAGTGGCATATTGACCAAAGGCTGGTTTCGGTGAGCTTGTGAATTTATAGGCTTGTAAAAGCACATATAGTTTCACCTCTGGTCATTAAGCCTCCACAGCACGTCAATATTTGTTTAGTAACCTCGGCAACGATAATTATAATAATAACCCCTAACGGTGGGTCTTATTTCTACACGTTGATGGTTTTGATTTGCTGGTTGTGATTGATGACTGTCGCCGGGGGCAGACTGTGAGTGCTTCATTAGCGACGAATGAGCAGCAGCGTCGCCGTCTTCAGCCATTATGGCCGGCACCTGCCCGCGCCCATAAGCCAGCGCGGCGCACACAGTCACCAGCGCCGCACCCGCGAGGTGACAAACTTCACCGGTAGCTACTCACGCGGCTACCTACACACCGGCCGACTTCCATCACTACGGCAGCACTGGACGGGTAATTAGAGGTCTCGAGCTGGCGATATGTAGATATTGCACAGTCGCCACTTTCCGCATTCCTGCGGGTCGGTGGACTGAGCAGCCTTTTGACAGCTCGGTTCCGGTCGTAGGGTCAGCCGCGGCAGACGACAGAGGCGACCACCAGTCGAGCGAGCGCGCCCGGCGAGGGCGGGAGGTGTCCCACGCACTATCTGCGCAGGCGACTGGGATGGTGTGTGGTGAGATCGGGCAGAACTCTCACCTACCGGTTGGCGAGAGACTGGAGTGACGACATGAGCTTTATAAGGGCTTTAGCGATGTCAAAGGAAGCCCATTGTGTTTTTGTAGCGTTACAGATTTCGGGTTTCTAATAATTGTTCGCGAAATACCACACTGTGTCTCGAAAGGGTGTCCCACTGAAGTGTGACATTTTAGAGAGACAAATATGAATGTTATTGGAGCAGTGGGCTGATAACCTGTGCGTGCTGTGGCCCTTGGAAAAGCGGTACCCTGGCAGGTACAGGGTCAGGTACCCCGCCCGTCGGTGGCGGTGGTGACTGTTCGAGTCATGCTGGACAACAGGTCAAGTGCTATGATGGCGTCGCATGGGAGCTATCACTTACGATGAGGGTACTTCTACTGCTCCTTACCGTTACCAGCTCGGTGCAAGCGCAAACCTCTGATGGTAGGTACTTCTTCTTCGAAGGAGACACCTGATGGTTACGGGAGTTATTTCAGCTCTTTGCTTAGAATTGTTATCCCAGCTCCGGCGAATTTTTGCTAATTCACGTCCGAGATCAAAACTGTCGCTTGAGTTGAGCTGAGTTTACGTGACACGAAAGGGCATCATAATTAGGGTGTTACTGCTATTAATGCGCACGTTTCAAATAATGGGCGCCATACGGCCTTCGCTGTCGGCATCCCCTAAACCCCATTTATGATGATGATGCTGTACATTTCAAATACATTAGGTAACTATAGAAAACTGTTAGGCCATACCGAAAGCATTTCAACTGAAGGGAAATGAAAACTTATTATCCGTTCCAAATTCGTCTCCTGCAATTCTGGCAAGTCTGATTTCCTTTTTACAATTAGTAAGGTTAATCTGGTCGAGACCGATACCTTTTGCTTTGCTTCTTTTCTTTCTTTTTTTCTGCTCGCCACATCTCCTGTCATCTCTGTCATCCACATTATAGGAATACAACGTGATATTAGTAACGGCAGGCATTCTATATATTTGACTCTAATTCGATAACGATAACTCAACAACCATTAATACAATAATCTTTAGCAGTGTTGTTTTCCACAAATGAGAGTATTACGCAGCGGTGCATACGAAATATATATTTAGTCAAAAAGCATAACCGTCCTTTTACATGGTAACTGTGATGCATAGAGAACAACAAGAAATATATCCAAACTAGGCGAACATGTCCAAAGGCTCACCAATACAACAAACGGGCTCTCTTGGCTCTCCTCACTCAGTCCCTTCTAAGCAGGCATCTCTTCTTTTCCATATGTGATCTCGAGCTGGAGAAAGGGCCAAAGCTGAAGGGCAGCTCTGCCCTTCAGCAAAACAAACATCTCGAATTTCATGAGTATAAGGGTGTTTCTTTTTTACTTTAAGATTTATTCGTTTTTAAGAGAGTTTGGCACCTTCATAATGGAATTTGAACTGAGATAGTAGTGATAGAGTATGGCAAGAAACCGTTTGATTGGTAGTGTATTTTTCCTAGAACTTACCGTTAAAAAAAGGTAAAAATTCACCCCGTATTGACCCCGTCTTCCCCGGGCGGTCACATGGTATCAGGTAACGTTGGGAAAGTGACTTCTTGCTTAACCCGCGCCCCAACGGGGGTACGGCGCCACCCTCGCCCCACTGCGGGGCCATCGATGGTCCCCCTAACTCCGAAAATATGGGGGTTAACGCAAATCTGCAAAGTGGATTAGAAAGCTCGTGTAAATTCAGAACGAAATCAATCCTCATTTCAAGCGCTCAGGTCAATGGTTTGACCCCCAGAGGTCAAGTTAGGTCACGATAGGCTATTTCCACTAAAATATGCTTAAGCAAAGTGGGCATAGCGCTCATGCCGTTAGAGCTATTGCAATCTGGTAAAATAAATTTGATAGGAAAATGCCAGACCGTTTTCCACTATGTGGAGCATAATGACCTTCCGCCAGTGGTTTAACCTCCAAAGGTCACCTCGTGACCTTATATGACCTGAGGTCACGAAAGGTCAGAAAGTGACGTTGCCGTATATCAAATGAAAGCCAGTGATGAGGCATGTACAATGACGTTTATTTCAGGGCTTTGGCTTGAGTTATCATCTTTGAAAAAGTTATCATAATACTGTTTTTGACCACAGGTGACCTGTGATGATATCAGATAGGTCAAAGGGAAAATATTGCCCCCTGGGATCCGTAAAAGGGTGGCCAAGAACGCTTTTCTGAGCAATCAAAGCATTTGCAATGGTTTTTGTGACTTTTAGATCACTAGACAGCTTTTCCCAATGCTTTTCAATGGGAGAGGTTACCTCGTGACCTGACCTCTGGTCACGAAATCGAAAAATCCCGGATATAAATGTTATAGACTTTGAAGGGGTCATGAAGTGTAGGAAATTTCAAATTGATCGGCTTAGAAATGTAGCTCTTATCGAGCTCAAAAGTTAAAGTGAGGTGACCTTGATTGACCTCATCTGGTGACCTGACCTTGTGTGGCCTGGAGTAAAAGATTCAGGAATGGTGGGAAAATAATGGGGTGAGAGATATAGCCCCCAACCGCGGTGCTGCACCTCGTCGGTTTTCTGCTTTCCCGAAAAAACCTTAGGGGGCCATCGATGGCCCCCGGTGGGGCGAGGGTTAAGGCCCGCTGCGTTTGCTGCACTCACAATCTTGTTTGGCTTGGAACTCTCTAAAATCTACATGCTAAGCATGACTTTTGTGCTGATGATTATAAGAGCGTAGGACTTGCTTTATCTACTAACTTTAACCGGAAATATATTTCAATGTATTGAGGAAACTTACAGAAATCAACAAGTGTCATTTGGATCTCAAAACAGGCTTTTAGGTAAAAACGCATCATTCGTACTCGTATACATTTATAGCCTAAGTGAACAGACTTATTGCGACACAAAACATTACCAGATCGTAGGCTGATTTGACACCGCACCATTTGGGTGACTTTTTTATCTCTGATAGAATAAAATCAAATACAACAAAATATTAAGGCATAGCTCAACAGAAATAATACCAACCCCATTATTTTCAATAAAGATCGCCCTAAAAACCACATGAGTCTAGAATTGCACCAAGATGCCACATTCCCTATAAGGACACCCTTTCCACCCCCTTGTTGTGCGCTTTAACAAGGTTGCAAACACCTCAATGTTGCGCGCGAGGAAAGATTCTTGTCCACGGCCCCTTGGACATTCCACCGAACAGCGCTCGTCAAACGCCTTGACCTCCCTCATGTGGATGGTGATGCCTGTGGACGTGGGCTCGGTGGGATATTTTTCTACCACGCCAAAGTTCTTTCCCCGGTACTCGTGATTGAGTATCATTCCTCGCCCCTCCCACATCCGGATTGCGCAGCATTATACAGGTTCTCCCTATATTTGTTTTTGTTTTTTTCTGCTTCACTTTTTGACATTTTTCTGGTGGAGGGAAGAGTGAACACCAGCACAACAAGCCCCCAGCATTCCCACCCCGCACAACTAGCCTGTGAAGGCAAGAAAAAGAGACGAGGGGAAGAGTGCCCGACGCGGGGAGCGCGTGCCTCGAAGGTGACCGATCTGACAAAATGTATACGCTCTTTAGCAGTCACCAACAGGACAGACAACCCCCCACCACCCAACCCTCTTCCTCACCCAGAATTCCACCAAACTGTCCCAGAATAATTTTTCATCTGTCAAACGTTCTATGGCCAGGGCTAAAGATCACATATATGTACATACCGTCCACACTGTTAGGGAAGCGTTGCAGCCCGTCACACTGCGCCACCCTATAGTATTATCACACTAATCACCACCCTACATCAACTCACTGTTATAACCTGCCATTTTCGAGCATTCTCATACAAATAAAATAGTTTTTCTAGCACCACCGCGTTCGATATTAGGTTATCAATAATGTGGGAAGAGACAGTAAGGCTTCTGCTGGTGTCGACCTCAGTGGGACTCATAGCTCTCACTAAGGTACGCTGAATCCAGGGTGCAGAGCTGTGACCGTCAGGACGTAATCGTCCAGAGAGAGGTTGCCGAACATTCTTAGAATATATGTTTCGCGCGCTACACCAGCCATCAGGCCATCCAAGACGTAGTCGGTAGGGCCACTCCCAACAGGCATACTTTCCCAATTACAGGGAGTATTGGCGTTGGTGTTTAAGGATCCTCTCCATCGGTTCAGATCGGACACGTATAAAATTAAATTGTCTTTAGATGCATTTTGAATATCCCCTTCGCACAATGTAAACAAAAGGTGATCGTAAGCAACCAAAACACAAAATCACACTCTGCGTGACGATTGTTTGAGGGAAACAGAAGGAGAACGCGGTTAGGTACTGAAGGCTCGCGTCTCCAGCACTCAAACGCAAAACGCGTCTGATTCTCGTACAATATGCGTTCTCAAATTGTGTTAAGCACGATGTCCTTTGAGAGAAAGGTTTTATAAAAGTTATAATAAATATAATTATTAACAATGGTAGAAATGGCAATTTTGATAACGCGATTCACATTGCCCGTAATGGATGGTTCAACTTCGTTAATTGTCTTCAGTGAAAAATGCCGAAGTGGGGCCACTGGGAATTCGGTACGAAAGTCTTCAAGTTTGAGTGGGGGAGAGATGTGACAACATACTGTATAGAATACACTTTGTGAACTTTTCTTCTCAAATTGGACAGTTTCGCAAGACCGTGGTTTGAATGACCTGCACTCCACTCTCCTATCTATGGCCGAGGCCAGATTTTACACCCGGCAGTCTCATAAGCCGTTCTGCCATTGACTAGTCAGCGCCAGGGCTCAAGCGCTGGATATTGGCTATAAGTGAAGCAGCCGAATGATGGCTCTATCATTTTGAGGCGCTGCATGCCTTAGCGAGGTGAGCGAGCACTCGCAGTCATTACCAGCGGAATGGCAAAACTGGGCGGACAGTGCATGCTGAATTTCTATTCCTTAATGCCATTTTCATTTCCTCATGGTCTTGACCGTGGGCCTAGGTCCCTGCACTACCCGATGGGATATAAATCCCACACAGCAATCCACTTAACCTTAATTCCCTTTCATGCTAAAGTCACTCCTTAAACGCGAAACCAGCCCATATTCACGACACTGTTATATCAACGATGCCATTGTGCCGTGCCCGGCGGTCCCTTCCCTGGTGTTGCACCGAAGCTGAACGTTGGAATTGAACATCTATATGGTGGTTGGCACGATGGCTGAACTCACGATTTAAACATTATCGTCCCATAACTTCAAGTCAAATCTATCCAGTAAACAAATCCTTGTCGGAGCGCCGGCCCACCATGGATTGAATTGGTTCGCATAATGCAAAACTCAGTCAAAATCGTAGTCCTGCAACGTCTTGCATCCGGACTAAAACTTGTGCTGCGGAAGTTTGGATATAGCAATATAAATCAGTCGGAGAAGTGCAGGGCGTACAAGGACATATCATGGGATCAAAATATTCGAGGGATTTAAAAGAAAACAAGAAGCCTGTTCCAGGTTTAAAACATGCAAAATGTTCGATTACAAAGACCCACTAGAATGAAAGCACAGGGCAGGTCCCTGACCCTGCACCGTTTGCTCCCGATGCTTGTGACGAGTGAGATGCTCGCAGGCGCGACCAAGCTGCAGGCTTTGTTTACGGGCCCGCCGGCTGCTATTCTATTGAGCATGGAGGCGGACAGTGCAGAGAGCACAAACATGCCCCTGGAACTGGTGGCTTTTGACACGTCCCTTTTACCCGATTTTGTTTGACATGCACACTTTGACTCGGGGAATTTCTTACTATGTTTCGACTAAAGGGGCCCAGTTCTTTGTTGTTTCGGTATGGTTTGCTATAGCTCTCATCTACCAGACATCCGAAACTCTGTGTTGCCGAGATAGGAGTGTATTGTCCCATAAGCGTCGGAAAAGAGGGGGGCAGGGTTCCTGGCCCACCACTTTTTGGCCGAAAGTTTCCTGATCTCAGCCAAAATGGGACAAAACCGGAGATTTTTATAACCAGCCGCTGCGGAAGGCAGCGAGGAGCCCAAATTCGAAGAGTTTTTGGTCCTAACGTGTGAAGTTTGTTGTCAGCATCAGGTTGAAGTTTGGCTGGCCCCCTCACTTTTTTCCGGTGGCGACGCTTATTTATTGTCCTGTCAGAGTACTCAGCAGGTTCACGGGTGACCAGATGCCTCAGGCGCAGAGGACCAGTGAACAGCCAATCAGGGCGCGGCCTATACCGAATCACCACCAGACGGGGGTGGGACTCAGACCACGGTACACTTATGGTAGAGACCACGCAATATGTCGCCATTCATAGGTTTCGCTCTTGTGCAATATACCAAATGGTTTATACCACCATACGGATTTTTGAAACCTACCAATGATCCTATTAACCTGTGTGCACTTGGTCAGACTGCATGGTTGTCGCAGCCAGTGAAAGGCTTCAGAGCCTCCTTTAACTCGATTCCTGGAAGACTAAAGCAGCGTTTCTAGCACCGTTCGAAAACTCCCGGTGAGACGGGTAGCTCTAGCGTCGACCATTTGAAGAAAAGCCAGAGGTCTCAAAGGACCAGAAAGTGTCAAAGGGAGCAGACAGGGTTTTTTATTTATTTCCTTACCTTGGCTTCGCTGTGATGCTATTTCACGTTTATATTTACATTCCAGGAAGGTTTGGCATGGCTGTGAGCAGGACGATCACAATTGGGGCTAAGAGGCTCAAGCCCCCTCCCCATAATTTTCTGAGTGCCTATAGTTAATGCATAGCCGAAGGATGCTCCGAGGCAATGACGGGGAGGCTCGAGTCCTGACCCCCAAAATGTTGTCCTGAGCCCGCTACTGGTTGTGAGTGTGGGTGAGTCGGGTGTCCTGGGACGAGTGTGAGTGAGTCGAGTGTCCTGGGACGAGTGTGGGTGAGTTGGGTGCCTCGTGACCGCCTCATCCAGCGGGCTCAGATGGCGCTCAGGCGTGTGGGAGTGTGCTGGACTCTGGCATTGACTGTTCTTGGAGTACCGGGCAGCTGATAAGCGAGTGAAGACGTCTTCTATGATTGTGGGCCAAACCAGTGGGATGGTCCCAGATGTGGTCAATTATTTGACGGAGTCTCCACTTTTGGGATGGAGTACTGAGTCTGAGAGGCGGAGATATACATACATACATATATATATATATATATATATATATATATATATATATATAGTATATCGTTTATATGTATAGTATGTATGTATCGTATGTATCGTATATATGTATATACATGTATATATATATATATATATATATATATATATATATATACGCTTCGTTGAATATTACAGCTTCTTTGGCGTTGATAAGTTTCTTCGTGGTTGACTCGAATTTTCGTATTAGGCTTCGGTCATTCTCGTCATACTGGTGTAAAACATTAGAAAAAGACATAATTAGAGACTAATCTTGTAAGTGTCAGTGCAGTCCCCTCCTCCATTCATACAACGTCCTAGATTGGTCGGTTTCCTGTACACGTTCATGGTGATATTATCTTATTAATAATATCACCGTGGTGATATTATGAATAATATCACGTTCGTGGTGATATTATCACGATAATATCACGTGTAGAGGAAACCGACCAATCTAGGACGTTGTATGAATGGAGGAGGGGACTGCACTGACACTTACAAGACTAGTGTAATCCGCGCATATATTCGCAGGGCTCTAAGTCACTGTAGTACATGGAAATTAATACACCTAGAGCTTAAACGGGTACGCCAGATCCTGGTAAACAACGGATACTCTAACAGCGAGTTTGACCGGGTCACTAAGGCAATGTTAAATGACTATATCACAACCCCAGTAAAGCCACCGCAGAAACACAAAATAACAACACACTACAGAAACATACTCACACCGGCATGGAAAACAGACGAGAGGGTCATTAGGAACATTATCACACGCAACACTGCTTCTTCCGATCATAGTTACCAGTTACACCTGAACATCTACTACAAAAATCCCAAAACTTCCAGCCTAGTCACGAAAAACAACACTAACCAGAAAACCACACCACTGAAGCAAACTAACGTAGTATACCAATAGAAATGTACTGCCGGGGACTGCGCAACCCGCGAGGTATACTACGTTGGTCACACAACCACTACACTCAGCCGCAGACTGACAATGCACCTCCAAGACGGTGCTCCTAGGAACCACACCCTTGACCAGCACATCACCCTCATCCGCAACATGCTCACATCAAACACTAAGATCATAGCACACTACAATGACCGGCGACGACTAACAACACTTGAAACCATCATAAACATTCAGACTAAACATCTCACTACGCTACCACTTTATGATAGGAAAATTTAGTTCACACTCAGCGGACATATTTATTTATATATTATTTTTCTTGCTTCCAATAAACAGAGGGTTCACAAAACAGACTGCAGCGTTCCACTCATTTCAATAAAAACAAAGAAATGCGATCCATCGTGAGATACATTATCCAGTGTTATATTACTTGTGTGTTTATTATTATGTAACCTGAAACTTGTAGTGCCAAAATAAAATGAATATGTCTTACGTAAGACGAAACGTCGAATTATATCTTTTTCTAATGTCTTACACCAGTATGACGAGAATGACCGAAGCCTAATACGAAAACTCGAGTCGACCACGAAGAAACTTATCAGCGCCAAAGAAGCTGTAATATTCAACGAAGCTTGTATAAAAGAACGACTTCTTCGGAAATATTCGAACATTAATATATATATATATATATATATATATATATATATATATATATATATATATATATATATATGATATATATATATATATATATTAGTATATTTTGGCACTATATTTTCTTTGATGCAACACCTATTGAACTGAGCCGCTGACAATGTTTTTGATAACCTTTTGCTAATTTTTACGATAGAATTAATTAGGTTCTTGTTTTAATGGTGTAAATTATGTATAAGTTGTCCAAAACTCATAAATAAGTCTCTATTTCAACGACCAGTTTCAGTTTATTTAATTAAACTATTTTCAAGGTGTTCAAAATTCAAATGAGCTCGGGGGTACAAATATTGCACTTGAAAAATCTAGTTTGGCATGAGCTGTTAATGTACAGAATCACTTCCATTTAAGCTATGCTAATTAGACGCGTATAAAAACGGGTCACGGCAAACTACATACAATCATGCATAATCACTTGGCAAGATAATCGGCTTCAAATCAAATGACGCGTATAAACACGGGTCAGGGCAAACTACATACAATCATGCATAATCACTTGGCAAGATAATCGACTTCGAATCAAATTATTTGAAGCCGATTATCTTGCCAAGTGAATATGCATGATTGTATGTAGTTTACCGTGACCCGTGTTTATACGCGTCTAATAAGCATAGCTTAAACGGAAGTTATTCTTTACATAAACAGCTCATGCCAAACTAGATTTTTCAAGTGCAATATTTGTACCCCCGAGCTCATTTGAATTTTGAACACCTTGAAAATAGTTTAATTAAATAAACTGAAACCGGTCGGTGAAAAAGAGACTTATTTATGAGTTTTGGGTAACTTATACATAATTTAAACCATGAAAACAAGAACCTAATTAATTCTATCGTAAAAACTAGCAAAAGGTTACCAAAAACAGTGTCAGCAGTTCAGTTCAATAGGCGTTGCATCGAAGAATATATATATATATATATATATATATATATATATATATAAGAAATATATAGGGTGTTTCAGCCCACAATAGTAAAATATTGTTTGTTTGGAACGAAGTCATATCGACTTTGCCCCAGCTTTATACGTAAAACTGAATCGATTCACACCCTTAAAAACAAAATAAAAGGACATTTAGAGGTCGCGCACTTTTATCACCAAAAACCATTACACTTGAAAGAGGCGCATTCTTTCTTGGTGCGCATGGGTAGAGCCCTCCGATGGAGTTCCACCACCCGGAGCAGGTACTGCTTCTGCTTCTCTTCCTTGACGAATCCGTTGAAGCTCTTGATGAGGGCGATCTCTCTTTCCCGCTGTTTTTGTCTTGAGTAGAAAATTAAAGTCGTTGTGGCGTCCCATTTGATATAATGATCCTTCCCACATGTAGAAGGAGTACCGCAACAGATTCGACGCATATGTTCTAAATTCAACGTAAGAACATATTTTAAGCCACATCAAACGATCAAACAATTACTGGTCAAAACAAAGGACAGGATATACAACCGGAAAAACCAGGCCCAGTATACAAGATGGAATGCAATGACTGTCCAAAAAGATATATTTGAGAAAGCAAAATTATGATGGAAGTCCGACAAGACGAACACCGAAAATCTCGATAAAAACTAATACGAGGGTCAATTGACGAGAGAGCAGCGGAGGCCACAGCGGAACATTCATTCAAGAAGGATCGTTATATCAAATGGGACGCCACAATGACTTTAACTTTCGACTCAAGACAAAAACGGCGGGAAATAAAAGAGGCAATTTACATCCAAACCACCACGGGACCAAAAATGAATAGAAATATCGGCAAAGTTACCTGGATTATTGGACCTCGTAAAACGCCAGCCAAACAAGAGATTAAATTGAAAAATAACACGTGTTTAGAGCTAATAATTATAAAATGACTCGTCCTGTTCATAGCTAAGATTGTTTTTTTCAAAGTGTACCCTGTCTTCGTGTTTTTCGCTTAGTTGGGTTAATGTCATAGTTTTATCTTCATCTCCCTTGAAAACGGGAGCGGGAAGGTCCCAAAATCGGTTGGGTTTTATACTCAGGCTAGTTATTGTGCAGTATAAAATGTTTTACTTAATTTGAAGAATATTTCAGATGTGAAATAGAAAGCCAAGCAAAAGAAAACCAGCGTCAGTATCAGTGTGGAAATGTGTACATTCAAAGGCGTAGGAACAGGGGGCAGGGGGCCATAGCCCCCACCCAATATTCTTGATTCTTAACCCTTAAACCTATGGCGTTGACTGGAAAGAAATGACTTCCAAATGCACCTTGGCCTCCCCAATATTCTGGACGTTCCTACGCTTACGCGTACATTTGAATAAATTTGGTAAAAAAGCTGCAAAAGTGCGCGACCTCTAAATATCATCGAAATACATGGAAATTTCGCACAGAAGTTTGTAAGCAGATGAGGTTTGAGGGGAACATCGATATGCGTCGAAATATTGCATTTTGGAACAATGAAACACCCTAATATATATATATATATATATATATATATATATATACAATTATACACCCCTTCGGCCTAGTGTGGATGCCCTGTGTGCTCTCGGCTCCCATGTCCGTCTTTATAACTATTAGCGGGAGGAATGTTTATAAGGTCATAATAGATGTCATATTACGGCATCCTGGCACCACGTTTGAAGTATAAGATGGTGGAAAAGAGGCTGCAGATCGAAATGCATGTCCTCAGGCCCTTTTTCAGAACCAAAAAGGAGACAAAATAACCATGTTAACCGGAGCCCCCGTTTTGGATGCAAAAACGAGGCGCAGCACCCGGTTGGGCACCCCCCTCATCCATCATCCCGAAATTTTACCCGGGTCAACCAAGGTCAGGCACCAGACGAGGTCAACCAAGGTCACCTCACTTCACTAGAGCTGTGAGCACATTTCAAAGTCGATCGATTAAACTCCACACTCGACCCTCAGGGTCACAAGGTTATATCCGGGATTTTCGATTTCGTGCCCAGGCAGGTCACGAGGCGACCCCCCATTGGAAAAGCATGAAAAGCTATCATGATATAAAAGCCACAAAATGATTGCAAATACTCAGACTGCTCAGAACAACGTTACACCCTTTCACGATCCCAGGGCATTTGCCCTGACTTTAAGGTCATCCAAGGTCACAGAGCAAAACAGTATTACAAAACTTGACCAATGACAAGCGAAACAAACACCATCGTGTTTGTCTGTCACCTCATTGATATACGGCCAGGTCACTTTACCTTCGTGACCTCAGGTCATATAGGTCACGGGTGACCCGGCGGCAAACCACTGGCGGAGGTCTTACGTCCACATACGGAAAAGTACTGGCAATCTATCAAAACTACCAGGTCTCAATAGCTCTAATGACATAAGAGTTATGCCCAGTTGTAATCATTCATATTTGTGAAAAAGCCGATCTACCAATTTGACCTCTGGAGGTCAAACCATTGACCTGACACAAAACAGCGTAATTCTCGAATTCACGCGAGCTTTCTATTGCACTTGCGATTTGCGCAACGCCCATATTTCGGAGTTAGAGGGGGCCATCGATGGCCCCGGTGGGAAGGTGGCGCCGGACCCCGGTGGGGCGCGGGTTAAGACGTAAACTAAACGAGATGACCAGCCACCTTCATAACCAGTCTTCCTTTGATCTGCGGCTCGGATTGTGACGTTCTATCCTGAGGAGGGGCAGCGCTGGAATATGCCAGTTTTTTCTAGAGAGAGAAAATATTTTGAACATTTTTTCTTTTTTCTCACTATCGATCAAATGACGTAGACTCGGCTATGACCATCAATTTCTCTGAGAATTAGGTCATATTTGTCCTAGACAGTGGTGTAGAACCTTGAAACTTTCCATTGTGATTTTTTTCACAACACAACACAGATCATATGACACTCTTTCCATGAATACTATTACTCTACAATGATTCCACCATTTTACATCGCTTTCGTAGTGTAACAGAGCATGTACGCTGATGCCTCCCTCACTTTTGTTGCCGGCACTTCCTTGACCGAGTTATCCCTCGGTCAAAGAAACGTAGTACCATCGATCTTCTGAATTGTTCCAGCAGGACGTGTAGTGGCCGATCTGGGCGTTGTCATGGTGTTCAACCACTGCGTACAAGTCGTACACAAGTCTGCCCGAGATCTGCGGAGGCCCAATGGTCATCCAGCTGAGATCCATGTTGCTAAGTGGGATGGAGACATGATCGTGTGCCTTATGCAATGTGCTACCGCTGAAGGTGAGCCGTTCCAGATTGATTATCAACACGGATGGCAGTTGCTAGATGCTACACTTCTTGTAGGCTTCATGCTTTTGCCTGCAATTTAGACGTTTCCAGCCTGAGACGATATCGCCGTAAACGTGCATCAAATCATATAAAAGTGGAATATAAATTATCGATTTCCGATTTGAGATAGAAGATCAAAATGCATCACATTACTATCACATTAGGTGGAGCAGATTACCCAGGGGAGGTCATCGATCTGACAATTATGCTGGCATTAATGGAATAGAATAAAACTTTCAATGCAGCATTGATGATGCCGGATTCAACAGAAACAGCGTACGCATTTCTCACACAAGCTTGAGTCTACAGATTGTTGGACAGTTTTTAGTGGGTGTGGAATTAAAGCTAGCGCATCGCTTTCGTTGAAAATGATTTTGTTTGAAATATCTCAAATTTAGCTACCAAGAACTTGTATTAGCTTAATACCATCAGAAACCTACAACAACTCTAGCAGTTGAAATAATCTGGTATTCTGGGCCTTGCCAGGACCCATCGCAGTAAAAACTGATACATCTCAGGGTAATATAGATTCAGGGTGGGCATCGGTCTATTCCCGGCTCTACACGCCATCCCCTCAGACGCTGCCTCTGGCACCAATATTAGCTTTCTTTACGAGGGGTCAATTCACCCAGTTGGTTTCTCGGATCCAATATGGCACTGGGCTGAAACATGGGGAGAGCAGTGAAAAGCGAAGAGAAACAATTCCAACTGCTGCTTTAATACTTGATGCCACTTTTCAGTCCTCTGAAGACTTGTGGGGCTATGTGTATTCAAATACTCACTCCCATACAGTCAGGGTATAATCCAGAATCCGGGTGGTAAAGTTCCGTGATAGTTTTCTGTTAGGGCAGATAGTCATTTATGACTGAATGTTTGTAACCAGAATTATTCTCAAATAAACATGCACAAAACCTGAGTAGAAAAGGGCCTTCAAATTATGTGATCATGCTGTGTCAAATGGTTAAATTACCGGACCTCAAGCCAAGCCACGATCATAAGTCGAGCTAGTTTAGACATGACGCATAGGGACTCTCAGCAAAAAGATGGATATAAAAATATCAAAATAAATAAGTCATGTGCAAGTTTATTCGCGGAAGAGTCTAAGCCTGTTCAGGTGAGCGAAGAGGATCCATGAGAGATCAGCCGTCCAAATGTTCAGCTCCTAAGCGTCGCTACCGGCAATAAAAGTGAAGGGGGCCTGTCCATCGCAATTTGCTACTAGCAAGAAACTTACCTCCCTAGAACCAAAAACGCAGCGTATGTTTGCTCAGTTTTGCTTTCCACACGGTCTCTTATAAAATTTCCGATTTCCCCACTTTGCCTGAAATCAGAAAGTTTTTCGGACGAAAAGTGTGTGCCAGGTCCCCTGACCCCCACATTCCAACGCGTTTGACCCAGCTTTATCTTCAGAAATTGTCTAAGCAGGGTAGGTACTTGTCTGAGGCTTAATCGATATTTCTTGAAAATATTTCTACTTTTCTCCAAAGATTTCAGATGAGCGGCCAAAAAAGACACCACTAGGTCAGAAATACTAAGACACTGAGGAAGCTGGTTTGAAACAAAATTTATCAGACCGAAGACGAAATGAAAACGAGGCCGAAGAATCAAACATTTTCATCCTCATATTATTTTAGTTTAAATGTTTGAAGTGTGTGTGCGATTGTGTGTGTGTGTGTTTTTTTACCGGTACCTAATCCTTATCCGTATCCTTACTCTACCTGGAGGCTGTGAGCGCATGCGCCTGTGGCTGCAGCGACCCCTCCAGGTAGAATCCCATCCTCTTGATCCTCACCTTTCCTCATCCTTACCGTCTCCTTCCATAGCTTATAATAACTTCATACTCATTGCAAAAACACTTTAAAAGCCACCTCACTTGTGTGGAAGTGTGAGTAATACATGATGAAGACACTGGTGACCTTAGTTGGTGGCGGCTTGGAAATGATAGGATAGCGGATGTCCCTTCGGCGCCACTTCAAATTCGTGATCTTGGGTTTTGAGGTTAAATGGTCTGATATGACCTGACCTATGAAATATTACAGGTAGGGTGCGTGCAATTGCCATGCGCTTATCATTTTTACGCCTTTGGGGGAAACCAGGAGGAAATACTTTCGTCGCCTCCTTCCAGTGAGGTATGAGTAAGTTCTCTCCTGTATTTTCATTTTATGCATTCTTTGATATGGGAACACATCATGAAGCTGGTCTACTGTACTGCTTATGCAGTGCGAGCATGTGTGTATAGTTTTATAATTCTACCATAGCTGCCACGACAACATGACATAAGGTTCTGGTAGAATGCAAAAAGAATAGCTGTCCTCAGGTCGTACGGTATCTTTACTCTACCTCAAACCTACAAAATCTTACGCTCATTTTATGAGACGTAGCCCAGAATCCTTAGGTGCATGGGGGAGGGTAGCTTGCGCCGGTACCCCCTCTCATTGACTCATTGACCCAATCAGCATCCACACCGCAACCCGGTGCCCTCTGTAACCGCCTGGCGCCCCCTGGAAACGTCGCTTCCCAACTCCTCTCAGGATGCAATTTGGCGCTTCTCTGATTGGTCACACCTTAAGAAATGGCACCCTCCCCAGGCAGAAATAACGCCCCGTCCGGATCCATATGGAGCCGCTGGCTTAAGTGCCCCTTACAACTGAAATTCTGGGTCTGCCTATGCCAGAAACCTCATGCCGCCAAGCAAGGCTAGGAAACAATAGTTTTCTGTGAACCAGCGCCGTAGCATTACTACTTTTCCTCACAGTGCACGGCAACTCTTGGGAAATAAGCCCACCAGTTTGACACGGCGTCGATTCCATACTGCCTTTATGGTGGCATATATTACATCCCTTCCATGTTTGAGTCAACTTCATATCGGCTATGAAAAGGCTGGTCGGTGCTATTCGTCACTGCAGTGGCCCCTGATGACCGAGCGAGGGGAGTGGTACAATAATTACACGGTCCGTGGCGAGTAATGCTGCAATTGCTCTTTTCTCCCCCGCTAACTACATAATTTACGCCTCCAACACATTCTACCAAGACATGCTACTCATGGGTTTTGTTACGTTTATTTTGAAGGGAGCTAGGGACCTTTCAATTCGAACTAAGTAATGGTGTGTTCCCGACCATATTTACATGACTGACACTGCTTACACGTGTAAAGTGTACAGCCCTCATTGCATACAAGCCAGCGGAGCCATTTTGTTATTTTTAGTGCTTTTCCAATTGTGCCCAGCATTGAGTCTCAGGCCAGTATCAGAGTTATGGCGTAAAAAAGGGCACTCGGCAAAATTGAAGCTGGCAATTTGGCAAGTTTGTGAGTTATCACCGCGGCAGAGTACCCAAAAGTTTGGACTGGAGCGGCACTGCTGCGAGAGCCGCGCTGGCTGTTACAGTCTCACATCCTGTTCTGACTGTTGACCTGGGGGAGCCGCGCTGGCTGTTACAGCCTTACATCTTCCGACTTCTGACCTGGGCAAGTCCGACCGCTTCTCCGTGGTTTTGATATTTAACTCCGTGCCAGATATCGAGAATATCTTCAAGCGCATGCTTTCCCAGGACATTCACGCAACGATCACCAGTTTTCTGGTAATGTAACAAGCTCTTATCTTCACAAATGCATAAGTTTGAAGACAGACACACAATCCATAAATCACTTAAGCTGAATTTTGCTGCAAGCTGAACCAGGGCATTTTTTAATGAAAAGTCAGTGGAGGGCATTTCTTGTGCTGGCCATTATAGTGTCTTCAAGGGGTCAATACCCCATTTTGAGGGGGTTTAATAAAACATAGACGCGTTAGTGTTAAAAAATTGTTTCTCACTTCTTTAGTTATTCCAAGCCTAGAGATTATAGATGCTGCCTGGGGCTGAAAGTTTTTTTCAGCGGAAAAGGTCAAACCGAGTTAGAAAAAGGGGCAAAGAGGGGCAGAATTTTATTTACACTAAAATAGCCAAATAAACACCACAAAAGTCTGATTTGAGGCTAAAACGACCCCTAGCGGTAGTCATAAAACCACAGAAAAAGCGACTTGTATCACTGTTTAAAACTAATTGTTGACAGTTTGATATTGACTTGACGCAAAATTTTTAGCACACTACCCACCTAATGGGAAGCCAGGGATGGCCTTCCAACCCCGCGAGGCTATCGAATGATTTTATCCACATAACCAGAACATTTTTTGGGATCACCCCCTCCTGACTTTTTGACCAACAATTTCCTGATCTCAGCCAAAATAGGAGTAAACCAGAAATTTGTATAACCAGCCGCTGCGGAAGGCAACGAGGAGCCCAAATTCGACTAATTTTTGGTACTAACGTGGAAAGTTTGCTATTAGCATCAGGTTGAAGCTTTGGCTGGCCCCTCACTTTTTCCGGTGGCGACGCTCATGTATGCTACCACCACAATAATAAATAAAAAAGCTAAGCACTTCATACCGCCACACTAGCAACCACTCTTACGCATTTTGACTACACCGTGTCCCGTCTAATCCACGAACGAGCTCTTAGCGCTGACAACTGACTGCGTGTGAAATGAGAGCATCATGAAATTTCACGGTACTGGCTGGGATGTGGGCTTCCGGTCGGAGAGAACAGGATGTTTGATTGGTTGTAGGCCAGCGTTCTTCTCCAGCGTTGTGATTAGTTGATGCTGAGGCTGCTTTGCCGGGATTTCCCGTAACTACGCGCTTTGTTTCGTCCTCGCACGATGGAGTAGACAGCCGCGGGTGGAAATTTTTTAACACAATTTTGGGGATTGCTAATTTGAGACCAGAAATAGAACAAAGTTATAATTATCGGGTGGTGTTCTGTCTTATTTTCTTTAGACGAGTCTGCATTTGGTCAATTTTAAGTCATCTGTCTATTTCACTGGGGGCCAATTTGCGGGCACTGGGGGACATTTCGGCCGACTGGGGGAAATGGCCCCCAGTCAACATGTTAAAAAATGGCCTGAACTGAACAGCCTACGCTAAACTAGCCTAGCCAATCAAAACCAAATGATATAAACTATCCAACACTGTACCCAAGATTTTCCCCAAAATTTGACTCATTATGCACAGCTCAGCCACTTTTCGTAGTGCTCTGAAATCAGGAGCATGATCCGAGAATAATGTAAAGCCGGAGCTTCTTTAAAGGTTCTGTCGGTACCAGTTCTCTACCACACCCACCTCATTTCGCAACAAACTTGGAGCGCACGAAGGCGTGTGATGGTGCAATAGTCTGTATGAGCTGCAGTTTGGTGTGATCATGTCTTATTGGAAAAGTTGGAGTTGATGCTTACGGTTTCATTCAAATAGAAGTTAGGGTAGAGCGGGGTAACGCGCCCACCTGGGTAAGACGCCTACTAGTATGTCCAGGCTGATGTAAGAACTGTAGCATCCATCTAATATTTTTTCTGGCAGCGGCCTTTCTGATCCGGTCCTGGGCATGATTGGATGCACCCAGTAAACTCCGGTATTTTTCAGCAAACATTTCCTGCTTTTTGCATCTCCGGACATAAAAACAATCTGCCTTAAAGTTGCGATTGTACTCTATGCGATGTAAATGTGCGCACCCTGCCAACTTTGTCACTGAATTGTCTTACAACGTAAGTATAATGATACTACTATGTTTTTCACGTGAAGCAAAAGGTCCAATATACGCTGGGAGATTTATGACGGCCTTTTAATCCGGGACTTGGGCGTTTTACCCCGCTATCGGGGTAAAACGCCCTTTTACATAGTCTCAAGAAAAAGTATATTTCGCACACTTCGCATGGTTTTAGAATCCCAAATTTCTATCTGTAGAAAAACGATGAAAGAACTTAACGAAGCAAAAATAAAGTAATTCCGTCCTGACAGGATCGCTACAGACGAATTCTCCCTTAACGTATGCGTCTTACCCCACTCTACCCTACATATGTGCAATGCGAGTCACCCAACTATATCCATCCGTCAACAGTTTCATGCGCTGTCAAAAAAGCCGCAACTGTTTTCATCGCTGTTAAAGACTCAAAATAAAGCCAGACACGATAAAACTTATCGTTTACCTTGAGCTGCCTAACGAAGTCCATTGCTACAACTGAACCACCCTGTCTATTAATGTCAGTACCCAGTATGTTCACAAAAACAATAGTCACAAACTTACTGATAATTCAACATGTTTTCACCCTGAGCAAGATGTCAAATATTTCGGCTATCAACAAGAACAAGGAACATTGAGGGTAAAACATAACATGACTAGCGCAAAATCGCTCAACTTCCGTGCCCACTATTTTTTTCACAGCTCCGGTCCAGCCTATTACCACACTTCTGTGTGACAGAGCTCTTCCATTTCATTTTTTGATTTCATAATTATCTATGGTTCATGACCAAATGATACAGGAGATCAACGCAAGATGATACGGGAGTAAAAGCCTGCAAAATCTGCATACCCCTCATGTTTTTCCGTGAAATCTCCAAAACAGTTGGTAGTAGGTATTTGAAACTTTTTGAGCTTTCCTAAAACTAAATTTTTCAGATTTCATGGAAGTTCTGAGATGGCAGTGTTAACCAGGGACTGGGCTAACACTCGGTATTAAAGGAGGATTTATTTGCAAGCCGAGTATTGTTGTGCAGGGTGCATTCTTCCTACGACAAAGCCATCCGCAAAAATATTGAGAGCACTCAAAATGTTTGAATATTATGAATAATATATCTAGTGATAGTTATTTACATTCATTAGCAGGCTTAATTAGACTAAGGCTTCACTATACGGCTTCTCTTTCGCAGTTGCTTAGTACATGTTCCGCTACATATTGCATACACTCAAAACTAAATTTCAAGCATACACACATCCACACACACGTAAACTTTCCCTCGCTCTAGATCTCGCACTCAGAAGCATTTCTGCAGCCCCCCCCCAACGCCGAAGCGGGACTTTTTTCACTGAAAATGATGATTTGATTTGAATGATCGCCTGCAGCCACCTCTTCCCACTTAGCTCATGTTGTGTTTTCTGAATGGTCAAATCCAGTTTTCAGTTGAGCCTGTAAGAATCTAACCCAAACATTTGACATGCATATGCCAATTTCTGCTGCTGCCTCGCTGGTGTAATCCCAAAGTCAGCATAGCCCTGACGCGCCGCCGCACGCCGCAGAGGAGGCCTGGCTGCGCCACGTGTTCGCCGCGCCGCTGTTCGACTCCACCACCCCGCGAAAAGTGACCGCCGCGCTCGGCCAGACCGCGCTGCTGCACTGCCGCGTCAAAAGACTCAACAACAAAACGGTACGTTGGACGCCGACTCTCGCCACTTCTGAAGCGCCACCACGCTTCCGGGAAGTATTGCTGTGGTACAAATAGTGTTTGTAAAATTTGCACGCTGCTAATACTTTTCAGCTGTCAAACTTATTGGATGGTTGCCTATGAACACTTGTAGCATGTATAAGGTGTTACCTGCAACTAGCTGGATGCCATTAGCAAACCAATGGAAAATTGAATAAGTTGACAAGATGTTCAATGGTCTACCTCCTCGGATCCTGGATGAAAATGGAGCTAATACACTGATATCATATATTGAGGCACAGTCCTTTATCAGAATCATTATAATACTATAGGTAAAATCACAAATTATTGGCCATAGTGTAACAAGACCTCGAATTCGAGGTCTTGTTACAGTATTATCAGGGATGATCCATTTACCAGGGATAGTTCCATTTTACATCCAGGGTTCGGGGAGGCAGGTCATTAAAAATTTTTAAACTCATAATCATGATTCTCGGCTCAGCACTGCGAAATCTATCAACTTCCAAGAATAGAATAAGGGCAAACATGCATGAAATTTGCAGGAATGTTCCCCGCACGCTATTTTCCAGGTTTAGCACACTTATCAATACAACCAGGGTCAAAGGTAAGTGGCCTTATTTTATGTCATTAACACGCGCCCCGCTGGTGCCCTGGCATGACGCGCCCCGCTGGGGGCGTTTGTCGCCCCCTCCAAATCTCGTTCCCCACGAAAGCTAAAGGAAAATTACGGACGGCGTTCGAAAGCTCTTGACAAGACGAAGGGATTTTATATAAATATTTCTTATGTCAGGTCAATATTGAGGTCAGCATAGGTCATAGAAGGTTCCATAGGCGTACAAAAGAGCAGTGTACGTTTCTCTCTCTCTAGATCTGCCCTCAGAAAAGCTGGAGAAAATATTTATGCATCATTGGATTCCTTTCATGGCGGCGAATCGAATTATGTATAATATGACCTTTCTAGGTCAAATAGTGAAATTGACCTGACCTCGAGCTAGGTCAGGGTCACAGAGTGATCTGGTATGGTCATGTTGCATATCAATCGACTCCCCGTGACAATATAAACACAATGCAAGAGCTTTATCTCAATTCAGTGAGGATTTATTTGCAAAACAATCACTCTATGCTCTCGTGACCTGATATGACCTTTGAGAGGTCAGATGCTCAAAAATTCAACCTAATGGTCAAGATCGTGGTAAGAATAGACGGTTTGAGGATTTTCAGTTTTATCTATCCAGTATTTACTGAAAACGAGCCCATTCTATTTTTCACCATAGACTTATAATGGGGTGACCAAAAATTTGACCCCTCCTTAGGTCAATAATATCAAAATTACAGGATTGCAGATTTTTAGACCTTAATGACCTTATAATATTGTGGAAGTTTGAAACTGAACGGTTCGCTGATGTTCCCTGGACGCCGTTTCAAACTCGTGATTTTAGGTTTTGAGGTCGGGTCACTTGACCTTGAATAGCTCCTTGAACTGACATGACCTGACCTAAAAAAATTTGGTTAAATGTGTAAAATTGATCAGGGATAAGGTACTATGAGTTACGTTGTTCTGCGTCTCTTCGTTATTGAGCTATCTGGGGAAAACCCGGAGAGGGGGGGGGGGGGGCGAATTTCGCTCCTCCCCAACGGGGCGCGTGTTAACCTACCAATTCCAGCATTTCGTTTGACAACACATGGCTCTTACAAAAACAGTAATAGCCTGCGCAACTTAAATAAAGGCCCCTACTTCTCCGAATTTCAAATTCAGATGAAAAGGCCAATGAGGCTCTGTCCGATTTCTTAGGTGGCACGTAGAAGGCCCTATAATGGCAGAGGAGGCCCCCAACGCAAATCATACGTGTTTTATCTATAGATGAGGCACCTTGAATACCTTGGAGGCCTCTCTTTGGATAAGGGAGGAGACCGGACTGCAAAAAATTTGCTACAATGGCACGTGGTGGATCTAGACGGTCGGTTTGGGGGCAAATCAAAGTTCAAAGGAAAAAACTTCACACGGTGAAAGATTGGGCCAGAGTTTAGCCAAACGGTGGGTTTGGGGGCTAAACCCAGGTCAGCAAACAAAAACAAAGCGTCACAGAAAGGTTGGTGTGGCCGCAAGCTACTAGCTTTGTTACCCAGGGACCATTCACTCAAAAACGGTTTTAAGTGTCAAAAGGACCGATATCAGATGTTTACACTGAAGGTGACTGGTTCTTTTGGAAGCTGACTGGTCCAGTTGAAGCAAAATGGAGCCGGGGAAAAAAGGAGGTCGAAAGCTTTAGAGGGGGACAAATGCGTTTTTGCCTCCCCCTCCCTGGATCCGCTACTGACAGTGGCATATAAAGCAACGCTAAATAAATGTCCCTCCCCATATTTTGGAGGCCCCTTAGGGGTCAGGGATAGGTGGACCACTTAAAACCTGGCCCCCATGAAAATAAAGTCATGGTGAGGCCTCTGTTCTTATACAGTATGATGTGCTTTTGAGCGTCATCTTGCGTACGTTTTGCATTACTTTGTGCTGAATTTGAGCTCTTATGCTAGCTTTTTACCACTGTTTCAACGCTTGCCGCCTCTATGCCTGTATTATATTTGCGCATACCGGTGCGTTTGCTGTTTCTTACTACCCAGTTTTATTTTGATGTTTATTGTTTTTACCTACATGTACCCATATGACACTGGGAAGCAATAGCCACTCTTCTGTGGATTTTCCAACGATTGTGAAACAGACAGATATCCCGTAAAGCGTGATTTACAGAACCGAACCCACTGTTGAACGACATTGCTCCAGCCTGGGAGCATGCTTTTTCCCAGGGCTCTGACCTTCCATTTGACGGCCCGCTCTTCTCCGCGTCTGCCGGAGCGGTTAGGCTGCTTGTCCGTCAGATTCCCAACTTTCGTCGCCTCCCGTCGCCTGATTGGACATTTCGACGTGGCCGCGACAGAGTTGGCGGTTAGTTGGGCTCTTTAGCTAGGCTGCGGGGCAGATCACCGCGAATTTGACTCACATCCTGGTTGAGTTGGTGATGGCTAGCGCGAACTTTGTGGAGAAGGCTCGAAGTCATCGGGGTGTTTTACATCTCCCTAGAATCGTATTCCGATGACATGCATATTTGTAGGTTTGTGTTGACAAATGTACTTGGGTCAACGCGGCATTATGATCGGTTGCCGTGCGCAGCTAGGCACCGTGCACGCCTTGCAATAGGGGGAAGGGGGGTTTCAGGAGGGCCTGGCCGTTCACTCTTCATTAAAAAATAGACAATTTCAGCAGAATTGTGAACAAATGAGAGTTTTGTAACTAGCCAGCACAGAAGGCAGCAATAAGCTTACATCCAATGATATAATAATAATAATTGCTGGGGCTTAACGATGCACCAGCTGCCAAGGTCATACGGCGTCGCCCCACATCCGATGAGTTTTGGGTTATAGAGGGAAAGTTTCTTGTCCGCTGTGGGTTAAAGATTGACTGACCTCTTAGCTTTTTACCGGTCGGGACGATGACGGTGCATGGCGTACGACCGGTGCTGAGCTGTCTTAGCGTGGACAACGGGTCAACAAAAGCGATCTGGTGCACGTAAAAGGCCAGAGATACATAGGCGGATCAGGATTGCCGATCGGGGGTACCTTCCCGGGGGCGCCATCCGGACCGGGGGGCCATGACCGGGGGCGCCACTTATGACGGCAAAGCTATCAGGTGGGCGCCAAATCTATGGTGGGGCCGACTTTCGCATCCTGGGGGTGGGAAGCGACATTTCAGGGGGCCATGACCTTTCAGGGGGCCCGAGGGTCGATCGGGAGGGGGGTGCCGCCCCGGATCCGCCTAGCAGAGATAATACTCATAAGGTGTACGTAAAAGATGGGAGATAATACCGAGCTGGCGTACGACAGGGAGGGAAAAAACTTCAAAATTGTCACCAACTAGAACTCAAATGGCCAACACTGTCGCACCTAGGATGCGTTGCATGATGGCACAGCACGACGAGTTTAGAAAATCGGACATAAATGTAGGGACCGATCCTGGATTTTTGGAATTCAATTAAAACTTTCCAAAACCTTACAAAGAGTCCAGCCCAACCATATAAAGACAACTTATTCGATTTTCTGTTAACCAGTTGGAAATTGTAAAAAAGAGCATTCCCACGTTTCCGAACAAACATGTGTATTGACAACCATTATTGCGTACATGGTGATTTTTGGGAATACTCATCACAGTTTCCTCCACTGAAACTTTCCAGGATCAAGTGTATCTAAAGGACGTTTTGTCAAAAGCTATAACTTCATGCTTCGTAGATTCCATGGGGGGGTAGGAACAGGGGGTACGGGGTCATGCCCCCTATGTTTAATATCTGAACAGTTGACCCTATAGCGCTGACGGGAAAGAAAAAAATTACAATACGATTTTCACAACTCCCCCTTTATGTTCTGGACGTTCCTACACCCGTAGTAGACGGGCTTATTACCGAGTGGTCTCTTGGGCCCAACCGCCCTGTAAACATGCAAGATAATTTATCAAGGGCAAATAACAGCTTTTGCGATAGAGTTGTTGCACATTTTAGCATTCCTACATATGACAAATGGAAAGACTTCTTCATTATACGGGCATCTCTCTAGTAAAATATCTAATATAAGCCCAAACCGGACACCTAACGCTAAAAAAGCAGAAAAGAGACGTGGCTACTAATTAGACAATACTGGGTCACTTACTTTATTTGCCACAAAGTCTTGTCCATTGAATCTTCTATCGCAACAAAGGCGGATCCAGAAGTTCTGATTGCTTGTGACAGGGGGCATACAGACAGGGATGCCTTTTTGGGCGGAAAAACATATTGTGGGGGCGCCGGTGCCTGCATCCTGAAGTGGGGGGGGTGGGAGGCGGCGTTTCAGGTAGCGCCATCGACCTTTCATGGGGTCCGTGACCATTTTAGGGGAGGGCAGGGTTGATGGGGTGGGGGTCAAGTGCCCCCTGCCTTCTGGATCCGCTTATGTATCGAGGCTTTCAGCTGAGCAAAGGCCCAGCTCTCTTGGAGCTTGGTTCTTTTCCCGCGGCTGCCAGAGTTACGATTTCGTAGACGTTTTCTGTCGCACTGAATATTTTCAGAAGCCAATGTCTGTCGCAATTCCTGGTTGGCGAGTTGACGTTTTCTCCACCCCTGCATACGCAACGAGATTATAATACCAATTTTCGTTTGCACAGTGAGTAATAACGCTTTAGTTCAAAACGATTAATCGCAATGCCAGCAAAATTTTGGACGTATGCATGATAGCAAAATAGGGTATCGTATCAGACGGTGATGTGATGCTTTAAGTCAGCTCATTTAATCAGCGTATGAGGCTATAGCAGGTGTTAGCGTCTTCAGCAGTCCCTGGGTCGCGAGAAGATACCTGGTTCTGATTAAGTCTTTCCTACGTGTGCAGTGAAAAACGTGTGGTGACGCAAATTAATGTCTGGGATACAGGGGCAGTATTTTAAATACATACCTAGTTTGAACTTCACACAATTGTACTATCGCTCGCTAAGCTGCTTAACGGAAATTTGGAGTGATGAAGAAGGCCATTTCTAGCCAGATAATGTCCCCTATTTTGATAACGTTTGACCTGTGCCAAATAAAAGAAGAAATCACTGAATACGTCAAAAAACTGGTTTAACTTCTCGTTAGCATCAGTCCCCTAATAGAAACTCATTTTCATATTCTAGAGCTAAGCATATGTAGATGTCTATGTGACAGACTCTGAAAAAGCTCCCATTCATGCTACCTATTTCGTCGGAATCACTGTCCCTCATTATCTGGACACCATTAGGAACCTTGGTGGTATTCTGGATAAGAAACTAACATTTTTGCCTCGAATTGATTCAATAGTTAAAAAAGCTAACAAATGTGTCGTTATTTTCGTCCGACCTTTCCAAAACGCAGGAGATAGACGTGGTGCTGGGGGATACATCAGTTTGGCCTCCGTGTTGGCGTCTTATTGTGCGCATGCTAGGTCTGTATTAGAGTACTGCAGCGTTATATGGGTAGGGGCTGCACGCGTTCGCCTGGATCGTGTTGAAGGAGTGTAACATAAATATCTGATGCGGTTAAATGCAACAGCTCCGCGTCACAGCCCCTCTGGATCCTTTGCCTATAGAAATGTAGGTATTATTTCATGTCATTGTTATATTATATTGTTGCATGTCATGGGACTGTATCACTTTCTGCCCGAATACTTCAACACGATATTATTCTTGGTTTTAAAATCCATCGCAGTATGATTGACTCTTCTATACTACTTAATGCTTTCCCTCTTCATGTGCTGACAAGACGAGGTAGAAACAACCAGCTTTTGAGCATCCCTTTGGCGAGGGTGAATTTTGTTAAGGACAGTCTGTTTGGAAGAATCTCCCAAGTGCTAAATGAGTTTTTAACCTTCGCCCGGGTGGGGGTCTTTTAGACCCCCTCGGGTTTTTCCGAAGTGACCAAAAAACGGCGGCGCGCAGCGCCGCCAAACCTGGTCTAGCTGTTTCTTCATCATTTTTACATCTTTCCTGAAAATTTTGGCTCAAAGTCATATCAGGTCAGGTCACCAGGTCAGGTGAAGTGACCTCACCTCAAAAATACTTAGGACTGCATAACTAAAAGAAGGGTTAATCGATCAAGTTGAAACTCATACCACATCTTGGGCCCACCGGGAGCTACAACATTTGTTCCGGGATTTTTGATATTGGTGACCTAAGGTCATGTGCAGAGCATGACCTCCCCATTGACAATGCATGGGGAAAATCACGAAATGAGCTTTTCTCAGTAAGTATGGATGGAATGAACTTCAAACATCGGTTGCGACTTGCTCTTAGCCCATTTCTGAAGCTGATACCAAAATTTTTTACTTTTGACTTTTAAAAGGTCACCTTAGGTCAAATAAGCATTTTTGGTGTTTTTCTCATAGATTTTGAATAAACTAAGATAGAGCTTTTATTTTGTCACCTAAGTGTTTGTATAGTCACTGGAAGTCAAATGATATACATCATGACTATACCAGGTTAAGTTGGGTCAGACCGTTGACCTGGGTCAGGTCAATTTCTTAAATTTGACCTGGCATAGCAATATCATATATCATTCGATTTGTATTGACGAGAAGATTGCAATGGTGCATCAACTATGGCTGTATCTTGTTTGGTTTGGAAGCTATTAGCGAAAAAGTAAACGCCCTTATGCATGGGTGGCTATGGACATTCCCAAGAATATGCCCAATATATAGTGACCTGTAGCTCCCTAGGCTTTGACCTGACACGAAAATGAATGACTTTGTAATGAAAGCGCATCTCAAGAGCTTTCGAATGGTGTTAGAAAAATGTTTCTAGCTATCATAGTTTCTGAGATATAGGAGGTTTTCTTAGTACACCTCATATTAGCGATTTTGACCTATTTTGACCTCTGGTGACCTTGATATTGACCTGACAAGAAAAATGACCGAAGTATTTTCGATATCATTTTCGAAGAGCTTTCGATTGCCGTTTTGCGCTTTTTCTAGCTCTCTTAGTTTTTGAGATCGTGGGGGGTCTTTTTAGCCCCCCACCAGGGCGAAGGTGGCTCGTACCCGCCACCGGGGCAAGGGTTAAGTAAAAGCTTAGGTACAATCTCCCAAGTGCTAAATGAGTTTTTAAGTAGAAGCTTAGGTACAGACATGTTTCACTAAACACTGGGTGAATCTAGGTATTCTGTTACGATATATATATGATGACAACCGAAAGGTGCTTAGAACTACAGCGGTGAATTTACATCTTTATATTTATCATAGAATTAAAACTTTGACTGTATGACTTTCGAATCGGGTAAGAGTATATTTTGGCTCTATGGCCATCATGTCTATAGGTTTATTGTTCTAGTTAGGTTTTTATTAGAAATTGATGATTTGTCTGTGAATGAAAGACACAGCCGGTAGACAACGTACAAAATGAATGAATTGAAATGAATACCATATGTCACTGACATTCTTTCTCTTAAAACTAACCCTGAAGAATCTCCATATTGGAATCTGGTTGGGAAATGTCACAGGTCGGATTAAAGATTCACGAGTGCACGATTTGCTGCGCAGCTGTACATCTTACCAGTGAAACACATCCAGACCGACGCATAAGGAATTCTCATAGACAGCAGCGTTGGTAGGTCAGTCACGTAAGACATGGCAGGCGGTACAGGGGCGCGTAGGCGAAACACCGGAAATACCGGCCTCCAGAATCGGTCAACCATGCTCACTTTTGGAATGTTACGAATGGTTTCATCCCGAAACCAACCTTATCCTGAATAGCCCCGTGATATCCTTATCCACGACTGTGATAGCGTCGGTTCCGGTCAGTTCAACCAAGACGCCTGGACGCGACCCTGCCGGCGTCGTTTGCAGTCGCCTGGCGTCTTCCCGATCGCACTTACTGGCAGACTTGGCAGCCTAAAGACTAAAGCCTGATCTCCGGGGTGGTCAGAACTTGCCCCGCAGTGTGTTAGGCGTCGTCTGAATAGTTAAAAATGGGCGCACTAGGAGGCTCGTGACAAAGTTGGTGAGATGATGGTCGGTGGTGGGAAACACTGTGACAAGTCCCTTCGTGGTGCATACATGACCTTACACTTGGAATGTACCCATAAAAGACAGGCACTGGATACCTCTGGCCTGTTTCAGGGGAGCGGATTCAACCTCATTCTCAATGAAATGCGTCCGTAATTATTTTGAGTGAGGGGCTGCAATCACCGATGGAGCAGTTTTCAAGTTCGATGCCAAGGGCCATAGCTTAAAGGGGGCGCCAAATGGCTTCTGGAGCTGATTTAAATGTATCCCCAGACTAGATTTTTGTTCCAAAACTTTTCGGATCTGCCTTCAGAGACGGTTTCTACCCCGTTTGAGTAGTTGTCTGTCCGTTTGATTATTCAGTGGGAGTCGTTTGCAAAACCTCCATCGTGCCTTCGATTGGAAACATGCTCAGATGTACGGTGGGCGCTAATCTTTCTACTCCAAAGAGGGGGCGGGGAGGGGGGGCTCCCACCGTCACGTCCCCTAGATCTGCCCATGCTTCAGGTCTCGAGATCTACTGATCCTATTTGTATAATTCAAGATAGGATTTACTTCCCTGGGAATGATCCAAATAAAAGAAAAAATGATAGAAAAAGGAATCGAAACAAAACCAATATTACACGTTAAAATATATACTACCAGTTTCTGGTGCATAGAACAAGAGGCGGGGGTGCAGTGTCGCAGCGGTGGTGCGTTGGGCGTCGATACCACTGACCCGTGTTAAAATCCTGGATGGGAATACTGAATAGGTAATGCCTAATCGATATTATACCCGAAAAAGCACGTGTGTTGTATGCAATTTTAGGAAATCCAGTGTTACCCCTGACTTGAGCTTTTACTGGAGGCAAGCCCCGGTCGCTCATATAGCATGAATTAATGAATAAGCAAATAATCGTGGGCTCAAAAAACAAAGCATGTCGCAGTACACACATATTTGCACCCCAAACAACTCAACATTTACGACAGACAAAACTCAATCAACGAAACCCATCGACTGTAGAAATTAAGCTACCACAATAAGGAAGCAACAAACCATGGTTAGTTTATCCTCCTGTTAGTTGAATTGTATTAAGCATGTATGCACGTATGCGATGCAACCTTAAGTGTGACAGCACATGCGTTTTTCCCCTGAATCATAACACCCGTGTGTGCGCCTACAAGATGTATAGATGCACAAAATACAATTACCGGCAAAATATATTCATCCTATTTCTTCCAACTTAGCCAGCAGCCGCCATATAACAGAAATACCATCATATGTCGGCTCTTTGAACGAGAGCAGCATTCCAGTGCGGCTGATCTGGAGCGGAGCGTCTCCACATCAGACCACACCATCAGACCGTGGTCTTCGGGCGAGTTTCAGAGCCGTAGAGCTGACGTGGGAGTCGGGTCCTGCGGACAAATGACCCAGGCGGAGCGCAGTGGCTCTGGGCTCATCTGTTACACCCAATTTCTCACGGCCAAGTTACCAAACGCCAATGGGTGGCGCCAGTGCTCCAAACATGGGTGCTCAGCCTGTTGAACCGTAAATAACATGTTAACAATGACCTCCATCTCTTCGACTCATGTATGTACATACATCTCCTTAGCTCGTGTGCATGCCCAATTCGTTACTGGCTTCCATACATGTCTGCGAATCATGAACGCCATTGGATGTTCAGAACAAAAGCTAGTTATTTGATAGTGGGGACTAATGGCGCACTTAAATTGATTTAGACTCTCCTCCGACCTGCGGGTAAATTAATTATGCTCAGGTGATTTATGTCTCGATCGACACAGAGCCTGTTTGACGCGATGGTGACGTTCGACAATGACCGCGTAACCAGCACTTCAGCACCCCACCTGCAAAAACTGAGGCCGAAATTCAGGGACGTTGTAATCATATTCAGGTTGGGGAAGGGGCAACTGAACAGTTTGAGGAGGTAGTGACAAACCTGCTTTCAGGGCTGGCATTATAAGCGATGTAAACAAGCTTTTTACATGGACTAAAACATATAAAAAAGGTACATGCCGGTTGCGTAGCGACGGGTCGTGGTATGACTGCCCGAGGGGCTAGAAATGACTATAAAGTGAAAAATATGCTGTGTTTCTAATAAGCCCGTTGGGTCTCAAGTTTTGGCAAGTGACAGCGATTCTGAACTGGGGGAGACTGCCTCCCGAACCCCTCCTCTCACAGCCTTGCATAAATCCCACGTCCTCTGTGGCGCAACTCTAGATGGACAGCAGCTTTACCGAAACCGCAGCGCTGAGTGTGTCCAATCTGCTTTCCATTGCTCTATCTGTTTACTCTCTTTTGCATGGGAACTCTGGTTCTATTTTAGTGGTGAGCAGGTATACCACTTTTTGTTAATTTAATTTTCGTTTTGATTTGCGGGTGACGTCCCAAAGTGACACTCAGCACTGCCAAAAATTCACGGTCAATCATTAACTTCCGCGTGTAAGGTTTTCTAAGGATCTCTACTTTTGGGGCGGAATTAGACCATTTTTGAATGTCGCTAGTTTATCGCATAGAGCTGAGGATTTCCTATCTCAATACCAATAACCTCGGCCTGCGGCCTCGGCTTGTGCCGCTCCCGACACAAGTGAAGCCGTTGACAATGTATGTTATTAGCCAGACAGCTCGATTAGCAGGCGGATCGGGTTAGGTAACCAACTGGTCCTAATGTCACGTTTAAAAACTTCGCCTGTATAATTTTAAAACAACTATATGTCGAGAACCCCATTCGTATTTGTCCATCACAAGAATATAGCCTCGTTTTTCATGAATTACAGAGCGGTAAAAGTGTAGGTCGCCGCCAAATTAACCATAAACTAGCCGATGCCATACAAACAAAGTTGACGTTCGTTTTGTTACACGCAAATCAAGCTGTTTCGGTGAAATGACCTCAACCCTGTCTTGCAAATGTGAAATGTGCACTGCGTGCAAAAATTGCGGGCTGTATGTTCTTCTCACGAGACTTGCTGGGATGCATTATTGAGACAAGCCTTTGCTACGAATATTTTGCAAGAGTAGTGAAACGGTATTGCGCCAATAAATAAGCAGAGCAATACCGCATGTCCAATAGTACAATAGCAAGCTTCGTCACCAAGCTCAATAGCGCAGTAGCAAGATCTCATCGTGCTATACCGCGGTGCCCAATGCGCTGGACGACAGGAAGACGTACATGCTCACAAATGCTTCAAGTACAATTACATCACCATCAAATCAAAAGTAGGCAAGGAACACAACCTAAAACACAATTATGCCTGTTCGTCAAAATTTTCCCTCTGTAGGTTTTGAACCGAGATTAATTTCTCTGGGCATAAGCAAAAAGGCGATTTCAACTATAGTTTGCTTCACAAATGACACTTTATGGAGAAACAGTCATGGTCTAGAAACCAGACCCTCTCACGGTTTCCCTGCATAGCTCTGCTGTACCCGGCAGTGGCGCGGAGGAGCAGGATATAGGTTCGCTCCGGAAACAACGATTTTTCGATAAACGAAAGCTTCGGGAAGAGCGAAACATTGTCTGCGAAGTTTCCCGGCATGGTGTACGTGGCTCATATCTAAGTCTAAATCTCATAAGGAAGCCGTCGCAGAATGTCTCTCACGCAAGGGCGTCGCCACGGATTTTCAAGGGGGGCAAGTGAAAGGGGGGGGGTGATACCCTTCAAACCCTTACGTCCGCTTAAATTCGGCATTTTAAATGGTATTTACGGCCAAAAGGGGGAAGGCCCTAAAGTTCCAAGAGTGCTCCCTCCCCGTGGCGACGCCCCTGCTTTCATGCATCGATCAATCGTGACCAGGGCTGAGTTTAACAGACGGCATTTGTTATGATAAGAAATCAGAACAATTATTAATGACCTCAAATAGTTGCTCTAAGTCTTCGAGCAGTAGTAATTACTCGAAATTGTCCGCCAAATTACACAGTTCTAAATAAGAATCGATGGCTTTTAGCCCGCGCCCCACCGGGGGTCCGACGCCACCTTGGCCCCACCGGGGGCCATCGATGCCCCCTCTACCTCCGAAAATATGGGGGCTAGCGTAAATCTGCGAAGTGCATTAGAAAGCTCGCGTGAATTCAGTAATAAATTACAATGTATGTTTAAGCACTCAGGTCAAGGTTTGACCTCCAGAAGTCAAGTCAGATCGCGATAGGCTATTTCACTCAAATATGCAATGTTTAAGAAAACTGGGCATAACTCTTATGCCATTCGAGCTATTAAGGTCTGGTAAAGTGCATTTGATAGAAAAGGCCAGACCTTTTTCCACTATGTGGAAAGGTAATGACCTCCCGCAAGTGGTTTGACCTCCAGAGGTCACCTCGTGAGGTAATATGACCTGGGGTCACGAAAGTTCAGAAAGTGACCTTGCCGTATATCAAATAAAAGCTCGTGACGAGACATATACAATGGGGTTTGGTTCAGCGCTCTACTTTAATTAGGTCGAAAGTTATTGCCAAAATAATATTTTTGCCCCTGATGACCTTTGATGACCTCGGAGAGGTCAAAGGGCAAATATGGCCCCTGGGATCCGTGAAACGGTGTCCAAGAACGCTTTTCTGAGTAAGCTGAGCATTTGAAATCATTTTTGTGACTTTGAGATCATAAGACAGCCTTTCCCCATGATTTTTCAATGGGAGAGGTCACCTCGTGACCTGACCTCAGGTCACGAAATCGAAAAATCCCGGATATACACCGTGTAGACCCTGGAGGGGGCACAAAGTGTAAGACGTTTCAAGTTGATCGACGAAGAAATGAAGCTCTTATAGAGCTCAAAAGTTGAAGTGAGGTGACCTTGGCTGACCTCGCCTGGTGACCTGACCTTGGGTGACCCGGGGTAAAACAATTTCAGGGATGGTGGGAAAATGATGGGGTGAGAGATGGAGCTCTCAACCGTGGCGCTGCGTCTCGTCGTTTTTCTGCTATCTTGAAAAAACCTTAGGGGGGCCGTGGATGGCCCGGTGGGGCGAGGGTTAACACTGAACCGCGATAGCTTGATCAAATCGAGAAAACTCAGCAGCGCCAAATCGTCATTAAAGGGAAGGTGGCACCTTCATAACGTGATTTTAACTGAGATAGCCAAGTTGTAAAGCAAGTCGGAAAACCCGGTACTCCATATATGATTTGTCTTGGAACTCGATATTTCCGTAGATAAAAGCTAAAACCTACCTGACACCAACCCCCTCATCAACCCCTCGCCGGGCGGCCATTGTTGTGAGCTGCTGGTGTGACGACATATGCTGACGTTACGATGAGCATCAGCCAATCGAAGCCCTTGAAGCGTCAGAGCATGAGAAATCCATGGAGCGAAGCGCATTGAGATTTCTCAAGCGGCTCTATTCTGGCCCTCAGACGGGTCTCGTCGTGGTCTGTTGTTGTTGTCAGAGCCGTATGACGAAATCCATGGGCGAAGCGCATTGAGATTTCTCAAGCGGCTCTATTCTGGCCGCTCAGACGGGTCTCGTCGTGGTCTGTTGTTGTTGTGGTTGTTGTTGGCGTCTGTCAGTCCTGAGAATTGATGTCAGAGCTCGGAATTTTGTAGGATGATAGCCCGTCTGCTCAGACACCCAAACTGAAGCCCCGAGTTGAAATCCAAAATAGTTTTGAGAAATTTTGGCTCAAACTTTTCTGTTTTATATTTTTCTAATTTTTACTTCTTAAGCTACGAACTTGAAATTTATGTCCTTTTCAATGGATAACAAGGGCCAGCTAGGGGAAAAATTGAGCTGATCCGACAATATTTATTGCGCGAAAACGCGGCATTTCTCACGCGCGAAAAACCGCTAAAAGTTGATGGCCGACTTGTGCGCTCGAAATGTCAGAAGACAGGCCTCAGTTAGCTGAAAGGCAGTTACCTAGGGGTGGCTAGGCAAATTTTGTAGTGCTTAGGCATAGTTTTGAGTGCAAAAAATAAAATATTTGACCTACTTTTTACAGTTCTTCCGGAAGACTGAATTTTGGTTCATTTCATTTCAACGTTAATATCTCACAATCTAATTGACCGATTTGAGTTTTCATTTCAAATAATGAAAGAACATTGCTCCTGCCTGATAATATTTGGAGATGGAAATTGTGAATGTGAAATTCTTTGTTTTATAGGCATAAATAGAAATTGAGTAAAAAAACTTTTATTTGCATCTTCCTGGTTCCAAGCTCATGTCATCACAAACTCAGAACTGACATGGCTGAATAGGAAAGTTACTTGCGGTCATTTCGCTCACTTATACTACCCACCTATCTCTAATGGCTTTCGAGTAATTAGTCCAAAATGTATTACAAGATGCTAAATTTCTCGGACCACCATTGCTTCTCACCATGGTTTCAAGTTCTTAAAATGGATGGAAGTGGAAGAAATTTGGCATGAAGCTAGCTGAGGATCCTAGCTCGACGATACAAGTAATTTCAGCCCAAAAGAATGCTTGGTTCGTCTTCTAGAAGCACATTTATATCGTGCCTTTTCGGGACAAGCACAGCACCCACGCCAGCGGCCCGGCATATTCGGCGGAGTTGTACCAGCCAGTGACCTCCTGACGGGTCACAGCTGTTCAGCTAGTGGGAGGGTGAGTGGTATGGCACGGTGGTCTAGTGGTTAGAGGCCCTGTCTCTTGATCAGGTAGGTCCGGTTCGAATCCGGGGGTGAACACGTAATCTTTATTGGTTATTTCAAAGAAAAGAATGATAAAACTGACTTGCAGGCTTATGAAGAGATACATTAAGAACGAAATATGGTTTGCTTTCAGCACATTGTCATGCGGCTCTCCTGCGCCGGTGGGGCGTTAGCCCAGGCCGCAGGCCGAGTTTCAAGTATGGTAGTGGTTGCCAGATCGTGACACCATCCTCAGGCTGATATCTATTTCTTTTTCTAGAGCAGTATTTTAAAAATAAAAATATTGAGCTTATTGTACTTTTTTAGAGAAACATGAGTGGTTTCATTATTTTCGGCTAAAAAGTACGCCTAATTGCACTAAATTCCAGGATTCGACCAAGGTGCCACATTCCCTTCAAGACTGCAAGTTTATGCTGCTCCGCATGACAGATGGGTAGCGCGGTACAACGTGGATGCTGCGCCGCAGTGTAGTTGCGCAGTTCGGCACAGTGCGGACTGCAGGCATCACACATAACGAAGCAACGCCTCGGCGAACTGCTGGTGCGTCATCTTGGAAGAGTATCGACTTGACCGCGTGCGAAATCAGGAAAAGCGTTGACTTGAACGCGTGCATAACCTTGGAAGAGCGTCGACTTGAATGTTTTACGGCCAGGGGCAAATCGCCCGTCGTCGACCGACCAAAAACACTGGGGTTAAGCTGTGGTGGTATTGGGTGAATCAGGGGTGGAACCATATCTCTTGGAAATTTTATAAATGTCATATGATTTAATCAGTTATAGTTTTGAGGCCAGAAGTTACCGGTTCGGTTCGCCGGCCACGATGGAGGCGCGGCTGCACAGACCGTCAGTCGCGATGGAGACGCGGCTGCACAGACCGTCGGTTGCGATGGAGGCGCGGCTGCACAGACCGTCAGTCGCGATGGAGACGCGGCTGCACAGACCGTCGGTCGCGATGGAGGCGCGGCTGCACAGATCGTCAGTCGCGATGGAGGCATGGCTGCACAGACCGTCAGTCGTGATGGAGGCATGGCTGCACAGATCGTCAGTCGCGATGGAGGCGCGGTCTCGCGACGTCGACGGAGTTACACCCAGAGATGCATTTGTTCCGCATCGGCGCTGACTGTACTGCAGTTAAGATGGGCCAGATTAGAGATAGCCAGGCAGGGGCGCACGGAACGACACATCTGGCTGGGAAGGCTGCATCGTCCAGAGGCAGCCGATCGGAAGGGTGCGGGGAGGGGTGTGTATGTACGAGAGGCGTTGCTCCGATACAGAATGACTCCCTAAAATCATACCTGAAGATGCTGCAACAAAAAATGCAATAGGAATGGTTATAGAGCCTCTAGTTGTTATGCTTCAAAGCGTTAAAATTTTTGGTAACTAGTATTTAGAAAACGTGCTGCAATATTTTTTTAATCCAGTACCCGCCGACCATACACACAAACAACACACACATACACACACACACACACACACACACACACACACACACACACACACACACACACACACACACACACACACACACACACACACACACACACACACACACACACACACACACACCCACAAAACTTGACGATACAGTTAATCCTTGTCGTTTCACACTTAATAATTTTCAAGCACCGTTTGTGCGGAACAGAGATCGCTTTGGAGGCGGAGTTGCAATGTACTTTCACACGTCTTTAGCCGCGTCGCGACTTCCGGACCTGGAGATCGGCGAAGAAGAATGGATCTGGGCGAAAATTAGGTTAAAAAACATCACACTAGTAGTTTGCGGCCTTTATCTTCCACCGAATCTCTCATCAGATCGTCTCGAAGAGTTTTTACTTAATTTTGCGGAGAGTGCAAGTAATGCTCAGAAATATAAACCGAATGCAGTCGTTGCGTTAGGAGACTTTAACGCTGGAAATTGTTTCTTGGCCAACACTCAACTCAATCACTCCCCAATATCAAGCTTTGAACGGAAGCTAAAAGAATTATCTGATTCACTTTCACTTACCCAATTGATTCAGGACCCGACAAGAATAGAAGGTAATACCTGCAACATGCGGGACCTAGTTTTTGTTTCTGATAAAAACTGCGTAACTGAAAGCGGAGTACTTCCCTCCTTCTCTAGCCTGGACCACTTTCCGATCTTTATTTCAATACACGGACAAGTATCCAAGCATCCTGCATCACAAAAAATCATTTGGGACTACTCCAAGCTCAACGCCGAAAGACTGACTCACCAATTAATGACAACAAACTGGGACGAAATACTAAACAACGACTTAGACACCGCCACTGCTCAATTCACAACAGCTCTGCATAAGGCAGCTCTAGACTGTATCCCTAGAAAATTTGTATCATCTCGCACTTCCGATAAGCCATGGGTCACGAAAGCACTGAAAAAAACTCATAAGGAAAAGAGATAGGTTGTTTAAAATTGCCAAGGGTAGACAGGCAAAACTAAAACTAGGAGAAAACAATTTGTGCGATTGGGAAAGATGGAGGTCTTGTAGAAACGAGGTAACAAAAATGATAAAACACCTCAAGAGTAGCTATTTATCCAAAGAAGCGGAAACTTTATTACAAAAACGACATGAGCCTCATAGGTACCACACAATCCTTAAAAGAATGACTGGTAGATCGAAAGCAGCCCAAATTCCCCCTCTCCAGGACAACAACCGTACATTAGTTACCGACGACAGAAGTAAAGCTGAACTTTTCAACCGGTACTTTGCTGCCCAAACACATCTACCCAACAGCGAATATCACGGAGTTCCGGATATCCAGAGCGATAATACTCCTCAGTTTCAGATAGACAGAATAACAGAAAGAGAAGTTCTGAAAATGCTTAATGGGCTAAACCAGAACAAGAGTACTGGCCCGGACGAAATTCCTGTCAAATTAATTAAGCTTGTGGCTCTAATAATTGCCGATCCTCTTTCCAGGCTTTTTAACAAATCTCTCCAGGAGGGAAAATTCCCAACAATTTGGAAAACAGCGAATGTAAAACCAATTTTCAAAAACAAAGGCAGTGCGGCAGAAGTCGAAGGATACAGACCTATCAGCTTATTATGTTCTTTATCAAAAGTTTTCGAGAAAATCATATTCCGGCGAGTGTACAGGCATATAACTGAACATCACCTTTTGACTGAAAGACAAAGCGGGTATAGACCGGGGCATGGGACACATCTTCAATTATTTTACATCACTCACCAACTTTACGAATCATTAGACAATGGACGAGACGTAACAGTGCTCTACTTCGACATATCCCGCTATTTCGAGAAAATTTGGCACCAAGGACTTCTATACAAATGCGAACACGAATTCGGACTGACTGACCTTTTACCCTGGTTACGATCATACCTGACAGATAGACAACAGACAGTCCAGGTCAACGATGCCAAATCCCCGCCCCTTTCCCTAGAAGGAGGCTGTCCTCAAGGTTCGGTCCTCCCCCTGCTTGCATTATTGTACTTAAACGACTTATCAGGTAGAACTCAGCACGAAATGTTATTTTTTGCCGATGATGCTTGCCTGGTTGCATATCACACACCAGAGAACATTCATGCTGTTCAGCAATCCCTTCAGTACAATGTCAATAAAATTCAAACATACGGGAACGACTGGCTTATTAAATTTAACGCTTCCAAAACTGTCCAACAGTCATTCTCATACCGTAAAGATAAAGTATTTCCGAAACTCTTTTTCAATGCCCAACCGATACCCGTAGAAAACAAACACAAACATTTGGGAATCATTCTATTAACTGACTTAAGATTTCACGAGCATGTGAATTATGCTGTGAAAAAAGTTATAATTACCCTAAGCCCGCTTTATCCAATTGCCCCCTTCTTGTCCAGAGAATCAATCAATCAATGGCTTTTTATTAGGCGTTCTGTGCATAGCACCTTTGCCCGCCTCTAAAGGAGTGCGTGGGAAAATTTTTGAATTTTGTGTGAGGGCAAGCTACGTTAGTCTGTTAAAGCAAAGGGAGTTATTTCAAGTAATGGGTTGCAAGATGTTTTAGCTTGCGAATGGACGGTTGTGGCAATGGCATAGCCATGCCAAGGGAGGTCTTTAACCCGGGGCCTGATGCCCCCTAAGGTTTTGGGATAGCAGAAAACGACGAGGCGCAGCACCGCGTTGAGGGCCACACTGCATCATTTTCCCATCATCCCAAATTTTTCCCCGGGTCACCCAAGGTCAGGTCACCAGACGGGTCAACCAAGGTCACCTCACTCACCTTAGAGCCGTAGAGCTACATTTCAAAGTCGATCGATTGAAACCCACACTTCATAACCCCTCCAGGGTTTACAAGGTGTATATCCGGGATTTTCGATTTCGTGCTCTGAGGTCAGGTCCGAGGCGACCTCTCCCATTGACAAAGCATGGGAAAAGCTATTTCATGATATAAAAGCCACAAAAATGATTCAAATACCAGACCTCAGAACAAGTTTTGGACACCCTTTCACGGATCCCAGGGGTCATATTGCCCTTTGACTTTCCAAGGTCATCCAAGGTCACCAGAGGTCAAAACAGTATTTTGACAATAACTTTACCTAATTGAGCTAGAGCGGTGAAACAAACAGCATCGTGTTTGTCTACTGGCTTCATGTGATATACGGCAATCACTTTACCTTCGTGACCTCAGGTCAATAGGTCACACTCTGGCGGTCAAACCACTGGCGGGAGGTCTTTACGTTCCACATAGCGAAAAAGCACTGGCAATTTCTATCAAATCTACCAGGCCTCAATACTCTAATGAATAAGAGTTATGCCCAGTTTGCTTAATCATTGCACATTTGTGAAAATACCGATCCTACCTAATTTGACCTCTGGAGGTCAAACCATTGACCTACACTAAAACATCAAGTAATTTCTACTGAATTCACGCGAGCTTTCTATTGCACTTCAGATTTGCCTAACGCCCATATTTTCGGAGTTAGAGGGGAGGGCCATCGATGGCCCCCGGTGGCAAGTGGCGCCGACCCCGGTGGGCGCGGTTAATAAATTTAGACCCGCAGACTGCGAAGGTTATTTCTGTGGTTGAAGACCTTAAATTTAGAATTTGGAATTTAGAATTTAGAATTTTGTGTGTCAGCTACTGATGTCCGCTTGTCTACGTTACTCGAAATCCTCCGTTAACTCAATAATTTTCGTATTTTAGAAAGTGCGCTAAACACCTGGCCAGGGTGCCGCGAATTTACCCTGCAACCCGGAGGTGAGGTTGCAGCTCCCCTCTCCGGCTGGGCAGCCGCCGCATGAAGGAAAAGAAGTGTGAGAGGATAGTTAGATTGTTAGTAAGAGTATAAGTGTGGTTAGCATAGACCCGCAGTGAAAGGTATCACTGCGGTGAAGAAATCTAACCTATTTAACCTAACCTGATTTCAAAGCTAGCCTAACATAACCTATCCTTAGCCTACGGTAAACCATTTAAAGGTTAAACAACTATTGCTTAAATTTTGCGGTGGATCATCTATGATTGGAAAATGGGCAAGTCCTACTTTGGGGGTGCACCATGCACCCTCCATCATATATACTGGGAGGGGTGATTTATAGAAACTTCTCTAGCCCAGAGTCCTTTAGAAATGTAAAGACTTTTTCCAGTAGCTCAGGATGGTCGTTACCGAGCAGATTTTTTTAGGTCTACAGGGATGTTTTGGATTCGGCAGTAATCTAGCATGGGTTGCCGATGGGTATTGTGCTGGGGACAATCGATGAGAATGTGACAGGGATTCTCCATTGCGTCGCAGGTACCACAGGTACCCGCGTTCCAATAGGCATTTAATTTTGTGTGTCCAGAGACATCCTAGCTCAGATTTATAAGACGTACGTGCTGCCTCATTTCGATTACGCTGACATGATATACGACGGACTGCTGACAGTTGACGACGCACAACGACTCGAGAGACTCCAAAACCGGGCGGCCAGACTTGTGACTTCGACTCTACCCAGGACCCCGACAGAAAATTTACGACGGGAGCTTGGGTGTCCTCTCTAAAATCTAGACGCGAGTTACACAAATTAAAGTGCTTTAGCCGGCTAAACCGAGGAGCAACACCAAACTACATAAAGAGCATTTTACCAGTAACAAGGGACAACACCATTAACCGTACTTTACGAAATGCTAGGAATAGAACTCAAATACCATTTAGAACTTCTAACTACAAGTTTTCATTTCTGCCTAGCACAATAAAATTATTAAATAAGCTGCCAGGACATCTCTTAGAAATTCAATCCGAGACTACATTCAACCATCACCTTGAGCGGTATTACAACCAAAACAACCCTCCAAAGTACTTTACCTTCGGCTCAAAAATAGATAATTCTCTCTTAACCCGCCTGAGGGTGGGTATGTCCAAATTAAACGGCCATTTGTTCATAATTCAAGCTATGGAATCTCCGTGCTGCGACTGCGGTCACTCTTGCGAGGAAACCGCACATTTTCTTCTCGATTGCCCGAAATTCACCCCACAGAGGGAGATTATGATGAATAATATTACAGCACTATTGAATATTCCATTCCGAACTATCCACAGAAAATTAAAAATAGATACTCTCATCTTCGGGCACTCTCTCCTACCCGGCGTTGACCAAGCTGTGGCCCAAGAGGTTTTCAGATACATAAAAACTAGTGGAAGGTTCCGTGGTGAGACCGAGCGCCGCTGAGCTGGTGGGCCGCTGCGTGGATGACCTGGCTGCCGGTGCCCGGCCGGGCGTGGGACCGTGTGTGGTGGCGTGGGCGGGGACGTCTGACTGGTGGCGGCATCGTTGTCGTGTTCAGTGCTACCCGAGCGGCGTCGTGACTCAAGTGCCTTGGCGCTTTTACGCCAATCGGGGATTCATCTTAATTTACTTGTTTTTGCAATGTCGGAAAATAAATGTATGTATGTATGTATGTACACACACACATACACACACACACACACACTATTTACACATACACATATATATATATATATATATATTGTTTTATGGCTAGAAGAGAAACATTTTAACGATAATACGGACACTCTTGTTGTCGCATGTTTCAAGCTGAGAAATTACTTAATTCCGATAGTTGAGCATTTACCTATTTAAAAAAATTGGACCATGGTAAGTACCCATGTCACGAGAGCTTTAAGGTACAGCTGGCTCAGTGGTTCCAGGCGCCGACTTTTTTTAAAATACATTTTGTCCAACTTGTTCCCGGTACGGCTGCTGGAGCCGGAGCCTCACTGAAGTCATCAAGGGACTCCGGGAGACTTCGCCCCCACCACCCGAACGAGCAACTCCCACAATGAAGAGTTATTTAAGAAGCAGAAGTTAACCGTCCCACAAAGCACAGGGATGGTCGGCCCGCTTGGGTCACCCTCTCACCAGTCAGCTGCCTACCGACTTATGCCGGATAAAAATTGAACACCAGACCGTCTCAGGGGAACTGAACACAGGTTTCCAAGATGCGCACTGCCTGTATCTTTCTGAGCAGTGGGTCGGAGCCCAACGCTCTACCAGCTGAGTTACTGGGACGGGAATATTGCGGACATTTAAAATCTGTCAGGCTTTCGTTGCTTTTGCAGTATATGACTTGATAGCAGCCAGACACATTGGTTAGTGAGATAGGAAAGATGGAGATACAGAAAGTCAGAACAGTGGCAATAGATACAATAATGCCGGCTCCACACGAAGACTCGCTGACAAAGAAAAAGTAAAAAAGGGCAAGATACATGGAGAATGCAGAGGATGGCGGTAGGGAAAGGGATATTTTAGGAGTGTCCCACCGACCTTACAGTGGGCGCTGTGACCCTTTCAGGTGATATCCAGGGACGCGAATGAGGGATGGCAAGTGTCCCTGATTGCCCCCTGGATCCGCCTTTTCTCTGGGATGTACGACGGAGGGAGTTGGGACCAATAATCAAAGAACAAATTGAATCAGAACTAGGAGCAATCACCTAATTGTTCTACACGATCGATTGTTTGCGCATCTTAGATGCGTTTGTTTTTCGTCCTACTTTTTTCTTTTGTCATTTTTGCACGGCAGAAGGGCAAGTATCCAGGATCGGTAAAAGTGACATGTTTTATTTTTACAGCAGGGTGCAAAATTACATCTGAGGTCAGGGGCGCAGGAAAGTTCCGAATAATCATCTGCTGACTTCACGGTGCCTCAGCGATAATATTCAAGGTCCCAGATAGGTTTCAACAGTGACGCCTGTTCGGACCGAATGGCGCACTTGTTACCGAGTGCCTCCACCCCTCCTCGATGACAAATTCTGGATCCGACTATATTTCAAGGGGTTTCAGGTCGTACTGTTGGAGCGCCGATAGCGTCGATCAGGAGGGCTTCTTGCATATCGTGCAGGATCCTGCACGGATCCGTGCAGGATTTGCTGCAGGATACTGTATAGGATCCTGCAGGACAACTGTTCCATTTTAAGTATAGGATCCCTCATGGGCTGTCCTGCACACAGGGGCGTCGCCAAGGGGCGGCGGCAGGAACAGCCCCCCTGAAGATACGGGCCGCGCGATGCGCGGCTCGCCCGCACTATGCTCTGTGGCCAAATTATTTCATACCAGACAGGACCCTCTTAAGCCCCTCTTCAGCACTCTATTCTGTGACAGAGCCCTTTTTACCCATCAGGGACCTTTTGGCACTGTCGCAAGGGCCCTTTTGGGGCACCCCCAGGCGAAATCCTGGCTGCGCCCCTGCATGCACAGTTGTGAAGGAAAATACTGTAGCATACTTTTACTAGGGGTGAGATGCCAGTCCGTTCCCAGCCTGGTGCAGTTAAGAAAGGTTTACCTCTAAAACCAAAAAAGGGATCAGATTTGGGTTTTTGTGCATTCCACTTGGTGGTTACACTTATTCCAATTAGTTCTTCCAAGTCTGTTTGAAATAGAGAAATTTCCGGAAGAAAGGTGGTCGGAGTGCACGCTTCTTGATCTCCCGATTCTGACGCATATCAAGAATGATTCTTCAGTAAGTTTCACACTCACCTATTCTCCGGTCAGTAGCGCACCCAAAGGGAGGGGCAGCGGGTCCGCCCCCCCCAACGCGTCGACTCCCAAGTTCCGCCCCCCTCTCCCAATGTTGAGGGCTGAAGATGCCCGACATGATTTTGGTAATAATTGACCGCTGCAGGCTCCCATCGAGGACAGAAATGAACATTGATCTGGCTTTTTAGTACCAGTTCTACTCTCACATTTCCGCCCATGCCCATAGCGTGCCGCCATTTTATGTGATAAGTACCTTCTCCGACCACTTTTTCCCCTCCAATAACCTGCAGCCTCCTGTAAAACATGGCCCTTTCCATCAGCCTACCGCCACCTCCCCCTTCCTCAGCCGTGCCCCCCCCACCCCAAACGAAAATCCTGGGGGAGCGCCTGTCTCCGGTCCACTATGCTATTTTTCAAATATGTTCTGGTGACCACAGAATTAAGATATCACCCAAGAAGTAAAATTCAGTGCTTCATGTGACTCATTAAATCTCGAAGAGTGAACCCTGTTTGCATTATCGGTTCAGTTTGTGGTTCCTGGCTGGTAAAATACCAGTCAGGGATCCATAATGGTCTTCAGCAAAGGGCACAAAAGGAATTTTTTGTAAGGCGAACAACTCCTCAAAGCAATAAGAAAACAGATGGGAAATGGTTTCCAATGGAGGAAAATTCGACGGATGGGGCATAGGCAGATCCAACAGGGCAAAGGGGGCACGTGCCCCCCTCCCGATCGACCTTCGGCGCCCCCTGAAATGGTCACGGCGCCCCCTGAAAGGTCGATGGCGCCCCCTGAAATGTCGCTTCCCACCTCCTCCAGGATGCGCAAATCGGCACCCACCAATAGGATTTTGCGCCCACCTGGTAGGTTTTTCCGGTCAAAAGTGGCGGCCCCTGGGGCCCCTCCCCCCGGGAAGGTGCACCGCCCCGATCGGCAATCATGGATCCGCCTATGGGAGGGGGAAGCATCGGAGGTCAGAGCTGAAGATCAAGTCAGTACCAGTTTGCATCTACAAATGCGCCACATCTGTCATGTTAGAAAATCTTTGGGGCTTATATCCCCCTTCATCTACGTGGGTGAAGGCTATAACCAGAAGAGTTTGGCTCTAGAATAGCTCCTAGGTATATAAAAAGTAGGCAAGCAAAAAATCAGAAATAGGCTTGATACAGTAAAACTGCACCTTCCTGGGGTTGAACCTGGGTTTCCCGTTTGAGAGGCGGGAATGAAGGCCACCAGACTACGGCTGTCAGACATCGCCTGCCCGTAATTAAAACTTTCTTGAGTACTTATTTTATGTTCCATTTTTTGGGGATAAGGGAGAGTGGGGTAAGATGCCCAGGGTTTAGGGAAATCCGGATTATGAAATAACCGCGGTAGCAAAAGCGCTGGTTTAGATGCCAAGTCGTAGCATGATCATTTATCTTCCTTATAGAGTCGATGAAATTGCTGATAATTATCATATTTTCTAACTATTATGACTTTACTAGAGGCTTGCAAAGGGGCGTCTTACCCCATCGGGTGGGTAAGAGGCCCCTGGGGCTTGGTAAGATGCCCCACCCCTGGGCATCTTACCCCATTTTGGTCTATCGTTGATGAAGTAGCTTTTTCGTAGTTCTTAGCTTCATTGATAATCATTTAAGTATTATTCAGAAGTCAGAATGTGTTTAGAAGCGTCCACACACATTGATAAAATATGTAGGTGGTTTTCACGTTTCCACGTCGAATGATAAAACACAGTTACATAAAACTAACGATAAAAACCGAGGATAAAAATATACCATAAAAGTAATATAAAATCACACACCGACAAACAAACAACGAAGTACGAAACGAAGTAGGTAAACTGGTACGAGGCTTCTGAGAACCTCCCCTATATCTCCTACCTTGTATTTTCCGTGTTCCATTTGTTTCAATTCCCCATTTTAAAAGAAATATGAGCCAGAGGTTTTTAAGTACAAAAACATTCACTTCAGACTGTAAAAATGACTTGCGGCGACTCGAAGCTTCCCCCCGCTAACCATCAAAGGCTCCCAGTCTATCATTTATGACACACAGCCACCTTAGCCTTCTCGTCAAGGCACACAGGCCCAGTCTTCGCAGGCAGTGCACTCGATCCATTTTTTGCACGAGAGAACAAAACTCACTCCGCAAATGAGATATCTGGTATCGTCATGCCCACTGTCTTTCTTCCCTTAAACAGCATTTGTCTGCCTCCTCCACGTCTTTTTAGATACCTTTGCTTTCGCAACCCCTTTAACTAGTCTGTCTTCCAGAGCCTTTTTTAGATGCATGTTCTTGCAAGTTCGGCTTTTGGAGTCGGAGTATCACTAAGGCCATCAATGGACTTGTCGCGGAGACCGTAGCCCTTCCATCGGAGCGAGCAACTCCTGCAATGAAGATTTAATTTAAAAATCAAAGTTAAACGTCCCACAAATCACAGGGACGGCCGCCCCGCTCAGGTCACCCTCTCACCAGTCAGCTGCCAGGTGACCTACGGCGGGTAAACTATTGAGCGCCGGAGCGTCACAGGAGAACCGATCCCAAGCCCGGACATGCACTGCTATCGCATGTTCCTGAGCAACGGGTCGGAGCCCAACGCTTTCTCTACCAACTGGGCTACCGGGATGGCAAATGCAGGGACGACGTAAGAGGTCAGGTACAGAGCTTTGCAGGATTAACCATGTGGAATATTTCAGGTCTAGCTCATTCATAGGCGAATCCAGGGTAAATAATCCTGTCATAGCCCCTTCCTAATTGGCCAAAATTGACCGATTTTGGCCAGTTTTGTTTTAAAATATGCTTTACGGGTTTGTCCATTTTAATTTAATTACTTTGTGCTTCCACCACGCCAGTCTGATCTGAAACCACCTTGAGGTCAGCTCCGGTTGGGGCATCAGGCCAGGTCCGATGAACTCCCAAATAATTGTCTCAAGGTTTTAATGATTGAGCTGGGATTCGCTTTATCGAATGAGAGCACCAACCACAAAATTTGGCTGTTATGAGATTCCTTGCGTTAGTGGCCTGGGTTCAGGTGCGAGACCTTCGAATGGAAGCGTTAGTCAGAAAGCGGCAGATTGAAGTGTGCTCTTAGGGGCATCGATGGCCCCTAAGGTTTTTCCAAGAAGATAGCAGAAAAACGACAAGGCGCAGCACCGCGGTTGAGAGCTCTACCTCTCACTGCATCATTTTCCCATCATCCCTGAAATTTTTACCCCGGGTCACCCAAGGTCAGGTCACCAGACGAGGTCAACCAAGGTCACCTCACTTCAACTTTAGATCTCTGTAAGAGCTACATTTCAAAGTCGATCAATTTGAAACTTCCTACACTTCAGACCCTTCCAGGGTCTACAAGGTGTATATCCGGGATTTTCGATTTCGTGCCCTGAGGCCAGGTCACGAGGCGACCTCTCCCATTGGAAAAGCATGGGAAAAGCTGTTTCATGATATAAAAGCCACAAAAATGATTGCAAATACTCAGAATGCTCAGAACAACGTTTCTGGACACCTTTCACGGATCCCAGGGTCATATTTACCCTTTGACTTTTCAAGGTCATCCAAAGTCACCAGAGGTCAAAAACAGTATTTTAACAATAACTTTTGACCTAATTAAGCTAAAGCAGTGTAACAAACACCATCGTGTTTGTCTTGTCACTGGCTTTCATTTGATATACGGCAAGGTCACTTGTGATCTTTCGTGACCTCAGGTCATATTAGGTCACGAGGTGACCTCTGGAGGTGAAACCACTGGCGGGAGGTCTTTACGTTTCACATAGCGGAAAAAGTACTGGCAATTTCCTATCAAATGATTTTTACCAGGCCTCAATAGCTCTAATGACATAAGAATTGTGACCAGTTTGCTTAATCATTGCATATTTGAGCGAAAATAGCCGATCTTGACCTAATTTGACCTCTGGAGGTCAAACCATTGACCTGAGCACTAAAACATGCGAAGTAATTACTTACTGAATTCACGCGAGCTTTCTATTGCACTTTGCAGATTTGCGCTAATGCCCATATTTTCGGAGTTAGGGGGCCATCGATGGCCCCCGGTGAAGGTGGCGCCGGACCCCCGGTGGGGCCGGGTTAATACGTGCGGTCATGCGCGTCGAAAGCAGAGGACAGGAATGGGAGGAAAGATCCCCTAACTCGTCAATCTGTTGGGACGTCTCACGACAAGTTTTGGGAATCGACCTAGGGTTTTATTGTCTCCCTATTACCTACCTACGTTGACCTACGTAAATTTGTTCATGAGCTTCATGGTCATTAGCTTTTTCAAAGACGGTCAATTTCAAGTTCACCTCACGTCCCCCCGCCCCCGCCATCACCAGTCCAGAGTCCGTAGCCCCCAGTAACAATTCCATGGCGCTGCCCGTGGGTAAGGTTTGGACTAACCCCAAGTTTAACACATAGTTGTTTGCTCTAACAAATGAGGTTATATTGCTCTGGGGAAAGACGCTTCCTTTCCACAGGGAAAGTTGCCCACGGGGCATCTTTCCCCATTCGTTGAGGGGGCATCTTTCCCATCAGTACCCAAACTAGATAAAACCTGAAGGGCAACAATCATACAATTAATTCACTCAAGGGAAATGCTCAGTTAATGAGTCACATATGCCATAATTCGTAATGTGAAGTCAAACAAAGCACGCATTCAATATTCTTCGAGATATCTGCAACCTAGGTGGGCAATTTTTTCTTTGAAAAACATCGAAACAAAGGCTTACCGACCAGCTTCACGCAACTCACAGGAGGGAACTGAATTTTTGTGCAAGAAACAATCAAAGCCTCTGCTTTTGACCAAGAACAATATTATTTACCAGTGGTGGCCCGGATTGCCAAGAGGGGATGGGGCGTCTTACCCGATGGGGTATCTTACCCCACTCTCCCCTACTGACTCATGTTGTAGTTTTTAGGTACCATTTAAAATTAATTCAAATACAAATACGGGATAAAAAGACATTTTCATTGGAAAAATTATTACTTTAAGAACTTAAAATAGTTTCCTAAAACTAAGCGGTAAAGAGCAGGTTTCAGCCTGCTATTGGCATTTTTAACATTTTTGAAAAATGGTTAAATGGCCTCCCAAAATTTTCCAAAGATACTAAAAGGATTGGTAGTTTCATAATCAGGATTCTTTAAATAACAAGAAACCACAATAAATTTTTTCGCGTATCTCTCTTTAAATGCATACAGGACCAGTTGAATTCACCCATTGCAGAAAACTGGAGAAGGGTGGCTCGAGAGACGGTGGGGAAACCCCTGCTCTCCACAACACATGTCTCGGGTTCAAATCCTGGCAGGTTAACGGCCACAGTGTAACCCGAATCCCAAAACCGCTTCAAATGGAGTGCGATTTGACACGGCCATATACACTCCGTGGATGGTGCATTGGTTAAGAAATCTATGAGATTTGAAGTGGTGTACCATTCTTGACAAATACACAAAACCCTGGTTTCTTTTCTTGTGCATTGAGATCGTTCGTAGAGACAGGTTGGAAAACATGATTTTTCCGGAAAGCACTTCTTGCGGAGAAACAAACATTTCTAGACACAGAACAGGCTGTCCTTTGCTTCTCCCCTTTCTACCTCCGTTTAAAACGTGCCAGAAACACGCTACATTCGCTTTTGAACCATCAGTAACTTTACCTTCGAAGCCGTGTCCAAAAGCTCATGCAACACCATCCCCCGAAGCGAACGCCCACCGGTGCCCTGACACTGTCCCGGGTCGGTAGGTGACCTGGATCCGAGTAAGTGACCTGCACATTCTAACCGCCGGCGTGGGCGCCTACACGGACGACGCGCGCTTCAGCGTCGGCCGCGACGGCGCGCGGAACGACTGGATGCTGGTGATCCGACGGACGCGCGCCAGCGACGCCGGACTGTACGAGTGTCAGGTGTCCAGTCAGCCGCCCATCTCCCTCTCCGTCCGGCTGCACGTGGTCGGTGAGCGACGCCGGGAAGTACATACATAAATCAGGGTACATCCAGGACAGGGCGACCACTGAAGCCCTTTGGGTCAGCCTAAAGCACTGTAAATCGCCAAATGAGTGATCTAAGTGCCTCCGCCTGCTTAGAGTACAAATCCCATCCACCTCGCTGGAGGAAATAATGGATTTATCCCTGACTCACACTGTGTGAAGCTTTCCCCACGCTCCATGTTGAGATCTCTGCTTATATGTGTGTCATTTCTCAGTGATGGCGCGGTCAGCCGGGGAGTTACTGACTCCTGTTTTTTTCTTACAGGCCCATAGCTATCTTCTATATCAGAAGCATGACCAGCCATTGTAATATTTTAAATGAGCTTCTAATTTGAAAATTGTATCAGCTTCGTCATAGTCTGTCGGTCTGCCTGTCAGAAACACTTTTCATTGCTGTCATGATTTTGCGTTGTCTGTACGAAAAATTTTTATGTGTGATTTGAAACTTTGGTGGTGAAAATATATTAAACTAGGTGGGCAAAGCCACGGTAGCTTGACCAATCCATTTCAACCTAAGTCTTGGATTTTGATTAAGTTTTTTTCGGCGGGCTGTTGCAGGCGAGGAATCGCGCAGTATCGGTGCAAGTTCCGAATAATTCACAGCTAACGATCCATTGCTTGGTTGTCGATTGTTGCGTCTGGTTGTGACTACTGCTCTGCCCCGCACCTTGCAGCGCCTGAAACGCGCCTACAGGCCCCGGAGAAGATGTTTGTGGACGAGGGCAGTGAGTTGCGGCTGACCTGCCTGGTCAGCTCGCCCCAGACGCCTGACTTCATCCTCTGGTACCACGGTGAACAGGTACGCAGCGCCCGAATTTCACAGCCTGACAGATGATACCTCAACATGCTCACCGGACAATTATTTATCAGGTGGGAGACGTTACTGAGATGGGAGCATATCCCATGGTTGGTGTTATTCAACCATTTTGTTCATGCTTTGGGCTTCCCAACGCTAGGACTGCGAGGTCATATGCCTTCGAAAAGAAGAGCGGAGAAAGCTAGATTTAAGCTAGGGCAGGACGCCAAAGTCTGCCTTTGGATGAATTCGATCCCACGACCCTTTGCACGTCGGGGGCGTACGTTCGGCTCGATTGCGTTACTCCTTGATATTATTTAAGAGGTCGCGCGATCGAGTCTAACGCGCACTAACCAGCTGTGCCACCCAAACTTCTTATTTGACTATTTTGACAAAATTTTTCATTTCCAGGTGTTGAGCAATGCCCAGACATCTAAAATTGGCCTACAGTTTTAATACAAATGCCTAGGCCGACAGCGGCAGAGATTAACACTTTCTGGTGATATCACTAGCAAACACTCACCCCACGCCATTCTCCCTCTCTGAGAGGCATCTATAAAAACGGACCTGGGTTATCATGGACCTGAACAGCTATTCATACAACACCTGCCGCACATCATCCAGCTCCAAGCCCCAGTAAGACGTAGAAGACCAGTGAAAACGTACAAAGCTTAGTGCTCTAGACAAACATTGGCTCAAAGTGGGTAAAATGGGCCCTTTTGGGGGCATGGCCGGATCGCCCCCTCCCAAACGATACATTAACTCTTCGCTAGTTCGAAGCAGGCGATGTCATTAGCGGACCAGCGGCCAATGGCGAATCCGTGTGCCAGCTGTGATCGGCGGCTACACCTGAGCCGTGCCAATGTGCCAGCTGTGATCGGCAGCTACACCTGAGCCGTGCCAATGTGCCAGCTGTGATCGGCGGCTACACCTGAGCCGTGCCAATGTGCCAGCTGTGATCGGCGGCTAAACCTGAGCCGTGCCAATATGCCAGCGGTGATCGGCGGCTCCACCCGAGCCGTGCCAATGTGCCAGCTGTGATCGGCGGCTACACCTGAGCCGTGCCAATGTGCCAGCGGTGATCGGCGGCAGCACCTGAGCCGTGCCAATGTGCCAGCTGTGATCAGCAGCTAAACCTGAGCCGTGCCAATATGCCAGCGGTGATCGGCGGCTCCACCTGAGCCGTGCCAATGTGCCAGCGGTGATCGGCGGCTCCACCCGAGCCGTGCCAATGTGCCAGCGGTGATCGGCGGCTACACCTGAGCCGTGCCAATGTGCCAGCGGTGATCGGCGGCTCCACCTGAGCCGTGCCAATGTGCCAGGGTGATCGGCGGCTCCACCTGAGCCGTGCCAATGTGCCAGCGGTGATCGGCGGCTCCACCCGAGCCGTGCCAATGTGCCAGCGGTGATCGGCGGCTACACCCGAGCCGTGCCAATGTGCCAGCGGTGATCGGCGGCAAACAACGCCCGGAACATAGGGCGTGCCCCTAATTACTCACAGACAATGGGTCTGGTCCAGATCATATTGCTAAAATCCGAGAGCTTTTGGTGCCAGGATTTTTATGAAAAAAATACTAAGGCCTTTGCAAAATGCCTAAGACAAATGACGTAAGATAATATAGCAAACGGGCTATTATTGTCTAGTCACTAATTATGGCAATTTTGCTCACTTGTTACAGTTATTTTGCGACATCTATCTTGGGTAATTTTCGACAAAACACCTGGCACCAAAAGCTCTCGGCTTTTCGCAAAACGGTCTGGACGTTATATGACAGCTTTATAACGGGATTCAGACTGATATCACCATATGTTAGAGTATAGCGCAAAAATCAATTCTAGATATTTCAGTTGTGCAAAAACTCAATGTCTACGAAGAAACAGCGTGTATTTAGAGCGAATGGCGACCCCAGCTGCCCTCCGCGGTACCTCCTCGAAGGCTAGGCTTCTGCCGCCGCCGTCATTAGGGCCACATGGCTACGGGGCTTAATGATATACCAGTGGCCTCATAAAGTGGTGCGCTTATGAAGCTCTGTTTCCCCACAAGAGGTAAATTCTGATAGAAACGAGATATGACGCCAGGGGTTTTTGGCACGCTCTACGCGACTGATAGCTCAGTTATAGGCAGCGTGGCACCCTCATAATGACGTTTGAACTGAGATAGTCATGTGATAGAGCCAGTGGCGGAGCCAGGGGGGCAAAAGGTATTTGCCCCCCCCCAAATGGAAAAGCTCGGGGCAAAACTATGTTTTTGCCGCCCCCCCCAAAATGATAAACCTCCTTTTTTCCTCTACTCCTTTTTAGTTTCTAAGCAGGATTTTGGTGCTTGAACCCTCAACTTCAAACAGAACCAGTTAAGTTCAGTGTAAATATTGGGCCCCTTGGATAGGAAAAAAGTATCTCGAGCCCATATCTTTGAACCAGTGAAGTTTTTTTGTTATTTTTGTTTTTGGTTTTCGCCTCAAATATCCAAAATTCTACCGGCAAGTGATATTGTAGCGCAGCTTTTTACTGCGCGACGTTTTGCTTGTTGTTTTTTTTTTTGCTTTTCGACTTTGGTTTGCCCCTCCCAAACCGACCGGCTAGATCCGCCACTGGATAGAGCATGTTGAGAAACCACTTGGTCAAAGTTATATTTGTCCCAGAGCTTACCGTTCGCGTAAACAAAGTAAACATTCACCGTCTACCGACCCCCTTCTTCCTCGGTGGTCAGGTGGTATAAGTTGGACTTGGGAACGTGACGTTAGGCTCAGGCCCGCTGCGTGGACAAATATGTATTGCTTCGACCTCTTTAAAACATACGTGCTAAGCGGCCCTCTCGTACTAGCGACTATGCAAGCGCATAACTTTCTTCAATGGCTTGTTTGAAACGGGAGACGTGTATCAATATATTACGAAAAATAGCCAAAATCGACGAGTGTCACTTTCGTTCCTAATAATAGCCTCTTTCAGCTAACAGGGCTCATTTACGAGGCGGGAAAGACCCTTGTGAGTGTATGATGGCTGCCCGACCAGATGGGAAGGGAGGCACGATACACAGCGCCGCACATCTGGCTAGCGGGCAGGTACAACGCGATTCAAAGGGTGGCTGCACTAGCGAAAATAAAGCTACTAATGGGGCATTCATGGCTTGCGATGATTAACATCCGAGGGTAGAGTATTTAAGACATTAAATGTCCTCTGTGTCTGAGCGCCATGGAAACGTTGAAGCATCTGCTACTTGAGTGCGACGAGTTGCTACAGGAGCGCAGCTTCGGCACGAAGTAACATTAAGGAGAAATGTCTCGGCAGACAGCCCCATGACGAGTGCGGGCAACAGGGAGAACCAACGTATACACTTCGTCTATTCGGCGCGAGTACAGAAAGAGTTGCAGGGGAGGACAGGTTCAAGTAATCCTTCTAAACCCCGCCCTTCCTGAAGCGCATAGCAAGATGTGGTTTTTTGGAGGTTCAAGGCCGTCTAAATTTCCAGTATTCATATTCACATGTGGTGGGAACCAAAGAGGTCCATATGACTCAGAACATTACCAGATCCTATGCCAATTTGAATGCACGCAATTCGGAGACTTTTTACCTCTAACAGAGGAAAATTAGATGAAAGAAACCATTAGGCTTATTAGCCATTTTCTGCAGAAATAAGGCTATATCAATTATTTCCGATAAGAATTGTCCCTAGAACCACTACAGTCTGAAATTACACAGCCGTGCCATATTTACTTTAATATCCAACAGAGGTGTCACATTTCATTAGTTTAATTGCGCAGCGTAGGAGTCATTTGTGAGGTTCAACAGTCATTTCATCAGTGTCGACCAGTATTTCGTTATTGGCGACGCATGGAGCTCCCCAACAAGGTGTCACATACCCTGGTGTTGGGCAATATTAATTATCTCCGGGCATATTGTGAATCGGCCTCGTGAGCAGTGGTGTTCTACTTGCTCTTCCCTCGAACGGACACAATATCTAGAGACGGGGAAGTTGGAGTCACGTTCAGACTGAGCAGTGGCCAACTGGAAACTGGGTAAGGAAAGGGATCTGCATTCAGGACTGGCTTTATAAGCATTGCAGCACTCTCACATGAAGCACAGCTACAATCGGCGGGGCGGGGCCACTGCCGAGGTCCGTCGTGAGGCTGTGCAGTTGGGGAATGTTGCACTATTTTCTTCGGCGTGCAAGAATCCACGAACCGTGAGCATTAGCTCGCTCCGGCTCCGACGAACGTACCCAGTGTTTCAAAAAGAACATATGCTTTTCTTCCAGAAATGGATAATGGTAGCATCAAGCATACAACACATTTTCACGCAGACAACCAGAGTCTTCACTTGCATTACCCGAAACAGTCCACACAAAATACATTGCATCTTACAATAAGCAAACGCCCCAGTTCCGGCATCAGCTCGCCCACACATTTCACGCTCATTTCCATGGCATGAAAAATGCTTAATTCGGCAATTAAGCCCGATTTCACATTGACAGAGACTTCATCACACAATACTGCAATATTTGGGCATCAAACCAGCCGGGTTATTATTTTCAGAACTTCCACGACACTGCATGGCATGCATTTGGCTCAAACGACCTCCTCGATCTACCACAGGTACAAGAAGGGCACCCACGTCACCATCACAAAAGCGGCGGTGGACACAAACTCTTAACAACTCTTAGGTCCAGCTTAACAAACAGTTCTAGCCTGGGCCCCGTCCAAGATACCTAAGCTGTAAGGCATGTACGTTCCACGACAATTAAAGAGCTCAGACAACATACATCATATTTACGCTGTGGGGATTAAAGGTGATATATTTATCCATCCGTTATTTCTACCGCATGATAAAAATGAATCAAGCACTAATAATCTCCTTCGCTTTAACATATTTTGCATTACTATTCACTTGATATTTTGACTTTATGTTATTCGTTTGTAAAAAATAAAAGCCACAGTAGCACTTTACGCCAGAAATGAATCATTTGCGTCAGTAACGACTGGCGTATCCAAGATAGACAGGAAAAAGTTGTTTCGCCCCAAACAACCGGCCTAGATTCGCAACATGCAGTAAGTGCAAAATTCGTCTAATATTGTACTAGTGTTGTATTGTGATCTAATTTGTTCTTTCGAATTCACCACAAACAACTTTAAGATTCAATTTCACGGATAGATAAGACCAATGGCCACAAAACATCATCTAATAGAGGTCTAATGTGCCTTGTAGGCTAGCAAGACACTTCCGAACTTCATGAAGTTTCCAGTCGTGTGAGGGAAAGAGAAATAACCCCCCAAAATACACGTCTAAATTGAACTAGAAAATGTGAATTTAGCTCGGTCAATTAACACGGTTTACAAATGATGCTACAGGTGAGCATAAGCACACCCAGACCCCCGGTATTTGCAACCGCGGATTCAAGACAACCAAAGCTAGAAAATGGCGCTGCACGAGAAGTACTCAGGCGTGTGCCGTTCCTCAGGTGATCAGTTTCGCAGCGTCACGGCCAGGAATGAGCGTGGAGACGTGGCCAGCGCGGGGTGAAGTGACCAGGTCCCAGCTGGTGATCCGGGCGGCACGGGCCGCCGACTCGGGGGTCTACAGCTGCGCTCCCTCCAACGCACCCTCCGCCTCCACCGACATCCACGTGCTGCACGGTACGGCTGTTGTACCCGCAGGCGCACGTCCAGGCGAACGCCAGCCAATGAACTAATGTGACCGGTTGGCCTCCTCCCCAACAGGGCGAAGAAAATACAAAATTTCAGCATCACACAAACTCAACGCGCTGTCACAAAAATGTATGTCTACGCCAGTGAAACCTTTTATACCAGGATGCAGTGAATATTTTCAATTTTTCTGGAGGACCAAACAAGGAAAATTGAACGTTTATGGCTAGAAGAGAAACATTTTAACGATCATAAGGACACTCTTGTTGTCGCATGTTTCAAGCTGAGAAATTACTTAATTCCGATAGTTGAGTATTTACCTATTTAAAAAAATTGGACCATGGTAAGTACCCACTGTCACGGGAGCTTTAAGATACAGCTGGCTCAGTGGTTCCAGACGCTGACTTTTGTAAAAATAAATTTTGTCCAACTTGTTCCCAGTACGGCTGCTGGAGTCGGAGTCTCACTTAAGTCCTCAAGGGACTTGTCACGGAGTCACGGGAACATCCGATGATTAACACCCGAACGAGCAACTCCCACAATGAAGGGATAATTTAGAAGCCAAAGTTTAACGTCCCACAAAGCACAGGGACGGCTGCCCCGCTCAGGTCACCCTCTCACCAATCGGTTGCCAGCCGACCTACGTAGGGCAAACTATTGAGCGCGTCGAGCAAACTTGCGGGGAAGTTTCCACAGTTCGAATCCTATGAATAAGGCGTGCCCACCATTCCTTCCAAAAGAATGTGAGTTGGCGTCACCACGTAACCTTGCAGTCGCACACACCTGGTAACGTTTAATCAACGGGAATAGCCAGTGTACTTTATTTACGGGTACAACCAAGTTTCCTACTGAATCTAGTCCTCCCCTGATGACGACACCGCCCTTTTCTTCTAAGTTCTAGGAGATTCTACTAAGTTTTTGGAAGGATCAGCTGGAACATACCAAGTTGGGGCGTATTTGGGAGCAATCTAGTATAAATCGAAAGCAACTTCCTTCACCCATTTAACAGTTACCTTGATCTCAACGGCGAGCGGCGTATTTTACGTGAATCTAATAAAAATCATAACACTTCAAAGAATTTGTTGAAAGGGCATGCATTTATTTGATCAACTTAGGCCCACTTGAATTTATGCAGCCGTGAACAGTGATTTTGACAAATATACCGACACACATAAATCAGCAACAACATGCAAATACCTATAAGCAATTTCTAGCTTCTCAATCGCTAATTTGGATGCCTTCCATCACGTAAATTCAAATTATCAGCACCCACACGCTGATCATATGACTGCTTACTAAAGAAATGGAGAAGCGTCGAGAAGGATGAAGCTGTAGCACACACGACCATTGGAGTCAAATACCTGAAGCTTGATGTTACGAAAACTCGCTGAAATTTCTAATCATGCCCATCTGCATAGATTAAGAGAAGTACTATAACATTAAAGGGAGATACGCGAACAATTTTTATTGGCTAAATCAAAAGGTTACAAAAAGTTGTTTCAGAAGTCCTGTTCTCATTTTTGCGAATTCGGCCTGCAAATGCCTTAAAATTGCTTTTAAAGTCAACATTTCTAGACGACTTTACCGGTACACCTCATATCGATGTATATGACGTACACACGGCTAAGGCTATCAATTTCTCTAAGAATTAGGTCATATCTATCCTAAACAGTGATGTAGAACTTTGGACTACTACAGAAAAAATTACTTTAGAAAAACAACATTCCAAAACTCTTTTAAAACACAAATAAAGGGCTTAAAAGAAATCACAATTAACCAATCAGAAGCCTAGGAATTCTCAAACCGGGGTCACGTGACCTATCTGACGCAAAAGTTTTGTCAACCTGGGGCCGAAGAAGAAAACGACTCAAGACCCGAGGTACGAAACCGCTGAAGACTTGAGTAATTATGTTTTTTTCCGTTTCTAGGGCAAACTAATTCATTTTGTAGTTTCAAAAGTTTTTTAAATTAATTCAAATACAAATACAGGAGAACAGACATTTGTATTATAAAAAAACATTACTTTTCAACTTTAAATAGTTTTCGAAAAGTAAGTGATGGGTATGGGCATGGGTAAGTGATGGGCATTTTATCGAAACTGTTAACCTATTTCGATAATAAGTAAGTGGCCTCCCAAAATTTTGCCGAAGATGCAAAAATAATTGATAGTTTCGTTATCAGGATTTTTCAAATAGCAAGAAACCACAATAATAATTTTTTCGCGTATCTCCCTTTAAGGTCAAAATATTACCTGCAAACTCGTTATAATCCGTCCGCTTTTATTAAGAGCCGGGAGAAATAAGTTTACCTTTACTCAAGAGATCACCGGTATTTATTGTCTTCTGCTGGAGGTGCCATGGCAATCAACAGCCAATCAAAGGTCAGCAATCAACAGCCAATCAAAATCGAGATCAGTCTTCTGCAAACAGCTGTTAGTGCTGAAGCTACCATCATTTTGACACGCTCTAAAACATTTGTAAAAATAATATTCTTCGCTGGAGTTTTTGCAAAACGTCTGATGGTTTCACAAATAAAAATATTTCAGCTTTCTGTTCAACCATATTAATTTTGTTGATACAGTTCTAAAATAGGTTATTTAGAGCTTCGAAAAAGTGTAATTTCTCCAATGCCCTGCATAGTAACCATTGTGCCCGTCCAGCCCTTATGACGTAATGCTGTCAAACAACTTGAACGGGGTCTGGGAATAGCCGCCAGTCACAGTGTTGACATCGCCATCCTTAAAACATGTTTTCCAAGCAAAAGCTTCTCATTATCCATACAACCCTTATCCAGAAGGCCACAATGTTTTAAAGACTTTGTCCAATATTTTTTGTTGGTTCAGATACATCACCAAACGTTTAGACTGCATTTATATTACCAATAAAACAGACCAAGTGGAGAGGAGAGAGTTCCATTGTTTCCCGGCCATCTGCCTACTACCAGACGCAGACCCCTGATCCATTATTCGATCGCCCCTCTATAGACAGCGGCGCCACTTTAGTCAATTTCACTCGGCTACTTCCGGGTACATAAGCATCGCCACCGGCAAAGAAGTGGGGGGGGGCAGCCAAACTTCAAACTGACGCTGACAAAAACTTTCCACGTTAGACCCAAATACTGTTCGAATTTGGACTCCTCGTTGCCTTCTGCAGCGGCTGGTTATAAGAATGTCCGGTTTTCTCCCATTTTGACTGAGATCAGGAAATTTTTGGCCAAAAAGTGGGGGCCAGGCCCCCTGGTGGCGACGCCCCTGTCCGGATATATTTGAAACACTGATCCAAAAATCAGGGCTGGGGTGGAACGCCCGGGGAATCTACTAAAGGTGCCTACCAGGTGGTCAACGCCGTCCTCCTCCCCCCGTCCACCCTGTTACGGCAATCCTACATCAGTCGCTGCATTACACCATGTCGTGAGCTAGATGGAGGCAGGAAAAATTCATGCTGTTTGTTATGAAGCTTAAGAATGATTCACCTGCACCCTTTGGACTATGACCACACCGCGCCGCCTCGCCATGAAAAATATGCTGCCTCTGCAATGGCCCTGGCATTTCGTCGCGAATGCGATGCAGCAGTAAGCCAAACCCTGGGCCCGGTTTCATCGAGCCGCCCTGGCATTCAAACCGCCGGCTTATAATGCCTAAAAAACATATGTATCAATGCCATCGGTGCATCTTCTTGGTTCTTACATGCTGTCATGTCTCAGTCCCATTTAACACCAATAAATTTCCAACGAGAGCCAACTGTGAACTTATTTTGAGGCATAACACAATCCCCGCAGATTGAATTTCATACCCGCGCCTTTGAGCTAACTAAGCAATGCCAAAGTGTGTCCACTTAATCCAGACAGGCTGGGCAATATATCTCACCAAAGGGCGCAGCCAGAACCACGGTCACTGGTGAAAAAGTGAGGGGACGGAGACTGTGAGTGAAACTTTATCTCATCACTAACAGGGAACTCCCCCCCTCACATGTAAACCAATAACTCCGGCCTGGAACTCTTTGATAAGATCTACACCTACTGGCCCCCATATTTCACAGAAAAAACATCCCACTTTCAAATCTAGCACTCGTCTTGCTCCGACCTTGTTTGAATCTCTTATCGGACGTTAGATGAAGAGTTCCAACAGGAACTGGTATCTCCGGACGGGTATGGCCGGTGCCAAATGAGGAGTTCTGTTTCACGAGCCGGCTAACTCCTTTGTTCGGTCCAAGCTCAAGATACCAAGTCAAGGCATTGCCATTACAGAGAGCGAGTACACAGGTACGCGACGATTCAACGATAAGTTCTTCCGCCAAATGCATCTTTGAAAAACCTATACTGGCCTGTGCCTACCTACGCGCAGCCGGCTATTAATGAAAAACCCTACTTTGACACGCGCATTGACGGGGGTTTGAGCCACCTTCGCTTTGACGAGGGGGGCGCGTACCCGCCCCCCTAAGATCTCGAGAACCACGGTAGGTAGCGAAAAACGGTAAACGGCGTTGGGTAGCCCATCCACTTCTTCATCGAAAATATTTGAACCATTTTTTTGTCGGGTCACATTTAAGGTCACGAGAGGTCAAAACATGCCGTAATAGGGATAACATGTAAATTAAGTTTTTCGGTCATTTCATCTGGCACAAGTAAAGATAGAGAAAAACGACTTAAACCGTATGAATCCTCGCAGCAAGCCGAATCGAATGATATATAATTTGGCCTTGCTAGGTCAAATCAAGGATTTGACCTGACCTGCGGTCAGGTCAGGGTCAAAGTATATAACATGCATATCATTAGAACCGCAAAGCCAAGGCAAGAATAATGCAGCTAAAATAAACGATCTATCACTATCCTTTACTGAGTTATACAGTAAAAACAGTTTTTCCCATGTATTTCCAATGGAGAGGTCATGACTCGTACCTGACCTTAGGTCATCGATATAAAAAATACCGGAACGTATTTTAGAGAACTCGGTGGGCCATTATGTGACATGAGTTTCAATCGGATAAGTTCACCCTGCTCCGACTTATGCTATCTTAAACTTTTTTGAGGTCAGGTCACTTGACCTGTACTGGTGACCTGACCTGAGATGACCTAACCTTAAAATTTTCACAGAAGTTGTAAAAATGATGAGGGAAAAGGTATACAAAGACGGTGGCGCTACGCACCGCCGTTTTACTGTTATCTTCGAAAAACCCGAGTGGGGGCGGGTACCCGCCCCCCGTCAATGCGCGTGTTAAACTGACGTGGTCGGGAGGGGCTCTGAAATGAATTTAGCTTTAAAATGCCTGAAGAGTTCGGGTTTCAGAGGTGCAGAAACTTGCCAACTCGGCTACTGGAGTTTGTGACACATTTATGATAGTCGAGGTGCATAAGTGTGACAAAATAGCGATCGTGACAGTATGGTTCAAAATCAAACCACACATTTTCGAAATACAGAATGAAGCGTGTAGCGAATATTTTAATTTAGCAACTCTGTCCTTCAATTGCACAGCGTACCATCAGTGCTACAATATTGGTACTGTGTTCAGTTTCTACTAAAACGAGAGACCCCCGCTGCAGAAAACCCGAAAACCGCTGTCACAGTTGCCAGATTTTAACATGCAGCTCAATGGTGCTGATTGTTAGTAGTTGCCAGAAAGTTGTCGCCTAGATGCCCGAAATGTGACAGTCAATTTTTTCAAGAAATACATGATTGTGGGCATATTTAAGGTATTAAAGATAACGCAGATACGTTATCAAGTACTTCTCTGTCCATTTTGTCAGGTTAAATAATATTTAAAGTTTGAGTATCTTCGATTTAGCGGTCCCTATTTCTTTGAATTTAGTATTAAGTACGCCTAAAAGCTACTAGGAAAAGTACTAAATGAGTGAAAGAAATAAACATAGCTTGGCAGCAATTCTACCTAAACTACGCAACAGCGACAAGACAAGTTCGCAATGTTTGTGTGATGTAGAGCCTGCCAAAAAATTTTAACAAGTGGGAAGCTACTTCTGTTGAGGGCATATTTATTAGGTATGTCTGAGATAAGTGCAGGCTAAAACTAGCTGGAATAAATAGTGCTGCCCATGGCTAATCTAAGATGAATGTAGGCTACTTTGATACTGATGCACTTTCACACATCAAACTTGGTTTTTCATTCCTTAGCTTGCTTGTGCCTTACCTTATTTGTGCCCTAGATCAAGATTGGTTAGGTAGATTTGGAGCTGGAGGAAGTTGGGAGAGTTGGCGCCAGCAACAGACTGGCAACAACAGTAATTCAGGTGAGATTTCATGATCAAATTATCATGTCAATATTGTACAGATAGCAAATGTGTGCCAATGCAGTCTTCCACAAAGTGTTAAAACACACACTGGAGAGGGGCCTGGCACTAACATGCACTAGAGGGGGCCTAGTAGACCCCCTTCTCATCTCAGAAAATCACAGAAAATCTCAGAAAGAAAGAGACTGAAAAACGCTGGTTGGGGGTGTGTTGCTTACTACCAGTGGTAGTAAGCAACACACAGGACCTGAACTGCCTGGAGTTAAAACAAGATTTTGACTTATACACTGGATCTTTCTTTGATATGAGACTTCCAATACCTCTGTACATATTAGGCCAATAGACATAATTTTACATCTATGCAGGGTAGTTGCCTCAGAGTTTTTACTGCAAGAAGGAACGACCAGGCAGGTGATAATCAGGTGTTGGGGTAAAATCTTAAGCATTTGATCTGGCTATAAAAATGCTACCTAAGGTCCACTTTACCAACACATTTTAGGTAGATCCAAATCCTATGTTGACATTGACATTTTTGTCCCTTTTGTTGATATGTGAGATAGAAGTTCAGTGGGGGTGGGGGAAGCTGTGATCAGGGTTCCCAATTGTGTGTAGGTGTACGCTCCCATTTATAGATTAGTTCCCAATAATAATTTTCATAATTGCCACATTTAATCATGGGGAAATATACCATAATTGGGAACACTCCTTCCAAAAATGGAAACTTCTTCAAAAGGGAAATGCATGTCATTGGGGAAACTCCAGTCAGAGTTGCCAATAATAGTTATGATCCCAATACTGAAAACAATGATCCATAATTGGAAATTTTCCTTCCAAAACATAAACATGATCTAAAAATGAAAACACAGTTTACTACTTGCATGCGGTAATGGCTTGGTGCTTGAACCTTGTCCGTTGCAAAAAGTAAGAGACAGGTAGATGACATTCAGCATATTGGAAATAGTATTCAAGTATAAAATTATTATTTCCAGCTTTGTGTGACAGAGGAGGCATACGTCTCATTGAGTTTGTGACAGCCAGTATACTTTCTGCACCTCTGTCGGGTTTATCCCCAGCGGGGTGCAAGGATTGGTCAATCAGGCCACATCCCCACTGGAGATAGTTTAAGCTCAATATTGTTCCTGCAAGGGAGAATGTACCAAATTTATAAATGTAGGCATAAATATATTTTCATGCAGATTGAGGAGCCGGTAACAGAAGCTTGAGTGGACATGCCCCTGCTGGTAGTGACGCGGTGGTTGCTCCTGCCCCCAGGCGAGTCGCCGGCGGCCATGCACACGTCTGGGAGCGGCGGTGGAACGCCCGCGGCGCTGCTGCTGTTAGCCGGCTGGGTGTTAGCCGGCTGCCACCTGGCGTGAGGGTCGTGACGACAAATACATCATCCGACAAGACAACCAGTGGCCAGGCAGTGTGTGTAGTGTCGGGTGTCGAGTTGGCGTGAGGCACGAATGGTCAGCCCGCAGTGACCAATGTACCCTGGTCAATGAACTGGTGAATGGTACACGAGCTGTGGTGCTCAAACGGGCCCGCACGAACGGGCATTGGCGCGGCTCCTGTTCGGTCCCAGGCTTGGTGCTTTGCACATGAAGGTATGGTGATATGGTGCTGCAATTCATAGTTTGAGTTAATGTTATATATAACACGAACGCTTTCCAATAGTTTTATATGCTCTCCTCTCTCTCTCTCTCCTCTCATCTCTCTCTCTCTCTCTCTCTCTCTCTCTCTCTCTCCCCCCCTCTCTCTAAGTCATTCCCCTTCGGTAAAAAAGGACTGACCGTTGATCAGCTCGATGACCTGCCACAGTAATAATATGATCCATGTCCCCAAAGTTTGCGTGCATGGGCTCCCGAAAATCGATGGGATGTGTCAGAAGTATTGAACAGTTTTATTTGGCATGACTTATTTGCCTAAAACTTGGAACACATGACCCTTCAGAATGAATGCATTATTCGTGATAAGCGGAGGAAGACAGTCTTGATTTGTTTGTTTTGATCCCAAATACATGTCCTGTAAAACTAATGAGGACTCAACTATCTTCTTGGGGATGGAGCAGTCTCACAAATACGAGCGAAATAGCCTCATCAGGGCATATGTAGCGCACAGGCCATCCGGGCAAACTTTATAGCCAGCATAAGCGCAGTGAAAAGTAGGTGAAGGAATAGGGAAACAGAACATCTGCAATAGTCGTCAGAAGTCATGCAAAAGTCCCACACAGATATTGTAGACCGCAGAATGTGACCACGGATAAATTTGGCGACCATGATCAGTGATAACACATCATTATTTGGGTAGAAAACCACAAAGGTTTCTGGAGAATTCCTGGAGACATAAAAGAATCACAGATTATAACATGGGAGCATGTATGTACAAAGATGGTGCAATGGAGTCGTTTCTCTGGGCTTCTCCACTGCACTTATGTACTTCAATAGCGAGTCCGAAAAGGCTAGCAAAGATGCAAGATTGAACAAATACCTCAGATTAAAACCACAGCGTCATCAAAATGCCCGAGATGCGTCCAATAAAGTACGACCTCTCCGACCGGTTTCCGAATTAGATTCAGAAATTTCGCGGTGTGGTGTTCAATTGGACAGGTTACCGATTGGCACCTCTAATGCCTCATCCACGGATCAATAGGGAATGGGGCTGAAACCCCACCTCCCAAAGGATGAACAGGGTCATTTGGCCTCCCTTGGGTGAAAATCGCGGGGGGATTGGGGAGATCAGAATGTTTTTTTTTACAGAGATCAGATGTTTTTTATTTGTATGTCTAAGCAATGTCCAAAATTTCGGATATCAATTAAATGTTCCAGTCTGCCTCCAGAAGAATGATTCATTTAGCACCGGAGAGAAAAAGCACCAAAAAAGTTACGATACATGTTCAGGTCTTATAATAGGAACTAAGCCTGGCTGATAATAGAAGACCAATTAAAAGTAGTATACGGTGATACACTCAAGTTAACACACGCACTGTAAGAGGGCCTCGGAGGCACTCGAACTATTTTCCAAGGTTGCCGGAGAATGGCTTCCGGTCAAATGGCGTTACTCAGTCTGACGTATATTATGCTATGACGTCATAGTTTAAGTAATTCAATTTCAAGGTTAAATTTCGAGGTCAAAGGTCATGGGTAAAGGTCATCCTCATTTCCCGCCCAACGGTTGCTATAGTGCTAGTTATAGTGTACTTTACACAGTGTATACCATATTGTGACGTTATAGGTCCATGACCTTGAATGACCGTGAACCAAAATTTTGGGAAAGATTGCTTTTGACCTTCTTTCTATGACCCTGGCCCGCCTTTACCACATTCCCGACGTTTTTTCGCATAATTACGACATTTTGCAATAGGTCCCAAGCACGGTCAATATTTGAACTTTATAGCCTCGTTTGACCTTGAAAATATTGACATAGGCTAATGCAACCAGCTCTGATCTCCCCAACCAGCTGCAAATCTAGTGTATCATGTCACCATCCACATCGACCAGCCCCGGTCTCCCCAACCACCTTCAACACTTGTGTATCATGTCACCATCCACATCAACCAGCCCGTCCATCAACCACCTGCAACACTAGAGTATGTCACCACAGCCAAGGCAATCACTCTATAAGAAAGTGTTTTCGACATTGGCTGCGGTGTTATGCGTTATGATGATTTTGCAGGCTGCAGGGACTGTACCAGCGCCGGTGCGGATTTCCGGCGCGGGCTGCGGGCACGAGGCGTTTGAAGGTCAAAAGTTATCGGCCGTCCGACCACAAGCAGAAGTATGCTTCTCGGAGGTGCCGCCGGCGGCGGCGAAATTGCCTTCGCCGTCTGCCGCCAACAAGAAACTCATATTGCCGAGTGCATTAAGTACCGAGACAAAGCCAATAACTTGGATGCTGCAATGGAGGTCCAAGAAAAGAGCATAGTTCTGAGGTAAGAAAACAGCGACTGAGCCCCGTCCCGCGCTCAATCCACCTCAGTGGACGCAAAAGCCTCAGAGAACTGGGCCCATAGGCAAGGTCTTTTCACAAAAAACCAAAGGGTTTAGGTTCTAAATATTTGGAACATTAGTCTAAAGCTATACCCGTTAAAGGGTACACTGGTCTCCTTCAATTCACTCACTCTCTCAAAATAGTCTCTCTAATACTATTAGGTTACACCTCCATCTTACACGCCTCTGCTACTTCCCTCATATTGCTTCTTAATATCCATGGCCATCTCAATAGGCAGAGTGCAAAAGTAATGACACCAGTGTAAACATAAGATCCATAATGAATTAAAGAACCACTTAATAGTTCACTTAACCCGCGCCCCACCGGGGGTCCAGCGCCACCTTCGCCCCAACGGGGGGCATCGATGCCCCCTTTAACTCCGAAAATATGGGCGTTAGCGCAAATCTGCAAAGTGCAATAGAGAACTTGCGTGAATTCAGTACGAAATTACTTCTTATGTTTTAGTGCTCAGGTCAATGGTTTGACCTCCAGAGGTCAAATTAGGTCAAGATCGGTTATTTTCACTCAAATATGCAATGCTTAAGCAAATTGGGCATAACTCTTATGCCATTAGAGCTATTGAGGTCTGGTAAAGTACATTTGATAGGAAATTGTCAGTACTTTTTCCGCTATGTGAAACGTAAAGACCTCCCGCCATTGGTTTGAACTCCAGAGGTCACCTCGTGACCTAAGATGACCTGAGGTCACGAAAGGTCAGAAGTGACCTTGCCGTATATCAAATGAAAGCCAATGACAAGACAAACACGATGGTGTTTGTTTCAGCGCTCTAGCTTATACAGGTCAAAAGTTATTGTCAAAATACTGTTTTTGATCCTTGGTGACCTTGGATGACCTTGGAGAGGTCAAAGGGCAAATATGGCCCCTGGAATCCGTGAAAGGGTGTCCAAGAACGCTTTTCCGATCAAGCTGAGCATTTTCGATCGCGTTTGTGACTTTTAGATCATAAGACAGCTTTTCCCCATGCTTTTCAATGGGAGAGGTCACCTCGTGACCTGGCCTCAGGGCACGAAATCGAAAAATCCCGGACATACACCTTGTAGACCCTGGAGGGGCCATAAAGTGTAGGAAGTTTCAAATCGATCGACTTCGAAATGTAGCTCTTACAGAGCTCTAAAGTTGAAGTGAGATGACCTTGGTTGACCTCGTCTGGTGACCTGACCTTGGGTGACCCGGGGTAAAAAATTTCAGGGATGGTGGCAAAATGATGCAGTGAGAGGTAGAGCCCTCAACCGCGGTGCTGCGCCTCTTCGTTTTTCTGCTATCCCGGAAAAACCTTAGATGGGGCATCGATGGCCCCGGTGGGGCGAGGGTTAAAGCAAAACCACGTGTAAAATACTTGCGTCCCCAGCTTCAAGCAAAGTACACTTTACCCGGGCTGCCCTTAATGGACCGCCCCCGTCCCCCATATGGCAAAAGTAAAATGACAATTTTTATGGTTTCATGTGTTGGAGTCTCTCTTTGTTTAACGCTGAGTCCTTGCCAAAAATGGTTAATTGTGCAATCAGGTATTATGCCTCTCGAAATATTGAGTTACTAGCCACCACGCTTGCTCCCATAACATGTTAGAGGACGAAGACACCTTAAAATTCAAACCATTTCTGAAATATGATAAAATCATTTTAAAAGATTCATGTTTGGTAACAACGGCACAAAAGAATGTAAGGTAAGTGTCCGTGTTTAAGCTGAGGGCGGCAATTATACCCATGACCATACTAACTTAGTTGATCGTGGTAGTGTTTTCGGGCTTCACTGGATGAAACTGTCGTTCAGCAACAAGAAAGCACTTCTTGATTACCCCAAATCTAGTAAGATCTCCAACGGCAGCACTCAAAAAGTCTTCAGATGACTTCGACGTTCATCATTGCAGCAGCACCACGTCGTGGTGCGGGCAGGAACCGCAAGATAATCCTAGTGGGTTCCAATGCTCTTATAAGCAAAGATCCCCTCTTTTTCAATCATTCTATTTAAAATTTCGAAAAAGTAGTCCATTCCCTTCAACACACGTCTCGTTGGGGGGGGACAAAATTGATCCCCTCCAGGTTTTCCCCACATAACACAAAAACGAAGACACACAGAACAATGCAACTTACAGTGTGTTATCCCTGATAAATTTTACGCATCTGAGCAAAATCAGGAGTTTGAATCGCAAAACTCAAAATCAGGAGATTGAAGCGGCGCTAAACGAACATCTGTCAGCCGATCAGCTTCAAATCTTCAGGTAAGGTCAAAAGGGTCCACAAATTTGCTATCTCGGAATTTCCATATTCTTGACCTAAGGTAGGGTCAATTTGTTGGTTACCCGATTTTAAGTTTATGGTGAAAAATAGAAAAAGTGCATTTTCCGTAACAACTGGATAGATCAAGTTGAAGATCCTCGTACTGTGCATTCTTACCGCGATATTGACCATAAATTTTCAGGTCAGGTCATGACAGGCCAAGGAGCTATTCAAGGTCAAGCGACCGGACCTCAAAGCCAAAAATCACGAGTTTCTGGTCTATCAGGAGGTCAAATGAGCATACAGTGTTTATTTTGCCAATAACTTCACACTGGATTCAGCTAAAGCTTGCATTGTTTGCATTGTGCTCCTCTTGTCACAGAAAGTCGATCGATATGCAGCATGACCATTAGGGTGGCACTCATTTTCGACATTTTGAATTTCCACTCGGACGGGCAGCCGATCTGTTGTATCCCTGGCAAAAACGTGTGTGAAATTTTTATTGAAAAATATTTATATTTACAGGTCGCTCAAGGAGGTTAAAGTTTCTATTTTTGGTGAAAGAATAACTTTTTCAGGATTTAAAGTAAAACATTCCCATAAAAAAACTGTAACTATTTCGCATTGATCAAATCATATTTGAGCTAAATAACATATTTTACTGAACACTTGTGATTCTGGACACCTTACTTCTGGCTCTGCTAAGGAGCATAAAACATTTCACGACGACGGGTGTAAGAGCGACTTGCTTCATCGGGTCATTTTAAAACGTGTTGTGTTCTTTGGACTTGGGCTCAGTCGACGCTGCGATGCTCGTAGGTCGTGTCCTGGCGCATATGGAACGTCAACATTCAGGTGAGGCTGATGACCGCCGGCGGTGGGGATAATGACCACCGTAATGCCCTTCTGGGAGCGCGCACATATTCCGATGCAGAAGCGGCAGCGCGTGCTGGAACAGGTGATCCGCCTGCTCGAGAAGTGAGAGACGCTCAAGAAGACAAGAAGCGGCGGACCAAGATGTAGGAGACGGAGGAGAAAGTTTGTCGAGTCGGCGACCGGTCTCTTTGACATCGCACATCAGGACACTCTGGCGATGATGACGATCAACGAGGGCAAGGAGTTCAAGGGCCAGCGCGAGAAGGGGCGGCGCGGCTGCATGGCGATGAAGGACGGCCGCCCTCGAAAACTGGAAGCGGAAGCAGAAGGAGGCAACACAGCGATATCGAGAGACGGCTGAGAGGGAGCGACAAACTCTTGACGAGACTGCACAGCTGACCTCTTCCAGCACCTCTAGTGCCGTCAGCAGCCCCACTCGCTCCGTCCACCAAGAGCGCGACGGCGACGACTCACCTGGTCCATCGACTTCTACAGCAACTTGTTTACCGCCCAAGCGTCGGCGTGCGACAACAAAGCTCATCAGCACAGAGCTAGCAACCACGATGGATCGAACAAAGATGTCCCACTGCGATGGTGTCTACGTCCTACCGGCGGCGGCTCTAAGCCTGGGACACAAACCTGAAGAGCTGGTCATCAACCGTGAGTCATTTGGCAAGCCTCAGATACAGTTCCGGAAGGCTAAGGCTGCCGAGATCAAAGCCTCCTCTGCACCGACCGTCCCTCTCACAGCCCATTCGGATGGAAAAAAATTTCCAGGCATGGGCGGAGGACCAGCCGTCGACCGACTTCCAGCCCTCCTCTCCGCTGACGGCGTGCCGAAGGTCCTGGCCGTACCGAAGCTTCCTAACTGTGCCGGATAGGCTGCCGCTGCCGACACTGTCCTCGCGGCGCTCGATGACTGGGAGGTGAGCGGCCGAGTGAGGGCGCTTAGTTTCGATATCACTGCCTCTAACACCGGCCTCAGGGCCGGGGTGTGCACGGTCATCCAGCAACGACTCGGCTAGGATATGCTTCACCTGGCAGCCCGCGAGAAGGTGCTCACCGCCTGTCTCGGCCTGTCCAGCGGTCCGGACGTTCCTTTATTCAAGCGCTTCCAGGCAATTTGGGCATCGTTGGATAGGACAGCGCCGGAGCCCTTCGAGGACTGCGATATGCCGCCACACCTGCACGACAGCCGTAATGACCTCCTAGCGCAATTCGACCGCCTCCTTGACGACCAGCATCCACGCGCTGACTACCGCGAGCTGCTGGAGCTGGCCACGATTGTCCTCGGCAGCGTTCCGAAGCGAGGTGTGAGGATCGCCCGCCCCGGCGCACTGCACCGGACGCGCTGGATGGCCAAGGCCATTTACTCAATGAGAGTATATCTCTTCCGCACACAGTTCCGTCTCACTGCGCCCGAGAAGAACGCCCGGCATCCAGCGAGCCGTGACGTTTGTGTTCTCAACGTGTCACGGTCTGATTCGAGGCACCGATTCCGGAGTCCGCCCCAGATCAGGACCTCGGCCTCGTCAAGCCGCTCAAGTACCAGGACAAGCCGGTGTCCAATGCGACAGCCACCGTCTTCGGCCGTCACCTCTGGTATCTGAGCGAGCGGCTGGTCGCGCTCGCCCTCTTCGACGAGGAAGTGACGCTCGCGACCAAGCGCAAGATGGCCATAGCGCTACGCGAGGAGGAGGGACCCGAGGATCCCCTCGCCGAGCTCAAGCTGAGCTCACCGCGGCGTCGGTCTCCAGGAAGACGGTGGCAATTTCGTCACAACTGGCTCCGCCAACTTCCTCACCCTTCTCAGCCTGGAGACAAGCTTCCTTCAGAAGGATCCAGCCTGCTGGGAGCAGGAACCCTCCTACAACGCCGCCTCGCGCCGCGTCAAATCACTCCTTGTCGCCAAGGACTTCGCGGGGTGGGGCGTCGCCCTAATGCAGGAGATCAACATGGCTTTTATCAAGGACGAGGGTCAAAAGCAGTTCGGCGCACAAGTCGTCGAGGAGCACAGGTGCAGATTTCCGAACGCCCGCAAGTCCTTTGTGACTGCAAACTAGGAGAAAATGAGTGAAAGCTGGGCACATATGAGACCCCTGACGCTTTTTGAGCGGCTAATACTAGGGAATAGGGGTGTAGCTGGAACCAAGAGAGTTGAATATATGCTGTTTATGTCGAGTGTGATCCTATTCATTAGTACAAATCTAGATTAAGAAACATTGAAAACAAAATACTAACAAAATCATTTGCCCCAAAAATACAAACTTTGGCCTCGTTGAGCGACGTCGAAACATGCACAAAATTCCCCCAAAGAATGCACACTTCGTTTTGCCGTTGATAGAACAGCATGGTTGCCCGTCCCAGAAGAAATTCCCAAAAAATAAATTTACCACCGGATAAATGTCATCCTAATGACCATGCCAGGTCAACATGTGACCCTGACCTAGCTCTTTGTCAGGTCATCTTAACCAGTTGACCTAGGAAGGTCATGCTATGCATCATTGGATTTGGCATGATAAGAGGGCTCCAGTGATCTCTAAAGATTCTCTCTAGCTCCGCTGAGTAAAAATCTATCAGGGAAAATGTACACTGCCCTGTCGTAAGCCTAGCCCATTTCTCTTCGTCTCGTCAAGAGCTTTCGTCGTCCTTAATTTTTCTTGCTTTTCTGGGAAATGAGATATGGGGATATGGAGGCGAAATACGCCACCCCCCCTCCCAGCGGGACGTGTCATGCTAGGAACCGCAGTGGGGCACTTGTTAGGGAACACAAATCCATGCAGATTAGCAAACTTCAACGAGTGGTTTAATGCAAGGCACTAAATATGATTGCACAACTCCAGTTTCATAAGTACAACTGATGTTTGGCAGACGCAACGGCCGGTGTTTTTTAAACAAAGTTTTTCATGTCGTTGCAAGTCGTGTCAACTTCTGGAACGTTAGCCGGATTGTTTTTCTTCTGGCCGAAAAAAACGAGACCCTTATGACAGTTCGCAGACCCGGCAGCGATCAGGGATCGATACCGTTGAGACAAAGAGCACAAAGCAATCATAGTCTCCCGGGAAACGTATGTGCATGCTGGGTAACTGTGGTAAAGATATTTCCACGAGACAAGTCATAACCAGGCAAATGACGTGCCAGATTGATCACAAAGATGAAATAGTGTTCAATCAAATTTATTTTGCATCTTATCAGTAAAAAAACGAATGGGGTATTTGAGATAGATAAATCACGAGCAATAAATACCCTTATAAAAGCTACAAAATCTGTTGGCACCCAACGCGGTGATATAGTGGTTAGCACGCCTGCTTTATACGCGGCTAACCCGGCCTTCCCGGGCATGACCCAATTTGACTCTCTGGCAACACCATAATTCATCCTTTGGATCAACCCCACGCCAAACGGCCCCCATCGAACCAAATCTGATGAGCACTTCATATTTAGCCCCAGATCAGCAGTATTTCAGATACAGGAAAATCCCACAGTACAACGCCGCTAATGTGGTAAGTCCCGAATCATCATACGCGCAGAAACGAGAATATTGCTGGAGGGTTCAAGACTTCCCAGGCATAAGAGGCTCAAATCGGGGGGCCCGGACTCCTCAAGCTAGTATTCTGCCCTGCAAGTTGATCAGGTTTTATTCTACTGTTTATTTTCCACTTGTGTAGAATCAAAACCAGCATTAATGGATTCTAAAAATTGCAGTATTGGTAACCATGCCATCGATGGCAGATCGGAAAACACTATGATGAAAACATTCGTTCCCTCATGGCAGAAGTCCACCGCACCAGTCGAACATTTTTGGCTTTTCGTCGTAGTGGGTCCTATAGTGCTCCTTGCAGTTAGGCGCAAATGCGAAAAGCAGGTATATATGAAAACGACACTGTGTAAACGATGAACCGTGCCACTGTCTGAGATTTTCAAACGCTTTCAGTTCTTCTATGTTACGACATATCATTTCATACATCGAAAATTGCTCCAAGCGTGTTTTATTGATTTATCTAATCGACGTTCTCTGCATTGCCCATTCTTCAATGGATAAATACCTAAACCACCGGCTCAGGCTAGGAGCCCAGTGGCGATATAAATTTTTCCATTAATATTTCAGACTTAGACCAAGCCTGAAACGTGAAATTTCCATTTTTCTAGAATAGCCAAGTCATCAAGAACATATAAAGCCATAAACTATTAAAATGACACGCTATGATTCGGCCAATGAAGGAACGAAAACCATTAATCAAATGAAAACTACCGCCACCCTTTTTTATATTCCTTGAGCAAACCTAGGGCTTTATCTATTTCTTCCTTGAAGGTTCTAATTGTCATGGTTTGAACCTCGAAGCAAGGGGTCACGTATAACAGCCATTCAGCAGATTTGAAACGTCCTTACTGAAATTTAACGCACTGAATTAGAAAGTGCCGAACATTTTCCATTCCCTGCACTCCCTACCTTGGCATTCACAAATTAGAACCATTACAACACTTAAGTTCGAGGGAGGAACAAAGTGTACGTTCATTTAGGAAATCATTCGTTGAAGCATGAGGCATCCTTTTTTCTTTCAACTAAGCTTCTACATATATTTGCATACCTGACGCCAACAACATTGTATCAGAGGATAGAAGGATGGAGTACACTAAAACACACAAAACAATGCGTGAAATCGAATGTCGAGGGGCAGGTACAGCTCCAACTGACCGCAAGAACCCGCCATATCAGCAGCCTTTTAACCGTTCGTAGAGCCTTTGCAAATTATCTTCGGACCACACCTAGTAAAATATTGTCGAGCGCGCAAAGAAAATATACGCACGAAATGTTGACCCGAGAAGCCACCGAAGATATTTCAGAATTGATCAATCAGAGTTGACCTAGGAGCTACAAGGAGCTAATTCCACCCAGAAAATGTTCCTTGTGGGCGAATTAAAATAACGAATTACCTGAAAAAAACCTGACGGGACTAAGAGGAGGAAAGTATGAAATATCTTACGATAAGGAGCATAATGAAAATGCCGTCTGTCAAAAAGTTTATATGAAAATGTGAATGCGCGTAGTGGCTGTAGGAAGCGAATACAAGCGCAATGGGTAAAGAGTGAACATCGGTATAAATTTCGGTTTCATATGTATATGATTGGAGAGGCTACCCCCACGGGCCAACTTACAGTTGGAATTTTTTTGGGGAGTGATGGTCCCCTGCCCCCGTTCCTACGCCTGTGCGAACATCTCACTGCAAACAAGAGCTCAAACAGGACGGAACGGCTGCAACACAGAACGCAGTCAAACAATCCCAACTTGCAACGTCAATCACGCTGTGTCAAAACAACCACCGACAACACTTTTATGACAGAATGCGGCCGAGTTTGCTGTCAGGGACCGGTTCACGCGGGAATTTATGGCCAACGGGTATATCAATTAACTTCTGATTTGTGATGCCACCCGTTGAACAATGGACGACGATCAGTCAAGAACTTGCGAGCCACATTACCGGCGTACGCGCAAAATGTCGCAGCTCCGCCACTTTCATCCTGTTTCGGACGTCGGTTTATTAGCCCCTCCGGGTCTGTGTCGCTTGCTAAATCCGTCCGGCCTGCAGGAAGAATGTCCAGCCCGGAATGTCTATAAACTGGGCAATGACCCGTCCCAAGAGCTACGGCTGAGCTGTTAGCTCGCCGTTCATCTGGCTTCTTTGATTCCAGAATTGAATTAGCAATTGGGCGTGGTGGCGAAACCTGCTCACACGGTGACGGTGACCCTGAATATGCGAATAACGTCAACAACTGCCCTAGCTTGCTCGAGTGAGCCGCTAGAGGCGGATAGCTGCAACTGCCGTCCTTGGCTTTTGAAATTTTCGTTTCTTTTTTAATTTTTCGACGCAAATCCTGACTTCACATGAAATAGACTTTCATAATTCTCCTGATTCAATCTCTGATCATTTCTCCAACTGCCTTTCATCCTTAAACATGTTCTGTTGGCATGTAAGCCGATATCTACTGTCCTGTTCTCTCCTGTTCTTTTTAACATTTCCTGTGAATATGCGCTGTACGGATTCGGATCAAGGGGATTTCTGATTCGCCACTGGAACAGAGACGTACTCGTATAACTTGGTCAAGTGCTTCCTCAAGCAGGCCTTATCCCCGCTGAGATGACGATTACCTCGCTCTTCAGAGCTGCCCAGCACGGCATAAGTCACACCCCATTAGTTTCATTATTAGGGCATCCCAGGCAGTTCCATCAAGCGTTTGGAAGTGTATCATATCGGCATTGCGGGAGCCCGCACCAAAATGCTCTCGTTACTTCCACAGGGGTAATCTACCGACAAGTTTGGGAGACGATAAGGTGCCATTAAAAAGTGTAAAGATGCCAAGACGGGACGCCGGGTTCGCAGGCGTTGTACAAATACACCAGTGCGGTCACATACACCACTGCAGGGGCGGCGGCAAGCTTCCAGCCCTTAACCTGTCCATTATTAAATAAGTGTAAGATCAAATGAAACAGGGATAGCGTATTGCAAGGCTTCAGACATCACAATCCGCCGTAATTTTCAACAGGAGCGAAAATCGTCCAATGCCTCCCAAAGGGGGACGATAATGGGTTTTGCAAGCCAGCCATCGAGCTAGCTAGAGGTCCCCTCCCACGGTTATGAGCTTCGTCGCCTACCCGGTAACACTCCGAGGCTGAATTACACCACACTTGGGGGCGCCTGGCGGGACTGGAAACGCCCGGCTCAACAAGCAGACTCCATCACCGAGCTCCATCTTCACACGAGGTTCTTTGGAAACGGACATCTGAAATCGGGTACATTTGCAACTTATCACAAGAGTGGCGTTGATGATCTAGGGAGTTAGACTTGTTATTTAAAGCCAAGGGGGCTTTCAGAGAGAACTATACGTTTCTCCGGGGTCTTTTCACTCGTAGAGACATTACCATGCAATGATGGTGCCCAACGCCCATCTTTCTCGACGACATGTTGCCATTTTTAGGGTTCCGCGGGTTTAAGAATGGTGGAGATGTCTGTTTTGCAGCTCCAAAAAGGGAGGCAAACAATCATGGCTGAAATTTACCCAAGCTTGAAAACAGCGATGGACACGCGCCGAGTGCACGCCTAAAATGTTCCAGAAAATATACCCATTCACGATTCGTTTGGCATTTCCTGTGTCTCACTGCATATATTCTTCTTTCGAGGGAAAGCTTTCCCCAAATCAACGTCAACAGACCGTGTTCAGGGTACTCCCACACAAACGCCCGATTTCAGTCACGCGGCCCTCCGCAAAGCAGGTGTCATTATTATCGAAAAACTATATGTGCCTTTCAAAGCGGAGACCTGGCAGGGTCAGCAGACATCTATTTCCTCCATCGAACGGAAATGCAAACATCGAACCATGGTGCCAAAATAAGATATGTGTACATCAAAAGCATTTCGGGATTTTCGCTCGCAAAACCAAGTTAATCCATTTAAGTATAAAAACGTGTGGAAAACCGTTTCATCGAAGGAACTTAGATCCAATGCGCCAACACCAAATATTTTAGCCGATAAAACGGCTCAAAATTTACACCCTGTTGACAATTTAACAATGAATACAAAAGTCAGAGCAACTGTGTTACGAACGTCCTCACATACAGATTGATGGCAGGACAGCAAGTCACCACGCATTGGCACAAACCAAAGAACACCATTCATCCATGCACCCTTGAATAAGTCACAAAAACAAAATATGTCCTTAGCAATCCATTCTTCTCACACCATGTCATTAAAAAATGGAGGCGCACACAAAATGAGCGATTTTTAAAGTGTTCAAATGTGAATGCCCAGTACGAACATACAGATCAACAAACAACATTTAGCCCTCACAAGACAGGTTCCATGTTACCCTAATTTTGCCACTGGTTAGTCCCCCGCGTTATCAAAGTCCTCGTCCTCCTTGTCCATGAGAGCCTTCATCAGGCGGCACTTGCCATGCGCACATCCACAGGGCACGGGATGCTCCTCCTCCTCGTCCAGCATAGCTAGCGCGATAGTGTAGCGCCGCGGGTTGTCTGGCGACTGGGAGAGCGTGAGTTCGAAGCCCACCACCTGCTGGTCGGAGACGGGGTAGTCGCGCGGGAGGACAACGGCCGTCTGTTTCCAGTGGGTGACGGGCGCCGAGGGAGACGTCTCCAGAGTGAGGCCGCCGGGGAACTCGCAGCTGAACCAGAGACAGAGGCCGCGGTAGGCACCGCTGCGGCTGATGGTGACGAAGAGCCGGCTGGAGAGCGTCAGCAGCTCGTCGGCCGTCAGCCACTGCAGGTGCAGCTCATGCAGCAGCTGCGGCGTCGACAGCAGCTCCTCAGGGTGGGTCTCCAGCACCTGGGCACACCACGTGGTCAGCTGGCGAGAACACCGGCACCAGCCTTCCGCCCCGTTATGGAAAGCATACAAATACCAATTTAAGAGGGCACTACTAGGTGGCAGGGTGCTCCGCAGCAGTCGCCAAGATGTGTCGGCTCACGCAGAAACCCAGTAACTCAGCAACTTTAGAAGCTCACATCCCGACCGAAACAATATGTTCCGTAGTCTGGTTCAACGGCGTACCAGATTCCAATGCCATATCACCTTTCTTCCCAGCTAATCAAGATGTGCTGCAGTAAACCAAAACAGAAGTAACAACCGCATACCAGCACGGACGTGACATCCGTTTTCAACGTTGATCAAATGCTACCAATCCTTCGAGGCATATTGGAAACAGAAACGTATGGCTTAAGCTGGTAGCCGGACGGGCACTTTGACAATGATGCCACGCGATCCCAAGCGCCCCAGGTCCCCTGGTACACGCTGAAAGCCGGCTTGGGCGCCCACCCATCAGAGCTCGCCGTTCCCAGTCCCTGCAAGTGGCCTTTTAGTGCCTACTTTACTTGATTGACTAACAGAGTATGGAGGACAATAAAACTCTCATGCGAAAAACTTCGTTGATTAAAGCCCAAGTAGTTTGGGTGTGAAAACAGCGAAACAGTCGGAACGTTTCGCACGGCTTTCCTTTATACCTGTTTGATTGGTGTCGGTAAAAAAATAAATAAAATGAGCATTGACAAAAGCTGCGACAACCTGTCCTAATTATTCTGTCAGGTCTTCCAACTGTGCATGTTCTCCATGACAATCAGGGTCGGATCTAGGCAGGAGGGCAAAGGGGAGGAGGCGGTTGCTCCCTTAGGTCCGTGGAGCCCCTCCCCCGCCGCCCACCCCCTGTGGACGATGGGCACCGAAGGAGCCTTGCATGTCCTTAAAATGCGATGACAGTGCGGCACAGGTGCCCTTTAATGGATTAGGTGGTGTGGCAGAGGCGTGCATTGTGTGCCAGCCGTACACTGCCCGCTGTTGACTTCCGTTCCACTACCTGACCTCCAAGCAGCGCCGCCGCTTTGGCCACATTTGCCCTATTGCTTCCCGATAAGAGTAAGACATTTATAACGCTCACCTCTCCTCCACAAAAAAACGCAGAAATTAGGTCGAAAGGGCACCCTAGAAATAAAAAGTATGCAATCCCCCGTGGCATGGGTCGCTCCAGCGGCGCGTCACCTCCCCTTTACCAAAGTCTAGAGGGCTCAACACCTGCGAATCATCGTGAAAAACTCCTCATTACAAAGATTCGAACAAGGCTGTTCCAAATAGCATTTGCACCAACATTGTGTTTCTACATTGTTTCTTGTGTGCCATTTTGTGGTATTTATACATGCACAATTTATGCTAAAAAGTCGTCCCGAGTTATGCGGGAAACAGGAATTGCACAAATTGCGCTAATTTGTTACAACACGATGAGAATGAACACAATTAATGTTCTTCTAGACTTGACCCTATCCAACGTGAATGTGGTCAGATCTGGCCTATTGACACGAGTTTCTCATCAGTACCAACCTTTTTTAGGAAGCTCACGATAAGTTCATATTTGGGTCTCAGTGCCAAACACCGCGTAATAGACGGCAAGTAAAACCTGGCTATCTTCACACTTTTGGAAAGCTCTTTGGAAACCTGATTATATTTGATTCATTCGCATTTTCAATTCCCTCTCCACTTATATACGGCTCCGTGATTAGTACCTCAAGATGAAGAGTGGCAACTTTAATCACTCACTTCATGCGTAAGAAGTTCCCTAGACGCGAGGGAGAATAAGCTGTTACTTCCGCAAAAACATGCGCTAATGGGGTAAGTTCTGAAGTAGGGAAACTCTAGAGAAGATAATAGACCACGCAAGTTAGAGCAGCTGCCAAGGAGGGCAAGTTTAGTGACCAGATATTTTATAGTAAGCTGAAATGTGTTTTTGCAGTGTATGAAATCACCTCATTCACATCTGACCGAGCACCGGTACCTCTGAATTGAGCACCTGCACCCCACTGGAAATGCCCACAGCGACCCCCTGAAGCATCACTATCACCTCCCCAGGATGCGAGTAGCGGCGCCCCCACCGTATACTCCCCCGATTAGCCGTGGAGACCAAAAGTACACCCCTCATTCAGTGGGCACCACCCCAATGTCCGCGTGCGTCCCCGATCGGATATCGCCATGGATACGTACGTACGCGCTCCTCTACAGTGAAAACCAGGTGAATCACGTCTAGTAGAGTTTGGTTTAGTTAGGCTTTGCTCGAATAGGCTCAGGGAACTGGTCAGAGCACTCAATTCAGTGGGAATTCCTCATTCCTCATCTCTTTTCCAAAGCCTTGTCCACTATTGAGGTGAGCGCCTGTGTAAAAATAAATGCAGTATGGCGTGGGCGCCGTCACTGGCAACCAAGCAAGGAGGCCAGTCAATTTTTGACCGGCTGGTAACAAAATACGTGCCTCGCTAGAACCAAAACGCATCGGATCTGAGCTCCTTGTTGGCACCTGCAATGGAAATTGGAATTGGAGCTTTCCAATGTACTCCTCATTTTGGTTGAAACCGGGAACAGAAATTCTTTTATGAAAAAATGGGCCCCTGGCTCCTTTTTCGACAAGCATGCAGTATGCTATTTCTCGGGGAGTTGGGGAGTGACGCCGGGGACATCGTTAGTTAGACGCCGGGGTAGATCGTTACTTAAGCGCCGAGTAGACAGTTTGTTCCAAACCGGGTAGACTGTTGGGAGCCAGGTAGAAAGGTAATTGGACACTGGGTAGATCGCTAGGTAGACAGGTAGTTGGACGCGGGGTAGATCATTAGTTAGACGCCGCGTAGTGGGACGCTGGGTAGATCGTTATTTAGACGTCGGGTAGACAGGTAGTTAGACGCAAGGGTAGATCGTTAGTTAGACGCCGGGTAGACAGCTAGTTGGACGCCGGGTAGATCGTTATTTAGACGCCGCGTAGTGGGACGCTGGGTAGATCGTTATTTAGACGCCGGGTAGACGGGTAGTTAGAAGCAGGGGTAGATCGTTAGTTAGACGACGGGTAGATAGTTGGATGAACGCAGGGGTAGATCGTTGGTTAGAGGCCGCCGGGAAGACAGTGTGTTAGGCGCCCCACAGTCTGCCCGGCTACAGCCGCCTCGGCCGCTGTCATGCTCGTCACGCCGCCCAATTTCCCAACTAAAGCGGCTGTTGTGTTGATCATTAGTGAGCTTCGCACTGGCAACTCAGTTTTGACAGATTATCCCCCAGGGAGTCTAGCGAGCCAACTGCCTTGGCTATGTGATACGCTTGTGATCTAGAAAAGTTTCTTTGTCAGGGATTGTTACGTTGCACTTGCCTTTTAAAGGGAATGCGGCACCTTGGTCGAATCCTGGAATTTAGTGTAATTAGGCGTACTTTTAGCCGAAAATAATGAAACCATTCATGATTTATCTGAAAATGTACAATAAGCTCAATATTTTGATTTTTAAAATTTTCCTCTAGGAAAATAAATAAATATCTGCCTGTGGATGATATCATGATCTGGCAACCACCACCATACTCGAAAAGCTTCAAATGGCTGATGTTCATCGTGACGTCAGCATATGTCGTCACACCCACAGCCATGACAACTGTGGCCTGCTGCTAGGGGTACATGAGGGGTACATTGCAGGTAGGTTTTAGCTTTTTTCTACGGAAATCTCGATTTCCAAGACAAATGATAAATTAAGTACCAGGTTTTCCCACTTGCTTTACAACTTGGCTATCTCAGTTAAAATCACGTTATGAAGGTGCCACCTTCCCTTTAAAAACACTTCATTTCCAGTAAGAACGTTTCAGTGGTGGTAACTGCAAGGAGCAGTACTAACCCACTTCCCCCAATAAAATAGTCCTTTATCTGTTCTACCAGCGAGGGACTAGTTGCAATTAACTTCCAAATATGGTTTGTAGTGACAGACAAATCTTACCATGCCAAAAACGGCGTCAACTCCGGAACCAGAACATGGTTTTGAAATGTCTCTCACAATACACCTAGAACACTGCCTCCGTCCCAAAGCCGTCACCCGGGAAGCATGATGAGTGAGCCATTTGAGTCGTCAGTACCGGGGGCACGGCTCCGGAGGCGACAGCTCCGCGAGCGGAGCGGGAGGTCCATGCCGTCTGACCTTAGCGCCGGCCCACCAACAGACACCGGGAATACATTCAGCGCCCGCCCCCCCCGGTCCGGCAGAAACCGCCCCGGCTCCACCGGTGTACGACTGTACGACCGGGGCGGAGGGACAGGCAGGAAACGGCCGCCGCCAGAGGGAGGAACAGGTAGGAAACGGCCGCCGCCAGAGGGAGGGACAGGCAGGACACGGCCGCTGCCAAAGGAGAGGAACAGGTAGGAAACGGCCGCCGCCAGAGGAGGGACAGGTAGGAAACAGCCGCCGCCAAGGGCAACAGGCGGAAACGGCCGCCGCCAGAGGGAGGAACAGGCAGGAAACGGCCGCCGCCAGAGGGGACGAACAGGCAGGAAACGGCCGCCGCCAGAGGGGAGGAACAGGCAGGAAACGGCCGCCGCCAGAGGGAAGAACAGGCAGGAAACGGCCGCCGCCAGAGGAGGGACAGGTAGGAAACAGCCGCCGCCAGAGGAGAAACAGGCAGGAAACGGCCACCGCCAGGGGGAGCAACAGGCAGGAAAAGGCCGCCGTCAGAGGGAGGAACAGATAGGAAACGGCCACCGCCAGAGGGGAGGAACAGGCAGGAAACGGCCGCCGCCAGAGGGGAGGAACAGGCAGGAAAAGGCCGCCGCCAGAGGGGACGAACAGGCAGGAAAAGGCCGCCGTCAGAGGGAGGAACAGGCAGGAAACGGCCGCCGCCAGAGGGGAGGAACAGGCAGGAAACGGCCGCCGCCAGAGGGGAGGGACAGGTAGGAAACGGCCGCCGCCAGAGGGGAGGGACAGGTAGGAAACGGCCGCCGCCAGAGGGGAGGGACAGGTAGGAAACGGCCGCCGCCAGAGGGGACGAACAGGTAGGAAACGGCCGCCGCCAGAGGGGAGGAACAGGCAGGAAACGGCCGCCGCCAGAGGGGAGGGACAGGCAGGAAACGGCCGCCGCCAGAGGGGACGAACAGGTAGGAAACAGCCGCCGCCAGAGGGGAGGGACAGGCAGGAAACGGCCGCCGCCAGAGGGGAGGAACAGGCAGGAAACAGCCGCCGCCAGAGGGACGAACAGGCAGGAAACGGCCGCCGCCAGAGGGGAGGAACAGGCAGGAAACGGCCGCCGCCAGAGGGAGGAACAGGCAGGAAACGGCCGCCGCCAGAGGGACGAACAGGTAGGAAACAGCCGCCGCCAGAGGGAGGGACAGGCAGGAAACAGCCGCCGCCAGAGGGAGGAACAGGCAGGAAACAGCCGCCGCCAGAGGGGACAAACAGGCGGAAACGGCCGCCGGCAGAGGGAGGAACAGGCAGGAAACGGCCGCCGCCAGAGGGGACGAACAGGCAGGAAACGGCCGCCGGCAGAGGGGAGGAACAGGCAGGAAACGGCCGCCGCCAGAGGGAGGAACAGGCAGGAAACAGCCGCCGCCAGAGGGGACGAACAGGCAGGAAACGGCCGCCGGCAGAGGGAGGAACAGGCAGGAAACAGCCGCCGCCAGAGGGACGAACAGGCGGAAACGGCCGCCGCCAGAGGGAGGAACAGGCAGGAAACAGCCGCCGCCAGAGGGGACGAACAGGCAGGAAACGGCCGCCGGCAGAGGAGGAACAGGCAGGAAACGGCCGCCGCCAGAGGGGAGGAACAGGCAGGAAACGGCCGCCGCCAGAGGGGAGGAACAGGCAGGAAACGGCCGCCGCCAGAGGGGAGGAACAGGCAGGAAACGGCCGCCGGCAGAGGGGAGGAACAGGTAGGAAACGGCCGCCGGCAGAGGGGAGGAACAGGCAGGAAACGGCCGCCGCCAGAGGGGAGGAACAGGCAGGAAACGGCCGCCGCCAGAGGGGAGGAACAGGCAGGAAACGGCCGCCGGCAGAGGGGAGGAACAGGCAGGAAACGGCCGCCGCCAGAGGGGAGGAACAGGCAGGAAACGGCCGCCGCCAGAGGGGAGGAACAGGCAGGAAACGGCCGCCGGCAGAGGGGAGGAACAGGTAGGAAACGGCCGCCGCCAGAGGGGAGGAACAGGCAGGACACGGCCGCCGGCAGAGGAGAGGAACAGGTAGGAAACAGCCGCCGCCAGAGGGGAGGAACAGGCAGGAAACGGCCGCCGGCAGAGGAAGGAACAGGTAGGAAACAGCCGCCGCCAGAGGGGAGGAACAGGCAGGAAACGGCCGCCGGCAGCGCCAGACACCGAAGAGGGACTGCGAGCACCGACAGGTGAGACAACGGGCCAGGCTGCGCCTCGCAAACAGGATTGAATACTCCAGAGTGGCGACAGTATTGAGAAAAATATTACCGCACCTGCGCATGTAATAGGAGACATTCAGAAGGGCATCGATTATACCCCAGATGTCTCTTTGGATCCCGGGCCACTGCAAAATTTTAGGAAATTAAAAAGCTGACGGACAGGCAAAAACGTCCCTAGAACTCGGAGAGAGACACCACTTCTCAAATGGTCTGGGGATGGTAGCAAAGCTCTCCTCCAGAACCGTATCCGGAAGTTAGTTCAAAAGGAGTGGACAAATAACCGAAGCGCCCATTTGTTCTGTATGAAGCCTAGCATCGGCTACAGGCCCAGTTCAAACCAAGACAGTCGTCGGCGCGAGGACATCCTCACCAGACTGGGATGGACACTCCCAATTAAATACACATGGGAGAGCGGGTACCTGTGGTACCTGCGACGCCATGGAAAACCCCTTTCACATACTAACTAAACGTCCCCAGCACGATGCCCATAGGCAGCCCATGCTAAATTATTGCCGAATCCAAAACATCCCAGTAGACCTCACAACTGTACTCGGAAATGATCACCCCGAGCTGCTTGACAAGCTCTTTACGATTTTGAATGATGCTAGGCTAGAGCAGTTTATCTAAAAGTATCATTCAAACGCCTATGATGGCAGGGTATATACCATACCTCCAAACTAATAGCAAACTTGCCTTTTACAACAAATATCTATGCCATACACGTCCACCTGCAAAATGTTAAAATAGGCGCTTAAATTTACGTTACAAGTAGGGTATGATAGGCTAGAACTAGGATATGATGGGCTTAAAATTGCAACCAACATAGGCTAAGATAGGACTCAAATTTCTTCTTAACCGTAGTGATACCTTTTCCCACGGCTTTTTAGCTAACTAAATAAACACACAACTCTCACTAACAAGCTATACGTTCTCTTACACTTCTCCTGTCCTCTATGCGGCAGATGCCCAGCCGGTGGGGGCTGTGACCTCACCTCCTGGTTGCAAGGTAAAGAACCTGGCCAGGTGCTCAGCGGCAGTTTCTAAATAACTGAAAATAATTGTTCACATGGAACTCGAGGAACGTAAGCAAAACGGCCACTCGGTAATTTGAACCAAATTCTAAATTCTAAATTTCACGCTCTCCAACCTTGGCAGTGGCAGTCTTCTTCATCGTGAGTCAAAATTCTAAATTAATACCCTTGGGTCGGCCTTTCTGCCGTTGCCGCGAACATCACCTCTAGGGACCAATTACTTGAAATAACCTCCCTCTTGCTTTGAGAGACTAAAGCAACTCACCTTCACCTGAACATTCCCACATACTTCTTTAGAGGCGGGCAAATGTGTCATGCACAGAACGCCTAATAATAAGTCTTAATCAATCCAGGGGTCCGGGAGCGCGGGGGGCAGCCTGGGTGCCGGGTCTTGACCCAACGTCTAAGGGAGGTGCTCCCCGGCACTTCCGGACACAGAGGCCCAGGAGCGCCAGGGAGGGTCTGAGAGCGCGGCTTTTCTCTACAACACAAGTGTGAAGAGTACACAGCACACAGCCTGAGCGGATTAAGTTCAACAGCGTCCAAGCCGAACCGTCACTCAGCACGCCACTCTCAGCACGGGTCATATATGAAATTGAAATGGATGGTTTTTAGGAGAATCAGCACCTGCTCAGTCTTATCCGAGACGCGCCCTAACGACTAAGTCATAGTCAGAGGTCTCTGCCAAAGTGACTTGTGCTCTCTTGGTTATGCCCGCGGCAGGTCGTCAACACGTGCCTCACTGAGAAGGGGCTCCACAAGGCCGGCAGATCGGCCTCGCTTCCCCACACGGTAGGTGTCGATGGGTGGTCAGTAAGTGGCCCGTGCGCATCCTGCAGAAGGTTGCCTCCTGCCGCCGATATTGGCGCGATGGGGAGGGCCACTCGTCCAAATTCGGGCTTTATCTCCACAATATCTTTGAGAATCCTTTTAGTATGTTTCCAGCTTACAGCGAGGTCCTGATTTTACCGACTCATCCAGCACTCCTGCTAACTTACGCCGCAATTTAGTAAGAACAACACACGGGCACGCACCGCCGCGCATTTCCAGCAGAGCTCGCAATCCGAGAACGGATGACTCGCAAGAACTTTCCGCCGCAGTGAATCAACGGGAATGCACCTCGCAGCCCTCCATTTGGCAAGGCTGTGTCTCCACGACAGATACGGTATGTTAAAGAAACTCTGACAGGGAGTACAAGCCCAATCCCAGGAGAAAATATTACCCGTGTTGCTAGAGGAGACGTGATGACTATCCGACTTTGCTAAAAAAAAAACATTTTCCCTGAGGGTCCGGCACAGTAAGCCAGAGGCCGTCAGCTGACGTGACCACCGCCTTTGTCATAAAACAGTGCCGCGTGAGCTCACTGCAAATGTACAGCCTAGTTATGGCGCTGGGCTAAATTGGACCTTTACGACACGCCCAGAGATGGCCAGTACAATGACGCGTAGGTGATTTCTATGGTGATTTGGCCAGATGGTGCAGCAGTGATGCCGACAATGATTTAGTTAGTTGATGAAACGGTACCAAAAGCTATACCAAGGAAGCTGGAACATACCATACAGTTTAAAAGCGCGTTACACTGAAGAAAGAGCTTTGTGTCTTAAGAGAAAAACATTAAAGGGAATGTGGCACCTTGGTCGAATCCTGAAATTTAGTGTAATTAGGCGTACTTTTAGCCGAAAATAATGAAACCACTCTAGATTTCCCTAAAAAATGTACAATAACCTCAATATTTTGATTTTTAAAATGCTCCTCTAGGAAAAGAAATAAACATCTGCAACCACTAACACACTCGAAACGCTTCCAGGGCTTCGATTGGCTCATGCTCATCGTGACGTCAGCATATGTCGTCACACCAGCAGCTCACAGCAATGACCGCCTGGCGAGAGGTACATGAGAGGCACATTTCAGGTAGGTTTTAGCTTTTTTCTACGGAAATATCGAGTTCCACAACAAATGATATATAGAGTACCGGGTTTTTCGACTTGCTTTACAAATTGGCTATCTCAGTTAAAATCACGTTATGAAGGTGCCACATTCCCTTTAATGTTATATGATCCGCATATACCACGCTTTCCACGCATGTGAGTCAACAAAAAAGGACCGCAAATCAGCCGGTAGCTCCACAATAAACGTGCACATTACTGCTCCTGGCGATAGAGCATCAGATTACTTCAATTCAATTTCTCGACTAGCTGTGCTAGCAAGCTTGTCGAGCGCATAGTAAACGTTAGACTCCACGAGATCCTCGAAAAGAAGCTTGATGCTATGCAATCAGGCTTCCGGCGCGGGCGAGCCACCACTGACAATTTGGTGAAACTAGTCAGTGACATCCAGAATGGCTTTTACAAAAAGCAAGTAACAATAGCCGCATTCCTAGACATTAAATCAGCGTTCGATCGCGTACAAAAAGACGCCCTTTTGTTTAAATTAAGCAAGCTAGGAATCCGCGGCCACCATGCAAAATTCATTGAAAACTTCCTCAAGGACCGAAAATTCAAAGTCCGTTGTGGCACCACATACTCCTACCTGGCAACCCAAGACCAAGGCACACTCCAGGGTAGCGTTCTGTCCCCCACCCTCTTTCTAGTAATGATCAATGATCTCTTCGCCAAAAAGCCACCGCCTGGAATAAATTACTCCCTTTTGCGGACGATGTCGCCATTTGGAAATCCACTGCAATAGATACCAGGCGGTATAATGAGCCAGAATTTCAACATGCAACTACGCAGTTGCAGGATAGCTTAAACGACATCGATAATTGGTGTAGTTTAATGGGTCTATCACTCTCGGCGGAAAAATCATCAGTCGTTGTCTTTGCCAGAGCGCATTCCAGACACGACCCTCCACGGCTCCAAATCTCGGGTAAACCTATTGAATGCACCAATAGCTTCAAATTCTTGGGCGTCACCCTAGATTCCCGATTGAGTTTCAATGAGCATATCACCAAAGTCGTCTCTAGCTGTCAAAAGCGAGTCAACATTCTCCGCATGCTCGGCGGCACAGAGTATGGCGGGGATCGAAAGACCCTGCTTATGCTCTACAAGTCCCTGATACGGTCCATTCTCGAATATAATTCGTTCGTTTTTGACTCGACGAACAAGACCAATAAATTAAAACTAGAGCGAGTCCAAAATGCCAGTATCCGGGCAGCCACAGGCGCGCTCACAGAATCCCCCATCACCAGCCTGCTAACTGATAGCGGGCTATGCCCACTGCAGACAAGACGCGACGCCCAGCTTATTTCTTACTACATTAAGGTCCAATCCACCGAAAACCACCCGGCAAAACAATGTTTCGCCCATCCCAGACGAGCAAACAAAGCCACTCTACAGAAGTGGCCCCCATTTAAGCACAGAGTAGCGAAAACCCTGGAAAGCCTTAATCTTGCACTGCCAGCAACAATAGCAAACCCCACTCTCCCGCTTCTGGACTCGGAAAGAGCCCAAAGTGGAATTTCTTTTCACTTCCCGTAAAACGGACTTCTCAGAGGAAGAAGTCTCCCAGAAATTCCTAGAGTTCCGATCTTGTAACGCGGACAAGACTTTTATATTTACAGACGGCTCCAAAATAGGCAAAAAAGTAGGCCTCGGCATCTGGGGGCAAAATATTTGCCTGCAGAAAAGACTTCCGGACAACTGCTCTATCTTCACAGCCGAGGCTGTTGCCATCCTAGATGCATTAGCCATAATCAGAACCCAAAATATCAACTCAGCCGTCATCTGTTCAGACTCTAAATCTGTCCTGCAGGCCGTCAGTAACGTAGTCAACCCCAGCCACCACGTTATAGCAGATATTCAGAAAGGTATCGATGATACCCCTGATGTCTCTTTTCTTTGGATCCCGGGCCACTGCAAAATTCAAGGAAATGAAAAGGCCGATGAGCAGGCAAAAAATCCCTAGAACTTAGAGAGATCGCACCCTTAATGTGGTCTGGAGATGATAGCATAGCTCTCCTCCAGGACAGTATCCGGAAGCAAATTCAAAATAACTGGACTACAAACCACAGCGCCCACCTATTCTATATCAAGCCTAAACATAGGCTACTGGCCCAGTTCCAACCAAAAGAGTCGCCGGCGCGAGGTTATTCTAACCAGACTCAGAAATGGACACACAAAATTAAATGCCTATTGGAACGCGGGTACCTGTGGTACCTACGACGCAATGGAGAATCCCTATCACATTCTCATCGATTGTCCCCAGCACAATACCCATCGGCAACCCATGCTAGATTACTGCCGAACCCAAAACATCCCTGTAGACCTAAACACTCTGCTCGGTAACGACCATCCTGAGCTACTCGAAAAACACTTTACATTTCTAAAGGACTCTGGGCTAGAGAAGTTTCTATAAATCACCCCTCCCAGTATATATGATGGAGGGTGCATGGTGCACCCCCAAAGTAGGACTTGCCTATTTTCCAATTAACCATTCATGTCATAGATGATCCACTGCAAAATTTAAGCAATAGTTGTTTAACCTTTAAATGGTTTATCGTAGGCTAAGGATAGGTTATGTTAGGCTAGCTTTGAAATCAGGTTAGGTTAAATAGGTTAGATTTCTTCACCGCAGTGATACCTTTCACTGCGGGTCTATGCTAACCACACTCATACTCTTACTAACAATCTAACTGTCCTCTCACACTTCTTTTCCTCTGCGCGGCGGCTGCCCAGCCGGAGAGGGGAGCTGCAACCTCACCTCCGGGTTGCAGGGTAAATTCGCGGCACCCTGGCCAGGTGTTTAGCGCAGTTTCTAAAATATAAAAATTATTGATTTAACGGAGGATTTCGAGTAACGTAGACAAGTGGACATCAGTAGCTGACACACAAAATTCTAAATTCTAAATTCCAAATTCTAAATTTAAGGTCTTAAACCACCGAGATAACCTTTGCACTCTGCGGGTCTAGATTTATTAAAATACCTCCCTTGGCATGGCTATGCCATTGCCACGACCGTCCATTCGCAAGCTAAAACATTTTGCAACCCATTACTTGAAATAACTCCCATTGCTTTAACAGACTAACGTAGCTTGCCCTCACGCAAAATTCTAAAATTCTCCCACCCACTCCTTTAGAGGCGGGCAAAGGTGCTATGCACAGAACGCCTAATAAAAAGCCATAAGCAAGCAAGCAATAAATAAGTACATATATGTAGGTTTCATTAAATATATCGCAATATTCTGTGTTAAAGTTTTTTTTGCAAAACATATTACCAGAACGTGTATTAAACTAGCCTTTATTACTTTTTATTTATCACGCTCCAATTGAGCCATATTTCCGGTCGCAAAGACTGGATGAGTCTTTCGCGCAAAACGTGAATCCGCACCGCGTATCACTCAATCACTCACTCAATCAGTCACTCAATCAGTCACTCAATCAGTCACTCAATCAGTCACTCAATCAATCACTCACTCACTCAATCACTCAATCAATCACTCACTCAATCACTCACTCACTTAATCACTCACCCAATCAATCACTCAACCACTCACTCAATCAATCACTCACTCAATCACTCACTCAATCACTCATTCAATCACTCACTCACTCACTCAATCACTCACTCACTCATTAACTCACTCACTCACTCACTCACTCAATCACTAAATCAATAACTCACTCAATAACTCACTCAATCAATCACTCACTCAATCACTCACTCAATCACTCACTCAATCACTCACTCATTCAATCACTCACTCAATCACTCACTCAATCACTCACTCACACACTCTCTCACTCACACACACTCTCTCTCACACACACACACCTCTCTCACTCACACACACTCACTCACACACTCTCTCACTCACACACACTCTCTCACTCACACACTCTCACTCACACACTCTCTCTCACTCACACTCTCTCTCTCTCTCTCACTCACACACTCTCTCTCACTCACACACTCTCTCTCTCTCTCACTCACACACTCTTTCTCACTCACACGCACTCTCTCTCTCACTCACACACTCTCTCTCTCTCTCTCTCACTCACACACACTCTCTCTCTCACTCACACACTCTCTCTCTCTCACTCACACACTCTCTTATCACACACTCTCTCTCTCACTCACACACTCTCTCACTCACACACTCTCTCTCACTCACACACTCTCACTCACACACTCTATCACTCACACACTCTCTCACTCACACTCTCTCTCTCTCTCACTCACACACTCTCTCTCACTCACACACACTCTCTCTCTCACACACACTCTCTCTCTCACTCACACACTCTCTCTCTCACTCACACACTCTCTCTCTCACTCACACACTCTCTCTCTTACTCACACACTCTCTCTCATGATTGATTATTGGGTTTTAGGGGCGCGCCAACCTGCAAGGTCATATAGCGCCCATAACACTTCTCTGCAGTCAAAGCTTATAAATTTGTCTGTCTTTAGGGGAAAGTAAAGTCTCGTCTACAGTGAACTAATATTTACATTAAAGAGTGACTCTTTCACATCGTAGTTATGATTCTCACTGCACGGATGCATGGTCACAGATTCAAACAGGTTTACCGCGCCGGCAGGCGCTCGGCGCGGGGCGCCGGGGCATCACTTCCGGCGCCCACCCCGCGCCAACGGACCCAGGGGCCCGGGGGCGCGGGGCAGCCTAGACGCCGGACCCAAGCCCGACGTCTAACGGAGGCCTTCCCCCGTCGCTCCGAGACTTGAAAGGCCCCGGAGCGAAAGGGAGGACCCGCCAAATCGGCGCCAGGCGCCTATCAGCGCGGTTGACTACCACAACACACGCTTTTAACCAGGATCAAATATTATCGTAAAGTCAATGTCTCTAAGATAGGACAGCACCCGTTCAACCATACTGGAGTCACGGCCGATCAATTCTAAAAGTGTGGACTCCTGCCGGTGCACGCCAAAATGCAAAGACCTGCGTCTAGCATATTCCGGACATGAGACCAGCACGTGTCGGACCGACAGGGGCGCCGCACATCGCTGACATTGTGGTCGAGGTTCACCGCATAACAGATATCGGTGAGTGGCCAGCGTGTGGCCAGTCCGCAATCGACACAACGCCACCTCCTCACGGCGGTTAGGCCGCAGCGAGGATGGCCACTCACCGATCTCAGGTTTGATAACTTTCAACTTGTTATTTATTATATTATTCCATTGTTCTTGCCATACACTGCGAAGGTGGGTACATATATATGGGTACAAATCTCTAGCGGGGATTCGTTGCGCACGCCTGCAGGGCCTACGGGAAGCACGTCGGGCCGCTGCGTCTGCCACTTCATTCAATTGTATTCCAACATGACTTGGGATCCAGCAGAGTGTTACATACTTTCCCAGTCTGGCAAGGCGGGTTAAGCGCAGGACAATGTTTAAAACAAGTCCATCACTTGGGTTGAAACCACTCACAGCTTGAATGCTGCTAAGGCTATCGGTGAAAATAACGTATTTCGTGGCATCACTAACTTCGATAAAGCATAGAGCCTTATCCAAGGCGGTGAGTTCAGAGGTGAAAACCGATGCAAAAGATGAAAGTGAGAAATTTCTTGTTACTGTATCCGTAACAAAAGCGCATCCCACTCCAATATCAGTTTTTGATCCGTCAGTGTAGAACGACACATGATCTGCATACTGTGCAATGTGTTCGAGCGCCAATTGTTTAAATTCAGTAGGGATAGTATCGGATTTGGTTTTCCCTGCGAGAGTCATGTCGGTTTTTGGGCAGATAAGTTCCCAAGGAGGGATGTCTGAAAGCTCGCTATGAGTCACAACACTCGGCTGGATACCACTTTCGGCCGAGAAACGTTGGACGCGTACGCCCAGTGGGATTCCTCTTTGCACGTTCACAAACAGCCGTAGCATGTTCCGCGAAAAAACTGCGTTATATGTTGGGTGTGACGGAGACTGAGCCAGCTTACAGGCGTAACGCTGCCCGAGCAGGCGCCGTCGCAATGCGAGAGGTGGTTCATTTGCTTCCACCAACAAGCTGGAGCACGGTGTTGTCCTAAACGCACCTGTGGCCACTCGGAGTGCACTATGGTGAATCGTATCTAAACAGCGTTTAGCTGATTCCGACGCAGAATCGTATACAAAACAGGCGTAATCCATCTTGGAACGAACAAGAGACCGATAGAGAATGAGAAGTGTCTTCCTGTCCGCTCCGTACGATAGACGAGATGCACATTTCAAGGCATTCAATGATTTAAAACACTTGTAACGTATATTCCTAATGTGTGCGTTGTATGTCAGCCGTTTATCAAACGTTACTCCGAGAAACTTTGCTGTCGGTTGGAAAGTGATAGTTTTACCGCGCAACGATACCATAGGTTCCGGACAGGTCCTGCGCCTGCGACAGAAATGAACACCAGCGGTTTTTTCGGTCGAAAAATATAATCCATTTTTACTACTCCAGCGTTCCAGATGGTTCACGGCCAGCTGGAGCTGACGGGAAAGTGCCGGCGTTGTTGAAGCCTTTGCCCATACTGCGATGTCGTCCACGAAAATGGATGCCTGAATGGAAGGTGGGAGTGAATGTGTGACGTCATTTATGGCCAGAGCGAAGAGGCAGATACTAGAGACGCTCCCCTGCGGAATGCCTTCTTCTTGATAAAAGGTGTTTGAGTATGTACCACCTACTCTGACACGGAACGTCCTATCAGTCAAAAAATTTTTCATAAAGAACCCCATCTGACCTCTGATACCACACTTATGCAACTTTAAAAGGATACCATGTCGCCACGCTGTATCATAAGCGGCAATGGCGTCAAAGAAGACGGCTCCCAGGTGACGCCTCTCTTTAAATGCAATTCGCACTGAGGTGTCAAGTGATACCAAGTGGTCCACCGTACTGCGGCCTCTACGAAACCCACACTGGTTGTTATTGATGATGCCCCGGCTTTCCAAATACCAAACGAGTCTTACATTCACCATTTTTTCGAACAACTTGCACATGCACGAGGTAAGCGAGATCGGCCTAAAGTGCAAAGGGTCCAATCCAGATTTACCAGGTTTAAGGATTGGTATCACTATAGCCTCCCGCCACGCCGGTATAAATTCGCCGGACTCCCACATCATATTGAATGAGGCCAGCAGTACCCTGAGTGCGCTCTGCGATAGTGCTTTAAACATATCATTGTGAATAAAATCCGGGCCCTCGGCCACAGGGTGGAGCCCACGAATGGCTGCCGCTAGCTCATGCAAGGTAAAGGGCCTATTGTATGACAGTGTGCTGGTGGTTCCAAAATGTATACTTTTCTGTTCAGCTAGGGTTTTATATCGCATAAATGAGACATCCTCCCTAACTGAACTACAGCGCTGTGCAATCGTATTTCCTATACAGTCGGCTACTTCTGTTGGATTGAATATATTCCTACCACCAATCCGCAGAGTTGGTAGTGGTGTGGAGACCGACCTACCTTCGATACGGCGGATTTGACCAAACACTTGAGACAATGGCGTAAATAGATTCAGTTTACCTACGTATTCTCTCCAACATTTTCTCTTAGCTTGTTTTATTGTGCGCCTGCAGGCGGCTCGAGATTTCCGATACATATTTAAGTTTTGCTGAGTGGAATTTCGTTTAAACTGTCTGTAAGCGCGCCGCCGCTCTCGGACAGCGTCACGGCATTCCATGCTCCACCACGGTACCGGTGGTCGCCGAGGGTTTTTTGATGTTCGCGGTATAGAAGCATAAGCAGCGTCTCGGAGGATAGCTGTAAATTGGTCGACTGTGAACGGTGTTTGGGTTGAAAAGGTTTCCAAATAGTCATCCACGAGGGAGCTAAATAAGGACATATCAGCATTTTTCATCTTCCAACGTTGCGGTCTCGTGCCTAAAACAGATGTGTTGTCACAAGTCACTAAAACAGGGAAATGGTCACTTCCCATGGGGTCACTGCACACAGCCCAGCTAAACAGAGCAGATAGCTCTGGGCTGCAAAGGCTAAGATCCAATGCCGATTCCCGACCGGATGGAATAGTAAGATGTGTTGGTGCTCCGGTGTTTAAAATACAAAGGCTCACACCCTGGATAAAATGATCGAGGTGCCGACCCCGAGAGTTAATATCTTCACACCCCCAAGCGGTGTGGTGAGCATTAAAGTCTCCCCAGAGAAGGATGGGCGGTGGTAGCTCAGATATAAGCAAATTTAGTTCACGAGTGGGCATGTCTACCCCAGGGGGTAGGTATATAGAGCAGAGCGAAATCTGCCTTCGAGCGATATATATACGTGCTGCCACGGCTTGCAGCCGTGTTTGGAGTGATATTTGCTTTGCTGGTATATAATTATTGATTGCGAGAAGAACACCACCGTGGGCGACTGGGTTACGTTCTAAATCCTTTCGAAATATTGAAAAACCTGTAAGGGAGAAAGGGATCTCAGCTGAGAGTTTAGTTTCTTGCAGGCATATAGCTGCCAGTCCCCTGGATCTTATAAAAGCCTGGAGATCCCCGGCGCTAGTGCGAATTCCACGACAGTTCCACTGCAGAAACGTGTTAATGATGGGGGTGGAAGTTAGGGTGAGCGCCTACCAGAGCAGCTACTTGCTATTTCCAGTATGGGCCTCCTTGCCCATAGGTTTTCTTTGGGGGCGCAGAGGGCACCCCACTTTGCCTGGGTCGAGACGATGCCCCAGGCCTAGATGTCCCTATTGATGCTGCTCGGGCTTTAGAAGGTTGTGGCTGGCCTGGAGGAGTCCCGGATGCCACACGTTTGGTGGGAGATCTTCCCCTAGTGCTATCCTCCCTCCGTGACCCCTCAAACTGCTTCCTGACAGCCGCAACCGACGTCGGCGGCGGTGGGGGTGGCGGAGGTGGCTGATTATCGGACAGAGGAGAAAAGGCAGGAGTAGAGGGCTGACCGTCAACAGAGATTTCAACGGGGGGCTGGACTGGGGACGGCAGTTGACGTCGCTTCCCACCCCTGCCCACCGTCGTCCAGCCCTCAGTCGCAGGAGGGGGGTCAGGCTCCGGTGTCGCCAAGGGCACCCTTTGCCTCGGAGTGGCGGGAGTCTCAGACGGGGTGTTGGGGACAGGAGTGGTCCCCTGCTCTCCGCCCCCACCCCAGCCGGGGCCACGGGCGGCGGGGGAGGGGCGGGAGGGATGGGTGGAGGAGGTGCCGCCTCCGGCTGTGATGTCGGGGCGGCGGGCTGGCCAGAAATGACCAGCCCCATCCTCCCTGCCAGGCGGATAAAGTCCGCCAGGGTCAGGGAACGGATGACCTCCTCCGGGGTCATCCGCGGTGTCGGCGTCCTTGAAGACGCCGCTACGGTGGGTGCTGTACTACGTACTGCCTCCGCATAAGAACTCCGAGGGTGGGAGGCCTCGTAGGTATCCTTTGCAGCTCTGAATGGGATGCGCTTTGTAACCATAATGGAAAGTATTTCTTTTTCTGTCTTCATACGTGGACAATTTTTGTCGCCTGCTGAATGGGGTCCCTCACAGTTTATGCAAAACAGTTCTCGTGCATCGCATTCCCTTCCATCGTGCTCGCTTGTTCCGCATCGTTCACACACTTTCTTTCCTTTGCAGAATTTGGCTGTGTGTCCGTAGCGCTGGCAGGAGAAGCATCGCATTGGGTTGGGGACATAGGGTCTAACTCGGACTTTAACATAACCTACATTCACATCTGTTGGTAGGTCCACACTATCGAACGTCAATATCAAAGTATCTGTCTCCTCAAGGATCCCTCCTACTTTTCGTCGTACTCTTCTCGCTTCCACTACCCCGCTTTCCATGAGTCCATCTACTATCTCCTCTTCAGAAACTCCTTTCAGATCAAAACATGTAATGACACCCTTTGAAAAGTTCTTAGTCTTGTGTGGTACGATAGTGACATACACAGTTACTACTTTCCTCTGGCCAGCCTCTCGCTTTGTGTATCTGAGTTCGGTTATATCAAGTGCACGCTGTGCGTCTGCAGAACTACTGAGCTCCACCTCCAGGACACCGTCCCGAAGGCAGCTACATCGCATCACCTTACCCAGTCGGTCGCATGCCTCCTTGCGTTGGAACGGTGAAAGTGACGATAGGGTGGAGTCCACACCCCGAATCATCACAACTCGTGGATGGGAGGGCTTCGGAGTGACCCTTTGAGAGCCGGCAGTTTCGTTCTCACCACCCCGATGGGGGAGGGGAGGGGAAGGGTTTGCGGTGTTGAGTGTATCCATGAGAAAGTTATTAAATTCAGCCAGCCACGTGCGCTCCCCTTCCGACGAGGGTGCTACCAGGCGAGACGACGCACGGGCTGGCTATACGGGGGAAACGCCGCCGTTACAGAGGGGGAGAGACTCACCAAACCCCCCCTGCCCCAACGACGGTCCCCCCTTGCACCTAGCCTAGACGACCCCGGGCGGGGCCTGACACCCCACCCTCCCCGGGTGAAGTTGGGACCTCACCCAAGGAGGGAGGGGCAGCCGAGCCCCACCAAAGGCCGACAGACTTTTACAATGCTGCTTCTCTTGTCGATGCCCTCAAGAGTTCCCCGCCCTTGCGGAAATCCAGACCAAAGTAGAGTGTTGCTAGAGGACGACGAACGAACACAGCGCCTCCCTCAGCTCAGCCACCAGGGCTCCTTCATCCCGGGGTACGGGTCGGTGCGCAGCTCACCTTAAAAAGACAGGCGCCCTCGCACGGCCTCATCGGAGCAGGCGACTACCACCTGCTCGTCACAACTGATTCCCGGCTGGTCCGAGAGAAGCGAGCCCCCCGGCTCGCAGGGCCGGCGATCTCTCTCTCACTCACACACTCTCTCTCACTCACACTCTCTCTCACTCACACTCTCTCTCACTCACACACACTCTCTCTCTCACTCACACACTCTCTCTCACTCACACACTCTCTCTCACTCACACACTCTCTCTCACTCACACCTCTCTCTCACTCACACACTCTCCCTCACTCACACACACTCTCTCTCACTCACTCACACACTCTCTCTCTCACTCACTCCACTCTCACTCACACACTCTCTCTCACTCACACCACTCTCTCTCTCACTCACACTCTCTCTCTCACTCACACACTCTCTCTCACTCACACACACTCTCTCTCTCTCACTCACACTCTCTCTCTCACTCACACACTCTCTCTCTCACTCACACACTCTCTCTCTCTCACTCACACACTCTCTCTCTCTCACTCACACACACTCTCTCTCTCACTCACACTCTCTCTCTCTCACTCACACACTCTCTCTCTCACTCACACACACTCTCTCTCTCTCACTCACACTCTCTCTCTCACTCACACACACTCTCTCTCTCTCTCTCCACACACACTCTCTCTCTCACTCACACACTCTCTCTCACTCACACACACTCTCTCTCTCTCTCACTCACACACACTCTCTCTCTCTCTCTCACTCACACTCTCTCTCTCTCTCACTCACACACTCTCTCTCTCTCACTCACACACTCTCTCTCACTCACACACTCTCTCTCACTCACACTCTCTCTCACTCACACACTCTCTCTCACTCACACACTCTCTCTCACTCACACACTCTCTCTCTCTCTCTCACCACACTCTCTCTCTCACTCTCACACTCTCTCTCACTCACACACTCTCTCTCGCTCACACACTCTCTCTCACTCACACACTCTCTATCACTCACACACTCTCTCTCACTCACACACTCTCTCTCACTCACACACTCTCTCACTCACACTCCTCCTCTCTCTCTCTCTCTCTCTCTCTCTCTCTCTCTCTCTCTCTCTCTCTCTCTCTCTCTCTCTCTCTCTCTCTCTCTCTCTCTCTCTCTCTCTCTCTCTCTCTCTCTCTCTCTCTCTCTCTCTCTCTCTCTCTCTCTCTCTCTCTCTCTCTCTCTCTCTCTCTCTCTCTCTCTCTCTCTCTCTCTCTCTCTCTCTCTCTCTCTCTCTCTCTCTCTCTCTCTCTCTCTCTCTCTCTCTCTCTCTCTCTCTCTCTCTCTCTCTCTCTCTCTCTCTCTCTCTCTCTCTCTCTCTCTCTCTCTCTCTCTCTCTCTCTCTCTCTCTCTCTCTCTCTCTCTCTCTCTCTCTCTCTCTCTCTCTCTCTCTCTCTCTCTCTCTCTCTCTCTCTCTCTCTCTCTCTCTCTCTCTCTCTCTCTCTCTCTCTCTCTCTCTCTCTCTCTCTCTCTCTCTCTCTCTCTCTCTCTGCCACGCAGCACACATATAGCCCATACAACAGAAAAAGAATAATCTCAGCTACTTGTTTGCAGCTGATTCTTTCGCACGGAACCATTATTACAAACAGGTACGAATTTCACACTCAACACATTGACCTAAACTCGGCAGGTGGTAAGTGGGTTACCTTACATCCTAGGTTGGCGTATACAATGATAATTTTTCCATGGAGACCAGTTCCGACATGGCTAGGCCGTCAGTTAATTGTCTAGTTTTGGGCAATCTTAACATAATCTTTCTCCCAAAAGGGATGGGATGGTCTGTGACCACGTGGATCTAGAACATTAATAGTTTCCGTTCAGTGACATCTGAAGCTTCCGTTACAGCCTCCACTCAGTTTAATGACAGTTGGTGCGGTCATCAGCCACGTCATCAGCCACATCATCAGTCACGTCACCAGTCGCGTTAACCCCAATGCAGCCAGCAGTAACTGCGCGTGTAACGAGCTCGCTAAGAAGCTTAACGGCTGATTCCAGTTGATTGTGGCCAAAATTGTGCCGAGCTCATGCACTTTGCATGACGCTGCGGCAGCTTCAAACGTGGCCCACATGGGAACCTCTGGTTCACAGACGTTGTTTCGATCCGGGACAACGGGGTGAAACTGGATAACTTGAAGAAAGGGCGACCAAATCTTGATATGATACCTCACATCCCAGATTTCGATGATATCCTGTCCAAGGGGTTCATCTGTAAAACTGCCGTGTGATTCACGATTTCTGATTTATTGTCTCAGGTTACACAAAATATTAAAAAAACGTTCATTTTCAAAGGATATTGTAACCATAATTTATATTGTAAACAGCTTGAGACTATATGTATCCCGCCATTTTCTCGGAACAGCCCCCGGCTATGCATTTACTATCGGGACTCTGATATTGGGTTCATGATTGCCCCGGCGCCATTTCCAAGGCTATTTCGGTATCCATACTTAGGTCTCGACCCGGACTACAATCGGTTGTCCAAAGAAGACCCGTCAATTATATTCGGCCCAAAACAACTCCAATACAACAAAGCCGCGCAGACCTTACTCGCAGACCCATGCGAAGACTTAATCGGTAGAGCAGCAGTCCTAACCGTAAGGATCGAGCTGTTTCTGTCGGCAGCGGCGGCGGCAGGCCGGTCCCGTAGGGCCCGCGTCCGCCGCAACCGACGTCTTACACAAGGTCCCAGCGCAAATAAAGAACGACAATGAAGGCACGAGAGACGCAATAGCTTGATTGGCGGACATGGGGAGAAGGCTAACGTGGTTGACAATGCAGCCAAGCGGACACTTTTGGACACGTAGAGCATTTCATACGGAGAAACACAGAACAAATGTACGCCTGCAAGGGATCGTCTTGTTCCAATTCGATTCAACAATACTACAATTCATTATTTCAATCCATTTTCGACAGGCCAAACGGATCTCATAAATTAGGTGAAGTTGTAATTATAGCTAACGTGGGTTATAGTTAGTGAAAGGTATGTTTAAAGGATCAAATAAGCATTATCCAGCATTCTTGGGCCCCGGCCGTCTCGGCGGTTTAGATGCAATAACAAGCTAGTCCGCCGGCCAGAAGTTGAAATTGAATGCGTCAAAATGCGAACATTTAAAAATATCGTTGAAATATGCATTCATCGACCCGACATACAAAACCAACGGAGGACATTTCTGAGAACGTCACATCCATGAAGGATCCGGGACTCATGCTCCACCAAAAAACTTGTCTCCAATCCTATTGTCTATTGTCTCTAAAGCAGACAGGTCATTCGGTCTGTTGATTGGCACCCTCACGGCAGCTTCCCCTCGGTGTCAGCTACATAAGCAGGCCGCCATGGCCGCTTTTAATGTCAATATTCGGTCCATACTAGAATATAACTCGGTCATTTGGACTGGAACCTTCAAATGTCTCCCCTAACGAGTAGAAATAATCCTACACGAGTAGCAAACGTGACTTGCAGCCAATATTGACCCGACCTGCCCGTCATTGGACTAGGAGGAGTTGACAACGTCTCATGACACCGCCTTATGACGTCCGAGCCTTACTCGCGAGGCGTGCGCAGCAGGTCATTTTATTGTATATGAGGTTGTTAAATGTGACATAATCTCTCCTTTTAGAGTAATTCTGGCTTCATGCACTACCTCAAGCTACCAGGAGCGCTCCATTGACTCATCGCCGTGCCCTTTGGTAGAGTGAACGCTTCCATCCAGTGTAGCTGTGCATGCTCCTCACACAGCAGACTGCTTGTTAGCATTCTTACTAGGGAGCGATATCCAGACCGACCCAACCGGAACAAGAACGCTGTACACTGTTGAACCTACCGCACCCCAGACCACTATTTCAGCTGAATTATATCACTAAACGTGTTCATTTTCGTAAACAATATTTGAGTATTTTTCTGAAGAGTCGTTTGTCTGTGTTTTCATGTTTTTTCTAAACCTGAACTTCAAATATGCAGCTTAGTTATCATTGGTTGGCGATTTCATATTTTACCTACCGCAAACCTCACTTTTAACACGCACGCTGGAGGGGAGCATCGGAGGCCCCACCTATTTTTCACAGGTGGCCGAAGAACCGCTCGTAGCCAAAACACGACACTTAGCCATATTTAACAGAATTTAGCAACGCATCGATTGGTGAAAGAATTGTGAAAATCAACGGAAAATGTTTTAACTTATAGACTCTCAGTCAGACCTGCATTTTGAGATGGCCAGAATCGCGCGGTCAGACCAGTTCGCTTCCATTGGAGACCGAGAGGTGACGTCATAACGCCATATAACCGGAATGATGTCAAGGTGACCTCACATGAAGGTCAAGGTGAAAGGTCAAAGGTAATTGGCAAAGGTTAATCCTCCTTTCCCGCCAAACAGTTGCTATAATAGAGCTAATCATAGTGTACATTATAAGTAGTGTATCATATTGTGACCTCATAGGCCAATGACCTTGAACGACCTTGACCCCAAAATTGTAGGGAAGGTTCTTGGCGAAATTCCCTCTGTGGCCCTGGTCCGCCTTTATATTATTCTCGTCTTTTTCCCGCATAATCACGACATTTTCCAATCGGTCCCCAGCTTGGCCAATATTTGACTTTGAAGATATTGACCTAGGTCAATGAAAATTGGTCCGGATGTAGATCACCATAACCCACACCCAACCCCCGACCAACATTTTTTCTATGCCTCTTAGTTGCGGAGATCTTTGGGGGTCTTTCAGCCCCCCACCCTCCAGTGCGCGTTAAGGCCAGACCCCTCTCCAGTGCGGGTGTTAAATGGGCAGCTGCCTGTTGATCAATAAAACATACGCAGAGATAGCGAGACATGGGCGCCTGCTGCGTGCTGGTGCATGTATCTAACCTGGGGTGCTTGCTGCAGTGCGTGTGAAGGGTAAGGGGGCGCCGGCTGCATGCTGCAGTAGGAAGGAAGGGGGGGCTGTTACGTGCGCAGTAGGTGTACGGGGGCATACTGCAGCTGTGACGGGGAGGAGGCGCCTACTGCGTCTGGTGCATGTATCTAACCTGGGGTGCTTGCTGCAGTACGTGTGAAGGGGAAGGGGGCGCCGGCTGCATGCTGCAGTAGGAAGGAAGGGGGAGGGGCCTGTTAAGTGCTGCAGTAGGTGTGACGGGGGCATGCTGCAGGTGTGACGGGGAGGGGGCCTGTTCCGTGCTGCAGTAGGTGGCGGGGGCATGCTGCAGGTGTGACGGGGAGGGGGCGCCTGCTGCATGCTGCAGTAGGAGGGAAGGGGAGGGGCCTGTTACGTGTTGCAGTAGGTGTGGCGGGGGCATGCTGCAGGTGTGACGGGGAGGGGGCCTGTTCCGTGCTGCAGTATGTGGCGGGGGCATGCTGCAGGTGTGACGGGGAGGGGCCTGTTCCGTGCTGCAGTAGGTGTGGCGGGGGCATGCTGCAGGTGTGACGGGGGGGGGCCTGTTCCGTGCTGCAGTAAGTGTGGCGGGGGCATGCTGCAGGTGTGACGGGGAGGGGGCGCCTGCTGCATGCTGCAGTAGGAGGAAGGGGAGGGGCCTGTTACGTGCTGCAGTAGGTGGCGGGGGCATGCTGCAGGTGTGACGGGGAGGGGCCTGTTCCGTGCTGCAGTAGGTGGGCGGGGGCATGCTGCAGGTGTGACGGGGAGGGGGCGCCTGCTGCATGCTGCAGTAGGAAGGAAGGAGGGGGCTGTTACGTGCTGCAGTAGGTGTGGCGGGGGCATGCTGCGGTGTGACGGGGAGGGGCGCCTGCTGCATGCTGCAGTAGGAGGAAGGGGAGGGGCCTGTTACGTGCTGCAGTAGGTGTGGCGGGGGCATGCTGCAGGTGTGACGGGGAGGGGCCTGTTACGTGCTGCAGTAGGTGTGGCGGGGGCATGCTGCGGTGTGACGGGGAGGGGGCCTGTTACGTGTTGCAGTAGGTGTGGCGGGGGCATGCTGCAGGTGTGACGGGGATGGGGCCTGTTACGTGCTGCAGTAGGTGTGGCGGGGGCATGCTGCAGGTGTGACGGGGAGGGGCCTGTTACGTGTTGCAGTAGGTGTGGCGGGGGCATGCTGCAGGTGTGACGGGGAGGGGGCTGTTACGTGCCGCAGTAGGTGTAACGGGGGCATACTGCAGGTGTGACGGGGAGGGCGCCTGCTGCGTGCTGGTGCATGTATCTAACCTGGGGCGCTTGCTGCATGCTGCGCCGGGCGGCCGCCGCCACCGGCGTCATGTCCAGTCCATAAGGCCGGTGCCAACACAGCAGCTGGTCGGCGTGGAACGACTCCAGCGAGGACGGACAGGCGTAGAGCCGCGCCACGCAGGGGAACATCGCGCCGTCCTCCTTCAGAAACCTGCCAGCAGCCGCAGGTCGGACCACGTGCTTATTAACAAAGGCTACCTATGTGGGCTTAAAGGGAGTGTCCCACTTTTATAATGGGTTTTGAACTGAGATAGCAGTTTTGTAGAGCGTGTTGAGAAACCACTATTGACATATTTCAATTTCACCCAAACCTCTCGATAGAAAATTTCCGCCAGCTTTAAAGTTCAAAGTAAAGGGGCTTATTGGCTTATTTCAAACCCTGAAGGAATACCTTCAATATGGTAGCAGTAATCTGATTGGTGGTAAGCCCTGAGCCTCACCCACTCGCTGAAAATACCATGCTATCGAGGGAACCAGCATGCAACTGCCTATGGACCGAAAGCCTCGGGCAAGTTGGCGTACAGTCCATGTGCATTTGGGCTAAATTGCGCCCAATGGCTGCAACACACATCACAGTGCTCCTCCCCCAGACTTTTCAGAACAAGTATCAATTGTTTTTTTGTCAAAATCAAACTCTGAAATTGTTTATTTACATCAGAAATGTGCACTATCGTTTTCGACCACTCAATAAATACGGCTGCCGCAACAACATCTGACGTTCAGTTTTGCACCAGTACTTCTTGTGTTGTACACAAATTGTGTCATGCGGAAACGCTGTGAATGGGCTTTTACAGCGAGTCTATGATCAAGATTTGGGATTTCACTGATTATTAAAACTGTCATTTTGATGACGTCACTTATTGTTAGAAAAGAGGAGATATTTCTGTTTTTAGCCTATGGAAGTGGGGAAAAAGCTGTTTTCTGATTTTCAGACCTCTCTTGTTCTTAAATTGTTTTTTTGTATAATTTCGACAAAGTGGTCCATTCCCTTTAAGCCAGTGCCATCATTTACAATCACACAGCACTGACAGTAAAAATACGGTTATCGGATGGGGAGGCGCGTGCAGGTTCCCAGCTTTCGACTGGTGATAGTGGAACTGGAATAATACATCACCCGCGAGCGTAATGGGGTGATAGAGATCCCCACCGTCGAACATTAGTGCCTCATGGTACGTCCCTGTCCCCTCCCCTGTCACCCCCCTGAAGTGTTGCCTTCCACCTCCCGCGTCCAATATGCGGGTAGCTGTGACCTCCACTATGAGGTCCGTACCATCCTGAAAGATAGCACTGCCAAAGGCACAGCATTCCTCAATACCGAATGACAACTTCCCAGCCCAATTTCCGTCGTAATCCTACAATCGATCACTTTCTAGAACACCAATGTTATAATGGCCCATTATATTTAAATACTTCTAAACGTCAGTCAGTCATCAGTTCTTCTTTTCGATTCAATTCAGAGAAACACTGTATCAGATCGCCATAGGGGTGACTGAAAAGTAGATGCTACCAACTAATGAAACTTTGCTCACCCGGCAGGGGCAGCCGTAGCAAGCATTGGAAATCAAAAATAGCAGCACATATTTTGAAAAGACAACGCCACAATAATGCATTGCCTCTTTTGCGTGAGCAATCCAGGTTTTTTTTATTAAATATTCTGTTTTTTATTAAAGTGTTCATGATCGAGGAAGACATATTTAAAAAAACTGACAAGTTATGACAATCCAAATTCATCAATGTCTGTGTCCGGTGAAACTCTCTAAGAGTCAAAAACGAAACTTTGAGGACAGCAGATATTATACCTCAAGGCGACCATGGGCGAACGCCGCAAATACACTTTAGAATAGATCGCACAGAGCTCCTCATAATGAAATGCCTATGAGAAATACCAACCAAGCGATTGGTCATGGGAAATAAATGAATACAATGCATATCAAACAAACCCGCAAGTCCCCGGGAACACGACAGGAAGCAGCACGCCTTTTGATTCAAGACTATAAATACTGGGCTTTTCTCCTTTCTCTGCTGGCTGGATAATTATCCTGCACCATTGCCTTTTACACCAGCGTACTCAATGTTTCTTGGACGTCACTCGCCAATATCCCCGCCTCTGATACTGAAGTGATACGTTCACGACAACTACGACCGACAAGGCGGAAAACATCACTGGAAAACTTGCAGAGGCTAGAACGCCAGCTCCAGGATGTTAACCCAGAATAACATCTTAAAAGCGCTCAGAAAAATTCCAACGACAGGCAACTGTATCTCACGGCCTGAATTCTAGAAGAAATCACGAGTTTAGATTATACCACAAAACCGCAGAATTCATCGAAATAGACTACCCCGTGTCCATAAGCCCTGCGCACCTTCCAATACCTAATGTAACCCAACGTCTGATACATCTTTGGTTGTTAACATTTGATGTACATCCTTCCAAAAAAGTAGGAAAAGATAAGGGGGGGGGGGAAAGGTTCAACGACACCACAACCACAATCGCAGGAGCCCTCGTATCTTTATATACATTCCTCCTTCCCATCATCTTCTTTTTGGGCTCTCTCTCTCTCTCTCTCTCTCTCTCTCTCTCTCTCTCTCTCTGTCTCTGTCTCTGTCTCTGTCTCTGTCTCTGTCTCTGTCTCTGTCTCTGTCTCTGTCTCTGTCTCTGTCTCTGTCTCTGTCTCTGTCTCTGTCTCTGTCTCTGTCTCTGTCTCTGTCTCTGTCTCTGTCTCTGTCTCTGTCTCTGTCTCTGTCTCTGTCTCTGTCTCTGTCTCTGTCTCTGTCTCTGTCTCTGTCTCTGTCTCTGTCTCTGTCTCTGTCTCTGTCTCTGTCTCTGTCTCTGTCTCTGTCTCTGTCTCTGTCTCTGTCTCTGTCTCTGTCTCTCTCTCTCTCTCTCTCTCTCTCTCTCTCTCTCTCTCTCTCTCTCTCTCTCTCTCTCTCTCTCTCTCTCTCTCTCTCTCTCTCTCTCTCTCTCTCTGCCCACCTATCGCGGCCGGCTATGACCGATGACAGCATGGACTCATGCAGCAGGTAGAAGCCCATCCACTCGGAGATGATGACGTCCACCTTGACCTCCAGTGCGATATCCTCCACGCGGCCAGCCAGCACCTCCACCACCGCTGAGAAGCCGTTCTGGGCGGCGGTCTGAGCCGCCAGCACGTGTAGCGCCGATGCCTCCACCGCGTACACTCTTCTGGCACCCGCCTGGGCGGCAAACAGCGACAAAATACCTGACAACACCAGCCAATGCGATCTCAATAAACACACAGGTCAGGAGCAAGACATGTTCTAATAATAGAAAACAGCCTGGACGTCCGTGGAGTTTGGTAAATTACCGTTGACCCGTGCAGTTAACTTTTACAGCAAAGAATACCTCATTCTATCATCACTCTATAGTTTCACTATATCATCACTCACGCAAAGTATGAGCATTGGCGGAGGCAGGGGGGGCATTCCGGCCATGCCCCCCAAGCGCTGGAGGGGGCCAAACTATCTTTTGGCCCCCCCAAACGCCGGAGAAATTTTTGAAAAAAGGTGTTTACACTAGGTCTGTACAGCCAAAAAAATATTCGCTCCCCCCTCCCCCAGGAGAGCGATCATATACTTGGAGAGGTAGCTTATACTAGGTCTGTCGAGCACTGACAAAAAAGGTATTTACACTAGGTCTGTAGAGCAAAAACATATTCGCTCCCCCCACGCCCAGGAGGAGAGGCAGACATGGGTTTGCCCCCCCCGAACTCTGGTCTGCGTCCGCCACTGAGTATGAGTCGTAGCTCAAGACTCTTGAATGATTCAGAATTATATTTATAAACGCCAAAAGTATGGATTGAAGCATCTTGGCCCGCATCAGCATGTACCAGGCAGAGCATGAAATCAGTCCTAGAGAGCACTGAAATACTCTGTTTGAGATGCCCGCGAGGCATCGACAGCTCACTTATGTGAAGCAGTCTAAGTTTAGCCTAGCCTTATTCCGAAGTGCCACCACATCCTGGAGATGCGATGACACCCGTCAAACGGAGGCCCATTCAGCCCATTGATGAAATGCGCCGAAGAAACAGCGGCCTTATATCCGTCGTCACGTGGTGTACCGCAAATTCTAGACACATTCTGTCCCAACAAATATTCCCCACACTCAGACAACGAGAACTGCATTCTAGTGAGTATCCAGCGACCTCAGCCACCTGATAATCAGCCGGAAATTACAAGGACAGCGCCTGTACCGTCCCGATCAACTCGGGGTGCTGATACTACTGACGTGGACATCTTAGCACCAGTAGCTGGTACTCCTACTTACTCTGGTCTATAATCAAGAAAAAAGGAATTCAAGACCTTCCCACTGGAAAAGCTGACCTGACCTTCAATCGATAACGCGAAAAATTCCGGCTGGCAGAATTATTGCCTACGGAGCTCATGGAACGAAGACTCGGGACTTCTAGTCACGCCCTCAACTCTGGCGAGCTCAGATAACCTGATCTGGCCTCGTGATCTAACCCCAGATAACCTAATCCTGCTGTTTTTGGAGTAGCGGCGAACAGCGAGAGGGAAACGACAGCCACGCACAGCGGCCCGGAACGGCTCAGGTCTTCTGGTACTTTGAAAAGACCTCGGGGGGGAGAACCGCTATAGGAGCCAACTGTTTGTCGGGTAAGGCGGGAAAGAGGTTGCTACAATGAGCAAGACGTCGCCTCGCATCTATTTGCGACACATAATGATGATGATGATGATTAGAGTTTTAGGGCACTGCAGCTGCAGAGGCTATACGTGCCCGTCAGTATTGTATTACATTATCCTAAGATTGTCCTTATTAGCTAGTGAGCTATACAGAATGTGTGTAAAATCTAAGAATCTCTAACTGGTGTGTAAACTACGTCAAAATATTCTCTCAAATAAGATACTACTTTTCCAATGTCTACGAGTGCATCATCGCCTAGGATCTGTCCCAGCGGAACCGGTTGAAAGAATCAGAGCTGACTTCGTTTCAGCTGATCGCAGCTGTCAGAAGAAGATAAAACATGCTGCACAGTTATGCGGCTACCACAGTGCGAACATCGACACATAATGAACTAGCTGAATATCTATATTCGACCCATCCTGAGAGACGCAGACACGTGACGTCACAACAGTCCGTGACAAGCTGAAAATTTACTTTCCTGGCTTGGAAACAGTTACAAAAGAAAATATGAGGCTCTGAACCGCAGATTGTTAGGGGCATGATTTAATACCGCTTTATACTGCGTTGGTTCATACGCAAATCATTGCCACGAACTTATCTCTGCACGTATCGCAACAGGTTTTTAACTCCATAGCATCCTTCAAGATGGGATACTTAGCGAAGAAAATCACAACAAATGGATCTATACAACCACTGTGGCATCAGCCGCCAGTGGTATCGGTGGCGGGGCGCCACACATCTGACTTCTTTCCCACGGGGCTCTCGCAACGATAACAAACGAGCCTTCTGTCTGGTAAGTGTCAAGTGAAAAGAAAGTTTGTTATCTTAAGCACCTCTTTATTGAACTCAGCCTGACTAAGCCAACGCCCCCTGTGAAAGCACCGTGTGTTGACAGTAATGATAAAATACAGAGGAAGTGATAAAAGCAAACCGATTCCAGCATAGACCGTTACGGGTATTCTTAACAGAGGGATATTTAGGCTATAATGCAGACTAGATTTGGTTTCTTTTCGCTTTCCATTTTTGAAAACCGACTATTGCACGCACTCTTGCCTTCTACAGCTATAAAAAACGCAACTCGCCAAGGGGCTTGTTGGGGAACAAGCATTACCTAATTATCTGGCTCGGGAGATGATTATGTATAATTATGGCAAGCTCATGCTAATGTATGCCAGGGAAAGCTAACTGGCATTAAAATTGGGATTTGGCTCCAGCAGACTTTGCTTCTCCCGTAGCCGTGAAGGCACTGCAGAAGCCATGGGCGTCGCCACGAGATGGAAGAGGCGACCCTCCACTTTTCGTACGAATCATTTTATCTTGACCGGGCCCCGACAGAACATAAAAACAAATCGTACAGCAAACACGGGCGGAACGGTACGAAAGACGCAAATCCCAAGTTTTTGCATTAAAAGAGGATGGTTTGGCCCCTCGAGGAATTAAAGTTTCACTGATGTCCTCCAGCCTCCCGATTTTTTTATACTACCCTCTTGCTTGCAATGTTCTTATAAGGAGCTAGTCAAATTCATTTACTTTGGCAGAATCTGCCAAGATGACTGCCAACCAAACCAACAAAAACACGCACGAAAGCCGTCTACCAGTATAAGCCTTGGCAGATTCCGTTATGTGTGAATAAAACAGGCCAGTTTTTACGCTTTTCATTTTAGCTTTCACCTTTTCACAGTTAAGTTTTTCACATTTTTCCACATTAAAAAACGCATTGAAAATACACAAACCATGCTGAGAGATTATGTTTTAGTTGGATTTTCCTGCACGGCATGTAGTACATCTCATGGGCACAGCCGTAGCTCCACTTCAAATGTACTGGTTCATGATTTTCATGCTGCCAATACGTTTTCGGTGTGTAAAATCATAGGAAGAAACTACAGAAACAAACAACATGAAAATGTTTAAGCGCTTTCTACGCAAATGAATCTAAAAACATGTTATGTCATTTTGGCCTCCCACTTTTACTTATATTTGTCAAGGGAGTCATCCTAACTTACAATTCCCAGCATTCCGCGCAGACATTTTATGTTGAGGGATACAACTCTATTCTGCGGCGAACATCCCGTTCGCTCGCCGATGTGCAGGCCAATGGTTCGACCAGTAACCTCCTCTCGGTCAGACTATGGACCAACTCGACACCGTTCGATCCGCCCAGGTTAAGTTTGAGATGCCCTGACGGACAGACACGGCCCGATCCAGACGCATCGATTGACGACTCCGGCGCCCAGCGCCGGGTTCTTACCAGTCTCGGCAGCCTTTTCCCTTTGTTCTCAGCATTTTCGACGATGTTGATAGTCGGAATCGCATCCGTCCACACAGCTGATTAAATCGCATTTCTAGCTTACTCTTTTATAATAAATACCTCTTTTATATAAATAGCTTACTCTTTTATCTCCACTGAGGAACAGTGCAGTGTGGCTGCTGCCCCCAAACTTCTCCGAATCCCTCGCGCACTACAGATTTTGCTGCTGCGTGTGCAGAGGCAGCTAGTTTGACGACAAACACCAGCGCTCTGGCTTCACTCGACGAAAGCCATAGTTAGCCACTGCTATTCGACGTAACAGGGCAACGCAAGAATAGGCATGGCGTATGCAGCGCAAAAATCACTCCCGTTCGAGAGCTTTAATTGTTCCAAAACTGTTGTACCCTGAATAATGTTAGAGAAGCTTTTATTCAATTGTTGCATGCTATTGTGATGTGGCTTATAACGTGTCAGAAGTTGGTCGAGGAGAGAGAGAGAGAGAGAGAGAGAGAGAGAGAGAGAGTGAGTGAGTGAGTGAGTGAGTGAGTGAGTGAGTGAGTGAGTGAGTGAGTGTGAGTGAGTGAGTGAGTGAGTGAGTGAGTGAGTGAGTGAGTGAGTGAGTGAGTGAGTGAGAGAGAGAGTGAGTGAGAGAGAGTGAGAGAGTGAGAGAGTGAGAGAGAGAGTGAGTGTGTGAGTGTGTGAGTGAGTGAGTGAGTGAGTGAGTGTGTGAGTGTGTGAGTGAGTGAGTGAGTGAGAGTGAGAGTGAGAGTGAGAGTGAGAGAGAGAGAGAGAGAGAGAGAGAGAGAGAGAGAGAGAGAGAGAGAGAGAGAGAGAGAGAGAGAGAGAGAGAGAGAGAGCAAGTCATGGTATGACATTGCGGTCCAAGTTAACTGCGGAGGTCCCATGTTCAATGCCCCCCACCCCCACAATTGCAATGACACTGGATGTGGCCACCGACCTTCATCAAGTGTGAAGTTCAGCACGTTTCCACTATGCAGCCAAAGGCAGCCACAACTTATCTGCCGCAGTACCTCTATTCAAATAGCTAATACATCAAAACCAGCTTCGATCAATTGATATCCGGCAGGCTCCATGTACCATAGCACGTCATATTTATCGGCTCTAACATCGTGAATAAGCGGTGCCCTGACACCGTTCCGACCCTGACCTTTCTCTGTACGCGAGGATCACATTGAGCTTGATGGATGTATGGTAGTGAAGAAGTAGATGATGGCGTTCACTCTAAAATATCTCCAGAGACTCTCTATTCGAAAAGCAAGAGCCCTTGGAAGCAATAACTGAAGTACATGACTTGACCCACTGATACACCATGGGACGTAAATGATCACACATGTATCCGCTCGTGGTGGAGGGGGGGATAATATTAGATTAGCCCCTTCCTCTTTGCTTATATGAAAAACGAAGAAATGCAAAACAAATAAACTTATAGCACCCTATGCATGCATTAACTTGAGGGACAACACTATAAATTCGTCGATAAGGTCATTTCAGGTCAAGGATTTTTCAATGTCACGTGACCCAGCTTCAAATGCCGAAATCAACGAGTTTGAAGTGGAAGACTTCACACTCGTTTTGCTCAAGCTGGAAGATCGTTCAGGACTTGCTATAAACAGAAGGGAGAACAAAATTCACCCCCCCCTTTCAGCAAAGCGCTTCATGCCACGAGAACCCAGAGTGTAACTAAGAAATCGTTAAAGCTTATCCGACCGGAAAACAAAATTTCGAGAGGAAAAATCATAAGAAAAGGTATTGATTATAAAACGATGAAAACAATTGGTTAATTGAAGGGAATTAGTACTGAAGATTTTCGCGGCCCAATCGATTGATAATGCCATTAAGTATTTAATTTTTGCGCACTGCAATGCTTCCTACAACGTAAAAACCTAAGTTACCTCTTTCAATTTTTCCAATGATTTCTCTAGGAGCTGGATGGGGAGAAGGTCACGCCTCTGTCAAGGAGCAAATCCCGCCAGCCGCCGGAACAGATGTTTGAATAGCAGCCAGGCGAGGATCTTTTCAAGCAAGTGTGACACAGACAAACATACTAAATAAGCCTTTCTCCGGGTATTGTTATTTCTGTACCGTCAACTAATATGTGATCAGTGCATTTCAATATCGACTGCTTATTCAAACGGTTTATCCAGGCTTGAGTGTCAATTTAGGAGCCGCAACTCATTCTACACGAGGAAATACTGTTAGGTCTGATAAATTGAATCGACGCTACATTCAGTAACACTCACTGCACAGCAACCGCAATATGCTTACCTTTGATCCGCAGAACCGGATCTACGGGGGCAAATGAACACACGCCCCCAGCCAATCGATCATCAGCGACCCAGTGCTCCACCTCCCCCCTTCCTCATTCGTCTTTTCTCAGCTACGCGGCTAGCGCGTGACGCCCCCCCCCCACCTCTCCCACATGGCACACTTCTCAACTAAACACCCCTCCTCTAACCGACACTCTTGGATCGCCTATCCTTCGATCTTCGGTCATTCTTTCAAGGCAAACACTATTCACCAGCATTGCTGTATATCAAGTTCACGGTTCGAAGAGGTATGCTGAGTACACCAAACACGCCAAGTAGTTGAAAGGCCCATGGGCAGGTTCAATGGCCAGGAAAAGGAAGTTATAATGGCGAGGAAAGTTGCATGTATCTTAGTCCAAACATACACCAGGAAGTTGAATATGAGGCTGACAAGTCACGGCAAAACTTTATTGCCGTAATCTAAGGCACATTTCATGCACCCATCTTAAAAAGAAACAGTTCTCAGCAACAACATTGACATATGATTACTTCGGAAACAAGGGAAAGCGCAGTATGCTTACTTGTACTCAGAAACAGCAGTATCTTTGTGGCACCAGCACAAAACAACATTATTTGAGATCACTAAATATTTTGAGCTAGTAAACACCAACATGTCCACCCAATAATTCAATATCAAAACTAGAACTGCAACCACTAAAACAAACCCGTGTAAAGCTAACATCGCCAGGAGCGGGATCAATCGTACAGGGCGAGGTCGCGTATGTGCAACGTCCAGTACAAAGGGCTGGCCTAGGTGTGAGAAAGGCCCAGCTGAAACCTGCAACTAGCACTTAAAGCCAACTGGGTGCTGATGAGCACCTCACCAAAAACACCGGAGCTGTCAATGGCTATCAAAAGTTGTTTACCGTACCGATGTGACGAAACCCAACTGGTCGACTCGAGACCTTGCACCCAATCACTTATTTCAACAATTTGAGCTTTTCAAGATTTAAAAATGGATACATGGAATAGGCAAACACATACTGTGCACTGTTCTGCAGTTGGAACAGCGCTATATCTGCAATGTTAGCCGGATGGCACAATATAGTTATCTTATCAAATAGTTATATAGTTATCAAATTATCTTTCATCTCATAAGAGGATAGTCCGTAAAGTAGAATCACCGAAAAAAGATCAGTACAAAAACGCTCAAAATTTATAGGGATGTAAGAGAATCACGAAAAAAGATCAGTACAGAACACGCTGTCATATTCAATGAAACCTGGAACCGATAACAATTTGCCCCCAACATTCACACACATATATCCACATATAGAATCTTAAATGACAAGATGCGAGACGGAAATCCTGATTGTAGGCTAAAGTCTTCTCGGATAGATCGAAGACATCTTAAAACCTGCAGTGACATTTTAAAACCAACAATTGCGATCCGTTTTACCGTTCTGTCAGTCAAGATGCCATTTATGATGTGGGATATTAAGGAAAAATATCCTTAAAAATAAGATGGCGCTATATTTAATTCATTGCCAATACAACACGTCACGTCCTAGTTAAAACAAATTCACTGCTACCTCAAGAAAATGCTTACCACAGAAAATATTTTGTCGAAGCAGGTTCACCAATCACAGTACGAGCGCCGAAATATATGTTCGAGCATGATCATTTTTATTCACAGCAAAAATTATTTGATAAAATACCCCGGTCCTATAATAAAGTGTCACCATTTGCACACATCCAGGTCCACACCACCCACTCCTCCCATCTCCTTCCCATGGAAAGTAGCCACTTATATATTCACGGGCAGGCAGACGTTGGAATATCTTCGGTCTTTTTGCTGTGAATTTTCTACGCCGCCGTATAAAAACTCAACTATAGCCATTGTCCCAAGCTTACAATCACCTAATCAAGGTTACATCTCTGTATATGACTGTCGCTGAGTCATTGCAAGATTGAGGTCGAAGACAGGGTCACTATGTTGTTCAGTTTGCACGATACCCTCGGCGCTAACATTAGATGTTTAAATGCCCTCTCCGAAGAGCGCCCTAGAGCACCCTCAGTCTGTTGTGTCAATCGCTGCCATCCTTCAACAGTGAGGAGCGACATTAAATGTCAACTTTTGAAAAAGTGCAGCGTTTACGTTGCAATGCGTCAGTTCCCAGTTGGTCCAGGTCGATTACTCAGAACTCGTTTTCGGGTTTTCGGGCAACAAAACAGCAGCGCTGAGTGTGGCGAGGTGAGGGTAAAGATAGAAACCATACAACCAAACGCTAGCCCAAAATCTAGCCTTGGGCACATTTCTGCTCTCTCCATGAATCTATATCAGTTACGACTGAGCGAATTAGTCCTGTATGACAGAGACAGGTAAGTTGATGAGATGAAAATAAAACGCTGACAGCACGGGGTCATGCGGTTCGCTGACTGCAGTGGCACCAGTGACCCAAAACTGGTTTTGCACTAGGGTGCGGAGTGCAAAATCAATATTTGAAAACATAGTAGGCGTGTGGAAAATTCTAAAGTTACAGTATTGTGAGAGTTAATCAAGAACACACTAAAAACTTTATTTAGACACAAGCAATATTTAAAAAAATCCCCACTAACAAACTTCTCACGAGTTCATATACCGTAAGATTATTGCATTCTGCTGAAAGATCCACTTGAAAAGTGGGTGGATAATTTAGTAAAAATAACGCAGTAGGTTCAGCTTGGTCTGGTGTTGCCCTCCACCAGTACCCTGGGATTTGGAACAATGCGTGGAACAGTACAGAACCTGGCTTTAATATCGCGAACCTTCTCACAGATTGCGATACAGCGGCAGCTTTCGAGCTGAAGCACTGCGAAGTGAACCACATTAACAAGGACCCTTACAAGACGCCTTGGATTCGTTGATTAGCTTTTTGAAGACACCAGTCGGATTTCGGATGTATTTGTCGGAGCTTTCGAATGTCATCCGAAAGCTCCCACAAATGCGTGACAACTTGGGGTAATGTGCCACTGCCACAGATTCGGTGGCACGGCGGTAGTCTGAAACAGCGACCGACCTGCCACAGATTCGGTGGCACTGAGGTAGTCTGAAACAGCGACCGACCTGTCAAATCCGGCGCCGAGTAGTCTGAAACATCGACCAGCTTGTCTTTGAAGAGCTGCGGGTTCTCCATGATGGCGACGACCGGTACAGACTCGGTGGCACTGAGGTAGTCTGAAACACGACCACCATGTCACAGATTCGGTGGCACCTTCCGGCAGAGAGGCGTCAGTCAGAGTCGGTGGACCTCGGCAGAAGAGGACCGACCTGTCAGTCAGATTCGGTGGCACTGAGGTAGTCTGAAACAGCGACCAACATGTCACAGATTCGGTGGCACCTCGGTCAGGGAGTCTGAAACAGCGACGCACATGTCACAGATTCGGTGGCACGGCGGTAGTCTGAAACAGCGACCGACCTGTCACAGATCGGTGATTCCGGCAAGGAGGCAGTCTGTCAGAGCGGAGAACCCGGCAGGGGAGGCGTCAGTCAGAGATAGCGATTCCGACATGGATGCGTCAGTCAGAGCTACGATCCCGGCAGGGAGGCGTCAGTCAGAGCTACGATCCCGACAGATGGAGGCGTCAGTCAGAAAAGCTACCGATCCCGACAGATTCGGAGGAGTCAGTCTAAACAGCGACCGACCCTGGCAGGGAGGCGCCAGTCAGAGCTACGATCCCGACAGGGAGGAGTCAGTCAGAGCGGCGGACCTTCGGCAGGGAGGCGTCAGTCAGATCGGTGATTTCGGCAGGGAGGCGTCAGTCAGAGCGGTGATACCGGCAAGGAGGCGTCTGTCAGAGCGGTGATACCGGCAAGGAGGCGTCAGTCAGAGCGGTGATACCGGCAAGGAGGCGTCTGTCAGAGCGGAGAACCCGGCAGGGAGGCGTCAGTCAGAGCGGCGATACCGGCAAGGAGGCGTCAGTCAGAGCGGCGATACCGGCAAGGAGGCGTCTGTCAGAGCGGAGGACCCGGCAGGGAGGCGTCAGTCAGAGCTAGGATCCCGGCAGAGAGGCGCCAGTCATGACGGCGACTCCGGCGGGGAAGGCGTCAGTCAGAGCGGCGACCCCGGCAGGGAAGCGTCAGTCAGAACAGCAATCTCGGCACCACTGTGACTCCTGTGCTCAAACGGGTCGCGCGGGATATTTTCCAGAGTTTGTACCATTATTATATTTTTCGGCGTGGGGTTCACAGCAGAGCTAACGCTTGAAAGCTCGGAGGAATAATTTGTGGCAAAGAGCGAGGAGAACAAAGGCTAGACAACTATGACCGCGGAAGGGAGTTCAGCAACAGCTGGGCTCAGTCGAGGTCACAATCTACCTCTAAATCAGCACGACTCTTCGACCTTAAAGACCCGTTGAGAACGTTTCTGCATGCGAAAAATCGCGCGCGAAAACTATCTAAATACAAGGGAGACACCGCTTGAACCGCACCGATTTTCCGTCCACGACTTCCGCTTGGATCCTCCATGCGCATCGATACCACCCTCATGTATTGTGTGCGATCAAGCTGTGTGCAGGAGCTTTGCAAAATGGTACTATGCGCATGCTGCTTACGGAATCAAATTTTCGGTATACCAGTTTTTAGTTTCAGGTAGCAAAAAAGTGGATGACTAGTTTAAAATTTGAGACTATTATTTTTTCTTATTTCACATGATTAATATTTAGCGCGTGACCACGGATTGTGGGCCATGATTTTCGATCAAAGTCCTGTGATGTTCATGGCCCTGAAATTGTTTTCACGCAAAGAAGAGAGTGAACTGTAAATCCCAAAGAGGTCAAAATCAGCCTCTATCATTGAATGCTAGTCATTGTTATGCATTTTTGGTCAAATTGTCAACAGGTCACATATACTACAGTTTCTCTGGGACCTGTCCACTCCTATGTGCCAAATAAAAAGGCCTGTCCAATCCATTCATTTTTCAACTGAGGACAAAACAGTCTGCTGTTAAGGATGAAAATCTGAAAAAGGTAGGGTCTCCACTTGAAATTTCGAATTTCAGGACACTGGTCCAGTTCATATCCAAGAAAATGGCGAAGAATTGGGTTTAAAATCCTAAAATTTATATGCATACTCAAAACTACCCAAATTTTCTGCTTGATTAAATTCAGTCCAATCCTGAAATGGTTCAGATATCCATCTAAATATTCAAGCTACGACGCACTCTTGTGCGTACCTAAATATCAAACTCGCTACATACCCAATCCATTATGCAGCCAACCGAAAAATCAACATATTTGTACATGAAATAAATGAGCAATAGCAGGATATTGATTTTGCAAATGAAAAATTCAAATAATGCACTGGGTTTTAACGACTCGCAGACATTAAAAAATATGATATAACATCCAAATTTCAGCACGTCACATTCTATTATTCAGGTACGATCATAGGTGGTGATAATGTGCAGCAAAATACTGAGCCACACAAAATCATGTTCATATTCCCCCCATATTGGCTCAAACGCAAGTAAAAAAAGCCGTTGGTGATTCTGAAAATCTGACGTCTCACCGCCACCGGATTTGAAAGAGCTCAGGCCAGCACGACTTCAGCATTAGAAACAAGGCAGCAACTCAATCGCCTCACAACGGAATCAGATCCCACTATGATCCTCGGAAGAGTTTGCCACATCACGTCTGGAATTATCATATAGATTAACCAAGTGAGGCTGATGGCCTCGGCAGTCTGCTGGGAAATCTGCTGGTACTGTACATACAACGTGCTAGATTCCGCATCAGCGACCAGAACAAATCAGCCAAGTTAACACTCAACGCGCCGATATCAAATGATCCAGGAACAGAACTATCGCCGATTTACCACGCACAGGCGGCGCCAACGGATTTCACTTCATGGATGTAAATGGAACATTCACAGAGGGCCTCGGCACAGCGAAACTAGGCATCGGCATCGGCATTTGGCATTAGGCATCGAAATTAGGCATTACGCACCGGAACAGCGAAAGAATACAGGAAAAATAGGCAGTCACAAACTTAATATATCGTTCTGCGAGAGAGAAACGCGAGAAAACACAAACGGTCATAATCATCCTCTGAAATCCAACTTTGCAACTCTCATTAACCAAATGAGGATCACGAACCTAACCTCTAATGTTCCAGCAAAGAGCAGGGCTGCTGACTGATTACCACATAGCAAAGCTACCGCCGACAAACGTGTCCCTACTATCTTTCAGTCCGCAAACTCGGGAGAGGGAGGCAAGCCCCCAAACGTGCCCCTGCAGTCTTTCAGTCCGCAAGCTCGGGAACGAGAGGCAACCCCGACAAACGTGCCCCGCTATCGTTAGTCTGCAAGTTCGGAAACAAACGGCACGTCACTAGGTCGGTAGCAAATGACAAAATTTGTTTAGAATACGACCTTTGCTTAAACAAGCCTATGCAAGAAGCTTGAACTATATTTAACCCCCGGGGCCGGCGCCACCCCCCACCGGCACATGGCCCCCCAACCAAAATATGGGCGTTAGCCAAATCCAAAGTCAAGAAAGCCGCGGAATCAATAAGAAATACTCGCATGTTTAGTGCCAGGCAATGGTTTACCTCCAGAGGCAAATTGGCAAGATCGGCATTTCACTCAAATACAATGATTACAAACGGGCAAACTCTTATGCCATTAGAGTTATTGAGACCGGAAAACATTGATACAAATTGCCAGTACTTTTCCGCTATGTGAACGAAAGACCCCCGCCAGTGGTTACCAGAGGTCACCTCGGACCAATAACCTGAGGTCACGAAAGGTCAAAAGACCTCCGTATATCAAATGAAACCAGACAAGACAAACACGATGGTGTTGGCACCGCTCTAGCTCAATAGGCAAAGTTATTGTCAAAAACTGTTTTGACCTCTGGTGACCCTGGATGACCTGAAAAGTCAAAGCAAATAGACCCCGGGATCCGAAAGGGTGTCCAAAACGTTGTTCTGAGCAGTCTGAGTATTTCAATCATTTTGTGGCTTTATATCATAAATAGCTTTCCCCATGCTTTCCAATGGGAGGTCGCCCGTGACCGACCCAGGCACGAAATCAAAAACCCGGATATACACCTTGTAGACCCTGGAGGGGCATGAAGTTTAGGAAGTTTCAAATCGATCGACTTTAAATGTAGCCTACAGAGCCTAAAAGAGGACCTTGACCTCGTCTGGTGACCGACCTGGACCCGTAAAAAATCAGGATGATAAAACGGGGGAGAGCCCTCAACCGCGGTGCTGCGCCCGTCGTTTTCTGCTATCCCGAAAAACCTAGGGGCCATCGATGGCCCCCCGGTGGGCAGGGTTAAGAGAATGCCAGGGCGTTGCCTGACTTACGGATATTTAGATATTTGGCTGGTGTTTGTCTATCAACGCAGTGGTGAGGAGCAGACGAAGCCTTCACTGCTCGCTATGTTTCCAGTAATGTTTTGCACCACCATATTAAAAAAAAAAAAAAGAGGAAAGAGGTGAAAGGGACCCTAACCCCCTAAAAGGGGGGTGTCTGGAAATGTCAGGCAAAAAAAAATTAAGCCCCCCCAGGTTGTTCCACATGACACCGTTTCCCAACATTGACGAGTTCCTCTCTCCACACCAGGCTGCACGGTTTGATAGCACTTATGCGACACCAACAGCCAATCAGCGGGCGCCCAGTGTCCATACGATTAAGGAGGCGCTGACTGACCTCATAATACCAGCCGTGCCCGAGTTTACCAGGGACCGGGGGTGGATGCACCCCCAACCGGTCCGTAGGCCTGTCGATGGAAGCGGCTCGCCAGCCACCACCAGTTCGATCGACGAGCGGGGTTATAGCGCCTCAGTCACGCGGCCCCACAAATCAGGCGGCCGCCTTTGTCGCGCTTCACCTCAGACTAACGCAAAGTGGGAGTATCGGGACCTTTAGAATCCATTACTTTAAGACACTTGGGTCGGCTCAACCACCGTCAGATAACATTCATGGCCCGATAGAGCCGCTCGGCGGCCTGCGGGACCGCCCATTTATAGCGAACGCCTCACGGGTGTCCGAGGAGGAGAGCATGCCGAGGACACGTGGGTCCGCGCCTCAATGGGGCAATCCCATAACATCGATCGGTCCGCGCGAGTCCGGGTCAGAGCTCAGAAAAGATACAGACTAGCAGGAATTTGATGAGCAAAATATGGGGCGGCCACCCCTGGCCACTCCATGGTTGTAATGAATAAGCAATAATGTATTGAATGTATGTATGTAATGTATGTGATGTATGGAATGGAATGCAGCAATACACCAAGCGTGCTGTTCAGCGTTGTTGAACCAATTTTGTGCACGAGGATTGGAACAGAGAAGATGACATCACCACGGAGCCCCATCGCGTGTTTAGTGTTTTGCCATGTTGTCCTTGATTAACTTTCCGAGGCATTTGTATCCTGGAGGTCCCCTTTAGTTCCGAGACAAGTTGGTCGGACGTCGACAGCGCTGACAGTTTTTGTTGAGCTAGATTTAGACAACTGGCCTCCACAGCCAACACCAATTTCGAATCAAAGTTCACTCAGGACAGGTGAAATCGGCTTCGGGTCAGCTCGGGCTCAGACATAATTTCGACACTGGAAGCTAATCACCCCTGAGTCATTAACAAATCTGCTGTCACGTCATGACCAAAAACTGTAGTTGTCTTTAACAAAAAATGTGGCAATAATCTCGATTTGTATAGCTAAGAGCTTCTCAATGACGACGGAAGCTTATGCGTCCAACGCTTATCAGGTAACAAAGACAGAGGGGGCATTCTGTGCCCTCCCACAATGTACCAGTTAACCACCACTTGGTGCGTCCAATCGGAGGAGACTCACTCCTACCAATATGCCTCGCCCAATCGCTCACCGAAGTCATCTATAGTCGGTTCGTTTGTTTCACAAACAATGGTGTCCTACGTCGATGGTTGTCAACAAGGATTGTCAATGGTGTCGTATGCACGGGTCGTTGACAGGCAAAGAGTTGCGCCAATAAGCCAAAGTTACGTCATTGGAAAGCTGACACCGTGCTAGTGGTGGTGTAGCGGTTAGCACGCTCGCACGTGGCCGATTCGGCTTCAAGAACCGGCGGATTTCCGGAACAACGAGCAGCCTGACTTCCAAGAACCCTTCCAACAGGTAAGAGTTGGCGGAGCAATATGACCCTGGCAGTTGGTGCCTCAATAAGCCCCCCCTCCCCCAGAATTAGACCAGCTAAATCATGGGACGAAGAAAATTACTTCATTTGGCTAGGAGTGCCAGACTATTTGAGCGATCTCTTTTTTCGACACCACAAATAATTCACATGCAAAGAGAAACCAAAATCTCCGGGGGAGTCAAAGTCATTGACTTGGTGCTCGAATTTCCCCATCTCAGAGGAGTGGGGGGAGGGGCACTCTACCGCTGTTTCCTGGCATCATCTTCGTTGTTAGACACTGGGTTCGACTGGAATCCTATTCCAAGCTGTTGAAAATAGTCAAAGCGGTGATGGTCATTTATTCATTGCATTAACCACAAATTCCGGTCGGATCGAACGGCCGCCAGGAGCTACTGATGACGCTCCACGACACGCGCGCGAGGGGTTAACCCCAAAGCTGAAATCCGTTAGCATCAAATCGCAACGCAGTAGACATTACCACACAATATCAACCTCCTAATTAGAACACACAAAAAAGGCGAAATTTAAAAATGACAACATAGTACGGAATGAGGCTGTTCCAGCACCCTAAATGAAAGAAGAGGTTAAGGTGATGCTGCCAGATTTAAATAAAAAAGCCAAGTAGCTGACAGCATAAAAGTAAATTGCGCTTTAATTGCTATCAAGTTGAAGATTACATTCACATTCCTTGGTTCTTTAAGCCAATTTAGTTATTCCAGCGTCTTTTTAGCCAATTTATACCTGACATGCTTACCTCCAACGCTTTTAGTGGAGTACGCCGGGACAGCCTCAATCAAATGTTGCAACTCCGTCCAGAGCATAAAATAAGCCATCTATATCAGTGATACGACAAATGCCACCTGGACAAAGCGAGAATGACAGATGCCTATCCAACATGACTGATCTATCCAAGAGCAACATAGAAGAACCTAACTCAACGGACTGTGGGTACAAGAAACAAAAATGAAACGGTTGTATCAAAATGCAAAGAATAGTCCATTAACACCCCCGTTTGATTGGGAATAATAAGGGGAGCTTCGTATCCTCTGCATTCATTTCCTAATTTCCAGTCTTTGTGCATGTCTCTATCACGGAATTTAGTGTAATTAGGGGTATTTTTAGCCGAAAATCAAGAAACTGTCCATAATTTTTTTCTGAAAAAAGTACAATAAGTTCAATATTTTGGTTTTTAACATTCTCTTCTAGGGTAAGAAATAAACATCTGCCTGTGCGTGACGACATGATCTGGTACCTATTGCCATATTCAAAGGGCTTCTTCAATGGGCTGACTAGTCACTGTGACGTCAGGATATCGTCACGTCAACAGCTGAGAAATGCAGCCGGCTCGTTGGGTACATTTTGGGTACATTTCAGGTAGGTTTGTAGCTTTTCTCTACGGACATTTCGAGTTCCAAGATAAGTGATATGTTGAGTACCGGGTTTTCCGGCATGCTTTACAACTTGGCTATCTCAGTTAAAATCACGTTATAAAGGTCCCACATTCCCTTTAAGCACGTATATCTACAATCTGAGTTAAATGTCGGTACTTTATATTCCAGCTGCTTCAATATGTCGCAGTCGTATGTTGAACTACGTAGAAATGTACACATTCGTCATATCTTAAAGCTGACTGGCACTGTAGGCTAGCAGAGGAGCCGTTGCCTTGGATAAATGAATACATTAAATGAATTCATACACAGGGGAGGGAAGACATGGCCACATCGTCACCCCTCTATCATCGCCGAGTTCTATATTAACTAAGTGCTGGGGTTTAATGACGCCCCAACTGTCAAGGTTATACGTCGTCGCCAACTTCACCATGTTGAGAAACTTCTGGGCATCAGGTTCCACTGATTCAGAGAGCCCACCGGTCCTTGAGCCCGGCATCTTTGGCTTAGGAAGCAGGCGCTCTGTCGACTGAGCCACGTATACCACTATCTAGATATATCTGCATGTCGATCCTATTACTGCTAATATTTTAATATAAATGACCAACAAGGATATATGGCGAGTCCCCGCGCGCGAATGGCACTGTCTGTAAGCCGTTTATACCTAAAAGGGTCGCTGGATTACAATTTGCAGTTGAGGGATTGGCACAGCGGCCGAGGAACTGTTGCAATACAGGATGCTAATGAAAGGTGCTATTACATACTGAGGGCGGACATCAAAGGCTGTACAGCAGTCGCCGCACTAGTCCACAACTCGCCAACTATGAATTCAACATTAGGTATTTATCTGTTTCTGGTGCAAAATATTACAGACCTAAATATATGAAGAGCTGGGGGAAATATGTATCCATGAGATATACCCCACTTTATTCCCATTATGTGAATTTCAGCATTTCCAAATATTTGAGACGAGTATGATGGATTTTTCTGCCATCCTATCGCCCAAAAAGGTCACAGTTTAATGCCCATAAAATATTTCTGCATAAGAATGGAAGTGAGTTTTTTTCTGTGACACCTGCTTTGCGTTCACCACATACTTCATGGTCTGTTCAGTTGTTTGGCTGTCGGCAGTAGCGACTCGCAGCATTGGTATTAGGGGAATGGGCCACTTTTTCGAAACTCTACAAACAAAAACTATTTATGAACAAAACAAGGCTGAAAACCAAGAAACCACATTTTATTTTCCACCTTCAAACGCTCAAAACAAAAATATTGTTTCTTTTCTTACTACCCTGGGTTGACCTTTCTTCATCCTTACCATATCCTTCCATAGTTTATAATCACTTCATAATCATCACGACAACACTTTAAAAGCCACCTCATTAGTGTAGAAGTGTGAGTATTTATTTATTTATTCATATTGCCAAAAGATACATATCCATTTACAGGCGAAGTCAGACCCTAAAAATAAACAAAATATGCTTCAAATAAATGACACGCATCTCACATGAAAACAATAAAATGCATCATCCTAGGCTGGGATGTTCCTCCCCGAGTATAAATGATACTGGCAAACATGAATTAAAAGCTAGAGAAAATACATGATAATGATAGCTAGCTGGCAGCTTGCGATATGTAACGTTGCAAATGCCATGTCATGTGTTAACATTTATCACGTGACATGCAATGCCCGGTGGAAAGGGATTCCCTCAAGGTTTGAATTCCAGACATAGCGCCTTTTAATTTGAACCGTAAAGTATGCAAAAATTTATTATAGAAAGCTTTGGGTGAAATTATATAGGTAATAGTGGTTTCTCAAAACAGTCTACAAAACTGCCAACTCAGCTGAAAATCCATTACAAAAGTGAGGCGCTCCCTTTAATATGTTCGGGAATATCAGCAGCTATGAAGAGGATTCCGGATGTTTTCAGAATCCAGAGGCTGAAAAGTAGTTTTCTAGCAGGGAGTTTGCCAAATCTCACTCTGATGCCCATCTCTTCATAAAATTGTCCATTAAATGTCCCATGTGACCCTTGATAACAGTTTCTCGAGTTTTCTCCATGATTGTATGGCGCCAGGTTGTGTCATCGCCCTTTTCTATGTCAAAGAATAGGGCAAAGACGAGCCGCTTTGAAGCAAGCGAGAGCGCACTTATGTCTGAAGGTACAAGGTGGTCAGCACTAAAGCGCTCCACACGAAACCCGCACTCAGCATCACAGAAGAATCCCGTCTTTAAATGCACCACACTAGCCCCGAGTACACAATGCGCTCAACAAGTTTACAAATTCAAGAGGTCACGGCGATAGGAGAGGGTAATGTAAGGGTAGTGTCACAAAGGGTGATGTCACGGTAATGTAAAGGGTCACCACCGTCTTTGTCATATTCCAAAACCGGGACGTTAGTGGCGCCTATCCAAGTGCCGAGAAAATCGCGCATCAAACACAGCCAGTTAACCCGTCTCGTCACGGGTCTGCGCGTCACGTGCCATGCACAGGAGGAGCTTTTGCCCTCCCCTCTCCTAATTCGAGAACTACAAGATCGGTCTTCATCTAAAACGCAATCGATAAGCAATCTGAATGAACCCCAAAAACAAAACTTTCGACTATCGATAATTATTTGGATATAACATTCGCAGACGCAGGGGGGCATAATTCTGACCATGCCCCCAAAGCGCTGGAGGGGGGCAAACTATCTTTTGGCCCCCCAAAGGCCGGAGAAATTTTTTGAAAACAGATGTTTACACTAGGTCTATCGAGCAATAAAATGTTCTCTCGTCCCCCCCCCCGAGGAGAGCGATCATGTACTTGGAGAGGTAGGTTATACTAGGTCTGTCGAGCACCCAAATCAACGTCCCATCCCCTTCCCTTCCCCCCCAGGAGGAGAGGCAGTCATGGGTTTGGTCCCCCAACTCAGGTCTGCGTCCGCCCCTGCACCATATCACTACTGATAATTCTAGTCACGAAAAACGTATTTTTAAAGCACGAGGAAGTTACAAGCGCACTTTAAACCAACTCCCCTGATGCAATAATAATTGCTGGGGTTTAACGGCGCACGAACTGCCAGTTATACGGCGTCGCTAACTCTCACCCAGCTGGGAGCGGTTTCGGAGCAAAGACAGATCGAGTAATGGTCACTATTACAAGGACAGGAGTCTATTAGCCGATCAGCCAATCAGGGCGACATAAGGTTTTCAGTTAGTTTGTCAATTATTTGGGCTTTAAGCCGCACCTAGCCATATAGGTCATATAGGTCATATAGCGCCCAAACATAATAAGGATGCCGGCGTTGCTTTTGACGTTAGTGAAATGTGTGCTGGTTGACCTGCGTGAGTACACATAACTTAGCGGTGACGACTAAGCGTAACAGCTTTGTGTTGGAATCCCATTTTCATGGGAGGCCGCCCATAAGCTGCGTGTCGCCTGCAGGGACCCTCGACATTGGGGGAGGTGGTCGGTGCAGATGTTACGCAGCGCTCAGTGCTGGAATAAACGGCGCGGTGTTAAACGACTTTGGTGATTACTGGGCATGATACAATTTGCACTACACGCTGCATGGAAAGGTTTCAGGAAAATGAGCAAGACATTGTCCATGGGGAAGATTCGGAGGTGGAAACAAGCTGACCAAAGCAACTGAAATCAGGTTCAAAGTGAAGTCAAAGCCTATAGAGCAGGCACGTAGCTGGTTCGAGCCGCGGGACGAACGGGGCGAGAGAGACATCAGCGGCTGGCTTAGCATTGGGGGAAGCAATCCGCCTGGGCAGCACCAGCACGGAGAGCGAGTAGGGAACATCCGAAGCACCAAGTTCTCGACAGTTCCTCCTGAAAGAACCACCACCAGATTTCCTTCTGGAACGCATGCGCAGGTCCGAGCCGATCTAGCAGGGGAGAAGACCAAATCAAAGAAACCTTTCTCAAAGAAAAGTCTGGGGTTTCTCATGAGCTTACGAAGTGGGGCAGGATGCATATCGCCCACACAAAGTCCCCTCGGATTCAAATGTCCAATGCGCTAGTTTGAGAGTTTGACGTTAGTTTGCATTAGTTAGTAAGACATAAAGGTTTGACAAGCCCAATAATCTACTACTCGACCGAAGCAGTTCTGTATTACAACTCGAATTGTTTATTTTATTGCTTGAATTTCCAGCGCTCCAGCTGTGACGTCATATGGCATGGATGAGGAAGAGCAATGATCCAGACTTGGCAGGGGCAGGCCGCTGAATCCGACCTCTGGGTGGGCTCCAACCCACGATCATTTGCTGCTGCAAAGTGTCACGTGATCGAGACGAACGCCAGCGCCGCTGTCCAAACCCAAAATTCCGTATTTCAGCGTACAGGGTACATAAGTACTTCAACCCGAATCCAACATTCCGGCAGTTAAAACGAATGATTCTGCAAAATGTTCGGTTTCAGTTGGCATGCTCGAGTTTTACCCGATTGTATTCGCCGCAAAAGTAAGACGAACCAACCTATGACCAAGTCAGCGATTCTTGGTTCCAGCTCCAGAGAGAACGGTGATCAGGCGGTGTTATGTAATAAGTATAACAAAGGCACAGCTCGGCCCCTCGTCCAGACTCCTTATGAGAGCGATCGATGCAAGCTGATTCGGCTATGCATGTGACCCACTGCGAATGCTAATCCCCTTGCTCACAATAGCGCCTTCAGGCCCTGCACTGAGCCGTCCACAATTAGGCTCCTTCTTTGTACGATGGCTGCTATTACTACCATGTTGGATCTGTCTCTTTTGTACGGTATTTTTCTGGAGTTCAACAAAAATTCAAAGTAATGTTGCGCGCGGTTCACAAAAAAACCAAGCGTCGAATAGTATCTGACGTGGGTCTGCATACCTGTTGGGAAGCATTACGTAGGTGGTAAGGGAAGAGGCTCAAGGATCTTTAAGTTTACGTTTTCTTATTTATACACGGACCCTGGAGTTGAAATCACAACGTCGACAACACTCCAACCATCCAAAATGCCACCACAATTGTCTCTCTCGAAACAGCTGGTAAACCTCCCTCTCTTTGTGCTGACGACCCTGCGAAGCACACACTGTTATGGGAGGTTTGTTGAAACTTGTGCTTATATCAAATTCACCTGTTCCTGCGATGCTATATTATGTAGATACGGACACCGTGGCATCACACGTAAATCGCACGTAAAACGTTCACAGCCGAAGCTCAAAGTCACACCTGCGCTCATCCACTATTAATCCTTGCTCTCCCCCGTCTGCGTTGACCTGTTTCTTTGGAGCACGCTGTGCCACCTTCCAATACCCGTTTTCAATCTCCCCGATGGTTTCAGGCATGCGACGGCCGACCGTTTCAGGAAGCATAAGAGTTACCAACGCCGAGATCACGGCGCCCAGTCCAAACACACAGCTGGAGATGGCCCAGTGAACAGGTATCAGCAGCCCCACAATGTACGGCGCTAGTATGGCTCCTACCCTGCCGAGCAAGGCGAAAAAACCAAAGCCTGCATTGCGTAGCTGAGTGGGAAGGAGCTCCGCCGAGTAGGCCAGCAGGGTGGCAAAAGAAGCTTGGTTTGCGAATTTTCCCAGTGTGCCAAGCAAGAGCACAGGCCAGACGATACCTCTTGGCACGGCTAATGTGCAGAGGGTAGCCACACTGGCGACGATTTGGGCGGCAACGACCATAGCGCGACGCCGCATCCGGTTGATGAGCGGTATAGCCAACAACATTCCCAGTGCTTCTGCCACGCTTGTCAGACAGATGGGTGGCGACTGTCGCTGAGATCGGCCGTGAGAAACCAGAGACCGAAATACAACATCGACGTCATACACCAGTCACAGCAATTGACGAGGCTGGGGATGCGCATCTTTGGTGTCCTCAAGAGGCTAGTTATATTGCTGATGCCGTTGCAACAGCGAGCCCGTGTAGAACGGGACTCAGTCATGGCATCGCTCTCCTCAGAAGCACGAATCTCCGTCAGCATCTTCAGCAGCTGCTCGTCAGAGGGCAGATGGCGACCATTCCGAGATGCTGCTAACTTCAGCACTGTCAGTGCCTCTTGAAGTCGCTTATGCATGACCAGCCAGCGGGGTGACTCAGTCAGTACCCACCAGAAGAACAGCATCCCCACTGCTGGCAGCGAGATGATGTGCTGCAGATTGCGCCAGTCTCGCTCCAAGTACGCCACCACCGACAGCACCGTAAGCCCCATACAGAACAGCACCGAGTTCAGCAAGCCAACCAGAGCGCGCCACTGACCACCTGCCATCTCCATACAGAGAACGAAGAAACAACTGAACAAGCCACCGTCCACCACGGCTGCTAAAAACTTCAACGCCAAAAACAAGCCGTAGCTGTTTGCAAATGTATTAGGGACCATAATTGACATGGAAAACATCGCGGCGAGCACACCGACCTTTTCCGCCCAAATTGGTCGCTCAACACGCCAAACAGGGGTGTACCGCAGGTAAGGCCGAAGAGGTTTGCCGCCTTCGAGCAAACCAAGTCCCACTCACTCGCTACCGAGGAGGAGTCATTGTCCCTCATATACGTATAGCTAGAGCATGGCACAATAACATTACTGCCGGGAGAGGTGAAGGTAGAACACTGGTCGAACTCTCCCGTTACGTTATCAACTGGTAGCCAATCTTCAGGTCTATCATTCTCTGGCACCGAACAACGGTGGCTGGGTACCTCAGCGATGAACACACTGCTCAGGTTGTCCATTGCCACCAGTAAGCCGCTGACAGAACACAACGCCACGATGGTCACCTCTCCCACCAGCTGCAGAACCTCCTCACGCTTCCTACCACTCCCGGACATCGTGGATGAGTTTCCGGACGTTTCCCAGAGATCTGTCTTCCCTATTCAAGGGGGTTTCGGTTTACCGCCCGCTCCGCGACGACGGGCCAGTGTTAACTGTGGCGGCCTCCAAGCCGCCACACACCTCGTCACAGACTGTGGGCGCCGCAATGTACGCCGGCCGTACCTATCGCTCTGGCATGCACGGCTGAGGTCGACCGGCCCCGCACACCTTCAGCCTCTCCCCTCGCGTTCCCGACAGTTTGTTGGCAAACTTATCGTTATTTGCTACTGAATCGTCAAAATATAAACGCCACGAAGGATTACATTTCGCGGAAAATCTACAGAGCCGTTTCCAGAGTAAAGTATCCTATTTTTCATACCGCTATTATGGTTACCAGAGGACTGCTTAACACCAGGTCAAGATGGCTGCACTTTCGCGCTCATAAGCTAAATTGTCATAAACGGACAGAGCGGCAGTTCAACAATGGCATGCAATGGGGCAGCGTTTGAGGCAGAGATGCGTCACTGAACTACTCCAGGCAGAAGGTGGACCAGCCGACACTCACGTTGGTTCTTTGATTCCGGAGTGTTGTCTTAGAATGACACTTATGCGCATCTTTGGTGTCCTCAAGAGGCTAGTTATATTGCTGATACCGTTGCAACAGCGAGGACTCAGTCATGGTATCGCTCTCCTCAGAAGCACGAATCTCCGTCAGCATCTTCAGCAGCTGCTCGTCAGAGGGCAGATGGCGACCCTTCCGAGATGCTGCCAACTTCAGCACTGTCAGTGCCTCTTGCAGTCGCTTATGCATGACCAGCCAGCGGGGTGACTCAGTCGGCACCCACCAGAAGGACAGCATCCCCACTGCTGGCAGCGAGATGATGTGCTGCAGATTGCGCCAGTCTCGCTCCAAGTACGCCACCACCGACAGCACCGTAAGCCCCATACAGAACAGCACCGAGTTCAGCAAGCCAACCAGAGCGCGCCACTGACCACCTGCGACCTCCAGACAGAGAACGAAGAAACGACTGAAAAAGCCACAGTCCGCCACGGCTGCTAATTATTTAAACGCCAAAAACAAGCCGTAGCTGTTTGCAAATGCAGTAGGGACCTTAATTGCCATGGAAAAGCGTCATAAATACAATTTTCAGGACTAAAAAATCAAAACAGCTAGCTTCAAGCTTAGAGAACCAATGTGTAAGGACAGACGGATAAATAAGCTGAAAGCCCGAATGAACCACATAAATAATGATTTCGGTAGTTTATAGTACCTGACCGAGCGACCGAAGAGAGTCGCGTGTCCTCTCTCTCTCCTCTCTCTCTCTCTCTCTCTCTCTCTCTCTCTCTCTCTCTCTGTCTCTGTCTCTGTCTCTGTCTCTGTCTCTGTCTCTGTCTCTGTCTCTGTCTCTGTCTCTGTCTCTGTCTCTGTCTCTGTCTCTGTCTCTGTCTCTGTCTCTGTCTCTGTCTCTGTCTCTGTCTCTGTCTCTGTCTCTGTCTCTGTCTCTGTCTCTGTCTCTGTCTCTGTCTCTGTCTCTGTCTCTGTCTCTGTCTCTGTCTCTCTCTCTCTCTCTCTCTCTCTCTCTCTCTCTCTCTCTCTCTCTCTCTCTCTCTCTCTCTCTCTCTCTCTCTCTCTCTCTCTCTCTCTCTTGGCGTTCAGCGACCGACACTAGCAAAACAACCTTCCGAGGGGCTTCTGGTGGTATCGAGAGCACCGCTCGGCACCTCATTCACACATGCACGTCCCCGGCTACACACAATTCGCATGTAATGGGGAAAAGGCAAACACCGACACATTGTCAGGCCCGCAGTCAACGACCGTGATGAGGCAGCCCACGCTGGGAGTGCGACAGCTGAGGGAGTGCGAACCCGGTCGTTTCAATGGCAAAGCCCCCATATACACCAGCGCTGCATGCGTCGCCAATTCCGTTTTCCCGACATCGAGTGACGCTCGGGTTTCGATATTGTGGCTGTCGCCGTGGACGACTGATGCGTGGCGCGCAAGTAACATTGGCGACAGAACGCGGCCGCAGGCACGTGATCAAATGATTTCACAGTAAGCCCCACAGGCATATTGAAACAGGCATGCTGATACAGGCGCGGGTACCCACCCGCTCCCCTTAATATCTAAAAAATCACGCTGGCAGCGAAAGGGATTAAATAACTTTCGGTTGCCCATTTACGAGTTGAAGTATTTTAAGCTAAATTTTTTGGTTCCGCCGACATATCAGTTTTCAGCCTCAAAATCTGATCGAGTGGAGCCAAAGGAAACACGGAAGGACCATCGCGATTCTCATCAGGCCAGATCGAATAATTACCGTATGAACAATGAACCCGTCAGGCCTCATCCTAAAATCGACCGTACCTGAGGCCAGGGCAAGGTAAACTGGGTCCTCTTGCATGTTCCTGGTATTTTAATTGTACGAAGACTGTTTGAATATGAGGCATCTTAAGTTACGAGGACGTTTTTTCCTGGCATCCCACACAATGAAAATATACAACACAAAAAGTCCACATTTTTACCAGTAAGTCTTCTATATTTCATATTTTATCCATAAACGATGTAACGAAAATCCACATTGTCACAGATCAGTCTCATACATTTATATGGTTCATCATTGTGTGAGGAGGGCAACAACAAACAGCTTCACCTGCACAATAAATGCTATTAGAAATCCAATCCATAAATCAATAGGACCGTTCATAAATTACGTCACACTTCGAGGAAGGAGCGGGGGGGAGTCGGACAAAACGTGACGTTCTATGACGTGGGGACATGGGGGGTTGACCGTGACGTGCTATTACACTTCACCTTTTTCCGCCGGAATTTTCGGGAGAATTTTGTCTTTACTGTTAAGTTGTGGTTTGGTGAATTATCCGCATTCATTTGAAGAAAAAATTAGGCCCACTGCACCTTTTGCATCGTGATATTCCCTAATGTCTGAAATACAAACTGATCACCGCGCGCAATCTTTCTCTTATCGCAACATCCAAAACATACATAAACACTTTTTCTTGTTTTCCATTTTCCTATTCCTGACAAAACCAGTCTAACAAGAGCTCACTGGTCCCCCTTCAAAGCCCTCTCCAAAGACGGCGGGTGTCGCAAACCCCCCTGAAAGTCGGAAGGTGGGCAACAGCCATAGATGGGGAAGCCGGGGCAACACGGACTCTGTGGGTAAGACGACACTCCCTGTCTGGGACGAACTTACGGCGCCACGACCGGGAAAAGCGGATGCTACACTTCTTTTTACGCGCGCTGGTCGGAAGATCACGTTGGGTCCGACAAGCTCGCTAGATCTTATATGACTTTCATAAAAGTAAAAAACGAAAATATATTAGTTTTTCACAGTCCACGTCGTAAGGTCACGATGGCGTCCAATTCATGTCTAAGTTTATTTAGCAAGAGCAAAGAGGGGTAACACGGACATTCAATTCATGTCTAAGTTTATTTAGCAAGAGCAAAGAGGGGTAACACGGACACCGGTCGTGCACCTTAAAAATACTAGTAGAGTAATACCATGGAATAAACATACCAATTCCTATTCTCTATTATCTATATCCGGTATCTCTAGCCCATGGTAATACCATACTGCGATTATGATATGTTTAAGTACGGAAATCAAAGACGCCTAATCTTGCAGTGGACCTGGGTTGTTCTCGATCATTAACACAGTTCTACGACAGTCGAAAACATGTTGCCCCCCCGTTATAAGTCGTCAGAAAAGGTCCGATCTCATTTCTCAGTCAGAAAATGCTGGACCCGTTTTCATCTAAAGTAAACATTGTAATATGAGCATAAAAATAACGCAAATTAGCGACCCTATTTGCACTGAAATTGCATCCAAAACGGTATGACCATCTTGCCTCATGGAGCGACCTTGTTGCCCTATATGGAGGGGTGAAATGGACTTTTGCTACTTTTTCTGAACTCAACGCAAATTCTACAATAAGAATTGCAGACATGTGGCTGCTTACACAGTTGCAGATAAATGTAAAAATAATTATACAGCAAAAATGGAGACAAAACACGTTCATTAAGCCATCCAAAATTCACACCATCATTAGGGTGTCCGTGTTGCCCAGGTTTACTTGAAGTGAGAGGCTCATTAACCCGCGCCCCACCGGGGCATTAATGCCCCCTTCTAACTCCGAAAATATGGGGGGTTAACGCAAATCTGCAAAGTGCACTAGAAAGCTTGCGTGAATTCAGTAAGAAGTTACTTGTAATGTTTAAGCACTCAAGTCAATGGTTTGACCTCCAGAGGCCAAGTTAGGTCAAGATAGGACATTTTCACTCAAATATGCAATGCTTAAGCAAACTGGGCATAACTCTTATGCCATTAGAGCTATTGAGATCTGGTAAAGTACATTTGATAGGAAAATGCCAGACCTTTTTCCCGCTATGTGGAACGTAATGACCTCACGCTAATGTTTTGACCTCCAGAGGTCACCTCGTGACCTAATATGACCTGAGGTCACGAAAGGTAAAAAAGTGACCTTGCCGTATATCAAATGAAAGCCAGCGACAAGACATACACGATGATGTTTAATTCAGCGCTCTAGCTTAATTAGGCCAAAAGTTATTGTCAAAATACTGTTTTTGACCCCTGGTGACCTTGGATGACCTCAGAGAGGTCAAGGGGCAAATATGGCCTTTGGGATCCGTGAAAGGGTGTCTAAGAACGCTTTTCTGAGCAAGCCGAGCATTTGCAATCGTTTTTGTGACTTTTTAGATCATAAGATAGCTTTTAAGCCCCATGCTTTTTCATTCGGAGAGGTCACCTCGTAACTTAACCTCAGGTCACGAAATCGAAAAAATCCCGGATATACATCCCGGAGGGGTCATGAAGTGTAGGAAGTTTCAAGTCAATCGACTAAGAAATATAGCTCTTATAGAGCACAAATTTGAAGTGAGGTGACCTTGGTTGACCTCACGTGGTGACCTGACCTTGGGTGACCCCGGGTAAAAATTTCAGGGATGGTGGGAAAATGATAGGGTAAGAGGTAGAGCTCTCAACCGCGGTGCTGCGCCTCGTCGTTTTTCTGCTATCCCGAAAAACCTTAGGGGCATCGTTGGCCCCGGTGGGGCGAGGGTAAGTGACGCCCTGACAAGGAGGGGAGGGGGGTGGTCGTCAACAAGTGACGATACATGCCGTGGGGGGGGGTCGAAAGCAAATCGAAAAATAGGACCGTAATTGTTGTTCATACATTACGACACCCTAGAGGGGTTAGCCAAAACGTGACGTGCCGTGACGTGGGGGTGGTCAAAAGCACATAAAAAGGCGTGACGTAATCTATGAACAGCCCCTAACCGGTAAAAGGAGGCCACGAAAGGCCAGTGAAAGAGGTCCCTGAAAAAGATCAAGGTCCCCCTTGCAACGACGTAATAGAGGCAAAGGAGGCCCTCTTAACGGTTGAGAATGTTCTTGTGCGAGCCACAGAGATTCAAGTCAGAGGCACGCAGAGGTTTCACTTATGGCAAAGGAGGACCCCCTCCGAGCGTCATCAAAATGTGGCTGGGTTATATATATATATATATATATATATATATATATATATATATCATTTTCATGCTATCATAGGCTCTGATGTAACTTGGTTACGATATTGTGATGACGTTTTGATCATAGCGCCGCAAGAACTAAATTTAATATCTAAGCTCAACGATTTAAATAACGTAGAAAGTAAAATTCAGTTCACGCTAGAAGAGGAGAATGAAGGAAAGTTGCCATTTTTGGACGTATTAATAGTTAGGAACGATGAGGAGGTTAAATTTAAAGTCAACAGAAAAACAACTAACAAGGAGGATTATGTTCACTACTTATCTGCACATAGCCAAAAAACAAAAACAGGTATAGCCATAGGATTCTTTTTGAGAGCCTTTAGAATTTGCAGCATAGATTTCCTCAACGAAGAAATAGGCCATATATTTGAAATTTTTGAAAGGTTAGGATATCCGAAGGCTCTGCTCATTACATGCAAAAATAAGGCTAAACAAATAAGAAAGAAATCAAATACTAAAAATAAAAAGGAATATCAGAGAGTAATCACTGTTCCTCAATCCTCACAAACGGAAGCTTTGATTAAAAAACTTAGAGGAGTAAATGTAGTTCTAATTGAAAGGTCAGGGAGAAAAATAGGGGATATGTTCAGTAGTTACTGCAAGTCGGAAAATACTCAGGAAAATAGTATAGTCTACAATGTTCCATGTACAGGTTGCTCAAATATATATATATATATATATATATATATATATATATATATATATATATATATATATATATTTGAGTAGTTGGGCAATATATCCTCTTCGATGCAGCGACTATTGAATAGTATTGCTGATTCGCACTTCGATAACTTTTTTGTTGAGTTGTTAAGATGTTCCCTGGTCTCTCCCCTCGAATCCGGAAATTTAAAAACACTGAAGATTATATATTCGGGCACAGCCCTTCATCAGAATCGTGGAGTAAATATCAATAATTCTCAGTCCTAGTATAGCCAGACCTCGAATTTCAGGACCTCGAATTTTCGAATTCGATATATCGGCTGTGCCCGATATATTCGGGCAAAGCCCTTCATCAGAATCGTGGAGTAAATATCAATAATTTTCAGTCCTAGTATAGCCAGACCTCGAATTTCAGGACCTCGAATTTTCGAATTCGATATATCGGCTGTGCCCGATATATTCGGCAAATTCATCAGAATCGTGGAGTAAATATCAATAATTCTCAGTCCTAGTATAGCCAGACCTCGAATTTCAGGACTTCGAATTTTCGAATTCGAGGTCTGGCTATACTAGGACAGAGAATTATTGATATTTACTCCACGATTCTGATGAAGGGCTGTGCCCGAATATATAATCTTCAGTGTTTTTTACATTTCCGGATTCGAGGGAGAGGCCAGGGAACATCTTAACAACTCATCATCATGCTCCTCGCCGCAGCACTTCAAAACTTATCAACTTGTTTTGTTGTTTAATTATGTTATTGATGGTTTGTTTGGTTGCAATTGAAATGTCTTTGGTCAAATCAGTAAAGTTCATTAAAAATATTACAAATATAAGTTCGAGCTTTCGAATGTATTGGACATTCATTATCAAGATAAGAGAAAGAGCGGCTCACGTTTTCCTAAATATAGTTGTTTGAAAAATATAGCACCGAGTAATGAGTTCTAATCAGTTGAAAGACCTTCTATGTAAAGAAATATCATTATATTTTTGCCGACTACGTGCTATGGAATTATCTCATGAGTACAAAACTACAATTCTTATATCATCTTATCATAGTTTCATAGTCACACTACATTAATACATAGTTAGTCACAAGGCATTACAATACAATAGAGAAACATTCACATTGCCAACACATGGTATGTTATACAGTACATATATATCAGACATATTCGTTTTTTCTATTATTTAACCCATCCCCCATAGTGACAACTTGGCGAGTCTAACGTTTTTTTGTGTGTTGATCTGCGGTGCGAGTTGGTTGACGTATATTGCTTCAATGATTTCTATCTTGTTGTGGTCAGTGCTGGAGTGTATTATATGTGTGTTATCAGTAAGCATTTGACTTGTGAGTGTTGTGTTGTGTTCTTGTTGTAGATGATCCTTAGGGCTCCCTCGTGGAGGTGCATGGTAAGACGACGAGATAAAGTGGTTGATGTGTATCCGATGTAGTTTACCTTACGAAGTCTGCAACCTTCGTCGGGACATTGAAATTGGTAAACTACATTAGTACGCATCAACCACTTAATCTTCGTGGGATTGTTGCACATTACAAGGTTTTTTGTTTTCGTGTTCTGGTAGTATATGTGAAGATTAATTGCGTGATTCTCTTTTACATTTGATGTTTCTTTTAAGTATGCTTTTCAAAATCTTCTCATCTGTTTCGTACTGCGAGTTCATGTGATTTCGGCAGTAGAGATGGTGTGTTACTGTTTGTGCTTGGTCTGATGTTTTGCTGGTGTATTTGTTGTCTAGTTGTCTTTTGATTTCTGCGTCTACGTCTTGGTTAGAATATCCGTCATTTACTAGAATTTGTTTCAGCCTAATGAATTCAGAATGCATTTTGTCGTGTGATGAACTGGTTTTAATGGCTCTTCTTACGAATGATCGGATGACGCTGGTTTTATATCGTGTTGGACATTCGCTCTTTGCGTTGAGGGTTTGGCCGGTGTTGGTAGGCTTCCGGTAGACGCTCGTGATAAACCCATTGTTCGTCGCCTCTACCAGAACATCTAAGAATGGTATGATGTTATCTTTGGCTGGTTCAAACGTGAAGTGTAGCACTGAATGATTTTCAAATTTGCGAATTATTTCCTGGAGTTGGTTAATGTCCCTAACGTTCAGAAAGCAGTCATCTACATAGCGTAGGTAGATATGCGGAGCTACATCTGGGTTACTGAGGACTTCATTTTCGATTGATGCCATATAAAAATTGGCGAAAAAGAGGGCCAAGTGGGGAACCCATGGCCGCCCCATCCTTCTGAACATACAATTTGTTGTCAGGTCCCCTAAGTGGCGAGTCTTTCGTACATGCTCGGAGCAGGTCTGCGAGGATGTTTCTTGGTAGGTTGAGGGAAAAACCAGCGTCATCCTATCATTCGTAAGAAGAGCCATTAAAACCAGTTCATCACACGACAAAATGCATTCTGAATTCATTAGGCTTAACAAATTCTAGTAAATAACGGATATTCTAACCAAGACGTAGACGCAGAAATCAAAAGACAACTAGACAACAAATACACCAGCAAAACATAAGACCAAGCACAAACAGTAACACACCATCTCTACTACCGAAATCACATGAACTCGCAATACGAAACAGTGAGAAGATTTCGAAAAGCATACTTAAAAGAAACATCAAATGTAAAGAGAATCACGCAATCAATCTTCACATATACTACCAGAACACGAAAACAAAAACCTTGTAATGTGCAACAATCCCACGAAGATTAAGTGGTGATGCGTACTAATGTAGTTTACCAATTTCAATGTCCCGACGAAGGTTGCAGACTTCGTAAGGTAAACTACATCGGATACACATCAACCACTTTATCTCGTCGTCTTACCATGCACCTCCACGGGGAGCCCCTAAGGATCATCTACAACAAGAACACAACACAACACTCACAAGTCAAATGCTTACTGATAACACACATATAATACACTCCAGCACTGACCACAACAAGATAGAAATCATTGCAGCAATATACATCAACAAACTCGCACCGCACATCAACACACAAAAAACGTTAGACTCGCCAAGTTGTCACTATGGGGATGGGTTAAATAACAGAAAAAACGAATATGTCTGATATATATGTACTGTATAACATACCATGTGTTGGCAATGTGAATGTTTCTCTATTGTATTGTAATGCCTTGTGACTAACTATGTATGAATGTAGTGTGACTATGAAACTGTGATAAGATGATATAAGAATTGTAGTTTTGTACTCATGAGATAATTCCATAGCAAGTAGTCGGCAAAAATGTAATGATATTTCTTTACATAGAAGGTCTTTCAACTGATTAGAGCTCATTACTCGGTGCTATATTTTTCAAACAACTATATTTAGGAAAACGTGAGCCGCTCTTTCTCTTATCTTGATAATGAATGTCCAATACATTCGAAAGCTCGTACTTATATTTGTAATATTTTTAATGAACTTTACTGATTTGACCAAAGACATTTCAATTGCAACCAAACAAACCATCAATAATATAATTAAACAACAAAAAGTTATCAAAGTGCGAATCAGCAATACTATTCAATAGTCGCTGCATCGAAGAGGATATATATATATATATATATATATGACTTCTGACATGGGGTCACGATTCTGACTTCCAGCACTGACATGCCTGCTATCACCCATGTCAATAACAGAGCTGTATTTTCTCAATCCAAACAGCGTGTACCCTCGGCGTACCACTCGCCTTGACGATTCATTCCAGACCCGCCAGGTAAATCTGACGGGGAGCCGGCCCCGCCTGACTCCTCCCCTGGGTCAGTGGTCCCGCTCAGGTTGTACTGGACTGACCCGCCCCCTCGATAAAGTGGTGAATCGCACAGAGTACAGACAGGATCCGCTTGCTATTCATTAACGGCTCTAGCTCTGGACATCATATCCTGCATTCTTTCTCACAGACTAACACTCGCCCCCACAATGATAAAAACTTTAATTTGGCTGTTTTTCATCTGTCATTGGATTGGAGACGCTAGTGCCGGTTACTGAAGCTGGCAAAAGTCAAACATTCTAGCTCTTGACTAAGAGCACTAAATTCTAGGTATGACATTCTTGAATCGTAGGTTCCAACTAAACCAAGACACAAAACGGAAGTTAAACTAGACCGATATAAGTGTGATTAGTGTGAATAGAGGTGTGATTTGATTCTCACCTCTAAATCTTCATAGCTGCTGAAGTATGCGTCATTGTCGCAAACTGTGGTGCCGTCGCCGCCGCCAGTAGGGGGTGCTTGGCTCGGAAGACAGTCCTCAGGCTCCATCTCCAAGTGCCAACTGAGGAACATACCATAGCCAGTTACAAATAAATCCGTGTCTTACAAAAATATGATGATGACGTCATCACAAAGTAACATGCTGCACATCAAAATATTACATTTACGGCGATAGTTTTATCAAGACCCCTCCATAGACTAACATATTGCATATAACATAGCATCGTGAGTTCACGAAAATAAGTACCAGTTTCACTTTTCCATATTTTCAGAGCGACTTTACGCCTGACCTTAAGCGTTAATTTTGGTTCAATCATTACTGTGGGAGGGGAGGGGGGACAGCATGTTCGCTGAATCGAGACAAAGTTAGGCCAGGGCCCCAATTCATAAAAGATAGAGCATAAATTATGCTAGCAGGGCAGAAGTAGCATATTGCAGCGTAGAAGGTGAATAGTACACCACAACCTCGTTTCGTATAAATGCAGAGTTAAATACAACTACTTGCACAGTTATGCTGATGCAAATTACACTGCACTGGAATGCAGCATAGAATATTCACAATCCTATTTCATACAGGATGTAAAATGTACATTAAATACGCAAACACTCTTGAAAAACTACACACATATAGGAGCAAAACGTTTATCGGCCAATGATACACAATATGAAAATAATAAATGTCCTCGGAAATCTTAAGTACCAGAAAATAAATCAGCTTAAAAGAGTTTAAGCATCAGCTGATAGGAAGATAAGTAACATTGAAAAGTAGCAAATAAATATAATATTTTGATATAACTATTAAATCTAAAATTATGTACTGACTCTTAAATTTTGAAACGGCAGTAAGCTTATATGTTTAAGCAGGGTGATTCCAGCTTTGAATTAAGCATGATTCACGCTGTATTCAATTTATACCCCACTTTTGCGTGAAATACAGGCAAAATACACAGCATTTCCACACCTTTTATGAAACAGGGCCCAGGTTAGGTTAATTAGGGTAAGTTATAACATGCGCCCCGCTGGAGGGCCGATTTCGCCCCCTGCCCTCCTGGTTTTCCCCAGATAACGCAAAAACGATGAAACACAGAACAACAGAACTTACAGTACCTTATCCCTGATCAATTTTACGCATCTGACCACATTTTTTAGGTCGGGTCATGTCAGGCCAAGGAGCTATTCACGGTCAAGCGACCCAACCCCAAAACCTAAAATCACGAGTTTGAAGCGCAGTGTTCCAAAACCCAGGGTGCTGGGTGGAGAGCGACAACCAGGCTAGTTGAATTTTCCACTCAGTTCCTTGTTATTTTTTCTCAATTCTCCACTCGCTTTTCACGTAGGGCTTTTAATAAGAATTCAATAATCCTGGTGTATATGAACTCATCAAAATTGTGGAAGTACCTAAGGGAATTTTGATGAAAAGCCTCTTCCCAAACCTTAATAGGGGTTGCAATAAGGGTTTTGATTGTGTTTCACAGTATTGTAACTTGCATTTTCCACTTGCCGACTATATTTTCCAATACACTCAACACCCTAGCACAAAACCAGTTTTGGGACACTATTGAAGCAGCGCCTCAGGAACATCAGCCAACCCATCAATTTGAAACTTTCACAATATGATGAGGTCACTAGGATCAACAAATCTGCTATCTCGGAATTTTTATATTGTTGACCCAAAGTGGGGTCAATTCTTTGGTTACCCTATTTCAAGTCCATGGTGAAAAATAAAAGGGTTCGTTTTCAATAAATACTGGAAATATAAAGCTGAAAATCCCCAAACCGTTTTTTCTTACCAAAATATTGACCATAAAGCTGATTTTTTTACCATCTGACCTCTCAAAGGCCATGTCAGGTCACAGGAGCATACAGTGATTGTTTTCCTCATAACTTCTCACTGAATTGAGATAAAGCTCCTATTTTGCTTGCATTGTGCTTATATTGTCACGGGGAGTCGATTGAAATGCAACATGACCATACCAGGTCAATCTGTGACCCTGACCTAGCTCGAGGTCAGGTCATTTTCACAATTTGACCTAAAAAGGTCATATTATACATCATTCGATTCGCCACGATAAGAGGAATCCAATGATGCGTAAATATTTGCTCTAGTGTCGCCGAGTAAAAATATAGAGGGGAAACGTACACTGCCCTGTTGTAAGCCTTTGGAACCTTCTTTGACCTACGCTGACCTGAATATTGACCTGACATAAAAAAACAACACCAAAGCCCAGACAGCGACGTATAAGCCACAAAATAACAAAACAAAAACTCGGGGAAAAACCCCCCCACAGCCAACACCACAGTCGCCCAGCACTCAAGCCCACGGGCGCAGCTCTAGGAAGTTGAACGAGTCGACTCGAACCAGCGTTAAAGGATGGCTCTTTAGCCCAGACGGTTTGTCCTCCACGGGGTTCAACCACAAGCCGCTATAGGGTTATGACTGGGTGTACCAGTGGAGTCAGCACTGCAGCGCTGGGCAGGTGGGAGGCACAGACCAGCGCGGCAACCCAGAGTCCGGGTACGATCTGATCAAGTGAAGCACAGACGAGGACGTCCAGCGTAAAAATACCCCTCACCACCACCAGCGAAAGCGACGAGCAGGGGAAGAAAGCGCTGGCAACGCCATCTGGCTGGACTCCCGCCGCAGCTCTCCGTGCCACCTTTACTAGTACACTGTCAGAGCGAGGGACGCTGTCGTGGACAAACCGCTCCGACTGCTGATCTACATCGCGGCCGACATCCATGGCAAACTCGGTGAACACAGGAACCGGTCAGAGTCACGGGACACTCAGAAGAAGCTAGCCGAAAACGTCGCCACACTTGTTCACGGCACTGACGGTCTGGCAAGGCACGTCACCAGTGCCATCTGTGCTCGCGATTTGGAAGCCCTAGTTAGCGTGGCTGGCGCAGAGCTGCGTGCCATGTTCCAACATTCACCACTGGCCGATCTCTCGATGCAGGATATGATTCGTTCGGAGAATCATGAATGTCGGCGGTTTAAAAATAAACCAGCAGGTAATGGGTCTCCTGAGGAACTGCTCAGCCCGGACATCGACGTGCTCCCCAGTCTCACCCTTCTCCGAGTTAGCAGGATAAATTACCACATCGTGAAGTATGCCTGTCTTGTCAAACTGGCCAGCGGTTTTGTACTTGGGCAATACTTTTGTGAACAAGTTGTTGCCAGGTGATCTTTATTCCATAAGCGCAGGTGAATAAGAAATTATTGTGCGTTCCTTGCCAACAATTGACTGTTTTTGAGAAAGTTGCACTGCAAACTGGTACTTGTATGGATACAATAGATGCTATGATTACAAAATTAGGAGTAAGTAAAAATTACCCATTCATCGTATCTTTCAGATCATCAAACTAGCTAATGATATCATATCTTAGATTATTTGTTGGTAGGTGCCAGCAAACAGACCTTAGTCCCAGGTTAGTGGGTACCTACTATAATGTAAGCAGAAGTCCTGTAAAAAATACCACAGCACATTTTCCGACCCAGCCTATGCATGGTGGGCGCTGTCACTGGGGACCTAAAAGCTGTTTGAGCTCTATTTTACTCCTCAGTTTCACTTTTATTTGTTTGGTTAAAAAACAGTTTAAACTATATCAAAGCCACCCTAAAAATCAAAACAACATAGTAAACATCATCAAAAACTAAAAAATCGGAATGGCATGATCAGTGTAGCATTAGTTCAATGAATATGAAGAACTTTCTCTACTTTGTAAAAATTTCGTGTCAGAGCTCTAAATCACAGCCAGTCAATCAAGACAGTAAGCAAAAGCAAGCAGATTTGAGTCCTGAGGCTGGGCGAGGCTATGTCATGACGCTTGATGAAGATGAAAGTGTTACAGCAATTTAGGTGTACTGCAGGCCAACTCACTGAATCGAGAAGAGGTTAGATCAGGTTTAGTTATGCTATATGCTTCATACAAAATATCAAAATAGGAAGGTAAAAGTGTTACAGCATTTTAGGTGTCCTGCAGGCCCACACACTGAATCAAGAACAGGAAAATAACTGGTACCAGCACATTAGTACCACAGTGGAGGCAGACGTCCTGTGCAAAGCAGACCACCTCTGAAGGTATTCAAATTAGAACTTCTATATATTCAACCAAAAATCATTCATTTTTTAATTATGATTTGGTTCGAATATCTTAATGTTTGAACTAGGAAAACATATACCTGCAAATGCAGTTTTGTTATCTAACTTTGAAAATTCTGCATCCTATCAATTCTTTACAACATCCTGAGCAACAAAATAATAACCATATTTGATGTTGATAACAAACTTCTGCCAACTTTACCTGTTCAACATGGGTTTGATACATAAAATGAGTGGTTTGAAATACATCTTACAACAGGATTTAACTCAAGTGTGTCCCAATTTTTTTTAAAGAAGTCTTAAGATTAGTATGGCAAAGTTTAACAGCTATCCGGGACCTGCATTTTTGACTTATTGCACAACCCTCCACCTCCACACCTGTTCTACAAACCAGAGCTTTTGATTGAAAACCTAGTGATTTGTACTTTTAAATTCAAATGTCTTGCACCCTCCTCTTTGCACCAGTCCTGTAACTGTTTTTGCTGACAAAGGTTTACAGAATAAAATGAAAGCGTTATGAAAGCAAACTTTTTATAGGGTGGAAAAGCCCTTCATTTTAATTGAATATATACCTAACTAAGCAAATGCTTGTGCTTTGTGGTATTTGGATTGTTTTTCTAAAGGTGAAACCCAGTGTGCAAATTATGGCACTTTCGACAAAATATTGTCAGTATGGGTGCCCTTGGAGACAGGAGTGAGTGGTGCAAATTCAATTAACCTGGTGTGAATTTACAAGGCTGGGGAGAGAGGTGCAACATTGAAAACCTAAAATAACATGTACATGAATAGTTATAAAGACACACAGGGGGGGACGGGGGGGATTCCAGGACAGATCGACCAAGGCTTGACACCACCATGTCTAGAAAAAACTGAAACTTTGTATCCGGGGTAGTTTTGGGTCAGGAACACGCCTGTGAGAATCTTAGCCCCCTCCGACCAACGGTGACCGAGATATAGCCCGAGACATTTTCGGGAGGTGACCTAGTAGATTCATCTTTGATGCTTCATAACTCCAAAACACATTGCCTGATTAACAAGTTTTGTATATCATTGAACTCGTCTTGAACTATACATTATTTTGAAAAAGAAAATTTAAAATTTTAAAAATTTTGACTTTTAATTCGTTTGACCTTTTCTTTTTGACCTAGCTTGACCTTTTCGCAGTTGAAATTGCCCTTTTAGACGCCTCAAAAATTTTGCTTCATAAAATATCTTTCGATAAGAACTTTAAAAAATGCGTTCTTGCTATAAATTCCAAATTTCTAGCACTTAAGGTAGGTATGCAGGCGGTTTGTGACCACTGCGGTAGTACACCCTTATGTTTAACACCGCAAACAAAGCGATTGCTTTTGTAATCGGTTGCTTGCAATCATATGGCATTGTCTTTACGAAATTTTAATCGTGCAAGTGTCAGAATTTCTGAAAATTAACACGCGCCCACACGAGGGGGCGGGCAACCGGCCTCCTCAGGTTTCCACAGGTGGTAAAAAAAACTCCGCGCAGCGCCACCGTACTTCATCTACCTCTAACTCGAAATTTTTACAGATTCTGGCAAAATTTTGTGTCTGGGTCATACCAGGTCAGACCGCCAACCCAGGTCAAGAGACCTAACCTCGAAAATCTTTGGAGGTGCATCAGTAAGATCAAATTTAACATATCGTGCTTAGATTCACATCACATAGTAAGGTCACCGAGCAAGATAATTTTCCGTAGCAGGATTTCTATATCGATAGCCTGGGACAATGTCAGGGGTCACGATCTTTCCATTTGAAATGCATGGGGCAACTGGTAAATTTTGATAACTTGCGAGAATTGAGAATTGTCGAGAATTGCGATGGAGGTTTTATTTTTACGTTGCCGTGTATGACTTGCCACTGCAGTTTGATTTATATTCTTTTTACCATACAGACCTAAGCCCGGCTCCAGGTCAAAGCAGGTTTATTTTGAAATTTTTATTATTTTATTAGGGCACCCAACAGGCACACTTCCCAATACAGGAACATTGGCGTGGGTGTTAAGATCCTCCACCGGGTCAGATCGGACACGGAAGGCGGTTTCCGCCGCGGGGCTGAACCCACGTTAATCCATGCTATCCGATCTGTAGACTGGCAACGAAGCCACCAGGCCACCCGTCCCACCCCGGCCCCGGCCCAAAAAATTGACTAGACAAGATTATAAGATATATAATCCGATCGGGCTCGACAAGAGCAATCCAATAGTGCTGAAAATTTTTATACGGCTCTCCTCTGTCAGCTATTATGCCACTTTTCGCGGAGCGGCGCGGGCGTGTGAACACTGTGGGCCAAGGGCTTTTGTGTCGGATCCCGCGGGCAATGAATGCCTTCTTATCATGTTCCGGTTCCGACCTATTTTTAGAATCTTTTAGCGGTTTTAAAGTCGATGTTTTAAAAAACATACGTTCAACCCGTGTACTTGCTGCGAGCTAGCGCTCTCGCCGCAGCAGGTAATTTTTAGACCATGTATTTCCTCTAGCTTTCAATTCATGTTTTACCAGTATCATTTATCCTCGGGGAGGAGCATCCTAACCTAGGGTGATTCATTATATTGTTCTCATGTGTGATGCGTGTCTTTTACTTGTAGCATATTGTGTTTATTTTTAGGCTCTGACTTCGCCTGTAAATGGATATACATCTGTTGGCGATATAAATAAATAAATAAATAAATAAAATAAAATAAAATAAATACAATTTAGGTTTCCACTTGCAACCTCAAAGGTGACCCGACCAAACGTTTGTATGTAACATTGTCGGTAGTGGTTAAAACTAGCTATTTAGCGGCGTCGCTCCAGCACTGTTCATTCTACATGGTTTACTACTGAACAGCAGAGATAATCCACAATTAGGCCACGGAGCCTGTGTGATATAACATGCCTCCCAACACAACACTGTGATGGCTCGTGCTTTTTTTCAGAACTTATGCCTGGAGCCTGAAAGCGAGAGAAATGACTGAAGAATGTACATCTCCTGACGGAGAGCTGTACTGCACAATGCAAAAATATATCTAACTTCATCAAATGGTGCTGCAATGCACAGATTTCAAAGCAATACAAGGGTTTAATTCCACTGCAAAAGTTATATCGAAGCAAAATTCAATCATGAAATGAAGTGTTTTCACTGCGTCTCACAAGGGCGCCTGGACTATATCGAGACACGGCGAAACCGGCAGCCTATTACGATAGTTTAAAAATTCCAGTGCAAGACCAAATACCTGATGCCAAAGGTACGCATGCTTTCTACGCATACATTTTTCAGCACCATTAAGATCTTGTACATTCCACAAACAAGCATAACCAATATTGCCAGATAACTCCAGTCTGTTCGCCGATGCGATTATAGAAAAAGAGTACAAGTTTCAAAGAATATCAGCGGTAAATAAGACTGTTCCTTAAGTCTCTACAAGCAAAGGAAGAGAGGTTCGGGTTTCGTATAGCTATGTTGGAACCAAACAGTGTCGTGCTGTGCAAATAGACTTTCTTTTATGGGTGCTGCGTGAATGGTCGCAAATTTAGTCATAGCAAATGTCCAATGCAAAGGAAATATCAAACATACTGGTATAGATTATTTGGCTTAAGTAATGAGTGATCTGACGGCCATCATTGCAGGTGAATGAATGCGTCTGTACAGGACGGTGTCAGTGTCAGTGTTGAAGTCATCTCAATGTATTCCCTTATTCTTCAATGATTATACAAGGCACCAGGAGTGTGGAATTATATCTATTTGTGGGTGCCCGACCACCTCCAATGAACCATGGAAACAGTGGTAAAAGTGGTAAAACATCTTTGAATGTTCTCTTTTCAAATACTACTTATTGGTGCAATGTAGTTCAACCGGTATGTGAGAGGGCTAAACACACCATACATTTGCTGTTTATTTTCAGTAGTGGCTTTCGATATTGCTTCAAATTTTCCCAACCCTAATCATTAAAAAAACACAAATCAAAAGCCTTTCGAAGTGGCGTTTAAACTGGGATCTGCGTCGGCTATGAAATGATCACCTTTAAAAATATCATGTAGGCAACCTGTTCAAATGACCAAGTCAAATGCGTTATGATTTCAGGTCATTTTCGCATATATGAGGAGATTGAAATTACTTCCTGGGAATGAAAGCCTTTCAGACGCTTTTTTACATTGTATGAATCCTCTCAAACGTATGCTGTGCTGCACTGGGTCACCTTATATTGGTACTATTTTTCCATCTCCGGGAACGATGTAATTGTGTGAGTTAGTGGTGCTTATAGGATAAGTTATGCTTTTTTCAATTATTGATAAAGTCGCGACATCTTTGTAAATTCTCGTTTAAGGCTGCAAGGCCCATTACTAATAAGTTCCTTTGCCCTCGTCTCCCTCGAAACAGTGGATCCCTTTCTATCACTTTTATAAGTTGTTGCCAATTCAGTTTTGGGAGTCGAAGTCTCACTAGAGTCATCAAGGGACATTTTACGGAGACCTTGACCCCACCACCCAAACGAGCAACTCCCGCGATGAAGGGTTGATTAAGGAACCAAAGTTGAACGTCCCACACGGCATAACGACGGCCATCTACCTCAGGTCACTCGCTCACCAGTCAGTTGCCAGCTGACTTACGGTATTTACGGTACCTACCATCTGCCAGTTGACCTAAATTATTTTGCATGAAGTTGAAAAAATGTCGAGTTAGAGGTAGATGAAGTACGGTGGCGCTTCACGAAGGTATTTTTTTACAACCTGTAGAAACCTGAGGAGACCGGTTGCCCGCCCCCTTGTGTGGGCGTGCGTTAATTTTCATAAATTCTGACACTTGCAAGATGAAAATTTCGTAAATACAATGCAAAATGATTGCAAGCAACCGATTACAAAAGCGATCGCTTGGTTAGCGGTGTTAAACATAAGGCTGTACTACCGCAGTGGTTAAAAATCGTCTGCATACCTACCTTAGGTGCTAAAAATTTGGAATTGATAGCAAGAACGCATTTTTTAAAAAATTATCGAAAGATATTTTATGAAGCAAAATTTTTGAGGCGTCTAAAAGGGCAATTTCAACTGCGAAAGGTCAAGCTAGGTAAAAAATGAAAAGGTCAAACGAATTAAAAGTCAGATTTTTTAAATTTTGAAATTTTCTTTTTCAAAATAATGTATAGTTCAAGAAGAGTTCAATGATATACAAAACTTGTTAATCAGGCAATGCGTTTTGGAGCTATGAAGCATCAAAGATGAGTCTACAAGGTGGCCTCCCTAAAATGTCTTGGGCTATATCTCGGTCACCGTTGGTCGGAGGGGGCTAAGACTCTCACAGGTGTGTTCCTGACCCAAAACTACCCCGGAGACAAAGTTTCAATGTTTTTCTAGACATGGTGGTGTCAAATTGAAATATTTTTGGTCGTTTTGTCACACCAGGGGGAACCTTATAAAACTAGCTAACTAATAAGGGAGGTAGCATTGCATTGTGTGGGTATGGATGGGTGTCAGTGGGGGAAACTGTGGTCAGTGTTCCCAAGAATGGCTACGTTCCCAACAATGGGAACAATGACCCATATTTGGAAACACATTTTCCATCGTAGTAGATTCAAACTGGAATTTCAGATAGCTTGAAACAAACAAAGGCGTATATCTACCGAATTATTTCAATATGTCAGTTTCCCGGAATTAGTATGAATGGCAGCCATAGGCGGATCCAAGGAGGCAAAGTGGGCACGTGCGCAATAGGCGGATCCAGGGAGCAAAGGGAGTATGTGTCGCCCCCGATCAACCCTCGGCGCCCCATGAAATGGTCACGGCGCCCCCCAAAATGTCGCTTCCCACCCTCCTCCTAGGATGCAAATATCGGCTCCCACCGATGGGATTTTGCGCCCATCCGATAGGGTTTTCCAGTCAAGAATGGCGCCCCGGGAAGGTGTCTCCCCGATCGGCAATCCTGGATCCGCCTATGATAGCAGCCCAAGGATAAAGACCAACCCTTGCAAGAAGCAGGCTCAAAGGAGTAGAAGGAGGCATAGGTGGATCCAAGTTTTTTCGAAAGGGGGGCGTCATCCAAGCAGGGGGTGCCAAATTCTATCACAGAGTGGCCAATTCTCACATCCAGGACTTCTTTGGGGAGGGCTAGGGGCTCAAGCATCTCCCGCCACTGCCTTCGATCAGTCTCCTCATATGTTTTTACTACATGCACTCTGATATCTTGAGGGGGAGCTTGAGACCCTAGGCAACAACTATCAGGCAGGAGCAAAATCCTATCGGATTTTCGCATCCTGGGGGGCGGTGGGAAGCAACATATCAGGGGGGCCATCGACCTTTCAGGGGGCGCCGTGACCATTTCAAGGGGCGCCAAGGGTCAATCAGGGGAGTTGCACCAAGGGTCGATCAGGGGGCGCGGAGAGTCAATAATTGCAAAGATGGCATTTCGACAAGATCTGCCGGCAGTGCCCTGGAGACAGGAGCGAGTGTGCGAATTTTATCAGCCGGTGGAATTCAAGACGGGCGAGGAAGTGACGAAAACTAAAAAAATTATACTGAATAGTTAGGAAACACAGGAGGGGCCTTATAAAAATCCTAACAACTAATAAGAGATAGTATTGCATCATGGGTAGGAATGTGCGTTTTCTCCTGGTATATGGCAGATTGGTGCTAACTTTTTTAAGCTGGTGGTCAATAATTTTGGATGGCTGGTGCAACTCGCCTGGCCTCTGCCATACTCGCAGACTGGTCAATCGGGGAACGTGCCCCTCTTTCCCCGCCTGGATCTGCCTATGAATGAAGCACCCCAGCAAAAAATATTGAGTTGATGCATTGGCACACCATAATTCATTAAAACACTACGGAATAATTCAAACAATCTTGGGGACAAAAACTACAGGATCTAAAAACTTTCTGATACAAATCAATATAAAACAGCTTAGAAAATGTGAAAATACCACTTTTAAGCACTACTTACTTCCTAAACAGATGAAAGGCACAGTTTTCCTCTATTTCCTCATTCGTCAGTACATGGTGGGCAGCAACTGTGTGATGCCAAGAAAAAAATTTGCAGTCTACAGTTTTGGAATTTTCTTTTTAGTCTACTATTTTTCATTGACTTTCCCCAAAAATTATCTAACAAAATAAAACCTGCCTGGCTGCACAGTTTCAGAGCAATCTTTTCATCTTTTCTTGACTGTTGGGGCTGGATTGTGCAGTTTAGATGAATATTTGAGGGAGCATGCCAAAGACAGATTTTCTAATTTAAAGTAGAACTCCCCCTCAAATTTTAAGAAGGTTAAAATTGACCAAGTAGAAAGATTCCCCTTATCTTTTCTGAGCTCCTGTTGTGTTTTCTGAAAACATCATTCCAGGCATTCCCATCCTTGGGAATGTGCGTTTCCATTTATGGAACAAGTGTTCCCAAATATGGGTCAATATTCCCATTATTGGGAACGTAGCTATTCTTGGGAATGCTGACCACTGTTTCCCTCACTGGTGTGTTCTTCTCCCAGGTATATTGCCGATTGATGCGAATTTTAGGTGGCTTGCAGTGTGATAATTTTAAATGGCTGGTGTGACTTGTCTGGCCTGCTGCCATTCTTTGCAGATTGGGGTGAAGCTGCAAGTTTGCAAGTGAATGGCAATATTAGATCATTCATATTTGTCAATTTACCACCAGATTTTACACATTTCCACTCATTATTTGAAGCTGACCGCTAAGCCACACCATGGAAAGTTCACATGCCAACGGTGGCAGCAACGGATCAGCACGGTTCACCTCTTTTGGACGGAGGGATCTATCCAAAGGAGTTTAGGGATGATACAGCGGTGATGCCAAAAAAGAAATGCTCTTACTTTTGTATGAAACCGAAGACAGCACCCAGAATAGCGACGAGATAGGTTCCACGTGTTTCTCCAACAAAACAAACAGACCACACGTGCCCTCCGCCGGCCCCGCGCGTGCTCACGGTGCACGTGCCGTCGCAATAGCCGTGTTATTCTGCCCGGCAGAACGCAAAGTAGTATGCCGTACGCATGCGCAGTAGAGTATCTTGTGGCCATGATACAGTACTGCGCATGCGTGCGGCCTATTAGTATGCGTTCTGCCGGTAGAATAACACGGCTAATGTATGTATGTAATGAGAATGGAGACGTCCTTCAACTCCGACCCTCAAAAATCTGAAATCTGTTCGATGGTAATAATAATAATTATTGGGCTTATCGACGCACCAACTACAGGTCATATGGCGTCGCCAACTCTTCCCTGTGGAAGGGTTTCTCGGAAGCTTCTCCTTGTTCAGGAAGCCGCCGCGTACCGGGTCGGCTGCGTGGGAGAGATGCACACACACGCGCGTTCGATGGTGCTCTAAAATATATTCTTTCGGTTTATCCAATAATCAAATCAGGGAGAGAGTGGTATGTTATTCAAATGAGCTAATTTTGGCCTTGACAATTTGTAATTATTGACTGACAGCAAATCAAGAACAAACCCCAAAAATACATAGGTATTCTGAGGTAGTAACTGACTATGCTAGGAAAGACTAGAGGTTTACTACTTGCTGTTTTGGAACAAGTGGCGACTTTTTGGTGATGATATTTGTTGTCGATTTGTTGTTGTTCTGAGCCAAGATACATTTACAACACATTTCATTCACAGCAGCAAAAAACAACCAACAACGAAACTGGAAAGTGGTGGTGGTTGCAAAAGGTATTTTGGTAGTTGATGGCCGATCGTCGTTTTTGTTCCATGAGGAGCGAGCGTGTGTTGTGTGTCGGGTAGCGACGAGGAGGCGGTGCGGGGATTCCATCGTAACATCATCATCAGCAGCGGCTACAAATACAGAAGGTACGAATTTTAATATATTTGCACATCTAATGAACTATCCCAGGGCTCCCTGGATTGAAAATTACTTTTCTACGTCACGGTGATGTTCCGGGCTTGAGAATCAGTGATACTCAGCCTGCGTTACGTAATGAGGGTGGGTCAGTGACTACTGAGGTCTGTTGCTGCCCTTGCGAATCTCTCTCTCTCTCTCTCTCTCTCCTCTCTCTCTCTCTCTCTCTCTCCTCTCCTCTCTCTCTCCCTCTCTCTCTCCTCTCTCTCTCTCTCTCTCTCTCTCTCTCTCTCTCTCTCTCCCTCTCTCTCTCTCTCTCCTCCTCTCTCTCTCTCCTCCCCTCTCTCCTTTCTCTCTCTCTCTCTTTCTTCTCTCTCTTCTTTTCTTCTTTTTTTTTTTTTCTCTCTCTCTCTCTCTCTCTCTCTCTCTCTCTCTCTCTCTCTCTCTCCTCTCTCTCTCCTCTCTCTCTCTCTCTCTCTCTCTCTCTCTCTCTCTCTCTCTCTCTCTCTCTCTCTCTCTCTCTCTCTCTCTCTCTCTCTCTCTCTCTCTCTCTCTCTCTCTCTCTCTCTCTCTCTCTCTCTCTCTCTCTCTCTCTCTCTCTCTCTCTCTCTCTCTCTCTCTCTCTCTCTCTCTCTCTCTCTCTCTCTCTCTCTCTCTCTCTCTCTCTCTCTCTCTCTCTCTCTCTCTCTCTCTCTCTCTCTCTCTCTCTCTCTCTCTCTCTCTCTCTCTCTCTCTCTCTCTCTCTCTCTCTCTCTCTCTCTCTCTCTCTCTCTCTCTCTCTCTCTCTCTCTCTCTCTCTCTCTCGTAGTCTGCCTCTCCTCCAGGGGGAGGAGTGGGACTTTGGCTTTACAAGTACACTTTGGCTTCTAAATTAACACTTCATTGTTGGAGTTCCTCTTTCGGGTGGTGGGGTCGGGGCCCTGTGATAAATCCCTTGGTGACTAATGAGAGTCCGACTCCCAAAACCGAACGGGGAACAACTTGGACGAAATGCATTTTAAACAACATGCTTTTGAAAGATCAGTGAGGCCGGCTGCGCGCACCTCCTGCCGGTGCGATCGCGCTAATACGTCCTTCGCCCGCCATGACGTCACTCTGCCGTCGCATCGCAATCGTCGTGCCGCCGGCCCTCGACGAGGGGCCCCAAACGCCAGGCTTTGTCTTTCAAAGTTGATGCCCCACTAATTTCAATGTCGGATTAGTTCGAGGTGCCCCTGCTCTTACGAGCAACAAATTGGACTTTGGGCTCAACCGCCAGGTAGGTAGGTGGTCTACGTGGCCGGTTCCGGTCTGCGGCTCGATGCGGAGATTGACGTGGGGCCACGTTGGTCTGCGACACCCACCGCCCCTTCCTTGCTCTTGCCCCCCATACAACCCCCCTCCTAAAGGAGTACAGACTGGAAGCTTTGACCAAGCCCTGACCTGGTTTCTGGTTGGACTATCGTTTTTAATCGACATGCTGGTCATTCATGTTTCATTGTTGCGCTGTACCATGAGAGGCGTAACGGTAGCTCATAACAATCCGTGTTTTATTGTGCGGGTGTAAGTCAGTGAAGGTGGTCAAGGAATAGATGGTTACGATGTGTGCTGGCCTTAATATATGTGTACGGATTGAAACAAAGGGAATAGAGTTAGAGGGAACGGGATTCCCAGCCCCCAAACTTCCCCATCCCTGCTACCAACACGTAAGTATGTGTGTATAAACATGAGCCATTTTGGCCCACCACCACCGTCCTTCCCCTCTCGTGTGTCACTGGGTACCATTGCTGCGCAGGTGGCGCGATGTCTCGGCTGGCGTCGGAGCTGGGTCACGTGTGGCGGGGCGTGGACCTGGTGGCGCGCGCGGCAGCCCGCCGAGCCTGGGCAGATCTGGAGAGACGCGCCGCCACTTCCAGTCTCACTCAGACACTGCGAGCGCCGGAGGTGGCCGACACGGCCACAAGCACCATCGATCCTGGATCGGTCACTCGGGGACTGAAGGAAGCGGCTGAAAGGACAGCAGCGGCGTTAGCAAACGCCAGCCAGCTGCCACGTGTGGCAGGGGTGCAAGAGGAGTCCCTCCCAGATGACGCTGATCATTTCGATGTGCATACTTTGGGGCAGCAGTGGCCTGACAGGGCTACGTCTGAGGAAGATCATCCTTCTGTTCCTGAAGACGCTACTAGTGACGCCTTACACAAACGGAAAGCGGAATCCACCGACCCAGTGAATACGTCGAGGTCAAAGGAGGCTGACTCCCCACGTGCACCCACGTTTCCCACTGATAGTGTGCCAGCCGCGGCGCGCCCCAACCCGCCTCCGCGTCCATCACGGAGTCAGTGGAAGTTTAACGCCCCGACTTTTCAGCTGCCTGCCTCGGCACGGGAAAGGAAGGTGCCGGCCTCACGCCTCTCGCGTTTGGTGAGCTTCGGAGGTCTGGCAGCAGGTCTGGGCGCGGGCGCTTTGGCGGAACTTGGGAGGAGGACGCTGGGGCGCGGAGCTGGGGGACGTGGACAGCAGTCTGCTCTGTTGGACACTAGTCCTCTTCTGACCGAGGCCAACGCCGAGCGCATTGTCTCCACCTTGTGCCGGGTGCGAGGCGCCGCGCTTAAACTGGGACAAATCATAAGCATCCAGGACAACGCGCTCATCAACCCGCAGCTGCAGCGCATCTTCGAGCGCGTGCGCCAGTCGGCCGACTTCATGCCGCGCTGGCAGATGGAGCGCGCGATGCGCCAGCAGCTGGGCGACGAATGGCGCTCCCGGCTGACGCACTTCGAAGAGCGCCCGTTCGCCGCGGCCTCGATCGGGCAGGTGCACAAGGCGACGCTGCTTGACGGCCGGCGCGTGGCTATGAAGGTGCAGTATCCGGGTGTGGCGCAGGGCATCGACAGCGACATCAACAACCTGATGTCTGTCCTCAATGTCTGGAACATTCTGCCAGAGGGCCTGTTCATCGACAACCTGGTGGAGGTAGCCAAGCGCGAGCTAGCCTGGGAGTGCGACTACAGACGGGAAGCTGAGTGTGCGCTGCGGATGCGACAGCTGGTGGGGGAGAACAATACTGAGTTCTACGTGCCGGAGCTATGTCCGGAGCTGAGCGCGGGCCAGGTGATTTCCATGGAGCTGGTCTCAGGCGTACCACTAGACCAAGTTATGGAGGCGGATCAAGAGACCCGCAACCATGTGTGCATGCTTCTTGTGAAGTTGTGTTTGAAGGAAGTGTTCGAGTGGCGCTTCATGCAGACGGACCCCAACTGGTCCAACTTCTTCTACGAGCCGGAAAAGGGACAGATGACGCTGCTCGACTTCGGTGCGTGTCGGGAGTTCAGTAAGGATTTCATCGACCAGTATATTAATATTATCCATGGAGCGGCCAAGAAAGACCGTCAGCAGGTACTCGACTACTCGGTGCAGCTCGGCTTCCTCACCGGATATGAGTCGAAGGCGATGCTGGATGCGCATGTGGAGGCCGTCATGATCCTCGGCGAGGCGTTCCAGAGCGCGGAGCCCTTCGACTTCGGCCAGCAGTCGACGACGCGGCGCATCCAGCAGCTGGTGCCTATCATGCTTACACAGAGATTGTGCCCGCCTCCCGAGGAAACCTATTCACTGCACCGGAAAATGTCCGGAGTTTTCCTGCTCTGTGCTCGGCTAAATGCTAAGATATCTTGCAAGCACTTATTTGATGATGTGTACGGGAGATATCGGCTGGGCCCAGAACCGGCTGACGATGCAATGACGCAGAGAGTCGTGTGAGGTAGGCTGGTGCTAGTCAGGTGTACAGCATAGCCTGTGTAGTCACTTTGGCATTGGGTGAAACGGGCAAGTCGAGTGTGAGAGGAACCTCAGCTCCCTATGAAGAGAAGATGTTGTAGAATGATGCAGCTGCTCGGCCATGCAGTGCGCGTCACGTAACGTATTTATTATTTACTTTGTTGACCTGTACTTTTGTTCAGAGCCGAAGAATCTGCCCATATCGGTGCCGTATTATCCCCACTTGTTCCAATGGAATATGAAGGTGGTAAAATAGTAAACAGCTGTTGATTGATGGTAGGGGTTTTTAGGACGCAACAGGGACACTGTGTGAGATTGTACAACTTTGTCCAGTCTTAAAATGTGAATTTGGTTCGTGATTTTACATCTACTTTGAAGGAGCAATGTAGGCTGCTAGGATTTAAAACCTAGAAACTTTTGACGTGTTTACGTGTGGTTGTTTTCGGATTACCAATTGTGGGCCTGAAATATACTTGGCGGCAGTGATGAACCGTGGGGTGTTAGTGATGAGCTGCGGGTTGCAGCGATGAGCCGGGACGCGGTATGAATCAGGGTCGCAGTGATAAGCCGCATGAATCGGGGCCGCAGTGGTGATCTGGGGTTGGCATAGTTATTGGGTGCTCAAATCAGGATTGGGAGAGATTAAAAATACACACCTGAGCATAAGAACACTTGCTTACAAACGCATCCATTTTGCGGAAATTTTTCCTGGAATTGTTCCAGAGACGAGTCAAATTTCGGGAGCGCGAGGTGAATGTGTAATTAACATATTCACGAGGCGAGGCAGACCGCGGGCGATGAGAGCTGCTCTAGAAAAATGCGCTGATCGCGTGTATTTTGCCAGCAGCGATATTTAGCCTCGTAGTGGCGGGGCTGCGGAAAATTCTACGCTTTTTGTTTACGTGGTATATCGCAGTCAAAAGACGAGACTGAGTTCCCCCAGCACCGCCGGCCCGATTCGCGTTGGGATATAACATCCTGTTCTCGCTGGACCGAGCTAGAAACAAATGTTCATTTGCAATTACCTGCTGGACAGAAGTCCCAATGGTGGGACTGTGCCATGTGCCGATACTTTATGGGACCGCGTGCCCTAAACTTGTCGACTTTAACCGCCAGCGTGGTTCAGCAGGGGAAATTATGTTCGCCTTCCCCGTCCAAATTGCAGAGTAACCTTCTCTTAGTCTGATGTATTACATGTTTGATTACACAATAAATAGCAATGACCCGCCTTTAGCAAAGAGCCGTACAAACGCAAGGAGCAGAAACACGTCTCAGTCAGTGTTCTTTTCTTCATCCGCAGTGTTTCTCTACACAGGCGGGCTCACCAAGCCGAGTAATCTGCCACAGGCGGACAGACGGAGGTGGTGCTGTCGCCGGAGAGCTCCACATTCACAGCAGAAGCGAGCTCCATCGACAGACAGTGGCGGCGGCAACCAAACAACTGACCCATATATCATTGACGGTTCATTATCAATCCGTCACACATTCATATAAACTTAAAATCTCTGACACAGCCATTCCAGAAGTAATATAAAGCATATGTGAATAGATAAATGTAAACGTACAGGCTAGGGTTCAATGGAGAATCGCCCTTAGTGCTCACTGCAATCCACTGATGCAAGAACATTGCGTTTGAAAAACCTGGGTATGGCCGCCAAGAAACGTCACCGCCTTCGACCAGAATGCACCACAGAAGGGTTTTATCTAAGCACGAAAACGTAAACATCTGAATCAAACGAAATTCATATTGTACGCAAGGTTTTCCTCGAGAGGTAAATAATGGATTTACTGTCCTACCCCACAAGCAAATATAAAAACATTTTCTGCAACTGCCACACACCTGTACAAAAGTGTTTGCACGATATTCCAATTCAAGGGAACAACTGTACCGTTTGACATATCGGACGCCCTAGTTAACAACTTCCAACTATTCCCAGCACTATCTGCAGCGCCGACAACACCCGAATCCACCATTTAACATCAGAGGAGAAAAACGAGTGCAAAATAATATAATAAACATCTCTTATCGGTGGCAAAGCAATTATCAGGCCCACGGTTTACAACGCCCGAGACCGCCGCACAGCCAATGTGACTCAATGTGAATCTGACACCGTGGGGTATGCCATACGCATTCTAGGTATTTGGCTGATTCATTAGTTGTACATTTTTCAAACATCTGATATACCTCGCGTGGGGAATCGAGTAGCGAAGTTAATGCAAATCAGCGTTCAGGACCACAAGCTATATTTGAGCTATTTCGTTCCTCTGCCTCGAATATAGCACTAACATTTTCTCGGCGAAAGACTACCCAATAAGATCACTCCTACAGTACAAATACAAATATAATACAGGGAATGTGACACTTCTATGGCATTTGAGCTAAACTATCGGCTTTCAATACCAATCCATAAAACCTTCGTTGTCATATTTCGTGTATTCCACAACTCGCCCTTTGCGGGAAAACAAGCGCCTTCAGAGCGAGCCTCTTCGTTTCCTCTTAGTCTCTGTGACTACCCTCTCCATCCCGTTGCGAGCCGTTGCGCTTAATCCGACCCCCGAATTGGACTGAGTTGTGCACAACCCCACTCTAAAAGCGCTTATTTTTCCGTAAAGAGATGAGTTTCCAGACGAGCGAAATAACAAACAAAGATTCCACAAGTGTGCTCCGCAAGGCTACTATTTCGGTTCGAATCCCATTATACAGGTACCACATTCACACTTGGCACAGCCTGGGGGCCCCACTGGACTCCCATCCCGGTTATTCGCGAATGCTCCCAGTCAAGGCTGGAGACCTCTTCTCGACCCAGGGGGATTCTAGAGGGATTATATAAACCCTATACAAAGCCCATGGGAGACCCAAAGTCGAGGAGAGGTGGTCCTGACATCCCCCCAACCGCTCAGGATCTCCAACCAAGCTCCCAGTTGATCTGAATCAAAAGCAAGTCACTTCAGCAGTTGTGTCATCGATTTGACACCTTGTCTCCGCAAAAGGATATCCCCATTGGCCGAGCACCGACCCCGCTCTATGTTATAGACCCAGGCAAAGCGATTTGATACTGTACGAGAAAGTCGGTCTAACAAGAGCAGAATTCGGCTCCTAAACAAATTAGACCAAATTTGCAGATATCTCTCAAAAGCTTTGGGTGAGGGGAATTGTTGGCCCTGCCTACAATTTAAGGTCAGGTCAATAACAAAGGCCCAGAAGACAGAAGGCCTTCAACTTCCCGGGTTCATTTTTGTATAAAACTTGATGATGAATGTTTTCCTTTTTTCCTCGTCGTCCAGATTCTATTCAGTGCTTCCTTATTTCTTTCCATATATTTATTCGACCAATACAGATATTATACCACGATCTTTTCTTTGTCCCAAATATATGGCTTCTGTAGCTGTAAAAATTTTTTCCTTTCCTCTGCCAAACTTTCACAAGGCAACAAAAAATGTTTCGGGTTCTTAGCCCCCTTTTTGCACGCTATGCACGCCAAGTCCTCATTTGTATGTCGTTTTCTTTCCCGTAGCGGTAGGGCATTCACCCTTGCCTAATAAAGTATGACGGATGCCTGAGTATTGTCTTTGATAGAGACTTCCTAGATTGTGTGCTTTGTAAATCCCCAGGGTTGCTTTTCTGTTACACTCCTTCACCCACTCTCCATGGTCCCTTGGTTCATGCGTTGCTTTATCTCTCCTTTTGTCCGAAGAATGAGACAGAATTAAGAAATGATGTTCGCATCAGTCAACCATATGACCTTCACAAGGCCATAGCGTAAATGATTAAATCTTTTGTTAAGCGAAATATATGAATTTTCTTGGCTTCGTTCCAATACTTGTTTTGTTCCAGTTGTATACAGGACTTCGGGAGCCCCACTAAATTTGGGTAATTCTAAACCTTGAGATGTCACAAGTTAACCGATATGAATGGAACTTGTCATAACCGACATCTCAGACATCTGACTGACAGACATCAACTGACATCAAGACATCTCAGCGCCTTTTCGACTTGTATCGTATCACAAATAGTTCCAGAGATGGGAGGAGGGATCCAATCGGAGCCCCCAGCCCCCTCTTCCCCGGCAGGTGCGGGTAAAAAACTAGCCTAGGCGGTGCCGGGGTACCGGCGCACCCTCCTCTTCCGCTACACTATGGTGACGACGCGGCCGTTCCATCCCCGGCGCAAGAACTCAGGCCCGCCCTCTCGCGCCGTGCGCAGCGCCTGCAGCACCAGCACCCGGTCCAGCTCCGACTGCGAGCTCTGCTCGTTGTCCAAGGTCACATGCGGAGCGCGCTCACCAAGTCGCTCCAGCGCACGCGCTCGATAGTCGATGGTGGTTGTCACCGGGTTGCCGACAAGACTGAGGTCCTCCAGCAGCGGCAGAGCACGCAGCCGCGACACCTCCTCCACGGAGCAAACCTGGTTGAAGCTGACGTCCAGCTGAGCGAGCGACAGAAGCCGGGAGAACGGCGCCAGTGAGGTGAGTCGGTTCTGCGACACCAGCAGCTGCGAGACGTTCCCAAGCCGGGTGTGCAGGTCGGGCAGCTCCGTCAGGCAGTTGTTGGAGAGGTCAAGTCGACGCAGCGCAGGCATCTCGGTCAGACGTCCCACGCGCTCCACGGCGTTGGTGCTGAGATCCAGCGTGGCGAGCCGCGGCAGCAGCGCCGCCGCCGTCTCGTCGACGGCGCCGATGTGATTGTCCCTCAGTGTCAGCGTCAGTAGACACGGCCAGCGCGCCGACGCGTACGTCTCCGGAGAGTCACGGTGCAGCTCCCCACACAGTAGCACGTCGCGCACATCCTTCACGGCTCCCCCGATCACGGAGAGGTCCACCAAATGATCACGCAGCGTCGCCAGCGAATGCAGCGACGCCACTGGTACGTCATGAAGCACTAGTTTGCGCAGCGAGCGGAACAGCTCCAGCGAGAAGCAGTAGGTGTGTGGCCGGATGTTGCTGCCCGAGAGCGGCTGCCAGGAGCCCAGCACGCGCAGGGTCGGCGTCTGCGTAGCAAGGTCCACCACCTGGGACGGCGACGCGCTCACGCGGCTCTCGTGAAAGAACGAGTCGGCGCGACCCTCGTGCACAAGCTTAGTCAGAACTTGTATCTCCATCGGCGACAGCTGGAGATGCCGCTGTCCGCTGGCGAACGCCATCTCATGAACAAAACACGTGAACGCCTGCTTCCTGAGCATCCAGCCGGCGTCGTAAGACTCCATGTCCAGAAATTTGGCCAGCGCGTCCGGCATGTTAACCTGGAGCAGCGCCACCACGCGGCGGATGTAGGCGTCTAGCTCGGCGCGACGCCTGTCTACAAAGGCCGGCTCACGGTTACCGATGATCTTCTTGCCCGGCAGGAGATCCAATGGAATCAGCTTCTCAGCAACCAGAACAGAGTTGAGATCAGCAAAGTTGGAGTAGCGGTGTTCCACCGTCCACCGGATGTCGCCAACGCTGACCTGCACATGGTAGAAGGTAGTGCTGTTCGTGGTGTTGGAGGAGACGATCTCGACGGATAAGTTTCCCACATCTGGGTCGTGCAGCGACATTGTGATGGCATCCAGCACGGGCAGTCAGACCTGAAATCAGTCATGCAGGTAAGTAACACTTATGCTAAATCATATTCCCGGCCAAAAATTTTGCTGCACGGTTCCTTGAATATCTGCGGCGTGCAGGGGACCGAAATCCAAATGCACTGGTATATTTGCTGTGTTTTTATCTTCTCAAGCAGACAATTTTTTTCGACATTGCTTCAGCCTGCGCACTGGAAAAAGTGGAGATTAGTCGCGTAAAGCTACAGCATTTCCAAACCAATTACTGCTCCGAGAGCTCCGGTCTCGGTTTTTACGGAGCATTTGTATGGTCCAAAAGTGTCGGACTAAAATTTCTGTGCCACAAATAACGATGTAGGAAAATGCCGAACTTCATTCCAGCCATTTATGTGCTGTCCATAGAATAGATCATCACTTACACGGAAAATATAAAACATGAAGTCGAATAAACATATGCACAAATAGTGTTCAGCCTGACACTCACGCACTGACCACCCCGTGCACCAAGCCATAGCTAAGAGTGTTGTTCAAGTGGTTTGGGAGCCTTCCTCTGCGCTGGTGCCTCGGAAGCATCTGCTCGTTAGGATGATACCAGCTTAAGAAGTACAGGAACTGTTTGCCTGGGCTAAACTAATGGTAATACTAGGTCCGGAAAGTTATGTTTTGATGGAGCCGATATCCCAGGAGTACAGACGGTGTTCGGCACGTGTCGCAATGTTCAGGGGCTGTCCGACCGACTTCCTAATCGGCTTCCGAGACTTCCCGGCTCAAGATAAGTTATATTACGCATTGCCACCGTTAGTGGGAACACAGTTATCTTACACCTAGAAAAAGACAAAGTTTTCTTATGAAACAGTCCAGCCCGAAAAGCGTACCAATAGAGTACTAACACTTTTGCGAGCTTATTACCCTGCAAGTGATTAACATAGGTGAATGAAATTGACACCATCAGGTAGCTGCATCAATTCAATTCAATGCATCAAAACTTCAAGCTAGACCGTTACAAAACATATCAGGGATGGGCCTTTCCATGAGACCTTGCAACACCCTCAGAACAGTGACTTTCGAATGGCTTCAATGCTTGAAAAACGAAACATTTGCAGGCGTTTTGAGCGTGAGCTTAGATAAAAAAGCCTATATTTCTGAAGGGTTGTTTCACTCTATGTAGACGCGAACGATAAATCTGAATAATTAGTTGAATCAGAAAGTCAAAGTCACAGAGATAAATTCTGGTAAAAATGAATTTAATCATAAAGTAGGTGTCTAAAATAGGTTTCGCTAGACACATTTTCGGTCATTTTCAACTGTGTTTCATATTAATTCAAGTAAGAGATGAATTTATGGCAGTTGAATCTCTTTACGATATTGTCATGTTTATGCCAAACAAACAGCATAAACCATTTAAGAAAACTTGAGCCAACCTTCATTTCTTATTTTAAAACAGAAACGTCCGCTCCATTATCGCCCAAAAAGGCGTCTTACTGGTATACATATATGGTATACCTTTTAGGGAAGCAGGAAAAATTATGAACGTGCAGGAATGTGGAATATTGCTTATTTTGGCAGTGAGGGGTCCCACACAGTCTCTAAAACATTAATGCTCATGGATTTATTAGTGTCCCTTCAATTCCTTATTTTGCTATATAATAACGTTCAATATTTCCTTTCCAAATTTATCCCAGCTATCCAAAATTTTCTTTCACATTTCCACTTTAAAATTAATATGTGTTTACCAAAATCAGACATGAAACTTCATAAGGATACAAATGATTTGCAGACAAATTGAAAAGTCAGAAAATTTACAGCACCAGTAGTTTGAAAAATGCCATGTATGTTTTCAGATAAACTTAGGGTAGTTTGAGTGCTGTTTTAATTGCTAAAAATATGTAAGATGCAATAATATTATATTCACTATTTATCTTGAGTTTAAAGCCCCAAAAACACTTCCAGAGCCAAATTTCCCTGAGCCAATTTCACAGTTCTTCCTCTTCACTGGTATGAAAAATATTGAGCATATCCACACACATTTGTGACCAAACCATGACTTGCAACTTATATATTGTACACTGCTCTATCAACAAACTTCTATATAAAAAACTGCTTTGACTGCAATTTCCATATTGCTCATTACAGAAAATTTACCGCTAAATTCCTACAGCTAAATTTACCACACTTGCTCCTCTTTACCCCCATGAAGGCCACCAGCATACGAAAACTCTGGCACAGCCTCTTCTAAAATCCCAACGATTTGGAATACACAAACAGGAAATTTTGTGTCAATATTATACATCAAAATGTTATGAAAAGGCAAAACCAACTGCTTCTAGGATTACTTCTGGTAGCATATGCGAAGCCAGAAAAAGACCAGTACAGGTTTTACAATAATAGAGGTTACGGCACATCCAGCCTCCTCAAAGCGACCCCCCAAAGAGTGGCATGTTCTGATCTGAAACCATACAGGATTATTAGTGGCATGTGACTAGTATAAGTACACACACAAAACTATCAATCCTAGCAAAGGTAGAGGTATGTTTAAAGAGCTTGCTGAGAGGGACGGGGGTGGAAGCAGCAATATTCTGGCTCAGTGAAGTGCATGGAAAGGCTGCCCTGGACCACACACATCTTCACTAGATGATTTGATCTCTAATATATTAGGTATATGGTAAAGCCAGCGCTGATGCTGGAGATGAAAAGAGGAGCAGAAACCACGATGGACATAGTGGAAAGTGTGTGTCTACCATAAAAAGCCTAGTGTTGGGATTGTACCAGAGGAGCATACAGAGTGAAAGTAAGATGGAGGGCTTAATGTGCATGGAAGATTCAACTCTGGATAGCAATGTGGCTCTACAGGATGTGCATAATTTGGAGCAAGTGCACGTATTGGAGGAGGAAAGACTATCACAAGAAAGTTGTAGGAACATGGCGTTGGGCCAAGATAGGAACACTGGGGAAGAACATGGAGTCAAAACCATACAGTTGGGCGACAAACCCAATAATGAGCAACAGCCAGGGCCAGTGAAAAGGCGTAGAACTGGTCTTGCCATGCAGGTAGAGCAGCTAAAAGAAGAGAACCAGATGCTGAGGGCCAGGCTACTGGAGCTTACAAACAAAGGCAGTATTGAGCAAGATACCAACAGGCAATAGCCAATCAAGCGAGCCCGGCAGACAGGGCAGGCTTCTGTGTGAAGCGTGTGCTGGATACCTCCTATGGTTGCATAACCAGCACAGCACAATAGATGGAGCAGAGGTGCCAGCGAGGGAGGAGCAAAAGCGACTAGATAGGCAGAGCAAACAAACAGAAGATAGGAGGCAGACAGAAGGCTCTGGGAGAATGTCTAACACAAGTGGCAAGGCAGCTAGGATAAATGAGCCAACAGCCAACAAGAGCAGCCAAACAGATCATGATAACAAGAGTGTAGGTGTGGGTGAGCAACAAGGATGCCATTTGAAATCTGGGCGCACTGGCGCTGCCGGCACACATGCCACAAAAGGCAGTCTAATAACTGACAATAGACGCCAGGGCAACGTACGAAGGGATGGGAGGCTGGACGAGGGACGCATTAGAGGGAAGACAGGTGTTACCACTTCAAGAAACTGTACAGCTGGAGCAGCAACGGCAGGCAGCCCCAATGAGGTCATACTCTCATAATCGTGGAGGTGGAGATGCTGGAAGTACAGCGTATTGGCCTAGGTACAGTGCACAAAACGTGCAACCACAGCACATGGACGCAGATACGGCATATGAGAGAGGGAGGTATTCGGGCCTATACAGAGTGGAAAGGGCAGCTGACAACAATCAGTATAATTATAGGGGACGCGGAACTTACAGTGAAAAGGCTGACCGGACAGGACTTAGAAGAGAAAGTCTTGGGATACGATACGACAGGCGCAGCCATCCGAGCTACCATGTGAGTGAGGGCCAGGACCACCACAGGATGGGGCGTGCGGAATTATACAGGACACAAAGTGTGAGTGGGGCAGGGCAGTATGGACGCTACCTTCCTCGTCAGACGGAGCAGTGGGGCAGAGGAACATTGAACAGGGGAGCAAACTGGTATGGCCCGCAATGGCAGAGGAGGAATTATCCAAGGGAACACCAGGCAAATCATGAGTGTAGGCCTGAGAGGACCATGGGTGGAAGCGTCAGGTTTCGTAATCAGATGGGCAGAGGGATGCAGTCATACAGAAGACCACATTATGAAGCAGGAATGAGTCCTGTGAGAGGAACGCAGGGAGCTGTTGTGCGGTGGACAACAGAGCACGAAGAGCAAGTGTGGGAGGAAGAAGAGTGGATGGGACATTATCCAGTTATGATTGTCAACTCAAGGTATTAGAATATAGGGGCGAGATGGCTAAGCTGTGATGCAACAAAACTGGCTGAAGGGGTAAACCAGGCAAAAAACTAGTGGTGGCGCAGTGGAACTGCAGAGGGTACAAGGATGATGAATTCACAAGGGCCCTTATCGCTAAGTCTGATGAACTAGTACTGAATGAAACTTGGACATTCAAGGCAAATCAAGAAGACGAGCTGAAGGTTCCCTCGCACCAGACAATTGTAGTAAGCGCAGACAGCAACAGGGATTTTGGGTTTTCTGACCATACAGGAGGTAAAGGTCATGGTGGGGTGAAAATTTTGGTCCGTAACAACCTGAGCGTAGCCCTGGTAGGTCAGAAAGAGAGTGTGAGGGTAATAACTACGATCATAAAGGGAAGCACACTAGAAGTACTTCTAATAGCTGTGTATATGCCAACTGGAGCGCAAATGGACAAGGTCATAGAATTTCAGGAAACCATCGACCTGATCTGCGTCGCTATGAGGGAGCATGGGACGAGAAGAATGATCATTGTGGCAGGAGACCTTAATGTTGACCTCCAACGGGAGGTACATCACAAAAAGAAGTATGTTGCTAAGATGATGTCAGAATTTGATCTTGTGGTACCAGTAAACAATCTAGAGGGTAAATACTCCTTCTACAGGTCGGAAATTACCCCAGTGTCGCTCTTAGATTATATACTTGTTGACAAGGAACATGCCTCGCTCGTGGAAGACTATACAATACTAGACAGGAGTGCCCTGAATGCGTCTAATCAGAACCAGTTTTGATCAGCCAGCAGTATCAGCCCAGCAGAGCAAATTTGCAGGCATAATACCAGGATTGATTGGGAGAAGGCCAAGAGGAGCGGGGCTATCAGGAACTACCGGCTCAGCATTGGAAACCAAATGTCTGAGATTGGCAGCATTGAGGAAGTAGCTGAAACACTGAAAAGGCAGCGACCAACCTCCCAAAGAGAGGAAGATTAAATAAGGCAAGTCGATGGTGGGATCCACTACTCACAGAACTGCACCAGGCATGCATTGCAGCGAAGCTAGCCTGGAAAACCGCGCGAAGTGAGGACAAGGAGAGGGAAGAGCAAATTTTCCGGAGACGGAAGAGGGATTATCTAGATCAGGAACGAGACCAGAGACTGCAGCGGCGGGTATCCGAGGATGTGAGACTAGAGAGGGAATGTGCTAAGCTATCTGCCAGTTACTTCAGAGTCATGTGTAAAAGGTAGTAAAGGATACGGCCGACCTGCATTCGGCATTCACGTTTTTATTCGGTATTCCCTTTATTCATTCATTCATTCCCCAGCACACTTGAAGCATTCAACGAACGTCTAAAGGTAAGGGACTGTTCACCGTTCTGAGCGGGAGCGTCGGCCAAAACGTGACGTACCGTGAGATGGGGGAGGGGTTGACCGAAGGTGACGTGCTATTACACAGGGTGGTCTTTTCCCGCTGGCATTTTTGGGACTTTGTTTACTGTGAAGTTGTGGTTTGTTAAATTATCTGCATTCACTTGAAAGAAAAAATTAGGCACACTGCGCCATTTGTATCGTAAAATCCCCTGATGTATGAAGTCTGCCAGAGCCATTGAGCGAATGTGTGTAGACGGTCATGCAATCTCTGACCCTCTGGAGATAGCGGAAGCCTTTCTGCTTCATTTTGTTGAAACGGGGCGCCATCTGTATGATGCTGACTTCGATGTAAGCTGGGAAGAAGTTGTAGAGGGAGTTGTAGGCACGGTGTGTGACAGCTTTGAGGCAAGATTTTCACATCTTCAACCCGTGCAAGAGATAAATGAGCAGGAGGTCTCAGACACGCTTCGATCCCTGAAGCGGAACAAGGCGTCAGGCATCGACGGGGTAACTCCGGAGCACCTAATAGAGGCAGAGGGGACAGCAAGTCTTAAAATAGCTGAGTGCTTGCAGAACATCTTGGAAACCGCCAGTATACCAGAGAGATTCAAATACGGTCTGATCAGTCCGATCTTCAAAGGTCATGGGAGTGACCCTTTGGCCAGGGATAGCTATAGGGACATATATTTGCTTACCATTCTGTGCAAGATTTGTGAAAATATATTGGTTGCGAGGCTGATTGAAGACGTACAGCAGGCAGGCCTTCCATCGGAATTTCAATTCGCGTACCATAAGAATCGAGGTACGTTACAAGCCAATTTCACTCTTCACGAGCTTATTTCCGCGAACAGGGACCTGGGGAGGACGTTGTATGTGGCCTTTCTTGACGTGAGGAAGTGTTTCAACTCCATCTGGCATAACGGCTTAATATACAAGCTAATATGCGCTGGTATACCCGATAGGATGGTCATTGTACTTCGGAACCTATACAAGGAATTTGATGTTCGAGTGAAAGTTGCTGGCATGGTATCGAGAGGGGGCAAGAGAGAGCAAGGACCCAAGCAAGGAGGTGTTCTATCAACCAGCTTGCTCACACTCTTCATGGATGATAAAATCAAGATGTTGCTGGACTCTGGAAAGGGGGGCAACCATTGGGGATAAGCGAGTACCCACAATAGCCTATGTGGACGATGAAGTCCTGATCAGTACGGATCCCGCAGAGCTCCAGGACATGCTCAACATAGCAGTGGGGCACAGCCACCTATGGCATTACAAGTATAATGCTGCGAAGAGTAAGGTCCTGGTGTTCGGTAGTGTGAAAGACTACACATGGAAGTTAGGACATGAAATCATGGAACGTGCAGATGAGTACAAGCACCTGGGGATTATTATGTCACCGCGGACAGAAACAAGGAAAACGATTGAGGATGGCATGAATAGAGCAAGAAGAGCCCTGTATGCGCGCTGTGACAAGGGGCTTAATATAAAACGCGCTAGTCCATTGTCGCTCCACGCGAAATGGAGGATATACGCAGAACCGATCCTTCTTTACTCACTGGCTGTCACAAGGCTTACTGCATCGGATATGATACTTGGAGCGAATGATGCTGCGACTCTTCCGCTTGATGCAAGGACTCCCGACCAGAACTCAGAACATCGTAGTATATTTCATGGTGGGGGCACCACCCTGTCGGATACTGACCATGAGGGTGGCTCTGCAACTCATCGGGTTATTACTGCGAGCCGCGGAGGAGCATACACTTACAAGATATGTGCTCCTGCATGGGGCAGCAAATGAAGAGCGACTGAGCAGCCTAGTGCGGCAGTGGGAGGCGATGCTGTGCGAGCTCGGGCTTTCGAGCATGCATCAGCTGCTGTCAGATGTGACCGGGGAAGCCAGCAAGTACTGGGATAAGGTGACCCGGGATGGCATTGCACGAGCGATCCAGGGTAGCATTAATGACGCTGGCCAGTCACTCATGAGCGTGCAATGGCTCCCAGGCCTGATGCGGGAGGAAGAGCGTTACATGGCCCCGCGTAAATTCTGGCCGGCAAGAAGTATAGTGTGATACGAAGGCTGGCCACTCTAACAAGATTAAAGCTGCCCACGGGGCATTCATGGCTCGCACTGAGTAACATCAGGAAGCATAGCGGCCAGGACCCGATCTGCCCTCTCTATCGGAGTGCCTGGGAAACTATGGAGCACCTCTTATTCGAATGTGAAGAGCTCACGGAAGAGCGCAGGTGGGCGCAATATCGGTATGAAGTAACACTGAGGAGGAACATAACGGCGGAGAGACTCATCGTGAGCGCAAATGACGGAAAGAGCCTCATGACACACTACATTTACACAGCAAGGGTGCAGAGGGAATTAGCGGGAATAAGCGGTCCTTCCTAGAGCCTTCCAAACATACACCACAGTATGTCATGCGTCAGGGAAGGACGCCGATGTTACTGATCCTGATGTGCGGTAACCATCCCTCCCGGTTCACAGTGACGCAGCCAGCGATGTGTCGCACGGCGGTGTACCGTCACAACAGCCACAGCTGAGTGATGTGAATGTGGATACGGACATAGTGTCTACACAGACACAGCCAAACGCTGCTACTCCGGGGTACCGGCGGAACCTGTCAAAGAATAGGAGACCCCCGCCCATCTTAGGGATTATGTTACTTAGCGTTACTGGTCTACTCTTTCTTTAAGGGGAAGTGATGTTATGATGTCGCTCTGCACGGCCCTTCTCGTTACTGCTGTATACTGCCAGTACGCATGTGTTTGCATGTGTCTGTACGACTGCACACTTGCACGACTGCATGATTGTCGCCGTCTGCCGCTTGCCTACTTTGGCCTAATTGTTCTCTTATTTCCCTTTCAGGATGACCCAATATTATCTTGACTTCTCAGAATAAACCTCTGCATTTCGTCATCGAGTGTATGCATTCTGACGAGCAGGATAGCTTTCCAACAGTTCCGATAAAATGCTGAAACCTTCACCTATCACTTACTTTTCGAAAACTATTTAAAGTTGAAAAGCAATGTTTTTTTTGTAATTAAAATGTCTGTTCTCCTGTATTTTTATTTGAATTAATTTCAAAAACTTTTGAAAACTACAAAATGAATTAGTTTGCCCTAGAAACGGAAAAAACATAATTACTCAAGTCTTCAGTAGAGGTTGGTTTTTTTGGTCCTGCGGTCCCGGCGCCGGGACCAGGGCCTCATTTCATAAAAGTTGAAGAAATGCGGCGTGTTTTATACCACATTCACCTGCAAAGTTACGCCGTACTCAGAATCACGTTTCACAACGAGCGGTGACATTCACGCGAAAGCGGCGTAAATATCAAATGCAGCGTGAATTACGCCCAATTCCAGAATGGAATTACCCCTATCAAATATGGCATATAACTCCTTTATTAACATTAAAAAGAGCATTTATATTTTTTAATACATAAATTGAATGAAAATTATCGTACTTATTTGCTTTTATTCGATTTTTCAGTTTCTAATGCACTTTTACAAATACTGCGGAGGAAGATGCACTAACAGCTGACGCAATAAAAATATGATATATTTGTTTTTGGCAGTACCCCATTTTTTTGGTAGTTACTGTCGAGAAGGTCCTAAAAAGGTTATTGTATGGTTGTGCGAGTGTAGTTCAGTGGAATTTGCAGTGAATTGTGTTTACTAATTATGAGTGAACTGTGAAAGGTCTGTGAACCTTATAATTTTGTGAAACTGGGAAAGGCATAGTGAGTAAACATCTTTGAAGAATACCTAGATCAATATGCTGGTACTTAGGTACCTAGGTATATCATCATTTTCGCCAGAGGCCTCAGTAGAGATATTTGGATTTTGTTGGTGACATATACCTTAAATTGAATTTTTACCCTCCATAGACTCCATATAACACTTTGTCAGTGTCAGCCTATCTAGGGTTCTGTCCTCACTAGACTGTAAAATAACAGTAACAGCGGGAAGTCTAAAGTAAAAATCAATGTCAGCTTTCCTGTGTATTTGCATCAATAGCTATCATCATTTCTGGCATACCAAATGGCCATAGAACTCTACATATCAGCTCAATTTGGCATGTGCAACTTGCACTTCATACCTGTGCAAGGAAGAACTTGCACACCTTTTTTATTCAAGTTTATTTTACATTCATGACTCTTTTTGTCCTTCACTACACTACCTAATTTTGCCTCAGATTCAGAATTTCATAAGAAATTATATATTTTTCATGTTTTGCTTCATTGTCTGATAAATGTTACACTGCTATATCTTGTATAGCTTTTCAGGAGTGTTTTACATATTCAACGTACATGTTGTCTGCTATATGAAACAATATTGTCAATATTCTACGCTGCATTCCAGTACAGCATAGTATAGAGCGGCGTAACTTTGCAAGTAGTTGTGTTTTACGCTGCATTTTTGTGAAACAAGATTGTGGTGTATTATTCACTTTCTACTCTGCATTATGATATTTCTACGCTATAAGCATAAGTTACGCCTTTTATGAAATGGGGTCCAGGTTTGGTCCCAGCGGGACTAAAGCCGGGACCAAAGGCTAGACACCAGGACTGTGCCGGACCAGAGCCAGTCTAGATCGAGCAAAATTCATGATAATGGTTTCCACATTTCATCTAAAACTAGGATATGAGACAAAATATAACTGTGAGTTTCCAGCACTTCATTGCCTCCTGGATGCAATTTTCCAACTTTATAAGATGAGAAAAGTATCAATTCAACTAGATGATAGAGAACAAATAATGTTGCACACACACAGCACAGAACTCAATTCTCGCTAAGTTTCATTCTTTGGAAACCACATTTTCAGATGTAATTCCTATTCCTTCACTTGACTATAAAGCAACTCAGTGACACAACCAAAATACAACCCAAAAATAGTGGGTACTGGGGTCAAAATCACTTTGAATTGAAGAAAAAAAAACGTTTTTTTTTGCAGATATGTACTGGAAGGTATTGAAAAAAACTTGATTGAAAAGAGAATTCATTTTGTATTCCAGTGTTCCCTTTGGTGTGTTGTGTATGGGATATGGCATTCCTGAATACATGTGTGTGGAAGAAAAAGAATTCTGGAATTGGTGATTGGAAATGGCTGTCCCTACTCCCTACCAACCCCACTCTTTCAATTACCTTCTCTCTCTAAAAAATATTCAACAATATCTTAAATTATGTCTGTGCGTTATGTCACAAATAGAACATCCATGGCTTCAATTTCTTCAACCACATTCAACTTCCTCACCACTCTTCGTTTTGGCCAACAACAACAAGAAGAAAAATAAAGATAAAACAAGTGTGTGCCATTGCTTCTTTGAAGAAAAATTCAACCAAGTAGAAGCTTTAGTAACCTCAGGGTAAAAAGGTATTTAAGACCACGTGATTATTCATCAAATATTAACTTTATTCGCTTATTAAACATGATAATGCACTATTTGTCTTTAGTGTGCCGTCTGTGGCTACTGTAATATTTTTTGCCCATCACAACTGCAGACTTATTGAGTCATGACTCAGAGTCAGAGTCAACTCAGAGTGGACTCAAATTTTGCTCGAGTCAGGGTTGAGTCGACTAAACTTCATGTTTGGGTTGAATTGGAGTCGAATCAACTGGACAAACAGTTGAGTCAAGTCAAAATCAGAGTCAGCCTCCATGCTTTGAGTCAAGATTTGAGTCAACTCAACACTATTTTCTTAACATAAGTGATCACATGACTGACATTTTAAAAATTTTCACATTTAATTTTGAACAATTTCATATTGCTATTTGGTAAAAACAGGCACTTAATTATTCTCATATCCACACTAGACCCCTGCCTGGATCAGTTGTTAGCAACACAAGTTATGTAACATATAGTTTAAAAGCACACACATTTGATAGTTTTTTTTTCCATTTAATCCTAGCAATGGCATGCAGAATCATACAAAAAAATGTGTGATTATGCACCAAATCATACTTTTTCAACTTTGAAAATGCACACCATCCAAAATCCTAAGCTCATTCTCATGCAAAAGGTAATTTACCCTTAGGAAACCATATCTTTATTTTCTATTTTCTTCCTTCCTTTGGCTTAAACACTAAAAAATATGTATCAGCATCAGAAAGAGGGTACCAAAAATCTTATTTTGCACATAAGCCTTGAAATGGATCGAAACCAAAACTAAAAGCTTCAATTATCTGCTTATTTCAAAGCACTATCTTGATTTGTCGTGGTTTGAGAACACCCACTGGTAGATAATAAAAACTGCCCATTTACGGAAAATGGATATCAGTCCTACCTCTGGCGTAGCCTGAGTAATTTCAAACTGTGGAACTGATAAACTGAAAAATATACATCAATCCTCTCACTCACAAACCACCGCCCGCTCTTCAAAAAATAAAATTATGATGACGCCGAGATTATTTTTATTTAGGTACCACTCTCTATACACTGCTTCCCCCACGCGCACCACATTAGTCACTAAATGATCATGGTGCGCAACAAAATGCTAGTAGCCGTGTTATTCTGCTGAGCAGAACCCATACTAGTATGCCGCACGCCTGCGCAGTGAGGTATCTTGGGTCCATGATACCATACTGCGCATGCGTGCAGCATACTATCATGAACTGTACAGTAGTCCATCATGTGTCTCTATTGCCGTAATCCATCAGCAATGCCCTGCCGCCGTGCTTCATAATGTTTCATAATGTTTCATAATGTTAAATCAGAAGTCCAATCTAGATCGCTTCAGTGACATTCGTAGATTTTCGTTTGATTTTCGTTTAGAAAAGTGTATGTTGGCTCTGAGCACGGTTCCTATGGATAATTCTGAGGTGCTAGATTGAGACGGATTGAGACCAAAACAATAGAGACATGAGACATGACATGGAAACTGGGCCTATGTTGTTCCTCATTTGTTTGCGTGCGTTGAGGAGTCTGTCTCTCTGTTTTCAGTGTCTCTTTTCTTGTTGAGGTATATTTCTTTGCCAGTGCAATATGGCCAGCTCTATTATCACTAAACTACGTATTACTGTATAATTACCGGTATAACTAGGGCAGACGTCTCAGCTTTGCCAGATAGAAACGTGGGGTTCATCACTGGAAGATAAAATTCCCAAGACCCAGAAATTTCCCCAGTTTCCCAGGTTTTCCCCCTGAGAAAGGGAATTCAGGAAGGGATTTCGGCCCATAGGCGGATTCAAGAGGGGAAGTTCAGGTGCACTACAGAGCAAAGGATTCCTGGCATAGGCGTATCCAGGGAAGTGAATTAGGCCATGGGCGGATCCAGGAAGGGAAGTAGATGGGATCCGACGAAATAGGCATGCGTTTCATAGGCGGATTCAGGTAAGAGAAACAGTGAAGGTGCACTTCATGCAAGGGATTCCTGGCATAGGCGTATCCAGGAAGGGCATTAAGGCCATGGGCGGATCCAGGAAGGGAAGTAGATGGGATCCGACGAAATAGGCATGCGTTTCATAGGCGGATTCAGGTAAGAGAAACAGTGAAGGTGCACATCATGCAAGGGTTTCCTGGCATAGGCGTATCCAGGGAAGGGGATTAAGGCCATGGGCGGATCCAGGAAGGGAAGAAGACAAAACCCTGTAAAGAAAGCATACGTGTCATAGGCGGATTAAGGAATGAATTCCTGGCATAGGCGGATCCAGAGAAGGGGATTTAGGCCATAGGCGGATCCAGGGAAGGGGATTAAGGCCATGGGCGGCCGCGGATCCAGGGAAGGGGATTAAGGCCATGGGCGGCCGCGGATCCAGGGAAGGGGAAAAGACAGGACCCTGTAAAGAAAGCATACGTGTCATAGGCGGATTAAGGAATGAATTCCTGGCATAGGCGGATCCAGAGAAGGGGATTTAGGCCATAGGCGGATCCAGGGAAGGGGTTTAAGGCCATGGGCGGATCCAGGGAGAAAAGACAGGACCCTGTAAAAAAACATAATGTCACAGGCGGATTAAGAAAGAATTCGGCATAGGCGGATCCAGAGAAGGGGATTAAGGCCATGGGCTGATCCAGGAAAGGGAAAAAGACAGGACCCTGTAAAGAAAACATACGTGTCATAGGCGGATTAAGGAATGAATTCCTGGCATAGGCGGATCCAGAGAAGGGGATTTAGGCCATAGGCGGATCCAGGGAAGGGGATTAAGGCCATGGGCGGATCCAGGAAGAGGAAAAGACAGGACCCTGTAAAGAAAACATACGTGTCATAGGCGTGTTAAGGAATGAATTCCCGGCATAGGCGGATCCAGAGAAGGGGATTTAGGCCATAGGCGGATCCAGGAAAGGGGAAGAAGATAAGACCCTGTAAAGAAAGCATACGTGTCATGGGCGGATTAAGTATTGAATTCCTGGCATAGGTGCGAATCCAGAGAAGGGGATTTAGGCCGTAGGCGGATCCAGGAAAGGGAAAAGACAGGACCCTGTAAAGAAAACATACGTGTCATAAGCGGATTAAGGAATGCATTCCTGGAAGAGGCGGATTCAGAGAAGGGGGAATTAGGCCATAGGAGGATCCAGGAAAGGGTAAAAAGACAGGACCCTGTAAAGAAAGCATACGTGTCATAGGTGGATTGAGGATTGAATTCCTGGCATAGGCGAATCCAGAGAAGGGATTTAGGCCATAGGCAGATCCAGGGAAGAAGACAGGACCCTGTAAAGGAAGCATACGTGGCATAGGCGGATTAAGGAATTAATTCCTGGCATAGGCAGATCCAGAGAAGGGGGTCTAGGCCATGGGCGGATCCAGGAAGGGAAAGAAGGCAGGACCATGTAAAGAAGCAGACGTGTCATAGGCAGATTCAGGGGGTTGCGGTGCACTATTGAGCAATAAATTCATGGTATAGGCGGATCCAGAGAAGGGGATTTAGGCCATGGGCAGATCCATGGTAGGGAAGTAGAGGCAGTGGCGGCGGATAAAGGGGGCAAGGGGGCAGTTGCCACCCCCAAATTATCAGAGGGGGCCCCCTGTAAAAAACGCAATTTTAGCTTGGTTCTTTTCTGAAAGTTCATGAATGACCTGACTGAGCCCTCAACAGTTTCTCGATTTGGACAGTGTCCGAGCTTTATCTCGGGGGCCCTGAGCTTGGGCTCGGGACCCTCTAGCTTGGCCTTTAGGGGCCCCAGGATTAGCCTAAAGGGCCCGAGACTGGCCTCAGGGGGCCAGATCTTGGTCTAAAGGTCCCCGAGCCTGGAATCAGGGCCCCCACTTTGTCTCAGGGGCCCCGAGCTGTTCCTCGCCCCCGAATTTCGTCTCAGGGACCCCCAAGCTTAGTCTAAGGGGCCCCCAAGGCTGGTCTCAGGGCACCCAAGCTTAGCCTTAAGGGAGCTCCCCGAGCTCGGTCTCAGGGCCCCGAGATTGTCTAAGGGGCTCCGGAGCTTGTCTAAGGCCCCCCGAGTTTGGTCTCAGGGACCCTCCAAGCTTAGTCTCAGGGGCTCCCGAACGTAACCTCATGGAGGTTCCGAGATTGGTCTCAGGGCCCTCCAATATTGGTATAAGGGGCTTCCCAGATTGGTCTAAGGGGCCCCCGAGAATGGTCTTAAGGGACCTTTAGCTTGGTTTCAGGGCCTCCAAGCTTGGTGTCAGAGGCCGCCAAGCTTGGTCTCAGAGGCCCCCGAGCTTGGTCTCAGGACCCCCTGAGCTTGGACTCGGAGGCATTCGAGCTTGATCTCTAGGAGCCCCACAAGCTTGGTTGCAGGGGCCCCCGAGCTGTGTCTCAGGGCTCCGAATTTGGTCTCAGGCAGCCTCCGAGATTGGTCTAAGGTGGCCTTGAGCTTGGTTTCAAGGGCCTCCAAGCTTTGATTCAGAGGCTCCCAAACTTGGTCTCAGGGGCCGTGAGCTTGGGGGCTCGGTGGCCTTCGAGCTTGATCTCTAGGAGCCCCCAAGCTCAATCTAGGAGCCCCCGAGCTGTGTCTCAGGGCCCCGAGCTTGGTCTTGTGTGTGCTCAAGTCAGTATGCCTGTCATTAGCGTTTTTCTGTGCCGATATAGACGACAGCATCAAAGCGCCCCCAGTTCTCATTCTGCAGGAGACGGAATTTAAAAAAAACGTATATAATAATTCGTGTTACCTACCGTGTTTTATGATGTAGATGCATACGAACAAACAGCATTCACTTTTTAAAAGAAGAACTATTTGCCCCGGAAGGCCGTTGTTGTACCGTTATTATAATTTTGCTAAACTCCTAACGTGACGCTGGAGCTTAAAGCTTTGACGTCCAATGTCCGAGGCTTACGTGAACCTATAAAACGCAGATCCATATTTCGACATCTACATGTCAAATACGCTGCTTATTTTGCTGCGCTACAGGAAACATATTCCAGCCTGGAATCCGAGATCGTGTGGAAAATCGAACGGGAGGGCAAAACCATTTTTTACACGGGCCAACTAAACAACAGGGAGGAATAGCCATTTTTGTACTGGGCCAAATATAACTTTTACCATTTGTGACGCTTATGCAGGAGCGGAACCAGGATTTTGCTGGGGAGTCGCTGAGCTTTGAAAAATGGCGAAAAGGGGAATGGGGCGAAAAATTGCGAAAATAGAACAAAGTGAGGCTGAAGCCCCCTCAGTCCTCTGGATCCGCCCCTGCGATTATGCCTCTGACCTCAGGCAGCAATCCCAACCAATCCATCGCAGTTTTTAGGGGCCCTTGCTGCTGAGGGGCCCCATCGTCAAGGGGCCCCTGGAAAAATTCTTGCCCCCCATCCGAAAAGAGCATCCGCCGCCACTGAGTAGAGGGTACCCAAAAATATAAGGCATTTGTTTCATAGGCGTATTCATGAGCGTTGCGGTGCATTACAGAGCAAGAAAGCCTGGCATAGGCGCATCCAGGAAGGGGATCTAGGCCAGGGGCGAATCCAGGAAAGAGAAAAGACGGGATACTGTAAAACCAAGTATACGAGTCATGGGCAGATTCAGGGAAACTGCTACGGTGCACCACAGAGCACGGGATTCCTGGCATGGGCAGGTCCAGAGGAAAGATTTTAGGCCATAGGCGAATCCAGGGAATAGAAGCAGACGGGACACGGTAAAAGGATCCGCCAATGGCCTAAATCCCCTCCCTGGATGCGCCTATGCCAGGAATCCCTTGCCCTGTAGTGCACTGCAACCCTCCTGAATCCACCTATGACCTGTATGCTTTGCTTTATAGGGTCTGCTCTTCTTCTCCCTTCCTGGATCCGCCCATGGCCTATATCCCCTTCTCTAGATCCGCTGATGCCAGGAATTCCCTGCTCTGTAGTTCACCGCAACCCTCCTGAATCCGCCTATGACGAGTGTACTTAGTTTTACAGGGTCCCGTCTCCTTCCCTTGATCCGCCCTTGGCCTAAATCCCCTAACCTGGATGCGCCTATTCCAGGAATTCCTTGCTCTGTAGGGCACTGGCACTCTCCTGAATCCACCTATGACAGGAATGCTTTGTTTTACAGGGACCCACTTAAATCCGTCCCCTGGATCCGCCCATGGCCCAAATCCTCTACCTTAGATGCGCCTATGCCAGGAATCCCTTGCCCTGTAGAGCACTGCAACTCTCCTGAATCCGCCTATGACTGGAATGCTTTGTTTTACAGGGACCCACCTAAATCTCTCTCCTGGATCCACCCATGACCTAAATCCCCTAGCCTGGATGTGCCTATGCCAGGAATCCCTTGCTCTGTAGAGCACTGCAACTTTCCTGAATCCGCCTGTGACTGGAATGCTTTATTTTATAGGGATCCACCTAATTCCCCCCCCTGGATCCGCCCATGGCCTAAATCCCCTAGCCTGGGTGTGCCTATGCCAGAAATCCCTTGCTCTGTAGAGCACTGCAATTTTCCTGAATCCACCTGTGACTGGAATGCTTTATTTTATAGGGATCCACCTAATTCCCTCCCCTGGATCCGCCCATAGCCTAAATCCCCTAGCCTGGGTGTGCCTATGCCGGAAATCCCTTGCTCTGTAGAGCACTGCAACTTTCCTGAATCCGCCTGTGACTGGAATGCTTTATTTTATAGGTATCCACCTAATTCCCTCCCCTGGATCCGCCCATGGCCTAAATCCCCTAGCCTGGGTGTGCCTATGCCAGAAATCCCGCTCTGTAGGGCACTGGCACTCTCCTGAATCCACCTATGACAAGAATGCTTTGTTTTACAGGGACCCACTTAAATTCGTCCCCTGGATCCGCCCATGACCTATATCCTCTACCTTAGATGCGCCTATGCCAGGAATCCCTTGCTCTGTAGAGCACTGCAACTCTCCTGAATCCGCCTGTGACTGGAATGCTTTATTTTATAGGGATCCACCCAATTCCCTCCCCTGGATCCGCCCATGGCCTAAATCCCCTAGCCTGGGTGTGCCTATGCCAGAAATCCCTTGCTCTGTGAGCACGGTAACTCTTCTGAATCCGCCTGTGACCGGAATGCATTGTTTTACAGGGACCCACCTAATTAATTAGGTAGGTCCCTAATTAACCGGGGAGGCGAGTTTAGGCCATAAGCGGATCCAGAGGAGGGAATTCCCTCCCCTGGATCCACTTATGGCCTAAATCCCCTTCTCTAGATACGCCTACGCCAGGAATGCCCTGCTCCGTAGTGCGCCCTAACATTTTTCTTCCTGTATCCGCCTATGACACATGCTTAATTTTGTTGGGTCCCGTCTTCTACCCTTCCCTGGATCTGCCCATGGCCTGAGTCCACTTCCCTGGATACGCCCATGCAGGGCATCGCCACGGAATTTTCGCAGGGGGACAGACCCGGGCTGCGAGTGACCGGGGAGGCGAATTTTGAGCATATTCGGTACCTGACATTAATGACCATCGACCCAGAAATTCTGGGGGATGTCCCCCTGGCAGGCCAACAGGGGACGCGTCCCCCGTCCCCCTCCCCCGCTTTCGACGCCCATGCGCCCATACCAAGAATCCCTCGCCCAAGCTTCTCATGGGAGATCCGGAATCTGGGAAATTTAGAAATCTTGGGAATTTTTGGCTCTACACAAAACCCAATGTCTCTACCTGGCAAAGCTGAGACGTCTCCCCTAGCAGTACCTAATTACCTTGGGAAAGCCCATACTCTGTTTCCTTGGAATGCCTTAAAAGTAAAAGTGTGTGTTTGGCTCGTGCACGGCAATAGAGACACTGGATGTCTTGGCTCTCTATTAGGCTGCGTCGTGACGGCAGGGTATTATGATTAGAGAATTATGGTGACAGTGTAATATCTTCGCAGAGAGAACAGTTAGCTTGGGATTTAGGACTTGGAACACCTTAGTTCTGCTGCCTTGGAGCATTATTTATCAGAGTGATGGAGTTAGAGACTATTAAATGCATTATTATTCTTGTGCTTCTCTTTTTGCCTCTGTTTTTCACTTTGCTGCCATTCAAGCTGATATTATATGTCCAAAATGCGGATGAATCAAGAAAAGAAAGGTAATTATGAGCTAGATTATTGTTATGATTGTCATGCATCTTTGGTTTGGTAACAGTGTGTACATTTGATGGTAATATACTAACTGGATGTTCACACTTTAATCATCATCATTAATTCCAGATACTGGTTTCCATTTCTGATATATTGTTCTGTGTCAGCCAAGGTGCAGACAGTTGCACCCTGCAGGTCACTCGTACTGTCCTTTGTTGAGAAGTAAGGGCACCCAAACTCATTGCAGCCATGTGATGTGGGATGTCTCAGCCAATTTGTCCCCTGCCACAAGCTGTCAGCATCAGAAGTTGGACTGTGTTCTTGATCAATATGTGCTTTTTGTGTTTATGAAGCCCATAAAATCATTTTTGTAGCATGTGAAATCAAAGCTGGAAATTAAAATGCAATGGGAGTCAAAATTGAGTGCCTATTTCTGCCAAACCATTGATGAATATATATCTTGCTGTTGCTGATTCTTTTTAGGTAAAAATTTTCTATATAGCTGGAGCTGCTAAATTTTCTTCAGTGCTACCTCTGCTCGACTCTTGCCCTGCCTGCCAAAATTCATATTTTCAATGCTAAAACTCTTGCATCCTGTATAAAATAGGATGTTGATCTAGTTAATATACAGTTGTGTTTTTCTGGTTGCTGGTTCAGCTGTTTAGGGTTTTCTGCCACTGACCTGAGTTGAACTTATGCAAGCATGCATCTACAATTTTGTTAACCTGGGTGAATTGGCCACCTTTGAAATTTGGTCCAACAAAATGTATGTGCATGATGGAAGGTAGCACCTTAAAACTTGTGGATTTGTATTGATCAAAAGCAAGAAGCTTGGCTTCATCTTGCATGCTCCTGCCATATATTTCAATGCCTGGTGAAAAAGATTAAGTACTTTCGGTTGGCAGTCTGCCAGTTCCTCCCACCAGAGATGACAATTTACCTCTCCTCCGCCTGGCAGGTTGCACCGGGTCCTGAGCCTTCTCAACTGTTTTTCTGGTGGTGTGTTCCTGGGGGCATGTCTATTGGACCTGCTGCCAGATGTGCAGGAAATGATGGGCACCCTGCTGGACCGCATTTCTGCGAGTGTCTCATTTCCGGTCGCCGAGTTCACGGTGGTGCTCGGCTTTTTCCTGGTGCTTATCATCGAAGGTGTGGTGGCCAGTTGCCATGACGCTCCGTCCAGCGACAGCGAGGAGGCTGCACCGCTGCTGAGCGCACCATCAGTCAACTACGGCGCCTCTGGGGAACACCAGCCTGAGGGCGCGGCTCCGGCGGCGTTGTTAGTGAGCAGCTCGCACAGCGACGGCCACGGCCACTCCCACTCCCACGTGCCGAACGGCGGCCAGGCTGGTATCCGCTCACTGCTGCTGGTCATCGCGCTCTCTCTGCACTCGGTCATCGAGGGTCTGGCCATTGGGCTGCAGGAGGAGAAGGACATGCTGCTGCAGCTGTTTGCAGCCGTCGCCATCCACAAGGGCGTGCTGGGATTCTCACTGGGCCTGAGCCTGGTGCGTGACGGCGCGCTGTCGGCGGCGCGCATGTGGATCTCTGCGCTGACATTCTGCGCTGCCTCGCCGCTCGGCGTTGCCATCGGCTGGGCCGTCACAGACGCTGACAGCTCCTTGGCGGGCAACGCTGCCAATGCCCTGCTTCAGGTACGTAACAAGGCGCAAGAAACATTTTGTTATTTTCCTGAAATGGGCTCTAGCGGCTTGCTGTGAGCTCATTTCTATTTGTTGGTTGACAAATGTTCAACGCAGCTGGAGCTTCAAAATTTTCTTGCTCCCACCGCTCAGCTTGTGCCGCTACTCAAATGTTACCACTGCTGAAATTCTGTCCGGTCTCCCGCGGCTTCCGGCGCGGGGTCAATGTACCTCACCGATCCTCCCTAGCTGCCGCCGGTTGTTGCCAGCCTCAGTGAACTATTCGGTTAGGACGATCTGTTAGTCACACAGCGTTCATAAACGGTGATGAAATAGCTATGTCGCTTAGGTGTATACCTGGGATGCTTAATTTTAAGCTCTGAGTGGCGAGGTTTACCCAGTGCAACCCACGAGGAATCTCCTGAGGGCTTACAGGGCTTAGATAGTGGTCATCACTTACTATTCCTGAATGCCCTCCTCCTCCTCCTCCTCCTCCTCCTCCTCCTCCTCCTCCTCCTCCTCCTCCTCCTCCTCCTCCTCCTCCTCCTCCTCCTCCTCCTCCTCCTCCTCCTCCTCCTCCTCCTCCTCCTCCTCCTCCTCCTCCTCCTCCTCCTCCTCCCTCCTCCTCCTCCTCCTCCTCCTCCTCCTCCTCCTCCTCCTCCTCCTCCTCCTCCTCCTCCTCCTCCTCCTCCTCCTCCTCCTCCTCCTCCTCCTCCTCCTCCTCCTCCTCCTCCTCCTCCCTCCTCCTCCTCCTCCTCCTCCTCCTCCTCCTCCTCCTCCTCCTCCTCCTCCTCCTCCTCCTCCTCCTCCTCCTCCTCCTCCTCCTCCTCCTCCTCCTCCTCCTCCTCCTCCTCCTCCCTCCTCCTCCTCCTCCTCCTCCTCCTCCTCCTCCTCCTCCTCCTCCCTCCTCCTCCTCCTCCTCCTCCTCCTCCTCCTCCTCCTCCTCCTCCTCCTCCTCCTCCCTCCTCCTCCTCCTCCTCCTCCTCCTCCTCCTCCCTCCTCCTCCTCCTCCTCCTCCTCCTCCTCCTCCTCCTCCTCCTCCTCCTCCTCCTCCTCCTCCTCCTCCTCCCTCCTCCTCCTCCTCCTCCTCCTCCTCCTCCTCCTCCTCCTCCTCTTCTTCCTCTTCCTCTCCTCTTCCTCTTCCTCTTCCTCTTCCTCTTCCTCTTCCTCTTCCTCTTCCTTCCTCTTCCTCTTCCTCTTCCTCTTCCTCTTCCTCTTCCTCTTCCTCTTCCTCTTCCTTCCTCTTCCTCTTCCTCTTCCTCTTCCTCTTCCTCTTCCTCTTCCTCTTCCTCTTCTCCTCTTCCTCTTCCTCTTCCTCTTCCTCTTCCTCTTCCTCTTCCTCTTCCTCCTCTTCCTCCTCCTCCTCCTCGGTGCTGATATCCTCTCGTTTGCTCCAGGGCATCGCGTGTGGCACTTTCCTCTACATCACCTTCTTCGAAGTATTGCCGCATGAGTTCCGGGACACCAAGGACCGTCTACTGCGTATCCTGGCGATCGTCATCGGCTTCAGCGTCGTCTGCGGCGTTCTCTTCCTGGACCCGGATGTCCGGCAGCCACGCTGTCTAAACCAGCCAGCCGGGCCTTAGCAACTGCCCAGCTGGGGACCAGGAAATGAAGAGAACTCGCTTTCAGATGAATAAGCTGTGAATGGCTCTAAAGGTAAGCTGCAGATATTCCCAGCGTTAAAAGAGAGAAAACACGATGTCTTCCTCAGGGCCTTGACATCGATTTCTGTTCGGTGATAGTGTTTTGCTTCCTGAAGCATAATCTAGCATGGATTGACGCTGCGCTGGAGGAAGAGCGCGAGTACGGTTGGGTCTACTCAAAAGTGTTCATAGCTGTAGGTGGGTCGCTAGCTACTGCTGGTCAACTGACATAATGCTCCTATTGCCGAGAATTATGGGATGTAAATGCACTTGGGTACCCACATACTCGCCGGTGTGCCGTCTGAGTCATATGATGATCCTGCATTTACACTCCAGGACATGTGATCTGGATTATGGACCAGTGTCTACAAAGCATGCAATTACTTGTGTCTTTTATGGTGCACAGGTACAAGCTAGGCTTGCGCCAACCGGAATATTTCCACAAGGGTCCAAATTTTGTGCGAAGTTTACTGATGGTACACCGTTGTCAGTAGTTTCTTATCGCTTGACGTATTTGCTCCGCCTCTTATACGGAAATTTAGTTAAAGCGTCCCGTGAAATACAGAAATCCAGTGAAGATATTTGAAATTCGTGCCATCTTGTTCGTGAGAAACAAATGTCTTCCGTTCCGGGAGATTGGCAGCGTTGTCCGGCCGGGCATCCCTCTCGCAACTCCGAAACTACCGCTTCATCTGATAGTATTCTGTGTGGGAGTAGGCCATCAATTACTTCAATGGTGTCCCGTTTGTTGCTTTTGATACATGAATGATTAGAACCGTGAAAGCAAGACACGTTTTTATGTTAAAATGAGAACACTAATACGAAAGGCGTCGTGCTTGAAATGATCCGTCTCACAATGCGCTTTTCGCAATGCTGAGTCCCTAGTCAGCCGCACAGAAGACATGTATAGCACACTCAAGTATATATCAAGTCTGTATCAAGTACGCATTTGAATTTAGTATGATGGAATCGTCCTTCGGACGTGGCATTCTTTAGCACGTTATTATCGCTTGCGGCGGTGAAGCTATATGTGTTATTTTTCAATAAGCAGCGCATCTAATGTACTATGCGTTCGCTCTAAGTGTGTAATATCCTATAGATGACTGCTTGACTTGTTTTCTCCCATTGTTAGCGCGCGCGGTCCAGCATAGGTCCACCAAGCGATGACATATCGTAGACTTTGTCAACCCTTCAGATAATTGGTTATCTGAGACGCTGGCACTGGTGGTGTCATTCCCAGCTTCAGCCGTGCAATGACTTTATTTTAGCTCCGTCGAACATTGTAAGGGTCGTCGAAAGGTGTTTAATTCAAGTTACAATTTCAGCTATATCTGATCTATATGTTCCCAAACGTTCAGAGCTAAGAAATCATTCCATGCGGGTAACGTATTTTTTACATCCACTTTGTTTCCAGAAAATAAATGCTGGAAATGTATGCTTTATTGTTAAGTTTGGTCTTGTAAAATCAAAGGCAACTCATAATGTTTTATTCGTGTCCTTATTTTAATTCTTTGGGCAGCCCTGCAACATTTCTGTCGCTGCTCTTTCCGAAAAAATCAGAGATCAGAAGATCATTTTACCACTTGATAAGTAGTAAAGTACTTTATGCGAAATAAATATTTACGGAAGCTCGCCTATCCCGTACTGCCCAAAGTCAGTACCGTGACTTCATTTCAGAAACCGTGACCCAATTTGGGATTCCTCGTCATAGTGCTATCGCCGGGAAATCTAGTGATGAGACTTTATATCGCAGGATTATATTTTAGAAGTACTCAAATTTGGAACTCGCATTCTATGGCTGAGTTCGTTGCGATATCAGATGATGACAAAATGTGTTATCTGCATTGTCAGTCTGGAAATAACGCCGCTGAAATTCACGTTTCGTAAATATGAACATTTTCGGGAACGCACAGAGGAAAAACACCTGACGAGTAAAGTCCGACTGCCTGCCTCCCAAGTCACTCTCAAGGTCAAGTGTCACCGAAATGGTTCTTGGAGTGCGTATGTGCCGTAAGCTACCTTGGTTTGTTCAACTTTTGTTGTCACTATAGTTTCTTGTCTTTGAAGTCCAAGTGCAATGGTGGAACTGAGTTAAGCTTTCCCAGAAAGTTGCGTGTTTGCTGTACGTGAGGTAGGTTTCTTCGGCGCGGTAGAGATGCAGTATTACTGACGGGGCGGCCGCCGCCAGGCCAGTCAGGACCAGGTACGATGTGCCTTTCAGTGTTGTGGCGTACATTTAGCGACATTTGACGACGTAAACGCCCATATTAAATGTGCTGCATGCTATTTTAAGGTGATATGAATGCTAGATATGATTTCAATGGCTTCCTATAAGGTGTTTCGTGTGTTGTGTTTAAGGTAGTCGTTCGGCCGTTGGTTGTACGGTGCGTATCCCCGCCGTCGTGGCCCTGCAGGGGGAAGCCTCGCTCGCTGGTCTGACCCGAGGCTTCCCGGCGACCGCCGGCCTGCCTATTTGCAGCGATAGGCTAGGAAGGGCGGCGTCTGAGCCCCTGAGGTGTACCTCCGCATCTGTGCGATGGCGGGTACACGGCCGCCAGTGTGTTCCGAGTTTAGTATGCCCCCTTCATCTCCCGTCCGAGGAGCTTTCAAACGGCCACCGTTGCGAGGTGGCAGTCATGTATGTGGTGCCTCCCCTGTCTTATCCATTGGGTGCCACTTGCGCACATGGAGGCATTTACATTCGGGGTTTGCATTGCCCCGGGTAGGTACTCACTTGTGTATGTGATATATAGCCGTGTTTATTTTGTACTCAGATCATTTAAATATATGGAATCATAAACAGCGCGTACTTTCTTTTTGGGTACTCTTTACAACTACGATGAGGTTGAAATCGTTACAGTGATGACAACAGATAAATCAGAAATGGTACTATTTTCAGTTCGCCAAGGCTATAATGCAGGGGCAGATCCAGAGGGAAAGGCATTTGTTCCCTAAAAGTTTTCTTCAAAAACACAAAAAGCCCCGTTGCCCCTATCCCCCAAAAAAGCATTGGCCTAGATCAGACACTGAACATGCACCGAATAAGTGTCTGGGTGTCACGATGGCAACCCTCCCTCCAATTCCCCGATGTCTTCAGTGCTAGTCAAATAGTTGTAATCATGGTTTAGTGGGACACAGAACAGAAGTTTACTTAAAATCGATGAGTTTTCGGGAAGGGACGGCCAGTATGGTACGAAGGATTTCACGGCGTCCCCAGATCGTGCTCATGGTTCAGTCAGTGGCGATGCCCATGAAACGGGTATCCACTCTAAGACAAACCTCGGCGGCTCCATACCAAGCAGTAATGCGTGGCATCACCTGGCTGACCAGGAGCTGTCTATGTCAGCGCGTGGCAGCTCGTTTCAACCGTCGCATGGGGCTCCTGCGCATGCTCCCGGAGTAGTTATATCCCGTGAGATGGCCTGGTCAGCTCACGCTGGGTCAACATTGTAGGTGTTCAGCTTACGCCGGAGTGTAGCGCTCTAAATCCCAAGGTGCTGGGTAGACAGGGACACCCATGCAAGCTGGCTTCTCCACTCACATCTGTGTTATTTTTACTCAATTTTCCATTCGATTTTTAGGTAGCAATTTTTACCGCGGCTCAGTGGTGCATATGAGTTCGTTAAAGGCATGTTAGTATGGGAATTCGGATGAAAATCTTCTTCGTAAACTTGAAAAAATAATTAAGGGTTTGAATCGGCTTTCACAATACTGTAAGGTAAGGGCGGGTAAGAGAACGCAGGAGATAAGAGTACGCAGCAGCTGTTTTGGTTACTTAACAACCACTGAGATGGTGAATACCCTGGTATAAAAAAGCAAGGTCAGTGCCTAGGCTGCACAACAAATTCAACGTGCTCCTGTTCTTTCTGCGGGAGTACAGAGCAAAATAGGTTTCCGGGCACCCTTGATGTAATATTTCTTAACTAGGTAAACTTGTAGATCATGCCTCTATTATCAAAAGTATTTGATTGCGGTCTGTCATCAGTAAGAAAGCTGAGCTAGGACTGATCTGCAGGACCGGAGCTCACGCTAAAACGCCTGCCAACATGTCTATGAAGACTTCCCAAGAGAGCATATCCGGCAGGAGTACGCAGTAGACCATTGTGCAAGAGTGCGCATGCTTAAGAGATAGGAAAATTTAATTTTCGCTCGGGACAGAGTCCGTAATTCATATTTGGAAAACAAAACGTTGGAACATAGTTATTGTATATTCAGAGCGATATAAAATCATACAATCGCCTAGTTTGGCAACTAAAAATTTCGCGACATGGCCTATGCACCTGAAGCACAGTGGGACATCATTGCGTACTCCAGCCCCCTCTTTTGCGTACTCTTACCGACCCACTCCGGCAAGAACACGCACTTGACTTTTTATTTTTGATGGGCTCGTGGCGAGATTCTTTAAGAGACTTCGAGTCGAAGCACGGACCATACATAGGCAATTCTTCAGGCTCAACAACCATATAACAATTTTAGCTGTTAGACATATAGGACAAAAGTGATTGCCTTTAGAAAGTAAAGTGCGTACTTTTGGACGCACTTAAATTTTGCATTTATCACTCGCCGACTATATGTTCGTAAATGAATTTTACTCTCAGTACCCCAGCACAAAACCAGTTTTGCGGCACTGCTGGGGTCAGACCAAATTGTCACATAAGTAAAAATGCCTTCGAGATAGAAAGGCGGTGAGCTTAAAAGACAAAATCTGTCATGAGAATGACAGCAAGGTTTTGGATGATATGCGTGAGATATTTCGCTGCGCAATGAAGTCTACCGTTAAAAATTTCCTCGTAATTCCGAACGACAATTTGTGTTTCTTGCCTCCTATAAGTTACATATCTGCACCATTGTTGGCAAGTCGAGATTATGTCTCACCCAGGCACGTAATGTAGAGACACGCATGAAGCTACAATCCCAGGGAGGTAGCGGGTGGCCTAAGCTTAGTGATTGATATGCCGAAATTATTCAAGCTGAGCAGACGCTGAACTGAGAAGGGAAAGGAAAGCTCATTGGATGGCTTCTCTCCATTGGGCAAAGCGGGGAACCTGCCACACCCTGCTGTAGAAACGAATGTATGCTGTAATGCTGTATGACCTGGGGCATGGAAGTTATCTGTAATTATTACTTATATGCATTGTGTTCGAAACACCAAGTTGTGTAGGCGAGAGATTTATTCTCGTGTGGAAGCGTAATTCAATATTTTTACTGCATATGCATCAAACAGGGGACATTACCTATGTGTAGTTTATGTGTAAGCAAGCTTGGAAAAACAGTATTAGTGTGTTTTAGTATTAGTATTAGTTTCAAAAGTAAACACTCGCTGTTTGGCAGTCAATTCGATGTGTGACGTTTGTTTCTTAAAGGGAGATACACGAAAAAATGTTATTGGCTAGATCAAAAGGCCACAAAAAGTTGTTTCAGAAGTCCTATTCTCATTTTTGCGAATTCGGCCTGCAAAATGCCTTAAAATTGCTCTCAAAGTCAACATTTATAGACGACTTTACCGGTACACCTCTTATCGAGGTAAATACGTACACCCGGCTAAGGCTATTAAATTCTCTAAAAAAACCGGTCCCATTTTTTCTAAGCATTGACTTGAAAGTTTAAAACTATTAAATAAAAGTTATTTTAAAAAGCTACAGCCAAAAATAATATTAAAACAAAAATATAGGACTTTTAAGAAATCACAATTGACCAATCAGAACGTACCGCCACCTCATAGGGGGTCACGTGACCTTTCTGACGCAAGAGCTTCGTCATTCTGGGGCTGAAGCAGAAGATCACTCAAGACCTGAGGTGCGAAACGGCTGAAGACTTGAGTAATTATGCTTATTTTGCGTTTCTAGGGAAAACTAATTCATGTTGTATTTTTTAAAGGCTTTGTAAAAGCAATTCAAATAAAAGTACAGGAGAACACACTTTATTATTACAAAAAATACTTTTCAACTTTAAATAGTTTTCAAAAATAAGTAATGGGTGAAGGTTTCAGCATTTTATCGGAACTGTTAACCTATTTCGATAATAAGTGAGTGGCCTCCCAAAATTTTTCCGAAGATACAAAAATAATTGACGATTCCGAAATATCATTAATTTCCACAAATTGACAGGAAGGGCAAAAGCTTGAAAGGGAGATACGCCAAAAATTATTATTGTGGTTTCTTGTTATTTGAAAAATCTTGATTACGAAACTGTCAATTATTTTTGTATCTTCTGCAGATAGAACATGTATTTCTATAGAAGATAGAAGATAGAACTTTTAGAAGAGAGAACATGTATTTCCAGCGCGGAGAAATATCGGTCCCGAATGAAGGCGAGGTCTATTCAGGTAAGTATAGGTATTAGAACATCAACAGGATGATGGTGTGATGAAACATCACCAATACATTAGAAAACATGGGACCATAAATAACTATAAACCCATTTCACAAACATTCCCATAGAGACCTCAATAAGAGAGCACATATTCACTGGCGGACGCAGAAGGGGGGCAAGGGTCATGACTTTCCCCTCAAAATGGCGAAATTCTGCCCGATTTTCTTTAAAGAACACCGTTTTTACGACTTCTCGGGTTGCCTCCCCAAATGGTGCTCTTGCGACCGCCCCTGTACATATTGGAACGTGCCTAATGATGATTGTCACGTACAGAATCAAACGAACATTCACCTGTCAGGTCCAAAAGAGTCGAATCACTACCATTCCTCATCGTAAGCGTCTTGCCATTCGGCACAGCGGGAGACTTAGTGACGTGCAATATTGCAGGATGCACCGTCTGCTGATTTGGTGCCGCGCATGAGCATGCTCAGTCCACGTGCAGGTGTCAGAAGCTTTTGAGAAAGACGCTATTCGGGTGTGTAATGATCCTGTGATTCTTTGATGGATGCTTGCCCCAAGTGCGTACCGTGACGTCTGGGCGAATCGGGCAGAGGCCCACTGCACGTGCGATCGCTACAAAAACGGTTAGCCATTTCCATTCCACTTTCGCTCGAAAAACAGGAGTCCGTCCATCCCCCAGGAGTCCAGGAGTCCATCCATCCGCCACAACTGGTCCGGCGGGAGAAGTGGTGCATTGGCAGAGAACCGTGGCGGGGAGCAGCAGCATGGCGGCTCACAGAACCGACACATGGACGTTTCCTTGCTAACTCATCTCATTATACACCAGTCACGGCGATGACCCCTTACATTTTGCCGCTATTTCAGTTGCCGCATTAAGCTCACCTTTTAATTATATTCGCATCACATCCGTCACCGCCTAGCTGGCCGTTTTGCTCTGATCTAGCGTGCTGCGCGGCTCCTCGGGGTCCAACATCTCCTGGGCCGACATGAAGCGCTCCAGCAGTCGGTGCAGCTTCTCGGCGGTCTGGTGCGCCGTTAGCGCCTCTGTCTGTGCGTCTTCAGCCGATTCGAACCGCTCCAGGTCCGACTTGGGGCCACTGCCGGCCGCCGAGTCCCGGGACTCGCCCTCCGGGCCGTGGCCATCTGTCAGCTCATCCCTGGCCTGTGGAGATGAGCTGGTCGCTGAGGGCGTTACATCTTCGGTACCGTTTGTCGGAAGCTCCGGCCCCTTCGGGTGAACCTGAGGCAGCGCTGTACCAGCGCTCAAGAAGGCGCTGGCGGCGTTCGCAGGCGCGCCGGTGTCGCCACCTGTGCCGCTCTGCGCCTCCAGGGCACGCACTAGCGAGACGAACCGCTGCTTGGAGGTCTTTGACAGCATCTTCATGCGGATGATGTCGCGGAGACTCATCCTGGTGGTGAGCTGTTTGGCGGCGATGGTGCGTTTGATCTCGTCTCTGATGAGGTTCAGGTGCAGCAGTGTGTTGTACTCGGCCAGTTGGCTCAGCCGGTCGAAGTCGCGCTCGCTGTAGCAGAAGTTGAGCGTGCCGAACGCCTGCTGACCGCCGCTGAAGACGTTGAAGTCGGCGAATTCTAGCTCCTCTGGGGTGGTGCGGGGCACGCCTGTGGCACATGGCAGAGCGGGAATGAAGTTTTAAACTTTACCTCCAAACACTTTTAAGCATGGGACGTTAAATTTGAGGTCAGAAAAATGCATCCAAAGACCGATAATGTGCATCTAAAAAGCACCTAAGGAAAAGACATGTTAGATCAGCAGATTAAGGTTGCTTGGGCCATTAATTTGCCTTTACTAGTTTGACTGCTATATTACTTAATTTTGTATTCCACTTCTCATTTGCTTTCTGATCGGAAAGATTCTTTTGGGATAAACAACACGAACAGTCTCAAACCCGTATGCCCCAGAGTCTGCCTCGTTTCCCTCGCTTGTCTTCATAGCCTCACAGCGTGGTGATCCTCAGTAAACATGCCCATTGCTATGCAATTATACTTATCGTCTGAGGCTTTTAGGGTACGTCAGCGGCTGGGGCTATATGTGTATACTCATGGTCAGAACAATGACGCAATTACATGTCAGGCTACTGAACAAATGTGGGTTCGAATCCCACGGTGGTCATGCGGGATCTTCTGAGAGTGGGAGTGACCGTAACCATATGCCTTAACCCCCCCCACCGGGGTCCGCGCCACCTTCGCCCACCGGGGCCATCGATGGCCCCCTCTAACCAAAATATGGGCGTTAGCCAAATCTGCAAAGTGCAATAGAAAGCTCGCGTGAATCAGTAAAAATTACTTGCATGTTTTAGTGCTCAGGTCAATGGTTTGACCTCCAGAGGTCAAATTAGGTCAAGATCGGCTATTTCACTCAAATATGCAATGATTAAGCAAACTGGGCATAACTCTTAGGTCATTAGAGCTATTGAGGCCTGGTAAAGTACATTTGATAGCAAATTGCCAGTACTTTTCCGCCATGTGGAACGTAAAGACCTCCCGCCAGTGGTTTGACCGCCGAGGTCACCTCGTGACCTAAATGACCTGAGGTCACGAAAGGTCACAAAGTGACCTTGCCGTATATCAAATGAAAGCCAGTGACAGACAAACACGATGGTGTTTGTTTCACCGCTCTAGCTCAATTAGGTCAAAAGTTATTGTCAAAATACTGTTTTTGACCTCTGGTGACCTTGGATGACCTTGGAAAGTCAAGGCAAAAGACCCCTGGGATCCGTGAAAGGGTGTCCAAAAACGTTGTTCTGAGCAGTCTGAGTATTTGCAATCATTTTGTGGCTTTTATATCATAAATAGCTTTTCCCCATGCTTTCCAATGGGAGAGGTCGCCCCGTGACCTGACCTCAGAAACGAAATCGAAAAATCCCGGATATACACCTTGTAGACCCTGGAGGGGTCATGAAGTGTAGGAAGTTTCAAATTGATCGACTTTGAAATGTAGCTCTTACAGAGCTCTAAAGGTGAAGTGAGGTGACCTTGGTTGACCTCGTCTGGTGACCTGACCTTGGGTGACCCGGGGTAAAAATTTCAGGGATGATGGGAAAATGATGCAGTGAGAGGTAGAGCCCTCAACCGCGGTGCTGCGCCTCGTCGTTTTCTGCTATCCCGGAAAAACCTTAGGGGGCCATCGATGGCCTCCCGGTGGGCGAGGGTTAAAATAAGTGTCGTTAACAACCAAGGACAAAAACTTGACAAGAGACCAAAGTGCATTTAATGAATGATTTTGCGCCGATTGCCCCCAGGGCTATAAAGAGGCACAACCGTGCCCCTACCTCTCATAACGGCGTTCCCCGCGCTGACAATGCTTATTTTTGTTTTGTGCTGTTTTCTCGGCACGGATTTCATCCAGAGCTGCGTCACATGCCCGTATGGACGGGCTGACCCGACACGATTCAGCAATGCATGGGGAACACCGGATCTAGAACTTCCTCAAGAGGTTTCCTTCTAACGGCATACAGTAGCGCCCGGGCTCAGGCTGTATAAGGTCCGAGGCCGTTTCCCGACTGTGTGTGGTCGGGCCGAGGCCGTCCCCCGGCTGTATGTGGTTCGAGGCCGTTTCCCGGCTGTATGTGGTTCGAGGCCGTTTCCCGGCTGTGTGTGGTCCGAGGCCGTTTCCCGGCTGTGTGTGGTCGGAGGCCGTTTCCCGGCTGTATGTGGTCCGAGGCCGTTTCCCGACTGTGTGTGGTTCGAGGCCGTTTCCCGGCTGTATGTGGTCCGAGGCCGTTTCCCGGCTGTGTGTGGTTCGAGGCCGTCTCCCGGCTGTGTGGTCAGGCCGTTTCCCGGCTGTGTGGTCCGAGGCCGTTTCCCGGCTGTGTGGTCCGAGGCCGTTTCCCGGCTGTGTGGTCCGAGGCCGTCTCCCGGCTGTATGTGGTCCGAGGCCGTTTCCCGGCTGTGTGTGGTCCGAGGCGTTTCCCGGCTGTGTGTGGTTTGAGGCCGTTTCCCGGCTGTGTGTGGTCGAGGCCGTTTCCCGGCTGTGTGTGGTCCGAGGCCGTTTCCCGGCTGTGGTCCGAGGCCGTTTCCCGGCTGTATGTGGTTCGAGGCCGTTTCCCGGCTGTTGTGGTCCGAGGCTCCCCGCGCGGCCGTCTCCCGGCTGGTGGTCGAGGCCGTTTCCCGGCTGTAGTGGTCCGAGGCCGTTTCCCGGCTGTGTGGGTCCGAGGCCGTTTCCCGGCTGTATGTGGTCGAGGCCGTTTCCCGGCTGTATGTGGTTCGAGGCCGTTTCCCGGCTGTGTGTGGTCCGAGGCCGTTTCCCGGCTGTGTGGTCCGAGGCCGTTTCCCGGCTGTGTGTGTCCGAGGCCGTATCCCGGCTGTATGTGGTCCGAGGCCGTTTCCCGGCTGTGTGGTTCGAGGCCGTTTCCCGGCTGTGTGGTTTGAGGCCGTTTCCCGGCTGTGTGTGGTCCGAGGCCGTTTCCCGGCTGTATGTGGTCCGAGGCCGTTTCCCGGTACTCCGCTGGGTGTCGTCTGCGCCGGCGTTATCGTTATCAGCAGGTACCGACCGCCGCTATTGCCCTGCGTCCCCGGGCTCCGCCACGTTATCGGCGGCCGCTCCCGAGGCGCTCCGAACATCCGCGCAGACTAATGGTGCGCTTACGAGTGGGTCGCAGAAACGGGACAGCTGGATCACATTGCATTAGGGTGGCTGGAAGAATGGATGCTCAAGCATTTTTAGTGGTCAGTTGAAAAAGGGTATAGGATGACAATTCGGAACAAAGGCTGGTTCAAAGGTTTCAGTTGTTGACGGTCAACAATTTACCGTATTTCAGGTGGAAAGCAAACGTCGGAATTAGGCACTTTTATGTTTTACGTCATAGGTTATAAACTCGCCAAGTGAGTCCTACCCAGATTTTTTTGGTGCGCCCTCCCATGAATGTCCTTCGAAGCACTTATTTACGCGGGGGAATGTCATCATTTCTTGGTAAACTTTTCTTTCTTAATTTTTGGGAAGACTCGAAACGAAACCAATGTTTTCGGAATTTTCTTCATTTCTTCTGTCCCAGTTTGAATATCCTAAATTTGTCTTGTTTTATTTCAAACATTGCCTTATTCAAATTTCCAAGCCGAGTCGTTGGTTGAGAATAGCAAGCAGCAAAAGGACGCAAAAGTGAAATCTTTTAATGGTGAATCATTTCCAGCTTCTATCGCGGTGGAGGTCGTATCATAACTCCGTTCGGTGGCGGATCCAGGACTTCATTTCGGAGGGGGTGGCGAGAGGACTCAAGCCTCCCCGCCTTAGCCTCGGATCAGCTTTGCACTTACTGTAGGAATTCTGACATTTCGGGGGAGGGGGGCTTGAACACCCACATCCCCTTGTATCCGCCGCTGACTGACTCTGGTCAAACGCAGCTCGCGTGCTGCCACCAGGCTTGGCGAGTGCGCAACGCCAATCCCGCCAGGGACTGGTCGTTACGCTGGCACAATGGTCCTTAGGCTTCTGGGGGACCTGGCGACGGCTGTGTAGCGCCCCTGCGTGCAGTAGCTCCTCAGTCGAATTAGAGACGGCTGAGTGAACAGGGACCTAACCCCGCTGCATTACATAGTACTCATGCCTGTCCAGTTTCCCACAGTAACAAGCGATCACACGAAACCAGAGATGGTCTGTGGTACGCTATGGACGGATTTTCGGCAGTTTTAGCTTCAATTTTGTATCGCGGCAGAGTGTTTGGCTATAAGCTATGTGCTACAATATTTTCAAGTGCTGAACGGAAAACAACGTGGCGCAGGGAATGTTTTTTTCAATAGAGACTAAATACATAATAGACTTCCCCGGGCAAAAGTGTCTTTCAAAACCAGATATACGTTGTGGTAGGTTTCAAACCGATTTTCGATTGCTGTAGCTTCTTTAATTGGTTATGGCGGCGGAATTTTTGGCAATAAGTTACGTGCTACAACGTTTTTCAAATGTTGCAACACAATGCGAAATATAATCGCGCATTTGATGCTATTTCCCGGAAGTTTTGCCCTCCGCAAAACAAGCTTTCGGTTCTGTTCCAGTTTCTTTCCCAGCCAGCGTCAATAAGAATTGAAGAAAAAACACGCTGGTAACCACATGGACAATTAAAGACTGATATTTTCCATTTTGGGGCGTCTAAAAGTCATATTATCACGGGTATTACTAAAATACCGTAGCGCGGTATTTTTACTTCGTAGACGTAGCTGCTGAACTTCCGGGAACAGCTCTCTAAAATAACGTATCGTATTTCAGGAGCATTGTTTTGTCTAAATCACACCGTAGGGCAATGCAAAAATATACCTACCGAATAAAATAGAATAAATATTACTTTCATTACATGGTAGGGCAGTGTTTTTCGATGACGTAACTGTAGCGCAGATAATTTCAGTTCCAAAGTGCAGGGCGAAAAAGTAGTGATACGGTACTTTATCCTATTCCGTATGTTGTACCATCCTTCCCATATAAAACTATTACCGCAGTCTCACCCACCCGGAGCCTTGAACTTTCGGAAGGAGGTGTTGACCAAGACGAAGTGCATGATGGTAGGGCAGTCGTCACCACGGAAGACGTACACCTCGCGTAGCGGCTCGCGCTCAAACTGTCGCGCCTGAGCCGCAACCTCTGGGAAGGGCAGCTGGTTCTTGCGCGCCCAGGTCTCTGCGAGCTCCAGCTCCTGACGGCCAGAAGCTCATACCGTGACCCGCTGAGATAAGGAGGGAAAGCCCGCTGGTTGCCGCGACTCCATCCGGCCTGATGAGAGGGGCTCGTCATTGTTTCATAGTGGAGCGCATGCGTGAGAGAGAGAGAGAGAGAGAGAGAGAGAGAGAGAGAGAGAGAGGGAGGGAGGGAGGGAGGTAGAGAGGGAGGGAGAGAGAGAGAAAGAGAGAGAGGGAGGGGGGGAGGGAGGGAGGGAGAGAGAGAGAGAGAGAGAGAGAGAGAGAGAGAGAGAGGGGGAGGGAGGGAGGGAGGGAGGGAGAGAGAGGGGAGGGAGGGAGGGAGGGAGAGGGAGAGAGAAGGAGGGAGAGAGAGAGAGAGCGGTGCGGATTCATGTTCTGCGCGAAGCACTCATCCATTCCTCGTGACCGGAAATACGGCTCGATTCGAGCGTGATAAAATTTTGTAATAAAGATAAGTTTAAGACACGTTCTGTTAATATATATTGCAAAAAATAATTAAAAAACACGGAGTATTGCGTTATATTTAATGGAACCTGCATATATGCATATATATGTATAATATATATATATATATATATATATATATATATATATATATATATATATATATATGTTACAGGCAGGGTGAAAAAGAGATATATATGTTACAGTATATCCGCAGTTAACATTTTAAAGGAATAATTTCCAAACTTGGAAGAGATTATAATATGATTCATTCTTCACCTTTTCACCAAACCATAGACTACATTTTAATGCCTGAAGATAAAAGTGCGTAACTTTTGAAACGTCGCACTATATATATATATATATATATAAATAAACGAAATGGAACCATGGAATACCTTATTTTTACCTTACTTATGTCTTTCGGATCGGTCCTTAACAATCTTAATCCAGAGGAAAGGAAACAAACAAGAAGCATCGAAAAACTCTAAGAAGGGTCATTAACGCAAAAGCTGAGCAGCTTTTGAGCAGCTTCACAACTGTGACATTTAACAATATATGTTTGGATAATAACTTGCTTCCTAACTATTCAAATAAATATATATATATATATATATATATATATATATATATATATATATATATATATATATATATATTGCTGATTCGCACTTGGATAGCTTCTTTTTTTGTTTGATTATATTATTGATGGTTTGTTTGGTTGCAGTTCAACCACTTTATCTCGTCGCCTCACTTTGCACCTCCACGAGGGAGCCCCTAAGGATCACCTACAACAAGAACACAACACAGCACTCACAAGAAAAATGCTTACTGATAACACATACATGATACACTCCAGCACTGACCACAACAAGATAGAAATCATTGGAGCAATATACAGCAACAAACTCGCACCGCACATCAACACACAAAAAGGCGTTATACTTGCCAAGTTATCACTATGGGGGATGGGATAAATAATGGGGAAAAACCGAATATGTGTGATGCATGTACTCACGGGCGTAGGAACTACGTTGAAGTTGGGGCGGGGAGGCACGAGTTGCGATGTTGGTTTTTTTCATTCGTGGAAAACTGGAGAGTGGGCAAGGCAGTGTTAGGAATTTAACATGCTCACTTGTTGGTGGTACCTAGCCTTTCCCGTACGCGTCCGGTGCAAGTATTTTTCTTGACTACATTGACGTGTTCCAGATCAGGGTTCCCTTAATCCTCGTCCCGGAGGAGGGTGTGTTTGAACACCCCCTCAGGTTTTTCCGACGGCACGATAAAACGGCGGCACGAAGCGCCACCGTACTAGGCACACTTTATCCTTGATTAGTTCCGCAACTTTACCCAAAATGTTAAGGTTGGGTCATCTCAGGTCAGGTCACCAGTGCAGCTCAAGTGACCTCACCTCCAAAAATGTTGAAGGTGGCATAAGTAAGAAATGGGCGAATCCATCGGATTGAAACTTATAACACATGATTATACACTGAGTTATATAACAAATATTTCGGGATTTGTCATATCGATGACCTAAGGTCAATTACGAACCATGACCTCTCCATTGGAAATAGATGGAAGAACAGAAATTGGGCTGAATTTGTGTAGATACAGCTGAGAATGCCTTCATATTCTCCAAATCGTACTATGCTAGGTTCCATTTCAGGCTTATGAAGCAATTTTGACCTGTGGCCTCTGAGAGGTCATCTGAGGCTACTTTAGCAGTTTTCAGACTTAGGTCAATAACTTTGCATGAAATGGTGATAAAGCTTTTATTTTTATATCATTGCGTTTGGATTGCTCTTGCGAGTCGATTGATATGCATATTACCTATACTAGGTTAAAAGTGACCTTGATCTGACCTGAGGTCAGGCCATTTTTGTGTTTAGACGTAGTAGGTCGTATTATACATCATTTGATTTGTCGTGACGAGAGGAAGAAAATGGTGCCTAAAAATGATTCTAACTCAACTCTGTCAGATGCTAAAGCTCAAAAACTTTACTCAAAATGCCATCTTCTTTGACCTGTCATGACCTCAATATTGACCTGAGCTAAAAAGTGACCGCAAGTTTCTTCACGAATTTGTATGAGCTATGCACCAGCGCTCGCGTTTTTCGTTGTTCTGCATAGGGGCCGAGTTTGAGGGGGTGTTCAAACAGCCCCCCAGGGCGAAGGTGGCTCGGAGGCCCACCGGGGCGCGGGTTAAGTCAGCATTACCAGCATTACCTGCAAACAATATTCATAGTGGCATAAGAAGACTGTGAATGGCATTAATTCGAGATTGGTATCTTAGTTCGTCAAAACACTTCTATGTAACAGGGTTTTGGACACCGCTGACGCACAGGTAGTCATTGCCCCATGATTGCTTCACAATTTAAGATGGAATTTCATGTTTGCATATTCGATGGCAAGTATGGATGCTGTCAAACCCGTTTTTTCGTGCCACCGAAAAACCCCGAGGGGTGTTCGAAACACCCCACCGGGGTCGAGGGTTAGATAAGAAATTTTAATGGCGTTGACTGGCAAGAAATGGGTTGAAAAGCCCATGGTGCCCCTCAGCTTAAATTCGAACGTTCTGCCGTCACTGCCAATACATGTTACCTTCATATCAAAATGCTGCTCTCCTGGTTGGGATGGCCCCCCCCATAAAGATATCCTGGAGCCGCCTATGCATATACATACATCCGTCTCTGCCACCTTTCGCTCTCCATGCATCTAGCATTGCTCTAGCCAAACAGCGTATTCACAGAACATACCAGCATCGGATACCCGCAAAAACCTGTAACTTTTATTAACATCCTCCATGCATAGGTACGCTTCTACGAGGAAACTGACGCCAGAAAAACAAACATAAAAAACAAAAGACGCAAGATCACTAGATGTCAGTAAGTCACACGTTTCTTTTCATTGTCGAAATTGTAGCAGGATTATATTTGATCCACGACACAGAGAACGAATCATTTATAGATGAGTAAAACAGCCGAGATACCACCAACCCACTTACCCCTTCCTTTACCACCCTCACTCCACACCAACGACAGCAATGTACACACAGGGGCGGACGCAGACCCGAGTTTCTTTTTTTGGGGGAAACCCATGTCTGTCTCTCCTCCTGAGGGGGGTGGGACGTGCAATTCGGGTGCTCGACAGACCTTTTATAAGCTACCTCTCCAAGTACATGATCGCTCTCCTGGGGGGGTGGGAGCGAATATTTTTTTGCTCTACAGACCTAGTGTAACTCACTTTTTCAAAAATTTCTCCGGCGTTTGGGGGCCAAAATATAGTTTGACCCCCCCTCCAGCGCTTTGGGGGGCCATGGCCGGAATACCCCCCCCCCCCCTGCGTCCGGCAATGTATGCACACGTTTAGTAGTAGACACTGTGCACTGGACCTTTTCCTATTCATACACCATAGTCCACTGAGTGTTGGTTGCCCTTTGGCCAAGAGGGAGCTAAATTGACTCCGTGAAAGCGCCAAAGTATTTTTTTATTCTCCGGTCTTCTTGGTTCTTCTTGGTCCCTGTAGTCAAATCATACCTGGCATCCTCATCTTCATCCGTTTTCATAGAGGGTGCTGGATCAGCCCCAATACAACGGCTTTAGGCAGACTCGGGCAGTTTGAAGCTAGCTTCATCGCGGCGGGAAGAAAACTAGCGATTGAGCACTCAGCTGAAGGATATCGCGGACGCGCTGAGCGATCGACAGTCAGCGAGGCGCCATGAGTTCAAAATATGCTAATTTGTTTGCTCGGAAGCACAACTAGGGATACAAATCCATGAGGCACGGAGCCAGTGGCGACTGGATCTGTACAACCTTTTGTTTTGCACCAGTTTAGTTCACCCTCTATAGATACAATACGCGGGGTCCCTTTCTGAAGTTGGGGGCAATGCCCCCACGTCTCCGAAGTTGGGGGCAGTTGCCCCCACTGCCCCCCCCGGTTCCTACGTCCCTGTATGTACTGTATAACATATCGTATGTTGACAATGTGAATGTTGCTCTATTATATTGTAATGCCTTGTGATTAACTATATGTCAATGTAGTGTGACGATGAAACTGTGACAAGGTGACAAGGTGAAGAATTTTAGTCTTATACTCATGGGATAGTTGTTATAGCAAGTAGTCTGCAAAAATTTGATGATATTTCTTTGCATAGAAGGTCCGTCAGCTGATTTAAGCTCATTACTCGGTGATATATTTTTTCAAACAACTATATTTAGGAAAACGTGAGCCGCTCTGTCTCTAATCTTGATAATGACTGTCCAATACATTCGAAAGCTTGAACTTATATTTGTAATATTTTTAATGAACTTTGCTGATTTGACCTAAGACATTCCAACTGCAACCAAACGACCATCAATAATATAATCAAACAACAAAAGAAGTTATCCAAGTGCGAATCAGCAATATTATTCAATATTCACTGCATCGAAGAGGATATATGCCCAACTATTCAAATATATATATATATATATATATATATATATATATATATATATTTTTTTTTTTTTTTTTTTTTTTTTTTTTTTTTTTTTTTTTTTAATATTACCTTTATATGAAATAAAATAACTGTCACACAAAGATCATCACTGATACTTAGAAGCACTTATAAAAGAAACCGCTTCAACCAGTAACTGAGAGAACTTCACACCTTCTTATAATTTCATTTCATGTACTAGTATATTTTAACCTGTATATTGTGTTTGCCTGTCAGTGTCTATGGCAATACCGTCAGAGTGGTTTGCCTGCTACCGAAAGCCTTACCTTGAAGAGGTCCTTATCGTCCTCGGGTCGGCCACTGAAGTCGAAGCTGACGTAGAGGTCGACGCCCCGCTGCGGCCGCAGTAGAACCGGGTAGGGCGAGTTGAATGTGAGACCCGCATCCACCAGCAGGAGACGCTCGCTGTCTGTGTCCATGGGCTCTTTGATCTGGGAGAAGTCAGTCTCTGTCGACCAAAGGCTCTGTCAGTGCGGCGGGGCGTTTCCCCAGCCTATCGTCAAGCAGGGTTACCAAGTCTGCTCTGAATACAAAGGTGCTCCCAAATTTTCCCGGGACACTTAGAACCCTCATTTCTGTTTAAAATACGTTATATGATTCTCAAAGGGTGAAAGTAAATTTTTTTGGCGCTTAAATCAGATTTCAAATTTATACTTTCCTATTTGTTTTTACATCTGCTACTAACTTTTAAACACAGAGGATTTGATCACGGATCCCGCCCATTAATACCCTAGATATGAGCCCTGTGTTTGCTTCTAATGTTATTAGTTCACCCTGCCTTAGGGAAAAGTAGTGATGATAACTAACAAAAAATGTCGGCATAGCTTGGAAACCAAAAACATATCCAAATGAAGCTGATGGTAATGTGAACCATTTACTATTTACTTATAGCATCTATCCTACATGAATAAGTCATTGTAGTGGGGTCGGTCGGGTAAGGTAGAGCAATCCGCTCTGCGTCCTGAACGGACAATTGGATAAAAACTTCACAGAGACCACTCCAGCTACACTCCGTGGTTTCCTATTGTAAACTTGTTTACCTTTTCCACTGTCAAAAATTTAATGCTAATTGAGAAGAAAGATTTGAGAAGGAAAGAAAGAAGTTGAATATGTGGATTTGGACTCAAATTTGTTTTGATTTGTCTTATTTTTCGGACCTGGATCGGGTTTCAATTGATAGCCATGATGTGCAGGCGGTTTTACCTGGAGTTGTTGGAATACACTTCGGATATGGCCTGCATTAGACCTAATGCCACGGACTATGAAGCACTACACCATCACTCCGCGTCCCAACCCCGCTCGCCTCGCTAAGCCACGCCGGGGCTGGGTGCCACCTCACCGTCGCGCTCGTCCGTCGTCTCTGGTGTCTGGAAGGGCGACAGCGGGTGGCTCTGCAGCATCCGCAGGCCGTACAGCGGGTTGAAGACGGCGCCGGCGCGGCCCGCCCGGCTGTTCAGCATGTTGCTGCCCATCAGGCCGTCCAGCAGGCCCTGCCACAGCGTGGTCTTCTTGCGGGTCAGCACCTGCGCCCGCTGCTCCCTGCGGGAGTGTACAGGTCAGATGGTCCGGACTGACAGCGGAGCAGCGACGCCTGGGAACGTGACTCGGTCTCAAGTCTGCCATTCTTCAGCCCTATAACCGAGGTCGGACCCTAGCACCATATATTGTCCTCTGAAAGATAAACGCCTACAGGGTAAGCCACCTGGACAGAGTAAGACCTGGGCAACTACAATTTTTTCGTTAGTCATCGTATTGCGACTCCACTGACTTAACAGACATTTTCGCTAATCTCTATTACTCTTTATAATTTTCCCGATTCGGTGGCCCGCTAACACTAAGCCAAAAGTTGAGCCTCATAATTCTGGAAAAGTGCAGGATGAAACCACCATTTGGTTTGGTTAAATCCATGGAAACACAATTTATAATGAATAATGGTATTACCCTATGTAGGTACCATAACCGACGTCACCCGGAACAAGTGGGGTGGCCAGTCCATCTTCAACCTGCTGCTGACAATAAATTGTCTCCTCTGGAAGCAAAAGCTAATCGAATTAGAGCTCATTGTTGCCTTTGACAATGCCTGGTTAAAAATTCCAGTTTCTTTTTAATTCAGGTGAAATGGGGAAATGTGGAGACGGAAAGTGAAGGAATAGTTTCCTTGTATTCTCCCTATTTCGACGCGTGTACTTTATGCAAAGTGCCAGCTTCATGTCGCTAGAATCGATACATCGCAAAATCAGGCATTTACCTACTATTACCACGCGTTCTCCTGTGGTAACGGTACTACTCCATCTAGCTCAGCTATGTTTTAACACAAATACGTGTTGCCGCAGGAACCCTATGGTCGGTCAAACAATCTGTTGGATATTTGGGAGACTTAAACTCTAAGTAGTTGAAAGAAACCAAAGAAGAAGGAAAAGGTTTGCGCCTGGTATCTAGCATGCCCGTTCTGTATGTTCGGGATAGTCATTTTCTCTTTCGTAAGTCTCTGTAAGCCATTTGCTTCCGGGGAAAACTTCCGCATCATAGGGTAAAACCGGTTGTCGTTGGGAAAAAACAGTTTTTTCTGACATCTGTCCACAACATCGATCTGCGCCCAAAATGCGATGGACGTAGTTTCCTGGTCAATTATCAAAGACTACCTACTGCCGTTCGCACTTTATCGCTATTTCGCACATGAGCCGAAATCAAGGGGGCTTTTGAACCCCCAACGGGAACGAAAGTAGATTGCAGACTCAATGGGGGGTGGGGTTAATTCGTGGCCTTCCTGATCCCGAGCAGCGATTGGCTGGTTATTAAACTAGATTGGTCTTCCGTTACCATCCTGCACCCAAAGTCTGTCTAACAGTCAGAACGCTGACTGAATACTGGCTCTGCATGGTTCAGATTTTTCAAAAGTTCAAATTGATCTGTCTGCTGAATAGACAGCCAATTATATTACCACACAGAGAAAGTCACAGAGAAAGCTCTTGCGGTGCCAGAGATTACCGTTTCGCTTGGAGCGCCCAACACTCGATTATTTTGTCTTACAGAAGGAAAGGTGTTGCCGGATTTATGCATTACAAGAGGCAAGACTAGCCGCCCACAAGGTGACTTTCTAACTTCCAAAACTAAGTTTATGTAAAGCTGTGGCAACTGCAGTTTTCTTCCGTAGTTTGCTGGGGCTTATAGAGTTTTCTCGATCGCTTTGTGCATCTTATTGTTTATGTAAATCGTGTCCCACTGATTTAAGTACCGAATACGATTACGTTTGACCGCATTTCGCAATGCAGGAAACTACAACGACGGCCGGAGCACCGATGAAAATACACCCAACCAACACACACACAAGTTTTAATTGGGTGCAATATCTGCTGGAGTTGTGAGCGAGTAGATGCAATGAAATTATGATACTGGACAACGCATGATTACTCTTCGTAATGTCTCAGTTACAACAATTTCACCATAAATGGAGCCCTCGGAAGAACTCAATATCTTGTACGACGGTTTATGTTTTGCTCGCCGTTTTTTGGTCCAAAATTCGCTGTCCTTGCTGGCGTCGCCGTCCACCTGGTCAGCGTTCTCCGTCTCACAGACCGTGTCCTCTTCGGCCGGATTCGACTCGTCAGCGTTGATGTCGCCGTCGGTGACTGTCTCCTCTAAGAACAGAAGGGTTGACACTTAGGCATACGAGAAGACGTGCGCTGGTCGCTTCAAACGTAAGCACTAGACAATGCGCAAAAAAGCACGACGGACAAGGGTAGTGATGATCCTAGTATACCACGTTAATATCAGATCAATAGCTGCAGTATTTCCTTGACGCGGCGATCCAAAACATTTGTGTCGAGCGACATCAACTGCCCCGGTGACGTGACCTCTTTTCTCTACAAGAGTATTTACCAAGGTCGCGCAGATTTTCCAGTGGAATATCTTCGTCCTCATCACTCGATGTTTCCTTGTCTCCCTCTGCCTTGTGTACCAGTCGCTTAAAAAGAATGGTAAATGCGCTTCCCCAAATGCCCTGCCGAAACGCACTTATAGTCACATGGCAGTGGGCAAACAGTACTTCTCACCAAAACCAAACGTGTATTCTTCTTTTTTCCTCATAATATTATCTTGCACTGTGAAGAAATAATGTGCAATTACAATCTGAATGAATAATGTGCAATCAGTGCAATCAAGCATCGCGTTTGCTTTTGGATATGCATTCAGCAAACGCGTAGGCACTACTGAAATCCTCTCATCAGGCCCAAACGAAATATGCACCACATCTCCTTGCTAGGTCAAATTTTAAAACTGGCCTGACCTAGTGTCCAGTCAATATGGACATTTGCGGTATGCATATTCAGTGGAAACCCAATAACAACAACACGGTGAGCCAAAAATAAAAACTCAATCCCCCTTCCCTGCGACGTTATTGAAATCTAATCCTTTTCCACGCATTTCCATTGGAGAGACCAATTCCCTTGTCTGGCCTTTAGTCATCGATATAAAAAGCATGTTCGCCCAATTTGTTGTAATCGATGACCCTATTTTACCACATTAATATCAGAGCAATAACTGCAGCATTTTCTTGACGCAGCGATCCAAAAAGTTTTTGTGCAGTGACATCAACGCCAAGATGCAGTGACATCGTGGCCAGGTGACGTGGCCTCAGAGAGCCATTACCTCAAATTTTTCGAAAAGTTAAGAATGTATCAAGCAACAGGTATGTCACGTACAGCGGCGCCGCACGCCGCTGTTTTCTAACCATCTACCAAAAAACTTAGGAGGCGGACACTCATCCCCCGGATGTAAGCGTGTCGACCATCGGGAACCAGGTATGTACAGCCGGTTCCATACTGATTGGTAGGTATTAGGCCGCGGTCGTTTTTGCAAAATTTCTCTTAAGTGATTTTTCCTGCCGACACCGTTTTTGCCTCACATGCTGCGTTTTACCTAGATGCATGAACTGAGGTGCAAAAATACTTCATCGGGTCAAAAATTTGAAAGAAATTGAGAAAAGACACAGAAAATCATCGGGTTCGGCGAAAACAGTTTTTCGTCCATAATTTTCCAAATTGATGTCTCATCCAGTTGGTAGGGGCCCACATTTAAAGCGCTCGTCAAAATACATAAGTAGAGACGCAACCTTTTGTGAGAAGTGTAATAGTTTTTAAGATATTTCTTAAAACAACTGACACTAATACCTACCAATCAGTGTGGAACCGGCTGTACATACACACCTAACTCTGGACCAACTCCTTCTTTATATGAACGCACATTCGATGTTGCCACCGAAGGGGTCACCCACCTTGAGGTGATGCTCCACTATGATCTATTATTATTTGCATTTTGCTCTAAATTTTACTCAAGTTATTGTAAGTTAAGCCCACTATATCGTCGGATCATTAAAGCTTCCAAGAGGCTTGCTTCAATGATCCCGAAGCTACCGTCCGAACGACTGATCCCCCATGGGGAGTACATATACAGTCACCCTCACCCTCTCAGGTCACCATCTCACGGACAAGTTTTGGAGTAGAGGAGTCCCAGGGACGGCAGGGCAAGTTCTGCAGTTTCCTGGCAAAAACAAAAACAAGCATAAAACGCACACACATTGGAATGAGTAGGTGCCAACCCTCAATCTTTCCATGGTCTGACTAAGCATTCTTTCAGTTCTTTGGGCATAACTGATGACCCCAAATAATACCCTCACCGTACCTGCAGGAAGTGAAGCGGATACTCCGGGAATGTTTTCGCTATTTTCCCCTTGAAGAAGCGACTCCCGAACTTGCATGCGTCCATAAACGTGCCATATTTCGGTATGCCGATCTCGAACGGAGTGAATTCAACCCATTCCTGAGGAGGGCCAGAAACTGCGGTCTCAGAAGCACTCCTACACACGCTCCGTCAGTGTACCACGTGACGCAATATCTGAGAGTTTTCTGCCTTACTGGAAACAGAATAAAAAATGTATGTACATTCTACCTACATGCAGGTGGAGGTGCGGCCATGGTGGATCATCGAAGTCTGGCCTACTTAGGATGAAAATATACCCACAAAGGGCCGTCAATTTTGAATATTTTTCAATACCCTCGCCCTTCAGATTCCCAAAATGTTACAGAACGTTTTGGAACGTTTTTTGCATATCTGCTGGGACTCCCTAAAAAGGGCGCTGAGTTCCTTGTGAAGCCGGTTGCTGCACGTGGATGTTATATGGGCTTCAAATGGTCACGTTGCCCCTGAGAGTTCGATGGCACCCCCTGAAATGTAACTTCACACCCTCCCCCTTCTAGGATACGAAAACCGGCGCCCACCTATAGGATTTTGATCCCAACCTGAAAGGGTCTCCCAGTTCCCCTCCCCCCCGATTTTATTAAAAAAACTCAGCGGCTTCAGTGTGATTGCCTTGTGGCGTCGCCAACTTACATCCGATCGGGAGGGATGGCGGGGTGTCAGATCGCCCCTTACTCAGGAAGTCCTCTCCGACTAAGGCCCAACTTCTGCCTGGCATCATTGCCAAACTATATCAAACATGACTGTCCAATCCCAGCACCAAGTACACATGATACTATACCGTTTCACTGGCGCTATCCAAACCAGCCCCCAGTTTGAGTTGTTTCAAGGAACAATGCTCCCTCCACGAGGCTCAGTTGCGTGGTGCAGTGAATAAGTGACATCAGCGTTTCAATGCCGCATAATTTCTACAGTCTGGGCCTCCAGTGGGTTTGTATTTTTGGGACGGCGTAAAGAAAATATCCCGCTTACATTTCCTTGAAAGTGGCTCTGGTGTTATATCCCTCGCCCCACCGGGAGGCCATCGATGGCCCTCGATGGACACACTTTCACGGACCCCAGGGGCCATATTTTCCCTTTTACTTCTCCCAGGTCATCCAAGGTCACCAGGGGTCAAAACATTATTTTGCCAATAACTTTTGACCTAATTAAGCTAGAGCGCTAAATCAAACATCATCGTCTATGTCTCGGCATTGACTTCCATTCGATATACGGCATGGCCACTTTCTGACCTTTCGTGACCTCAGGTCATATTAGGCGAGGTGACCTCTGGAGGTCAAACCACTGATGGGAGGCCATTAGGTTCCACATAGCGAAAAAGGTCGGGAATTTTCCTATCAAATGTATTTTACCAGATCTCAATAAGCCTAATGGCATAAGAGTTAAAACCAGTTTGCTTAAGCATTGCATATTTGAGTGAAAATGGCCTATCTTGACCTAACTTGACCTCTGGAGATCAAACCATTGACCTGAGCGCTTAAACATTTGAACTAATATCTTACTGAATTCACGCGAGCTTTCTTATGCACTTTGCAGATTTGCACTAATCCCCATATTTTCGGATTTAGGGGGGCCATCGATAGCCCCCCGTGGGGCGAAGGTGGCGCCGGACCACCGGTGGGATGCGGAATATATAGACAACCGGCTCAAAAATGTTGTTTTCTTTTTAATATTCCAAATATATTGTTTTTTTAGCTGTAACCAGCCTGGGACGCAGAATTGTTGGCTCGAAGCCTAGTTTCAGGCCGCCAGCCCGTACCTGGAACACCTTGGCCGAGACGTTCTTCTTGACGTGCAGACTGGTGAACAGCGGCATGGGCGCGCGTCCTCCCTCCAGCCTATCGCGCATATTTGTCAGCGTTGACTGCTGGTCCCCCTCCAGCGTGTCCGCCAGCAGCAGGCCGAAGAAGTCGGTGAAGCTGATTGGCTGGCCCTGTACCGACTTCCCCACAAGCCGGTTCATGTAGCTGCTCAATGGAAGACAGGTGTGTCAGATGTTATGATAACTCTACTTTGTCCAAGTCCGGGCAATTGAAATTATAGCTGTGAAGTGTTTGTTTGAGAACTTGGGCTACTTCCCGCACCAGATCTCTTTTTTTAGAAAATCCCGTTCTCTGGTTGTTTTCATATATCTGGCTATCGTATTGTTTAGTATGCAAACATATCTGCTGATATTAGTTTAGAAGGGAAGGTAACACCGCTATAATGGGATCTAACCCGTGCAGGTCCAGAGGCGGGTAACTACCTTCTAATAATTGTTTATAGATCGTAAAAAACTGCAGCCCACAGTGCATCGCGGTGGTGAAGCAGGGGGGAAGGGGCAAATGGCGTTTGCGCCAGTTGGAAAACCTCGGGGCAAAACTATGTTTTTGCCAGCTGTCGACCTCCTTTTTCCCTCCGCTCCTTTTTAAGTTTATAGGCAAGGTTTTGGTGCTTCAACGGAACCAGTCATCTTCCAACAGAACCAGTCAACTTCAGTGTAAACATTGGACCTTGGTCCTCTTGATACTTAAAATCGCTTTCGAGTAATTGATCCTTGGATAGCAAAAACAAACATCTTGTGGTACCACTTTTCCCCCAGTAACGTTGTTTTTCTTGCTTTCCGCCTTGGGTTTGATTGGGCATGAAAAGATTATTATAATGGTGCTTACATATTAAAGATATATATATATATATATATATATATATATATATATATATATATATATATATATATATATCAGCAATTATGGAAAAAATAAGATTCCATCGTATCCCTTGTCAGCATTCCCCCACCCTTTCCAGCAAAAAATTTCAGCATAACTGGCATTTTTAGTCAGGTCACTTGTGGGGCCATGTCATTAGCATTGTGGGTAAGTGAAGCAATCTAATAACCCCTTCCCTGTTTCACTACCTAGCGTGGTTTTTAAGATCCTAAGGGGAGGGGAATCCTCAAACCGGTAAAAGAAGCTGGGTGGCAATGGTGACCCCGGACGTTCGCGGGTTAAACTAGTATAGCAACCTTGTAGAGCACACCTCCTTTGAGTTCATATTTCATTTTTACCAACGCTTGTAGCACTTGTTCCATCTCACCGGACCACGCTCTGGGCGCTGAGGTTGGAGAGCAGGCCGACGCCCGCGCAATGCCGGAAGTGAGTGATGACGTCACTGGTGGGCACGTCGGGGAATCGAGGGTCAGCGTACAGCTGACTGACGAACCAGGAGCTGCCGCTGAGACCGGCCAGGTACATGCTCATCTCCAACAGGCCAGAGTCGCGCAGCGCCTTGAAGACGCCGCAGAGAGCGATCATGGCACGGAAGCCGCCTCCTGAGCCCAGCATGGCCACCACCGGTACCTGGCGGAGAGTGCATACAGAGGCATCTGGCAGAGGGTATATCACATCTCACCGTCTTCAGAGCCCAGCATGGCCACCACCGGTACCTGGCGGAGAGTGCATACAGAGGCATCTGGCAGAGGGTATATCACATCTCACCGTCTTCAGAGCCCATCATCTCACCGTCTCCAGAGCCCAGCATGGCCACCACCGGCACCTGGCGGAGAGTACATACAGAGCCACAGTAGCAGAGGGTATATCACATCTCACCGCCTCCAGAGCGTGCATAGTCATAGAGAGGTCTATATGCATAGCCATATAGAGGTGCCGTCGATCGAAGAGAGAAGTTGAGTTGAAAATGTAATATCACGCTTCAGGGGCGGACGCAGGAGCGCCGTTTGGGGGGGACAACTCGGGAGAAATCGTAAGAGCATGACGCTTTTTAGTAAAATCTTCCAAAATGTTGCCATTTGGGGGCATGGCACCTTGCTCCCCCGCGCCCACCAGAGTCAGGCTTCAGCTACGATATTTAATACCCACTAATATCCTGTTTTAGTTAGCTCCCCCACAGTTCAGTCCTCCGCCACTGACCACACGGAACTGTCACCAGCGCAGTTCATAGAGCAATCATTGTCAGGCAACCGTTAAAACTGGAAAAAAATAATATAATGCCGATGCAAAAAATAAATGTGATCCTTCGCACAATTTCAAAGATCAAAACGACTTGAAATTGTTCGCATTATGCCAACATTATAACATTTTAGACTTGAAATAGGGAGAGTGTCCATTATGCGCCCCCTTAAGCTAGAAAGACTGCCCCAGCAAAGGTAAATGCTATTGCCTGAAAACGCTTGTGGAATCCGATAATATTGGAAATTTTCTAGATTCTGTGAGCTTCTTATACTTGAGCATTCATTTATTCTCGCGGTGTAAGCGTTTTAGAAAAACATTGCAATTGGCGCACTTAGGCACGCATTGCCAAAATGCGCCACTCGTGGGCGCATTTTGGTTGCGATGCTTGTATGATGGAATGCGTGTAGGTTTCTTCGTACCTAGAATGAAACCGTTGGTGCCGGTATTTTACCCTTAGTTTTGTTCCATTGTCTGGTTGGTGATTGCGTCTAACCGTATTGGGAAAATGGCGTCTGTAAAGTCCAGGTTGGGAGAAAATATGTAAAAAATATAATAATAAAAATGGGAGGTTCATGTAAAAAATACACCTTTATGAGAAAGGTCATTTCTCTATTGACATCATCTGTTTCCCCGAATACCCAGCGCTGATTCTATGGACCGAAACCCTCTAGATCAACCTTCTCGACTGCAAATTTTACTCATCAATGACAGAAATCACGACCGTACGCTTCAGAACCAGAACTATTTGGGCAGAGCTCGTGACACTAGAGGCTGCAGCTGGTACACTGCAGCCGCACTTCATTTCTTCCCACTACTCCTTCATAACAATAAATGTACTTGTCACCACCTGAAATCAAACTGTTTGCCTTTTCCTGCCCATTTTTCCAAACCCCAAGATGGTGTCCAAATCTTGGCCATTTTCGGAACTTGGAAGGAACAGGACCTAGTATGAGTCATCATGGATGGAAAGCTCGTGGGATCGCGGGGCAGCTGCCCTGTCTTTTATGGCGCTGTTTTGAAAATAGTAATTATTTCATTCCAAAGAAATTGAACCATTCATTTATATTTATTTATTTATTTATTACACGTTATCTGGTTCCTCCTCTCTAAATAGGGCTATTCAGGAACCATCGTCATACAATCCGTACTAAGGTCACAGTCAACAATACAAAATCAGGTACGCGTCATAAAATCACGAACAGTCTTCTTAAAAGATGGCAGACTAATGCAACGAATATTGTTGGAAATGACAATCTGGTTATATAGATGAGAAGCACGGTAAATGAAGCGTCGCTTTTCGTGGTTGTTTCTTGGGCATGGTAGCGATAGATGACATGATTGACGAGTTGCGCGGCACACGTTTTGGTGGTTGTATACAAAATTGCAACGCAAGGATGGTGGTACATCTATAGTTAGTATCTTATGGGTCATGCACACATCGAAATAATCAATAAGTTTCGCCATGGATAGCCATCCCAGCTCGTGCATTACATCAGAAATATGTTCAAATTTTTTTCTTCCAGAGATAACACGAGCAGAGAAGTTTGAAACCTTCTGAAGATGGGAAATCACACTTGAGTTTGCACTGCCGTAGACTTGAATGCAGTATCTAAGATGAGATAGCACTAATGCGTCGATCAAACGAGGTACTGTACATGGAGGTAGGACGTGTTTGGCATGAATTAATCCTATGAGTATTCCAAAAGAACGGTTAGATATCATTTTAACATGTTGGTCCCATGACAGGTAAGGATCCATGATAACACCCAAGTTTCTGACGGACCTTGAGGATTGAATTAGCTCACCCATAAAACTAATTGTGGCACGTTCATCAATACGATCAAGCTGACGTCTATCACCGCATAGTAGCAACTCAGTCTTGGCAGCGTTCACCATCATCCCGTGCTGTAAAAACCATGTGCTAAGAGTCTCTAAAACTGTTTCCATTGACTTCTGAACTAAGGCCAACTTATTGCGTGGTCCAGTAATGGCAACCTGTGTGTCATCCGCGTAGCGTACAAAGGTAATCGGAAATCCATTTATTTCTTCGGGAATATGACACGAAATATCGTTGGATAGGACGTTGAACAGCAAGACTCCTAAAATTGTACCTTGAAAAGTGCCAATAGTGATTGCAGAAGAGGTTTTGATAGTGTGTCGCCAACTCGAACTCGTTGAGTGTGTCCAAAAAAGTAGCTATTAAACCAACCGGGGAGACTTGTAATAGCTGAAGTTTAGTAACAGTTGTTTCATGGTCCACAACGTCAAAGCAGCGACTCAAGTCCAATAGTGTTAACAAAGAAATTTCTGACCTATTCATTCCCGCCAAAATTTCGTCAGTTACAGTTAAAAGAGCTGTAGCAGTAGAGTGTTGTGAGATGAAACCATGTTGATCAGAGCCAAAGAGGTATTGATTTTTCAAATATGTTGTCAGCTGGTTGTGCACTAGTTTTTCTATAATTTTGCAGATCGCTGGAACGATTGTGATTGGCCTGAAATTTGCGGGGTCTGCCGGACTACCCTTTTTGTGAATTGGTATTACCTCGGCTCGTTTCCAACTTGCTGGGACCGTTTCCGTACCGATACTGACGTTTATGATCTGAAGGAGGGTTCTTCCAATGATACCGAAACACATTTTAATAATTTTAATGGGTATATCTCCTACACAGGAGTTTTTGTTGGGTAGAGAAAAAATAATTTTTCCAAGTTCACTCAGCGTAATCGGCGTTAAGTTAAGCAGGTAAATATACAGCAGACTGTGGAATTGAGAAAGAGCAAGGGATAGTAAGTTATCGCACCAGTAGATCGCTGAAACTTAGGTACCAGCGAGTTGGGGCTTAACACCCCGGAAGAAATCCGACATAAGTTTTTATAGTTCAAACGCACTATCACTGATGACGGGAAAAGTAGCCACCCATCAAACCCATACATCATTGGCGGATCGGGTGAAGGGGGCCACGTGCGCCCTACCCGATCGACACTGGCGTCCCCTCAGAGGGTCGATGGTGCACCCCAAGAGTGTCGCTTCCCAGCCCCCTTCCCCAGGATGTGAAGACCAACGTCCCCGCGACAGCATTTCGCGTCCACCTGATAGGTTTGCCGCCTAAAAGTGGCGGCCCCTAACCATGTGCCCACTCCCTCATGAGACAAGCTGAATCAGGCTATGCGACTAAGTAGAATTATAGAACTCAAACAATAGGCTGGTGAGTGTCTGTCCATTCATAACGTAAAATGTTGCAGATTTCCCGAATCAAATGTGATTTTACGTCCTTACATTCTAGGATCTAACAGATGATAATTTTTCCTTGCCCCTGATCATCATCCGGTCCAAGCCTATCCCAGACCCCAAAAATATAGACCGCACCCGGTCCCTTGCACTTTCAGACAAAAAGGAAGAGTTAAATGACTGCATAATTAAACAATTTGAGCTACCCTCTCAGGTTGCGGTCAACTTCCAGCGGTTAGCCTGGCCCAAATGCGCCATGGGGCATTTGGTATGGGCGCATTTAGGAAATGACAGCCTTCTTTTTGGCAGGCAATAATGGCGCACTGCGGGTGTCAACACTTGTGTTCAACTTCAAAAATTAAAGAGCATTTACTGTTTATAATATTGAAAATAACTTCAAGTATCCTCGAGACGGGTCAATGTAGTTATTTACCGACAAAGAGCGCCGTAAGTAGGCTAAATACACCCTAATTTATAAAATTCAGTCCCTCACGGTAAATAGTGCAACCATTGGCACTGTTCCATCGGAAAAACCTGGATAGTGCTAATTCCGTAAGATGTGAAAAATCGTAGCGATAGTGCTGATAGTTTGAAAGATATTTTAGTTGACGCATTTAGGAACATGGCGCATTATGGGCACTCTCCCCTACACCAAATACATAGCATTCGAAAGTTTGCCGTGACCTCCCATCCAGGGCGAATGTTGAATTCCCTGGGTTGAAGGAGCAGTCGCCAGCAAGAGGCTCGCTCCGTTTTTGTTTAGTCAAACAAGGGCAGCATATGTCACACGGAGTGACAGTTTGTTTTCGAGACTTATTTCCCTATGACTTAGGGCGCTACTTTTGCCCCAAAAGTTTCAGTTGACTCATTTGAGAGGTACCATTCATTCGACACTAATTCACCGTTCATTCAGGTATCATTTAAGAGCCCCCTCTCTCTCCCAATCATTGTTTATGTTTGGCTACAGACATGTATCATTACCATTGCGCCCCTGGCGCAGAAGAGCCACTTTCTACTCCGGGAGTGGGAAGGGGGCGGCGATCCTCCCTGGATCCGCCTCTGCCTTCCACACTGTGCTCCTGTGACGATTCGACGCCACATATCCGGCTTGCGTGACACTCAGCAATGACACGCTTCGGGAAATCCCAAACAGAGTGAAATGACAACAGGCCGCACGCCAAAGCACCGTTTCTAGTGGTTCCCCTCACCTTGAGCGGATCGGTGATCTTGACTTCATCGCCAAAAGTCGCATTCATCCTCTCCATGCAGACTTGTCTCCGCTGGCGTCGGAATTCCTTCTCGTCGTCACAGAGAGTTAGGCTGAACCGCAGATCGGGGCTGGTACTGGAAAACCGGGGCAGACGGGCAGCCTCTGAGTGACACGCGTTGCGAACCCGCACCCGTCACAAACACTTGTCAACACCCGCACAGCAAGAGGTTACTGCGGTACCGAAAAGTCGTCATGAATGCTTAACTACAATATAAGGCTCTGTCCTTGGAACTTGCATAGTCTGTGTCCCATCCTCTGCAAATATCGTAGGGTATAGGGCCAGGAGTTAGAACACAAAGCCAGCGCGAGATTGTTTTACTTTTAAAGAAATTTATATCAGTCCCGAGACTCAAAACATGCATTCGGCCTTACAGCACACACCTCTCTTTCGCTGCATAATCAATCTTTGACACTAGAATTGTACAAAGTTTTTTCCCGAAGGAGTTCGACTTAAGCTGACTTAAAGAGGAGAATACCTGCAACAAATTACAATAGTATGTACGGCCCCCTGCTCGACAGTTTTTTCGGCTAAATTCTGCACCACTATTGCTTCCTCGGTCATGGTGAAATATACAGCATGTGTGTCTTGCCCTTGGCTTTAGACATTGTCCCAAAACCGGGTTCCCGGTTCGTAATTTGAAAATAGTTTGCAGAAAACATTTTTGATGGCTGTCTCGTGACAATTTAGTTTTTCGATATTAGTTTTTAAAACATGAGACTGCTGAATATTAGTGGGTACGTAATCGATAGCTGGGATAAAAACACACAAGCTGAATGCTAAATTACGACTCTGCAAGCATTAGTTCACTCATAATCTAACAAAAACTTGTGAGCCTAGTGTGTACAGATTCAAGTGCAGGGGGCTGTACTTAGGGCAGGCCCGGGAGGATTGGAATGCCACGTTGTGGGGAGGAATAGGATAAAGGGTCAAAGAGAAGAGACTCGTGAAATAGCTTGATTAATGGATTCTGTAAATGCTCGACAATGGCTTAGTGGATTAATGTTCCTACAGTGCCGGTCGTCAAATAAATATATGTGCATTTTCGCATCTTAAAATCAACACCGTTCTGTGAAATCGATACCGCTGCATACAACCACTCTCTCTTGGATTCTAACGCCCCGAGTGGCCCGGATTTCCCCGAAAGTTAAACAGTGGGGTATTGATCCTAAGCTAAGCTTTTAATGCTAGACGGGAATGCGGTTGTCGACTCGTAACGAATAATCCACTGACTGAAATAATTTATGATTTGACAATCTCAATATTCTCAATATTATTCTCTTGATGTTATCTTAATATTCTCAATATTAGTATTTGTTGCATGAGCCAAGTACCTACCTTAGCTGGATTCGGAGCACCAGGTAGATCTCTTCATATTGGGAGTTATCGGGCCGTTCCACTGCGCATAGGCTTAATAAATGAAATCGGGTACCCAAAATTACCAGCAAGGCGAATAATAACCACATTCGAAGAATAATACACTTTTTGATTGCTACAACATAAGCACAAACCTGACAGGAAACATAAAATTTGCTCGATGTCCTCGAAATGAAAAGAAAATGAATGTTTATTTTAACATATATCCAGCCCTTGGTTGTAGATTCCCCAGCATCCGCCAATAAAAATAAGCACTATACCAACGCCCCCTGATGGCGGCACGAACTTTGAACGGACCACTGTCGTTAGAAACCTTTCTGCCCAGGTTATATCTAAAACGTTAATAACAATAATAACCAGAGACAAAACATCTGAACGTGAGTGAAACAACATTTTAAGTAAACGTTGTTGTCCTTGCTGCTCGTCTTGAATATAGGTTAGCATTTCGCAATGGGAAAGCAAGTCTTTCTGATGTTCCGAGGAGAACTAACCTGGGCGATTCGGATTCACAGAGATTGTGCCGGTCGGCCGAACCTTAATGAGCTGTTATCTAGTTCAAAAGAGAGCAGGCGGGCCACTTGCGTTTTGCCGCTGTTCCTTGATGTCTGATGGTGTCTGATGTTTCGCTCTTCCTTTGATGTATTGCGATTTGCGCAGAGCGGCAATTTGTACGCAAGGGCAAGCTGTTTTGTTTTTATTGCAAGCTTTCTGAAAGAGGCGAAGGCGCGCTTGCAGACACAACAGCTATTAACACTCGCACTGGAGAGGGGTCTAGCACTAACGCGCACTGGGAGGGGCCTGGTAGGTCACCTGAGATCTAAAAAAAACAAGTGACGGCCCGTTTTGGAGCGTGTGGGGTCTATAGTGATCTACATTACAGCAACTATATAGCCATTATAACAAACATTGTAGCACCTGCTGGGCGGAAAGGATGTTTGACCTTGATTCATCACATTTCATCTTGACCTTTGATCTCGACCTTTATACCGATTTACCTTAACTATGACGTCACGGCATTATACACGTCATACTACATAACGCCATTTGTCCGGAAGCACTGGGGTCAATGACATTGAAAATGCTATTACCCATGACCTTGACCTGTGGCCTTTGACCCTGACCTTTACCTTTATGTGAGCTTACTTTAACACAGCATCTCGTTTCTGTGGCGTTATGACGACACCACTTGGTGTCCATTGCAACCAAACAGGTGCTATCGGGTGAATGTGGCAATCTCAAAATGTGGGTTTGACTTTGACAGCCTATAATGAAAAAAATATTGACCCATTTCCAAAATGTATTTACCAGCCGACGCGCCGTTGAATTCTCTCGAATTTAATTAAGCAAAATTTTCTGGCTACGAGCGGTTCTCCGGCCACCTCAGAAAAATAGGTCGGGCCTCCGAGGCCTCCTCCAGTGCACGTGCAATGGATAAACCATAATCATGAATAAACTATATCAGTCACTTTTTGGCTCAGGTCAATATTGAAGTCATCACAGGTCAAAGAAGATGGCATGTTAGAGGAGAGTTTCTGGGCTCTAGCGTTTGACAGAGTTGAGTTAAACTAATTTCGTAGGCACCATTCGCTTCTTCTCGTTTTACGGAAATCGAATGAATTATAGTATAAGGTCAAAATATAAAAATGCCTGACCTTAGGTCAGGTCATTTTTCAGGCCATCACGTCATCAATTCAAGGCTTGGAAGATGTGACGGAAATTCTATTTCAAGTTCAAAACAGCTCACAGTTGCTGCGAAACCTTTCGTGAGCTAGGGTAATCTGTTGTCTCCCAGTGCAATCTCACGGTAAAGGGGGAAGGTGTCTCCCTATCAGCTCGCTACCAACAGGGCTGGTGAAGCTCCTTCCAGGCAGGCAATAATTGACTTTATTCCTTACTTCACTTCACTCTTGCGGTAAAGGAGCTGCAACAATGTTGCGTTTTGAACATGTTTCATCAAAGATAATGACCATCACTCAATCGTAAGTTACCACTGAGAAGCTCCACAGTTTTCGGCGTTTTTTCTGGTACAATCTGGTGCGTGCGGTGCGCAATTTCCGACCATCAAATCGTACAGACGGTCAGTATCACTTCAATATCTCTCGTCTCCCTAGCAGCCAGGCGCGTTGTATCAGACTGACGGCAAACCCATTCTGCTCATCTGTAGCCGCTTTCCAAGAACATTCACTTTCCAAGAAAGAAGCCTATACAATTTCTTTGACAGCTTTAAGCCGCAAGCGGCTCCTGCCAATCGACCCAGTGACATGCCAAACACATCAATAGGCAAAAACTGCCACTTTATCGGCAAAGTAAGAATTTCTACCCAAATCGGATGGATAATCTTGCAAGACCACACTGAACCCAAGCATTAAACGGAACATTTTCATATCAAATCAGATATATCAAAACACGATATGTCCATGCTTGACAGCCATAGGAAACATCCAGCTCGGCTCCAGGAATAAGAAAAATTATACTGGAAAGCAAGTGATAATTGCAGTGATGGCTTGATAATGATCCCGGTTCATGCAGCGGACGTTATTACCAGTGGTAGACCCAGGCCACCCAAGAGTGTTTATTTCTAACACTGTGTGGAGTGTTAAGTTATCTATCCATACACTATTCTCCAGATCGGAAGCAGGCGGGCTCAGAAGTGATGTTTTCTGTAGGGATCTCGGAAGAACAGGTTATGTAGTACTTACTTGGGTTCCCTCTTCAGCCTTAGATGAATCGCTGATTTCTGAAATGAGACGGAACCTGAGATTTAGTTCTCTTGTGGCATACAGTTACAGTAAGTGATAAATAAATAACATAATTATTTTTAGTTTGTAACATAAATTGGCGTGCCTAATTGGCAATAAAAGTAGGGCATGCAAGCCCGTTGAAAGATTTATCATGTTGAATCATTTCTTCTGGTAAGTGGCCATACAAACATTTTGTCCCAGGTGGACTAGACTGAAAGAGGGCGAAACTGAAACATCTTAATCTTCTTTTTAAGCCCCCTTCGTCACAGATGTCTTTCATTTGTAGCACCTTTCCATCTGTTCGATAATTCCAGAGAAGACATAACCCGCGCCCCACCAGGGGTCCGGCGCCACCTTCGCCCCACCGGGGGCATCGATGCCCCCTCTAACTCAGAAAATATGGGGGTTAGCGCAAATCTACCAAGTGCATTAGAAAGCCGCATAAATTCAGTAAGAAATTAATTCGCATGATTAAGCGATCAGGTCAATGGTTTGACCTCCAGAGGTCAAGTTAGGTCAAGATAGCTATTTTCATTCAAATATGCAATGCTTAAGAAAACTGTGCATAGCTCTTATGCCATTAGAGCTATTGAGATCTGGTTAAGTATATTTGAAAGAAAAATGCCAGAACTTTTCCCGCTATGCGCAGCGTAATGATTTCCCGCTAGTGGTTTGACCTCCAGAGGTCACCTCGTGACCTAATATGACCTTAGGTCACGAAAGGTCAGAAAGTGACCTTGTTTTATAGCAAATGAACCCCAGTGACGAGACATACACGATGACCTTTATTTCAGGGCTCTAGCTTAATTAGGTCAAAAGTTATCGTCAAAATGCTGTTTTTGATCCCTGGTGACCTTGGATGACCTTGGAGAGGTACAAGGGCAAATACGGCCCCTGGGATTCGTGAAAGGGTGTCGAAGAACGCTTTTCTGAGCAAATTAGAATTTTCAATCGTTGTTGTGACTTTTAAATCATAAGACAGCTTTTCCCCATGCTTTTTCAATGGGAGAGGTCACCTCGTGACCTGACCTCGCGTCACGAAATCGAAAAATCCCAGATATATAACTTGTAGACCTTGGAGGGGTCATGAAGTGTAGGAAGTTTCAAATCGATTGACTAAGAAATGTAGCTCTTATAGAGCTCAAAAGTTGAAGTGAGGTGACCTTGGTTAACCTCGCCTGGTGACCTGACCTTGGGTGACCCGAGGTAAAGATTTCAGGGATAGTGTGAAAATTATGGGGTGAGATATAGAGCTCTCAACCGCGGTGCTGCGTCTCGTGATTTTTCTGCTATCACGAAAAAACCTTAGGGGGCCATCGGTGCCCCCGGTGGGGCGAGGGATAATTCAAGCTATATAATTCAAGGAGGCTGATGAAATGGTGAGTCACCTTAAACGAATCACCCAAGCCATGTTTTGATCAGATTTTTGAGGTCATTCTCGGCTGGAAAAACTTTCGAGAACTGTATCATTTAAATAAGGTAAAATGAAAACTTTGACTCAAACGAAGAACATTCCACTTCTTCGAGAATTCAGCCAAATAGTATAATATTCTTGCTTGAGTTAACAAACAAGCCCCATAACGCTACCGCATACCTAAGTACCATGGCTTTGGCAGGTACTTAGGTATTTTGGTATTTTCTACAGAATACCAGCTTCTGTACCTATGCGGTGTTTGTTTCAGAGGAAAAAAATTATGAAGCTAATGCATTCATCAAAGCCTTGACCACGAGCGAATCCAGGGGCAGGGTGCAATCCGGTCTTGCCAACCCAAGCGAAATAGAGAGGAATCCCTTCTTCTGCCCCCTCCTCCCACTCGGCAAACCAGTGTTTGATAATTATCAATTCGGTGGGATGTATACGTCAGTGAAAAACATTGAAACATTTCTAAACGTCGAGGTATGTATGTACCTTTTTGAGGGTGAGAATTTGTTGCACTGCACCAGTGTAATGCTGCCGGCCGCCGCCTCCGCCACTCGACCTTTTCTTTGCTTACCGACATGGATTTGTCCCGCCCTGTCCCCCCCATGGATCCACCCCTAGTGACCACTGTCACCGGGAAGCAGGAGAGATGAACTCGCTCACCCCTTGGGACACGGCATGCAGGGGTGGATCTAGGGGGACTCGGTCATGACTCCCGCAAAATGAAATAGAGAAGACCAAACCTTCCTTTACCTCCTCTCTCCCCCAAAGCAAACAAGTGTCTCATAACACTGGTCAACAAAATTTAACTTTGGTCATGGACCCAATACAAAATAGTCTGTTTCTAGGGTAATTTGTGGCGCTGAATACGAATCTGGCAGCAGAAATGCCGTATCAGATCAGAATTTTGAGATCCAGTTTGTCTGTGTGTCGTCTTTGTGCAAGCCTTCTTGGCGTCAGTGACATTGACAGTGCAAAGCCCAAGAGGTCTAGGAAAATGAACGTTTGGGTGGTTGTGGAGGCTAGGGTATTCTACCCTAAACCCGATTTTCATAGACCTAGGTCAATATATTCAAGGTAAAACGGGGCCATATAGGTCAAATTCTGTATGTGCAGGGTAGCCATTGGGAAATGCCGTGACTATGCGATGAAAAGCCGGATATGGAGGGAAAGTTACCTACAGTAACGGAGGAAAGGTCTGAGGCAATGCTCTCTGAAACTTTTAGGTCAAGGTCGTTCAAGGCCATTGACTTTTGACGTCAAAATACTACATTTTGCCCATAACTTACACTGCAACTACCACTATGGCAACCGTCGGGCGGGAAATCAGGTTTGGCCCTGACTTATGCCCTTTGACTTGAACCCGGGACCTTGAGCTCAAGATTGAGTGACCTAGCGTATGACGTCATAACATAATATATGTCATATTAGGTGACGTCATCCGACCGAAATACTAGGGTCAATGACATTGAAATAGTGGCATGACCTTGACCTGTGGCTTTTACTTGGACTTGACCTTCAAAGGAGGTGACTCTGACATAAAATCCTCATCATAAATTGTTGCGACGTCACCACTCGGTCTACAATACCGGCGAGGTTGTGCGACCGAGCGCAAGCCTTGTTCAATGTACAATGTTCATGCACTTGAATGCGAGGTAGTCTTCCGTTGCAATAAATTCATCTGTGTAGTGATAAGCTGCATTGTACGTACATACAAGGTCATTGCATTGTAAGGTCATTGCATTGTACCCACGTACATTAATTTCACGTGTAGTTGAGGGTACCCACCTCTCCGAAGGTGAGTTTGATCTGCGTCTCCTCGTCGGCGCGCAGGTCGGAGATGTCCACCCTGGTGGTGCCTATCACGTAGTCCACCATGATGTTGGCGTCGACCAGACTGACCTCTGCAAAGAACATCAATGGCAACAGAGGTCAGGATCAGGCGGTAGGGGGCAGGTCCCTCGTCAAGGACTAAGCACCTCGGTGACGCCCTGAAATTTGGCAGTAGGAATAAAGCTTTCTCGTGGTTGAAACATATACCCAAAAAAGTATTGCCAGATAAAACAGTTGAGGAACATATCAACCATGAGCTCTACAGTAATATCAGGTGCCTTGTCGACTTACAGTCATGACCTACTATTCTTTAATCCGAATGCTGGCCACAAAATATCCAAACTATATTTTAGTCGGTGCTTATTATCGAATCAATTTAACACATATCGACCAAAGCACCTTGCAATGCTATATGGTGTTACTGGTCTCGCATCTGCTTCGATAAGACAGGCAGATGGGAGACACTTTACTTTTCTGACCAGAAAGGTCGATAACCCTTTTAGATCACTTTCTGATTTGTCGAGAATACGAGAACATGAAAAGTCCGTGAACTTGTGATTAATTCCCTATGCCAAATTTTTTCAGTGGAAGTGTAGGGTGGTACACACCAACGGCTGAGGCCATAAGCTGTCGTCAACGTTTTTGCCGTTGGCAGGGATTTCAGGACATCAAATTCTTTCTTGCTTAGAAAAGCCACCGAGCCTTGAACCCGGGTCAGTGGCTTAGGAATCTAATGCGCTAACCATACGCCGCTGCACTTCCACACAAGCATAAATATGCGATTTCGGGATCGAAAATTAACTTGTAGCAAAATGATCCAAATTTCAACCTCGATTCTTGATCAAAGTTCCCCCAAGAAAATTGCATCACCAAAATCAAAAAGTATTTTGCCTCAACTCAGCCTTCAACCCTAACGCCCCACCGGGGACATCGATGACCCGCTAAGGTTTTTTCGGGATAGCAGAAAAACGACGAGACGCAGCACCGCGGTTGAGGGCTCTATCTCTCACTCCATCATTTTCCCACCATCCCTGAAATTTTTTTCCCCGGGTCAGACAAGGTCAGGTCACCAGGCGAGGTCAACCAAGCTCACCTCACTTCAACTTTTAAGCTCTAGAAGAGCTATATTTCTTTGTCGATCCATTTGAAACTTCCTACACTTTATGGCCTTTCCAGGGTCTACAAGGTGTATATCAGGGATTTTTATTTCGTGACTTGAAGTCAGGTCACGAGTTGACCTCTCCCATTGAAAAAGCATGGGGAAAGCTGTATTATGATCTAAAAGTTACAAATCCGATTGCAAATACTCAGCTTGCTCAGAAAAGCGTTCTTGGACACCCTTCAACGGATTCCAGGAGCAATATTTGCCATTTGACCTCTCCGAGGTCATCCCAGGTCACCATGGGTCAAAAGCAGTATTTTGACAATTACTTTTGACCTAATTAAGCTACAGAGCTGAATTAAACATCATCGTGTATGTCTCGTCACTGACTTTCATTTTACATACGGCAAGGTTACTTTGTGACCTTTTGTGACCTCAGGTCAAATTAAGTCACAAGGTGACCTCTGGAGGTCAAACCACTGGCGGAAGGTCATTATGTTCCACATAGCGGAAAAAGGTCTAGCCTTTTCCTATCAAATGTACTTTACCAGATCTCAATAGCTCTAATGGCATACGAGTTATGTTCAGTTTTCTTAAGCATTGCATATTTGAATAAAAATAGCTTATGGTAACCTAACTTGACCTCTGGAGGTCAAACCATTGACCTGAGCGCTTAAACATACGAATGGATTTCTTCCTGAATTCACGCGAGCTTTCTAATACACTTCGCAGATTTGCGCTAGCCCCCATATTTTCGGAGGTAGAGGGGGCATCGATGGCCCCCGGTGGGGCGCGGGGTTAAATAACCAGAACATATATTAACCAGAACATGCCGTTATTATTCGTATATCTCGAACCAAAAATGGAATATAATTTTTCGAATAGAACAGATAAGTTTCAAACTCAACATTGCCTAGACATAGATCTGAGAATGGGACAAGGCGATGTGGGCCTTTGCCTAATTACATTTCAGTTTCCTATCATTAACCCTATGGGGTATCAAGGTAAGAACGGACTTCTGAGAAATAAGCCACATAGCCGTCGGTTTCCGGAAACCAGAAACAAAGTTACGACTCGAAGATATCACCTAAGCGTGTATATATCCTATATATTATATTGTATATTATATATTGTAAGCAAATATATATATATATATAATATATATTGGTGTATTTGGGGAGCAGGTTCTCTTTAATGCACTGGGTATTGAATATGATGTGTATATATATATATATATATATTTACTTTTTCCTTTTTCCAAAACTCTCACTGTTCTTTTAGGTATTTCAGAAAGTCTTGCAAGTGTCACTCCAATTTTTGTCATTGTTATAAAAGTAAAAAAAATCCGTTATGCGACCGGTTTCGTGGAAGACTTCAGTCGTCAAGTATTTTTGAAACAAGTTTGAGTCTGTCTTGCCTTGATTTGAGCAAGTCTTAGTCTTGGTGACCATTTGTACTTCTTTCTCTCGCTCTTCTTTTCGTCTCTGGGTTAGATTTCTCCAAAATTATATTGTCAGATCGGTGCTTCTTACCGCCGGGTCGTATAGTTTTATATTTGTGAAAGCTGACACTAATTTGTTATTTATGCAAGTAAGGACTAAAGTAAATAAAAAACTTGTTACTTCCTAAAATGTGGTCATATTCAACCTTACTTGCATATATATATATATATATATATATATATATATATCTCATTCAGACTAAACAGCCACTAAACAGCTCACTATAAACATTCAGACTAAACAGCCACTACGCTACCACTTTACGATAGGAAAATTTAGTTCACACTCAGCGGACATATTTATTTATATATATATATATATTTTTTTGCTTCCACTAAACAGAGGGTTCACAAAACAGACTGCAGCGTTCCACTCATTTGAATAAAAACAAAAAATGCGATTCATCGTGAGATACATTAACCAGTGTTATATTACTTGTGTGTTTATTATTATGTAACTTGAAACTTGAGTGTCAAAATAACATGAATATGTCTTACGTAAGACGAAACGTCGAATTATGTCTTTTCTAATGTTTTACACCAGTATGACGAGAATGACCGAAGCCTGATACGAAACTCGAGTCGACCACGAAGAAACTTATCAACGCCAAAGAAGCTGTAATATTCAACGAAGCTTTATAAAAGAACGACTTCTTCCGAAATATACGAACATTAATATATATATATATATATATATATATACATATATATATATATATATATAGCACCGCAAATACATATGGTAACTTTGCTCATAACGTCTGTTTTTCTAGTCTACTCTACTCTTATGACAATATTTAGCTTCAGCAAGGCACCAAGGTCAAATGACGTCACAGTCTATCTCTGTTGAAACGACTGACGGGATCAGATACCACGTGTTAAGAGGACCGGTCGGAACTGGGACCAGGGATCAAGTGGTTCAGGAAGCAGTCACTCCGCTACTGAGCCAGGCATCCGCACCATGTACCCGTTGAACTGTGCCGCGCGTGACGGCCTGTTGAAACCCTCCATCAAGTTCGCCTCAGCAGTCAAAGGGAGTGGCTGACGCACCGCAGTGCTTGGAGGCCCATCATTCTTGTAGACTATGCCACAACAGTATGAATTATTTTGTAAGTATTTTTGGTTTTATCCCATGTGTACAAATATATGTATGGATGTAAATATCTTTCACTGTGAGAGACTGAATAGCCAAAGCAGTCGAAATTAATTTTTGTATATTTTGGAGACACGCAATGAGCTAGCCGATTTTACATTCTCCTGTACTAGCGTATAAAACTGGGAGAAAAGCTGGTGACGTATATGTATAGGTACCCACAGGAGGCCTGTCTCTCTCCTGTTGCATCCTCCGTGCACGTATAAGCTGAGCAGTTTTTCTGGGACGCCACGCCGCGAACGGGCGAGCCGAGGCAATCCATTTCTGGGTCCATTTGCTCGGATTAGCTGCTCTGATAACTCTGGCCGCCTCACTTGAATCACACGACTATCGGAGATGGTGAGATACATGGGACCGCCGGTCGGCAACTGGTGACCTCAAGCCAACGGACGGTAACGCGGCGCGTGTCGGCCCTGGTTTAAATGGCTCCACGGGGTGGTGTAACGAACGGGGCGGCCAATGGCGCAGTGACTCGGACAGAGTTGAACAGAAAATCTATGAACTAGAGGACAGCAGCCATTTCCAGTTATATCTCTCATTCACCTTTACCTGGTACAAGGTGCTCTGGGAGGATGCTGATAATGATCACCTTTGATCTAAATATCTCGTGAGCTTTACTGGTGGATTTCACGTACAGAGGGCGTTAGAGTCAAGCGCAGCTGAAGGCGTCAAACTGCGAGCAGCCCTGTGAACTCATCAGACATACACAATAAGAAAAGTACCCTCATTGGCAGGTACGGGTGTCGCCACCGGGGGCCTAGAGGCGGGTTCCTCATCCTTAAAAGTGGGACACCCCTACCACCACTTTTGACCGGTAGCATGGTTGAAATACTTATTATAGGTTAATACTTATTTTTAGGTTCTCTTTTTGTTTTTCCATGAGTCTGCACCGCTGCTCAATGCGGCAAAAGTGTTGCACTTCCCTATCTAGCCGACGAAGAAAGGGACCGATGGACATGTTTCCATCGCTGGAATGACCCCCCCTCCCGCCCTGCTCGAAAATCCTATGCGACGCCCCAGGTGGCAGGTACAACGTTCCTGAAAAAGCCTCAGTAAAAAATCAGTCTATATCTACAGCCTCAGTGGATATCGGAAGGATGTAGGTACGTGTAACGAGCCGTTCTATAAAAAAGTATTCGCGTTTCCAGGACGGAGTGGCTACCTTGTGCCGGAAGCGGTGGTGTATACATGTTTTTGCGTCTCAAAACAATCTGTTCATTTCTGTTCATTCCATAAGAGCAAATAATAATCTTAGCCCTTCATCTTACATGTGTATTGTTTGTTCACTCATCATTCATCGTCAATAACTTGTTCAATGTTTCAAGAAAGATAGCAATAACGCTCTCCCTACACGTTACAAAAAAAACTGATGATGGATAAACCAGCGAAATAAGAAACGCAGCCTTACTATACCTGACCAGTATCGGGACCAGGACTTCATTTCAGGGGAGCGGGTTAGGGGCGCGAGCCCTTTCCGCCATCGCCTAGGCACAGCCTCCGGCTATGCATTTATTATAGGCACTTTGATATTTTTCGGGGGGGGGCTTGGGCCCCTAGCTCCCCTTTGAATCCACTACTTTCACTGACCTGCTTTTATAATTCTTTACGGAATGTGCTATACTCGTTAAAACGAATACTTTTGTTGATACAGCTGGGATTCCGGACAAGAAAGAAGTTCTCCCCCTGGGTTGGTTCCAGAACTAGGCAAGCAGAACAGTTCATCTGTTGGATCTCAGGCTAGAAATATTGCACCTAATAAGTAGGTGCTTCAGCCCCTTAAATTACTCTCCATTCTCTTACATTTCTACTCATTAAGGTCTAGTGCCCTCCTATCCAAATTTCTGCAAGCCTGTTCCCAGTTCGGCGAGGATTATTGTGACCTAACTGAAGGCCTTATAATCCACCAACTAGGCTTATTGCGCAGATCAGGAAAAAAGTTAACAAAACAAGCTAGGCTTTTCCAGTGGTGAAACGTGCCGCTTTGAACCATTCGAGAACGATTTTATTCCCGGTCCCCAGCAAGCCAGAAAACCATATGATGGGCCCGCCGGTACCCGTGCGGTTGATATGATTGCCCAATGCTCGTGGTCTGAGAGTCTGACTCGGAGTATTGATCCTCCCAAGCCAGCTTGCAGTGGACGCAGGTGTAGGAGACAGGTCCCCGGCATCAGCCCGACCAGTACGTGACAAACCCGCAACTTCCCAGTTCATGTCCGCACTATCAGAGGAAATGCCCGGGAACTCTACTGACCAAATCACGACATCAACAGCTGATCCTACGAAAAGGACAATATTTGTATGTTCGGAGCGCACGGTACTGTAGCGGGGCTGGACGGCTGGTTGGTAGAACTGCGTCGCCGCCGGCAGACAATATTTGTGGGGGTGTGGCTACATGGGTGGCAGGTGGTCGCGCAGGGTGACACCGTCACCTGCACTTGTACGACAGCGATGGAAACCACTAACACAAGCCGGACAATTTCAATGAGTCGGGGTTTTGGCGGGTAGGGGGCAACACGGCAATTCCAGCACCGTCACTGCTGTTGCCTTCACTTTCTCTCCCGTCACTGCTGCTGTCACTGCTGCTGCCGTCACTGCTGCTGCCGTCACTGCTGCCGTCATTGCTACTGCTGCTCCCGGAGATACCACTGCCATTGCAGCCACCGCCCCTGGAACACTTGCTGCCCCCTCCACTGCTGGGCTGATGGCAAAGCTCCACAGCTTGGCGACCCTCGCATGAGCCCACGGGTCCACGGGAATATGGTCGAAAAAACGCATCCCTCCAGTATCGTGCTTTTCCCGATTTTACAGCCACGGAACGGCCCCGGAATTCCACCAGGAGACGCCTGGCTGACTTCCGAGAGAGCCCTGCATCGGCTGCCTCAGGGCGTTAGGGAGATGGTATCTTGCAGCGTGGCCAAAATTATCAAAAGAGGTCCAAAAGGTCTCTATGTCAGACTAATAATGACCTCCCCATTGAGGTCGTGGATAAATGAAAACATTGCGGTTCTTAAATCAATTATAGACAAAAACACTTCATGTGTTTTCCGTCGCATCTTTACAGATTAAAGAACTCGGTACCAGAGAACAGGAAAATGTACCAAATTTATTTAAATTAAAATGGAGTGGAAATTTCCGTATGCTACACTGTTTTTCTAGAACACTGATGAAATTGAACACGGGTCTGCCATGAGTTTGCCCGGACATGGGCGTTGGGACAAAATGAGCCGCCACAAGACAGCAAAGCAACATTTCCCATGTCACAGACGGTTCGTACGGCTGTGTTCGTCCAGTTGCGTTCGTTCTTTGGTCCCGCTCCGTCGTCCGCCAGACTTGTACAATTGGCCACCGACCGCCATTGTATGCGGACGAGACGAGGCTCGGCGGTGGCCGACACACCATCTCAAGCGCGCTAGTCCCAATAAACACGACACCGCTCAATTACACTTGCCGGTAACTACACTATTGTCTGGTACAGGCCTATCTGTATCAATTTGTTTCAATTTAGTGCCACGGTCGTTGGCTGTGCCCAATGCAATCTTCTGGGTGAGGAGCGCAGATCATGCACGCAACATTACTCACGCTGGGTATTTAAACTACCACCGGCTGAATGATGTATTAACCTTCACTCTAGCGTACTAGCCTTAATACCCTCCACGATTATGATCGACCCAAATACCTGAGCATATAAGATATCCTTATAGGAGAGAGTGGGGTACGCTGCCCAGGGTTTAGTGAAATCCGGATTATGAAATAACTGCGGTAAGGGAGAGGGGGGAGAAATGGGACGAAAATTGAAGGTTGATTTTAGAAATTTGCAGAAAATCAGTGACTGATTCCATAATATTAAGAATGGCACCGTTAGATAGAGCAGACAATTGTCTTTCATTATGAGATGTCACAGCTTCAATACTCAAAAGGTGTTTGACCAACGTAACGAAATATAAAAAAACACCTGAGATGGAGAGTTGAGACAGACCCAGGAGAACTGGGACACACAGCGGGGAGAAGTAAGACATACGGGGGAGAATTAGGAAATGAATCGATGTGTGATATAATATAAAAGTGCATTAACCCGCACTCCACCGGGGTACCAGGGCCACCCCTGCTCCACCAGTGGGGGCATCGATGCCCCTCTAACTCCGAAAATATGGGGGTTAGCACAAATCTGCAAAATACATTATAAAGCTCGTGAGAATTCAGTACAGTTTTACGTCGCATGTTTTAATGCTCAGGTCAATGGTTTGATCTCCAGATATCAAGGTGGGTCACCGGCTATTTCCACTAAAATATGCAATGCCTAAAAAACCTGAGCATAGCTCTCATGCCATTAGAGCTATTGACATGTGGTCGAGTAAATTTGATAGGAAACAGGGGCGGATGCATATCCGAGTTTTTTTGGGGGAGGGGCAAACCCATGTCTGCCTCTCCTCCTGGGAGGGGGGAGGGGTGGGAGCGAAGATTGCTTTGCTCTACAGACCTTGTGTAAACACCTTTTTTCATTGCTCGACAGACCCAGTATAAACTACCTCTCCAAGTGCCTGATCGATCTCCGGGGGGGGTGGAAGCGAATATTTTTTGCTCTACAGACCTAGGGTCTGTTCCAGCGCCTCCTCAAACCTGCTCCAACCTCCTCAAAGCTTCTCCAACTTCCTCTCGCCCGGTCCAGCGCCCCCTTAAACTTCCTGCAAGCTCGCCAAAGCTCATCTCAAATCTAATCCAACCTCCTCTCAAACGAAAGGTGGTTTTTCAGAGGAGATTGGAGGAGCTCAATTGTGGCGCACGAATTCCAATTGAGAAACTAAAATAAGTTGTATTACAGTGAGAAACGACGTTTGTGGGCTGTTAAAGGTTTTGATTACGTTGTTTTTTTCTGTATTCCACTTTCACTAAAACACATTAAACGAGTATCAGAGGCCTTAATCAAATTCGATTAGTTTCTTAGCAGCGGCACGCCCGCCATATTGGCGCTGATCAGGCGTAATCAGCTGATATCTCATCCAATCTCATCCGAAATCGGTCCAGCGGACGCTGGTTTTTACGCCTGCTCCGACTTACTCCAAGCTACTCTCATCTTTTTCTAAGAAGGCGCTGGAACAAGCCCCTAGTGTAAACACCTTTTTTCAAAATTTATCCGGCGTTTGGGGGCCAATAGATAGTTTGGCCCCCTCCAGCGCTTTGGGGGGCCATGACCGGAATGGCCCCCCTGCGTCCGCCAATGATAGGAAAATGTCAGAGCTTTCTCCGCTATGAAGAACGAAATGACCTCCCCCCAAAGGTTTCACCTCCAAAGGGCACCTCTTGACCTAACATGGCTTAAGGTTACAAAAGGTCATAAAGTGGCCTTGCCGTATAGCAAATGAAAGTCAAAGCTAATACATAAGCAATGACATTTAATTTAGTGCTCTAGCTTTATTAGGTCAGAATTTATCGTCAAAATACTGTGCTTGACTCCCGGTGACCTGTGATTACCTCAAAAAGGTGAAATACAAAAATATCCCCTGGAATCCGTGAAAGGGGGTCGAGAATGCTTTCCTGAGCAGTCTGAGAATTCGTAATCATTTTTTTATGAGAGTTTTCATGTTTTTTGTATGGGAGTGGTCACCTCGTGACCTGACCTCAGGTATCCAAATAAAAAATCCCGGACATAAATTGTTGTAGACCATGGAGGGGTTCATCAAGTATAGAAAATTTCAAATCAATCGGCTTAGAAATGTAGCTATAGTTGAGCTCAAATTTTGAAGTGAGGTGGCCATGGTTGACCTCGTCTGGTGACCTGACCTAGTATGGCCTAGAGTTAAAAAAACTTCAGGGATAGTGGGAAAATGATGGGGTTAGAGGTAGACATCTCGACCGCGGTGCTGCGTCACGTCGTTTCTTCTATTATTTTGAAAATTCTTAGGGGGCCATCGATGGCCCGGTGGGGCGAGGGTTAGCATAAATTCAACACACGCTTTGCATGTTCACGGTATATGAACATATACGTCAAATTCCACCAGAGCCGGAGGAGAACGAAACATATTTCCACATCTTAGTAATATGGTCACAGAGACACATAGTTCACCTGAACATTCGGCCCCACATCACTTCAGTCACGGTACAGGTAAAAAACGTACGAAATTTGACCAGGGATGGCATCCGTGCACGGCACACACGCCCAGCCTGTCCCGGCCCATTGCACGTCCCGCATGTATCCACTCTTCAGAATATCTATCCAAACGCATGACACACGATTTTATAACAAAATATTTAATGTTGTTAGGTATCTGAATAAAAATGAAATGCTAGTTGGATTTTAAATTGCAGCGTGAAATGGTAGGGGGCCATATGATTTTAATGTGTGTGATGAGGATAAATAACCATAATTAAAGATGATACCTTATAAGATATGATAATTTTACAAATCCTACACTCGTAAATGACTCCATAATAACCTTCTTCCTGAGACTATAATCAATCGCATTACATATGATCTACATTTGGGGGAGGTGGGACATTTTGGAGAGTCACGAGTCGGTACCAAGTCGGTGATTTCTATTTTTTTCAATAGGCGACCAATGGGCGACCAAGTCGGCCGACACCAGCGACTTGCGTAGTCGCCTGGTCGCCGGTGGTCGCCCTGGTACGTTTTCAGTGCCTGCGGCCTTCCAGAACAAGCGTGGGCTGGGCTGCCACTAATATTTTTGCATTCTTGTTGAAAGCAGTGGGCGCCGAGTTTTGACGACTGGTGTTGAATTTGTTAATCCAAGGGGCTAAATCAGGTTAAATCAAAATGTGCGTTTATCATAGACAGTCGGTGCAATATAGGTGGGTTCTGGAGTCTACTTGCAATGATGTTTCCTGGTTTTGCAGTACGCCGAAAAGTCTCAAGGAAAAAAACCATAAGTGTCGCCACCGGCAAAAAAGTGGGGGGGGAGCCAAACTTCAACCTGATGCTGACAGAAAACTTTCAATGTCAGGACCAAAAACTGTTCGAATTTGGGCTCTTTGTTGCCTCCCGCAGCGGCTGGATATAAGAATGTCCGGTTTTCTCTCATTTTGACTGAGATCAGGAAATTTTTTGCCAAAAAGTGGGGGGCCAGGCCCCCTGGCCCCCCTTTTCCGACGCGTATGGAAAAAAACCTTGAATACCAGTGGTGCATGGTTGAAATCTTTCCAATCGCAATCACGCTAAAATGTCATCGTAAACATTGTTCTATTATCACACATTCCCAAGGGCGTGGATTTCCTAAACGATTTTTTTGGGGTGCCTAATTATGAAACTATCTATAACAAGCGTACTTTTATTGATACCACCATTTTCTTGCTTTATAGCTGGACATATGACTGGGGGACCAAGTAAGCCTGTTATTTAACGATTTTGAAGTCCCTGAAATGAGAAACAGGAAAATTTGAAGGATACTCTTAGTAGGCACAGAAAATAACTTAAGCTTTCATTGGGGGTGCCTCAGCAGTGACAGATCCAAGGGAGTTCGGGGCCCCTTAAGTTCGAAAGGATTAAGGGCGGCCTGAGAGAAAAAGGAAACCCCAAAAACCGGTTAAACCATGTCTGTGAGGCAGAAAATACTTTGCTACTGCCCCCAACACTAGAATACAAATGCTGGGGCTACAGATGGAGCTTTGAAGTTTAGAAGTTGTGAAAAAATGGCATTAAAGGTGCTGAAAATAGGTTTTGTTGGTGTTAGGTTGGCTCGCATCATATTCTGTATGACCATATGTCTTGGTGTGTATATATTATTATCTCAAGTGGCAATATTAATCAAATTGTTTCAAAAACTTTTGTATTGTTTCACTATCTATTAATTGATTTTGTATATAACTAGTGTCTTATTTACACAGATGCACCATGACATGTTAATGTTCACAATAAACATTTTGAGCCTCAATATTTGAGGTAGAGTGTAAAGTATGATTTCCTGTTCCTGCTTCAAGGATGAATCCCCTCTAAAATTGAAAGAACAGAAATTAGCCAGGTAGAAAGATCAAAATTTTGTTTCTTGGCCCAAAATATTGTTCTGGAAAATGGTCTCAAGCATTCCCATAATTTGGAATGGGTGTTCCCATCTATGGGTCAAACATTCCCATTTATGACCCATCATTCCCATTTATGGCACTGCTGCCATTTTTAAGTCACACCAAACAGAGTTTTCCCTCACTGATTGATGACAATACCCACCCTATTGGGTGAAGTGTGCCCTTTTGGATGACAGAGTGCACCCTCTGAAGGCCGCCCCTTACTAAAATCCTAGATCCATCACTGTACATTGGCACCCCAAAAGGGATACTGCACAGCACAAATATGTGATTAGCCATTTCTAATTTTCCAGAAGACTCTACTGCAAGGAGAATGGTCCAATCCAAGTCTGCCAAACATAGAATAGGCTGTGTCTTTTGCACAGATGGATGCACACTGGGTGGTCATGGTGTGTTTTTTAACTCACTGATAATATGCATCCAAGTTTCTGCTAATATCTTGTGCTTTTTGTCTCACCAAGAAAGTCAAATCGTTTTGTTTTCTCTAGTATGGATGAAATATGGAAGCATTGCCACAGGGCCCTGCAGGGGTACAGTAGAAATTCCACAGAGAGAACAGATTGCCACTAAAGAACAGTCCACCACAAAAGAACAGGCTACTCAAATGCAAATTGTTCTTCTCGGTACTCCATCCTGGTCCAAATGGGTCATCAGCAACTATTCTGGAAACTCTTTCAGTCCTGATTATTAACACGCGCATTGACGGGGGTCTGAGCCACCTTCGCATTGACGGGGGGCGGGTACCCGCCCCCTAAGATCTCGAGAACCACGGTAGGTAGCGAAAAACGGTAAACGGCGTTGGGCTACCCATCCACTTCTCCATCGAAAACATTTGAACCATTTTTTTGTCAGGTCACATTTAAGGTCACGAGAGGTCAAAACATGCCCGTCATAGGGATAACATGTAAAATTCAGTTTTTCGGGCATTACATCTGAACAAGTAAAGATAGAGCAAAACGACTTGAACTATATGAATCCTCTTAGCAAGCCGAATCAAATGATATATAATTTGACCTTGCTAGGTCAAATCAAGGATTTGACCTGACCTGAGGTCAGGTCAGGGTCAAATTATATAAAATGCATATCATTAGAACCGCAAAGCCCAGGCGAGTCTAATGCAGCTAAAATAAATGCTCTATCACCATCCGTTACTGAGTTATTCCGTAAAAACCATTTTTCCCATGTATTTCCAATGGAGAGGTCATGCGTCGTACCTGACCTTAGGGTCATCGATATAAAAAATACCGGAGCATATTTTAGAGAACTCGGTGGGGCCATTATGTGATATGAGTTTCAATCGGATAAGTTCACCCTGCTCCGACTTATGCTATCTTAAACTTTTTTGAGGTCGGGTCACTTGACCTGTACTGATGACCTGACCTGCGATGACCTAACCTTAAAATTTTCACAGAAGTTGTAAAAATGATGAGGAAAAGGTATACCAAGTACGGCGGCGCTACGCGCCGTCGTTTTCTGCTATCTCCGAAAAACCCGAGGGGGCGGGTACCCGCCCCCGTCAATGCGCGTGTTAATGTTAGAATGCATCAATTAAGAGCTTTGGAAATTTTCCACTGCATTTCTGAGGAAATGTTGCCAATGAATACTGTTTGAATTACTTATCTGAAATGTTACGAGAACTTGTCTAATTTGTGGCACCTGAAGGTGAATAATCACAAGCATTTCACGACGCATGTACAAATAGAACGCTTTTTCTAGTGAAATGAAACATCAGAACTGTTTCTGAGGCCCATTTGTTTAAGGTGCTGCAAACACTTTTATTTGTCTCTAAGATAAGGCCAAACAATTTTCCCGTGTATGGTCACAAAATAAAACCATACGGATCCGGGCTGGTGCTGACCGGGGCAGGCGCATTTTGAGCATATTTGGTACCCCTGACAGCATTAAAGGGAGATACGCGAAAGACTTATTGTTGTGGTTTCTTGCTATTTGAAAAATCCTGACTACGAAACTGTCGAATATTTTTGTATCTTCGGCAAAATTTTGGGACGCCACTCACTTATTATCGAAATAGGCATTGGCGTAGCCATGCTTTCTGAACTTGTAGGGACACGTCCAGCCTGTTGATTAAGTACCCGACGGAACATTTTAAGAGGGGCCAAATGTTATGTGTGAGCTAGCCAGCCGTCCCCTTTTTACATTTTTACACGAATTTAGGGCAGTATAATTTTAATACTTACAGGGAGTGTGGCACCTTGGTCGAATCCTGGAATTTATTATAATTAGCGGTACTTTTAGCCGAAAATCAAGGAGGCGTCCGTGATTTCACTGAAAAAATGTACAATAAGCTTAATACTTCTATTTTTTCATTGCTCCTCTAGGGAAAGAAATAAATGTCTGCCTGTGGATGATGTCATGATGTGGCAACCACTACCATATTCAATACGCTTCAAGAGCTTCGATTGGCTGATACTCACCGTGACTTCAACATATGTCGTCGCACCAACAGCCATGATAACTGTGGCCTGCTGCTAAGGGTACATGAGGGGTACATTTCAGGTAAGTTTTAGCTTTTTCTACGAAATTCTCGATTTCCAAGACAAATTATATATTGAGTACCGGATCTTCCGACTTGCTTTAAAACTTGGCTATATCGGTTAAAATCACGTTATGAATGTGCCACATTCCCTTTAACACTTGCTTTGACGGAGGTCTGAGCAACCTTCGCTTCGACGGGGGGCAGGTACCAGACCCCCTAAGATCTCGAGAAACCATGCTAGATAGCGAAAAAACGGTAAACGACGTTTAGTAGCTCATCCACCTCTCTATCAAAAATATTTGCACTATTTTTTCAGGTGACATTTAAGGTCACTAGAAGTCAACACGTGTCGTCATAGGGATAACATGTAAATGAAGGTTTCCAGTCATTAAATCTCAACAAGTAAAGATAGATTAAACAATTTGAACCATTAAAATCCTCGTAACAAGCCGAATCCAATGATATATAACGTGGCATTGTGTCAAATTAGGTCAAATATGTCATTGAACCTGAGCTGAGGTCAGGTCAAGGTCAAATTGGGTCAAAATACATATCTTCAGAACTGCAAAGACAATGTCAATCTACTGAAGCTAAAACAAACACTCTATCACTATCTATGACCAAGTTATTTAATTAAAACTACTTTTCCCATGTATTTCTAATGAAGAGGCCAAGCCCCGTACCTGACCTTAGGTGATCGATATAAAAAATACCGGAACATATTTTAGACAGCTCGGTGGGCTCAGTATGTGGTATGAGTTTCAATACGATAAGTTCACCCTGTTCCAAATTATGTTATCTTAAACTTGTTTAGGTCAGGTCACTTGACCTGTACTGGTGACCTGACCACAGTGACCTAACCTTAGATTTTTGACAAAAGTTGTAAAAATGATCAGCGAAAAGGTATACTAAGTATGGCGGCGCGTGCCGTTTTTATGTTATCTCCAAAAAAACGAAGGGGGCGGGTACCCAACCCCCTCTACCCCGTCGATGCGCGTGTTAAAGCGAGCACAGAGTGTATGTTGGATTGGGAAAGCGTCTGAATGCGGCCATTTGCGTGCCTAAGAAGTATGGAGATAAACCTAGCTGCCTGTCTCAGCCTCGACAACTATCAGATCCCAGTACTGATACGCCAAGCATATAAGTAAAACGTTGATTAAAATTCTCGCCCACTCAGGAAGCTTATCTCACCGGCTCACACGAGCAGCAGTGCGTAAAGTACTCCAAAACCTTCTTAGTAAAATAAGACGATTATCTTGATAAATGCGTAGCGGTAACAGGACGCCGGCATACGCAACCGTGCCAGCCTAGAAGGTTATTGTTATGCTTAGAAGGTTATGGAGTACTTTAAGCACTGCTGCTCGTGTGAGCCGGTGAGATAGGCTTCCAGACAGAGCGCCATAAAATCGGCTGGTCTTAAACTATTTTATATTGAACGCTTGCTTTAGATGTTTGGTTAGTTGATTTGTTTTTTTTGAATGTGTATGAATGAATACATGGGTGTATCAATATTATCGTGAGAGCGCCGCCAAGGCTAAAGCCCTATGCCCACTCAGTCCGAGCACAGTGTAAAGTCCGACGTTGTCATGGTGACCAATCCTATTCACGGAGATCAGCTTGCAACTGGAGTATTTTTTCGCCTTTGCTGGAATCGGCGCTGGTGAAAGAATGTGGCTTCTTAACCCACGCCACACGGGGGGTGCATCGATGGCCCCTAAGGTTTTTTCACCAGATCTTTCTCCCACTATCCTTGAAGTTGTTTACCCCGGGCCACACTAGGTCAGATCACCAGGCGAGGTCAAACAAGTTCACCGCATTTCAATTTTTTAGCTCTAGCATGGCTACATTTCTTGGCCAATTTATTTGAAGTTTCCTTCACTTGATGGCCCCTCCAGGATCGAAAAAATTATGTCCGGGATTTTTCAATTTGGTGACCTGAGGTCAGCCCAAGATGAGACCTCTCCCATAAAAAGACATGAGGAAAAGCTGTCTCTTGGTCCAAAAGTCACAAAAATGATGGTAAATTATCAAATTTCTCAGAAATGTATTCTGAGCAACCTTTTCACGGATTCCAGGGGTAATTTTTTCCCTGTGACATATCTGAGGTCATCTCAGGTCACCAGACATCAAAAACAGTATTTTGACCATAACTGTTGACCTAATTAAGCTAGAGCACTGCATTAGACGTAATCACATATGTTTCGTCACTGGCTTTCATTTGATATTCGACAAGGTTACTTTCTGACCTTTCGTGACCTCAGGTCATGTCAGGTCAATTGGTGCCCTCTGGAGGTCAAACCACTGTCGGCAGGGCATTAGGTTCCATACAGCGGAGAAAGCCCTGGCATTTTCCTATGAAATGTAGTTACCAGACCTCAATAGCTGTAATGGCATAAAAGCTGTGCTCAGTTTTCTTAAGCATTGTATATGTTAGTAGAACTTAGCCTATTGTGACCCAACTTGATCTCTGGAGGATAAAATATTGACCTGAGCGCTTAAACGCATGCAAGTTAAGACCTTGCTGAATTCAGAAGAGTTTTCCAATGTTTTTGGCAGATTTGCGCTAGCCCCCATATTTTCGGAGTTAGAGGGGGCCATCGATGCCCCCCGTGGGGCGAAGGTGCGCCGGACCCCCGGTGGAGCGCTGGTTAACATCACTCCTATTTTTATAGGGTACAGAAATGGGGACAGATTTGGTAAATTGGGAAAAAATAAAATCAAAGGTTATACAACCATTATTTTTAATATCTTTGGTACAAATGACGATGTCCGGATTTGCATACGTGAAAAGTAGGTAGGTACAATTGGAAGATGTATTGGAAAATTAACATATTGCGGTTGTCATATCTTTCCCGGTCTTCAAAACTTGTAGGGAAATTCCCTACAAGTTTTCAGGGGGCTCCAAACTTGTAGGAACACTGTCCCTAGTGTCCCTAGTGGTGGCTACGCCCATGGAAATAGGCTAACAGTTCCGATAAAATGCTGAAACCTTCACCCATCACTTACTTTTCGAAAATTATTTAAAGTTGAAAATTATTGTTTTTTGTAATAAAAATGTCTGTTCCCCTGTATTTGTATTTGAATTAATTTTACAAAGCCTTAAAAAAATACAACATGAATTAGTTTGCCCTAGAAACGGAAAAATACATAATCACTCAGATCTTCAGCCGTTTCGTACCTCGGGTCTTGAGTAGTTTTCTGCTTCAGCCCCAGGATGACAAAACTTTTGCGTCAGAAAGGTCACGTGACCCCCTATGAGGTGGCTGTGCGTTCTGATTGGTCAATTGTGTTTTCTTAGAAGTCCTATATTTTTGTTTTAATATTATTTTTGACTGTAGCTTTTTTAAAATAACTTATTTTATAGTTTTAAACTTTCAAGTTATTGCTAAGGAAAAATGGGACCGGTTTTTTTAGAGAATTTGATAGCCTTAGCCGGGGGTACGTCATTTACATCGATAAAAGGTGTACCGGTAAAGTCGTCTGGAAATGTTGACTTTGAGAGCAAATTTAAGGCATTTGCAGGCCGATTTCGCAAAAACGAGAATAGGACTTCAGAAACAACTTTTTGTGACCTTTTGATCTATAGCCAATAAATTTTTTCGCGTATCTCCCTTTAATGACGATGGACCGAAAATTTTTGGGAGACGCCACCCTGGTTGGCCAACAGGGGGATGCGTACCCTGTCCCCCCCGCTTTCGCGCCCATCTAATCGCCCTTGTGTACGGGCAGCGTATCATCTTTGACCTAGATTGACCTCCGAACAGACATTGCCTATGCTTAGGGGGCGCTATCGATACGTATTCATGACTGCGTAGGGCATATAAATGGCTGATCACTATTCAACATTGCCTTTTAGGTCCGACATATCACGCCCAAAGCGAGCGTTCTTGCTATTATAACTTGAAGCTACGTTATAACATCTCCAATATTTAGTGTCCTGTTGCGCCCTAGCCTTTGACCCGACATGAAAATGGATGTTGCTCTGGTGAAAGAGCTGCTCAGGCTCTGTCGAATAGCGTTGAGAAAGTGGTTCCGGTTATTTGGCTTACGGAGATAAACAAGGTTTTTCTAGAGCACTGCATTTGATACATTTTGACGTATATGATTTTTTCCTCTGGTGACCATAGTATTGACCTTACGCAAAAATGCCGGGAGTAATGACCGGTTGGATTTCCGACGAACTTTCGATCACTTTTTCTGCTTCCATCTTTCTTTATTTTCGAGGTCGAGGGTGTCATTTTTAAACCCCCTCCCACCAGGGGGGGTTCATAGGTGATTCATGCCGGTCACCGGGGCTAGGATGAAGGGCCAGAATGTATAATTTTGTTGCTTTCAGTTCATAGCTTTGACTATAATACTGAATTATAATATCATGACATCATTTAGGTAATGACGTGAATCTGGCTTAGGCCAATGGTATCGAGAAATCCGATCCATATTTTATAGGCTTTTTATGTCTATATTTTATCGGAACCTTCCCCCTTGCGCCCACCAGTGCTTCCTATAGCCATATTTATACCACTTTAAGATAGATTTTGTAATGCATATAGCATTAGGTTCGGCGACCATCGAAGAAGCTTGGATTGTAGTCGGCGACCACAAGTTCACTTTTTAGACCCCTGCTTTTTCTGCCACATCCACGTCTTTTTAGATAACTTTGCCACGGATCACATTATGTCATCCGTGCCTATGCGTTTGCTTCTATGTTTTGCTTCTATGAGATTTCTTGCGTATGTGGCCCGGGTTCAGGTGTGAGGCCTTCGATTGGAAAAGGTTAGAAACAGAGCGACAGCTTGAAAGGTGCTCTTATTTAACACGTACGGGCATGCACGTCGAAAGCAGAGGACTGGAACGTGAGGACGGATCCCTAAAGTTGCCCATGGGGCATCTTTCCCCATTCGTTGAGGGGGCATCTTTCCCATTAGTACCCAAACTAGATAAAACCTGAAGGCAAAAATCATACAATTAATACACTCAAGGGAAATGCTCAGTTAATAAGTTAAATATGCCATCATTCGTAATGGGAAGTCAAACAAAGCACGCATCAAATATTCCTCGAGATATCTGCAACCTATGTGGGCAATTTTTTTCTTAAAAAAACATCGAAACAAAGACGCACCCACCAGCTTCACGCAACTCACAGGAGGGAACTGAATTTTTGCGTAAGAAGCAATCAGAACCTCTGCTTTCGACCATGAAAAATATAATTTACCAGTGGTGGCCCGGATTCCCAGAAGAGGGGATGGGGCGTCTTACCCGACTGGGCGTCTTACCCCACTCTCCCCTATAGGCGCAATTCTGGGAGTCTACTTGGGTCCCGGTATGGGATATGAGTCAAGAAACGGCATGGAATGCAACTGAGAAAGGGACGTCTATTCCATTGTGTTCGGTCCTGCAGGATATCGTGTTTGATAGAAGGGTGTATTTCAAGGTATTTAAGCAGCTCCTTTGCCATCTCGCACTTCCCTCAAGTGTTAACGTAGATTTTGGGACTTTGGGGAACTCTCACAAGGCTGCCTACAAGTCCGTACACAAGTCCGTACCACAAGCCACAAGTCCACCACAAGTCCGTACATTCGGCAGCGAAATGGATCCAGGCTCGATCACTTTTTCTTCTCGCATTTTCTTGATACATTCCAGAGAATCACATAAGACATTTCAACCAGTGACTTCCAGGATGCCCTGTAGCGTCCCTTAAACCTTGAACTGCGACCTCACGTCCACATTCACCCCACTGGGAATGGAGGGGCTTAGAAAACCACCCATCCCGACACCTATGGTAGGAGGCAAGACAAAAAACGAGACCAATGCTCGATACGTTAGGAAAATCATTTACCAAACGATATGAATCACTTCTCAGTTCAGGCCAATATTTAGGTCAAGGGAGGCCGACAAAGGTACCGCACAGACACTGGTGGACGCCGGAGCGCCGTTTGGGGGAGGCAACTGGGGAAAAAATCGTGAAAACACAGTGTTTTTGAAGAACATTGGTTAAAATTTCGCCATTTGTGGGGGCATGGCCTCTTGCCCCTCCCCCTCGCTCTGGATCCGCTAGTACGTACATATACAAAAAAATGCTGATATCTGCTTTCAGCTTCTGAATTAGTTGAAGGGAATGTGGCACCTTTATAACGTGATTTCAACTGAGATAGCCAAGTTGTAAAGCATGCCGGAAAACCCAGTACTCAATATTTCATTTGTCTTGAAACTCAAAATTTCCGTGGAGAAAAGCTAAAAACCTACCTAAAATGTACCCTACATGTACCCTTAGGAGCAGGCCACAGTTGACAGCTTTTGGTGTGACGACATATGCTGACGTCAAGGTGAGTATCAGCCAATCGAAGCCCTTGAAGCCTGTTGAACATGGTCGTGGTTGCCAGATCATGACATCATACACCCGCAGATATTTATTTCTCTCCCTAGAGGAACATTTTAAAAATACAAATATTGAGCTTATTGCACATTTTTTAGAGAAACCATGGACGCTTCCATAATTTTCGTCTAAAAATATCCCTAATTACACTGAATTCCAGGATTCGACCAAGGTGCCACATTCCCTTTACGACCGAACACTTTGGAAGCGTTACTGTAATAATGTTTTCCAGGCGATACAAGTCTTGTATAATATATGGTGATATAATACACCCATAAGGACATGACAATCGTCATTGTTTAGCAGCATAAATAGGATTTTTGCGTCCCGTGACCTCGTTATTCGATAAAATATAAGGTCAATGGGTCAAACCTGTTCTAACTGCTACCACTTTGGACACTGCTGTAGATGAGACCACCTGAATTGCTATGGTACACTGACCTCAAATGACCTAGACCAACATTTTTGGAAAGCGGCGAAAAACAGAACAATAAAATGACAAGTACCGTGACATTGCACGCCACCATTCCCCCCCATGCCTGCAAAACCGGGACACACGGTGTTTAAACACACACCCGCTGCGGCAGGGTTAAGGACATGATAATGTGCTTGTGAATAAATGTTTATACTCAATATAGGCGGAACTTTAGCTTTTACTTAGCCCCACTAATCACTGAAAATCGATTGATATGCACCGTGATCAAACTGGGCTTCGACGACCTCAAACTGATATTTATTACTATATGTTTGCTATATCGAAAAACGCACAATTACATGTCCTTACTCAACACATCGCGGGTGCTGCGTGAGCGAAATGGTTTTCGCGTCAATAAACCCACTGTCAGCAACCAACTGAACAGATTAACAACATTCCAGCGAGCAGAAATGCACTTTTCACAAGGCGAGCTCAGTGTCCCTCCATAAAGGTGCAACATGATCCCTTTCACAGCACCCCTGTTCCCCACGCTGTCGGCCGGCCTGGACCACTCACCCAGCACGTGGTTTCGCTCGGCGTCGTACAACAGCTCGAACTGCTGGTTCCAGACGGGCTGGGTGCAGTTGTCCACACAGGTGGTGCGCAGGCGGTCGCCATTCGTGCCTGGTACCGACAGCACCACGTACGGGTCCGGTGTGTCCACTGTCAAGATCAATGGTTAGAAACGGACTGAACCTCAGGTCAGGTCAAGGACACTATCCAGCCTAACATGGTCAATATGAATATCAGCAGACGCGCAATAGCAATCCAAACGTAATGGTATCAAAATAAAAGCTGTACCATAATTTCCTGCAAAGTTATCGACCCAAGTCTGAAAACTGCTTAAGCAGCCCCAGATGACCTCTCAGAGGTGACAGGTAATAAATTATGACATGAACCTGGAAAGGGGCCTAAAATAGGTACTAAGATGTGGAGAGTATGAATATATAATCAGTTGTGCCTGCTCAAGTAGGTACGGGCATATTCTTGCTTTCCCCAAGCAATTCCAATGCAGGGGTCATGGTCCGTACCTGACCCCAGGCCATTAATATGAAAAAATCCCGGAATGTCTTTTGTAACACTCGGTGGGCCCATTGTGTGGTATAAGTTTCAATCCGATAAATTCGCCCATTTCTTACTTATGCTACCTGAAAACATTTTTGGAGGCGATTCACTTGACCTGCACTGGTGACCTGACCTCAGATGAGCCAACCTAAAAATTGTGGTGAAAGTTGCGGGCTTGATGAAGGATAAGGTATGTCAAATACGGTGGCGCTTCGCACCACTGTTTTTTCGTACCCCCGGAAAAACCCATAGGGGTGTTCAAACACCCCCACCGGGCCGAGGGTTAATCGGCTCATTCCAAACGTTTTTATGCATAATTCTACCCTTTTATCATTGTTTTAGCGGAATAAAATACCTAAAAAAGACATTGCTGCGTCGGCAAAGTTTGATATTGCCGAAGGCTATACTTTTGGATCTCGAACACGAAGGCTATACTTTGAAGACCCTTCCTTCGCTCTCGCTACCAGACCCTTCGTTGTAGAGTTCGTGTAGAAGCTGGGTTCTGGATAGTTGCTGTAGGAGCTCCAGGTACCAGACCTTCCATTGTAAGAGACTGGGTAGTATCTGGGTCCTGGATAGTTGCTGGAGGAGCTCCAGCTACCAGACCTTCCATTGTAAGAGTCTGGGTAGTATCTGGGTTCTGGATAGTTGCTGGAGGAGTTCCAGTCACCATAACATTCGCTGTAAGTGTCCAGGTAGTATCTGGGTTCTGGTTGCTGGAGGAGCTCCAGCTACCAGACCCGGTGGGATGGAATTAAAATGTGGTATACCACGCATCCGGCCCAGAAGGACCAGTCGGCCGGGGTCCCTGACCGAAATTACGCAGCTCTGCCTGTAGAAGTGCAATAGCTGCATGATAGGAAACTGCTGTAATATAAAGCCACCAAGTGTGCATCCTAGCAAAAGCACTGGTCTCTAAAGTCTCAGGCTGGTCTGTGCTGCAGCAGAGCTCAAAATACCTCCATGTTTATACCCACTAGAACACCATAGCTGCACAAGTTGATATTTTAAAGTAAAAATATTCTTGCGTTCCAAACCTGGGAACATTTTACACATTTGCACCACACGCACGCGGACACACACACTAAGTACACGGCAGCGGGGCTTCCGCTTTATCGGCACCCTTGCGGGACAGTCATTTCAGCACGCTGCATGTCACACGCCCCACTGTACCAGGCAGTGGAGCTATCCAGATTTCTCGAGCCCGGCGGAACAGAGGACTGCTCCGGTGACACGCGGCGAGGTCATGCCCTCGGGCGGTGCTACCGGACCGGTGGATATGTTTAACACGAAGGGGGGGTACCGCCCCCCTCGGGTTTTTCGGAAGAAAACGGCGCGTAGCGCCGCCGTACTGATACCTTTCCCCATCATTTTACAACTCTGGAAAATTTTAAGGTTAGGTCATCTCAGATCAGGCCACCATTACAGGTCAAGGACCCGACCTCAAAAAAGTTTAAGATAGCATAAGTCGGACAGGGTGTACATATCCGATTGAAACTCATATCACATAATGGCCCCACCGAGTTCTCTAAAATATGTTCCGGTATTTTTGATATCGATGACCTAAGGTCAGGTACGAGGCATGACCTCTCCATTGGAAATACATGGAAAAATGGTTTTTACGGAATAACTCAGTAACGGATGGCGATAGAGCATTTATTTTAGCTGCATTAGACTCGCCTGGGCTTTGCGGTTCTAATGATATGCATTTTATATAATTTGACCCTGACCTGACCTCAGGTCAGGTCAAATCCTTGATTTGACCTAGCAAGGTCAAATTATATATCATTCGATTCGGCTTGCTAAGAGGATTCATAAGTTCAAGCCGTTTTGCTCATCTTTACTTGTTCAGATTTAATGGCCGAAAAACTGAATTTACATGTTATCCCCATGACGGGCATGTTTTGACCTCTCGTGACCTTAAATGTGACCTGACAAAAAATGGTTCAAATGTTTTCGATGGAGAAGTGGATGGGCAGCCCAACGCCGTTTACCGTTTTTCGCTACCTACCGTGGTTCTCGAGATCTTAGGGGCGGGTACCCGCCCCCGTCAATCAAAGGTGGCTCAGACCCCCGTCAATGCGCGTGTTAAAGACAAATCAAGCCCATGCTCTCAATGACAAGGGCGCTGGTTGGTCAGCAGGAGTCCCTAGTCAAGGCGGGCACTACCCAGTGTATTGCCATCTCCTGGTTTGGAGGCGGTCGAGAAAAAGGCTCCCAGAGGCCAGCTTTGATCCGGGGCCCTCCCACACTGGACCGAGCCGCCTAAACCGACTGCGCCACGGCGGTGGTTAAAGAAGTTTATCTTTAGGGCAGTTACGTTATTGATTTTTGTGACGGAAGTTTGGATGTTCCAGGCAAGCAATACATTTTCCGTCCAAGTTTATTAGCCCCGGGCAGTATTTATTTATTTATCTACTTATTCATTCATGTAAATGAGCCACAGGTATAGCCCACTAACAGCTCAAGTCAAATAAGTAAAACAAACGCATGGTATTTACAATAAAATGATAAAAATGATACGCGTGGCATTCCGAGACAGGCAACAAAGTCACGCACTCGCTCTAAGTCTTGGTGTCATTAAAACATTGTAGATGCAGTATATGCAGTTGTTGTTTGCTGAGATTTCCTGTTGTACTGCGCTGTTTTGGCGTGCCAGTATTTCACGGCGGCCCTTGCTCCCTGCCGTGGAAGATAACTCGAAACTTCGCAGCTGCAGCCAACTTATGTATTTCGGTGACAGTACAACAATCAAGTTGGGGTCGTGCGTTGTTGCAGAGTTTCTTCCACAGGCGTGACCTGTAGCTGTAGCAGTATTCTACACCCGTGCCAGCAACAGAGAACATCCAATTCGAATGTGTTTCTTGGGTCCATTTCGGCGACAACAAAGCATGGCAAGTGGGGCTTTACAGACCGAGTAACCCTCAGCTGAACGGCCGGGCCCTGCTCCAAATGCCTCCAGTACTCCACTCCTTGTGCCACCCACGTGTCGACGGGGTCATTCTTATGACCCTAGCGTAAAAGCGAGTGCCATATTAGCCTGCCTCCTCGAATCCTGGAAGCAAAGTGGAGCAAATTCACTGCAACTATTTTTTTCCAAGTTATTCCCAGTACGGTTTTTGGAGTCAGAGTCTCACTCAAGTCATTAAGGAACTTGTCACGAGACACCGACCCCACCACCCGAATGAGCAACTCCCACAATGAAGGGTTAGAAGCCAAAGTTTAACGTCCCACAAAGCACAGGGACGGCTGCCCCACTCAGGTCACCCTATCACCAATCAGTTGTCAGCTGACCTACGTCGGGTAAACTATTGAGTGCCGGAGCGCCTTAGGGGAACCGATCCCAAACCTGTACATGCACTGCCACTGCATGTTTCTGAGCAGCGAGCCGGAGCCCAGCGCTCTACCAACTGAGCTACCGGGGCGGCCGTCCCTATAATAAAGAAATGTAATATGCCTAATAATTAAAACGTATGCCAATTCGCAGGGTCTCTTTGTTCAAGCTCTCGCCCATGCTGAATTTTCAGACGTGGACCAAGGGCAAAAGTTAGTGACTCTTTTGTCTGTGCACCACTACCCTGCCAATATTCATGTTTATGTTCGTTTAAAATTAAATCTACCAAATATACAAGAAGAATACTTTTCCTGCATAAACTTTTCGGGAACTCTACGCCCATTGGCCTCTTTTGGAAACAAGCCCTTTTCACTTCCCAGCGTCAAAAATGCCCCGATCACATGTGAGAAAGTCGACCGGGTTGCCACCACTCTATCCAACGCTCCTGGCTAGTATAATAGCACTTAGTCGGCATCAGAAGTCTGTTTTCTAACTTTAAATTCAATGCCATGGGCATAACTGGTATTGTATCTCCACATACCAGATTTATATTGCCTGCGGGAAGCTGCAAAAAGAATCAATACGCGTATTGACGGGGAGAGGGTGGGTACCCACCCCCTCTGGTGTTTTTGGAGATAACATAAAAACGGCAGCCCGTAGCACCTCCGTACTTCGCATACCTTTTTCTGATCATTTTTTTACAACTTGTGTTATAATTCTAAGGTTAGGTCATCACATTTCAGGTCACCAGTACAGGTCAAGTGAGCCGACCTAAAAAAAGTTTAGGATAGCAGAGTCAGAACAAGGTGAACTTATCTGATTGAAGCTCCTATCACATAATGGGGCCACCAAGTTCTCTAAGATATGTTCGGTATTTTTTTATATCGATGACCTAAGGTCAGGTACGAACCATGAACTCTCCATTGGAAATACATTGGAAAACAGTTTTAACTTAATAACGTAACAGTAGATGGTGATAAAGCGTTTGTTTTAACTTTATTAGATTGGCCTCGTTTTTGCAGTTCTAATGATATACATTTTGACCTAATTTGACCTTGACCTGACCTCAGGTCAAGTCAAACACCATATTCGGGCTGATTTGACCTAGCAGTGTTTTATTATATATATATGTATATATATATATATATATATATATATATATATATATATATATATATATATATATATATTCGATTGGGTTTAATGCGAGAATTCCAATGGTCTAAATTGTTTTGCTCTATCTTTACTTGTTCATGCAATAACCGAAAACCTTCATTTACATGTTATCCCTATAATGGCATGACTTGCCCCTAGTGATCTTAAATGGGACCTGAAAAAAATGGTCCAAGTATTTTCGATAGAAAAGTGGAGGGGCTACCCATAACCCTTTACCGTGTTTCGCCATCTAGCGTGGTTCTCGAGATCTTCAGGGGGAGCAGTTACCAGCCCCCTCCCCGTCAAAGCGAAGGTGGCTTAGACCCCCGTCAATGCGCGTGTTAGCAGAATGTATGCAAGTGAAGTGGCACTCCGCACAGCAGTTTTCCAGCCACCTAAAAAAACCGAGCAGGATAAGTCTATATGTTCAAATACTGAAACGCAAGTCAACCGTTGAGCCCAATTCAGCTAGTATAGTCCCAGCTTTCCAGCCGGGCCAATACGACTAGTTGTAATCATTGGTCACCAATATAACCACCTGTATTTATACAATATATGACCAAGGTTCTGGACAGGCTGGCATTACCAATTCACCGGATTGAAAAAAACTATTTGGCACCATCCACTTTCAGCAATACAGGAACCATCACGGTTTTCCACGGGTAATATGACGCCGCCGACCACAATATGTCTCAAGCACTCAGGGCACCTGCTGCGACCCGATTATACTGTCGAGGAGTGCCATTGTGCGCAGCGGTGCAGGACGGCTTCGGATTTTACGTCCGGCCTAACGGCAATACCAGCAGTAGGCGGCAGGGCCACACACCAACGCTCCTGCACGGTTTGAGAACCCCTTCCTTCAACGCGTGACATGTGGAGCGAACTGACGACGGGGGATGGTGGCTCGGGCCGCCCAATCGCCACATGCACTGTTTGCCTAGACAACGCCCAGTGGTAAACAATTTGATAATGCTCCGCTGAAGCCAGGAATTTTTTGCTCGCAAATATTATGACAGACCATGACTCTCCACCCTCGTCCCGACCCGACCCCCTCCGCCCTGCCCCTCCTAAAAATGGCATGCGGCAGCGCCCGTGGTGCATGGCCGCTGCCAGATCCGCTGCCAACCAGCCGATGATCGGCGAATACGGCAGACGCCCGGCTTGGACCCCACCCTCTTACTCCAAGGTCGGGCAGTCATGAAATCGCTCTACACCGTGATAAGCATTATGCAAGCGAGACGCCCAGTCAACGCCTAGTTGGCGGAACTGGCCGCCGAGGTCCTAGCGCGTGTTGTTGACGTGAAACTTAGACCAAGCTACCACAGCGGATCGATGTTTCCTCTACCTCTTCGGGGGAGTCGTGTATTTTATTTCACAAAAGCAATAGCAAACAGATTCGCCAAGGTTCTTTTGCAAAATTTTCCAAAAGGGATTGAAAAGATATCAGGAAAAATATATTGTCTTACCTCATGGTGAATGAAACGAGGAACACCTATCATTTCACAACAAAAAATTGCACTCTCAGCTTTCAGTTTGGAACATCGTTGAAAAGTGAAGTCCAGTTCAATTGCGATCCCCGGGCTTCCCAGAACCGAGATTTCCTGAGAGGATGCATTTTCACGCATTGCCAAACAAAATATGACAGAGACGACAAGTGAAAACAAGCAAATATTAAAAAGCAGGCATGCATTCATTCGAGCAATTTCAGTGCATATTTTAGACAGCATGAAAAGCTATCTGACCTTAAAAACAATTCATAAGGCAGGCGAAGTAATCTTTACGTCTCCCCGTCCACGCTCCACCCCAGGTCAGCGGCATATTTCCCGTTAACCAGCGTTTGAAGCAGTGTTGCTATAGCGTTCGCCTATAGACGAAAGGGGTAAACTTTAAACCACATACGGGACTTCCAATCCGAGTGCGTTCAACCATAGTACGACCTTATATATTCCAGCGCAGCTCTTCATCAGAACAGCATAATACGATATATAAAATTACACATTTTTAGACATAGTGTAGCAAGACCTTGAACTGAGTTTCATAGAAATATATTTTAGAATACATTCTTAAAATTTGGATTTCATGACAATAATGCTAGATAATTATTGGGGCTTACTGACGCACCAACTGCCAGGGTAATATGGCGAAGCCAACTCATTCCCTGTTGGAGGGGATTCCCGGGAGCCAGCTTGCTGCTTGTTCAGGGAAGTCGCCAGGCCTTGAACCCGGATCAGATAATAATAGTCTGGCTAATAACCCAGGGATTATGTCCACAATGCAGCAAAACTAGACCAGCAGTTGTGTAACAGATTTTTCATTAATTTCATTTATCTTGGGCAGTCTCTACCTTTCTATCAATAAGAATTCGATTAAGTATTCTAATTGGGCATTGTTTGTTGTTGTTCTTGCAGAATTAAAATGATAACAATAGCCATTTCTCTCAAAACACTAGTAAATGTCAAGCTAGGCCAATACCATGAATGCAAAATTTCCTATTTATTTCAACCCGATGCTATGTGTTATCATATTAGGTATTCACACCTTTGACAAGGAAAGTCACCAACCCTTTATTCACTTACAGAAATGTGACACATCAATAATGAGATCTAAGATAGCCACTAGACTTCGGCCGGAAGATTTTCGGCATGCTTCAGGCAACCGATAGCCTAGTTCATATAATTGAACGCAAAAGCAAGGGCTTCGCAGAAAATTTGTGAGAGTGGAAGAGCCATATCCCACGATGGATGAACATGTAGCCTTTTCCTATGTTCATCCAGCCTGTGCGCAAAGAGCTGGGCAAGTTTTATCATTTAAAAGAAAGCTCAGGCCAAATTAAGATATCACAAGGAATAATTTTGTTCCAAGTTTGAAAGAACTGACTTAAAAGAAACAGCACTTTATGAAAGTTCAGTGGAGAAAGAGCGTCCTATATTTTCCGAAACCAGCTTTTGGTGGATTTCTGTAAGCTGAACATGTCACACAAACTATCATTCCTATGAATATTGGAGACTTGATTTTATTGTTATATTGGAGTGGAGGGCATATTTAGCAGATGCTGGAATTGAAAGGACCAGTAAATAGTTTTGAGTCAATATTTGAAGACATATGCTTTCCAAAAAAAAAACTGAAAATAGCACTTACATGGAGACTTGAGGCTTGTTTGTGAACGCATCCAGATCTTTGAAATGGGAGTTCTAGCGAAAGATCGACCACTCCAACAGAGAAAAACTAATCCGATTTCAGCTTCAGAAACACAACTTCGGTTAACATGAAACACCCCAAGGAAAATTATCAAGCTTGCCAGGCCGAAAACTTACATAGCTCCGCTCGTTGTTTACAAACGTTTAACTTTCTAGCAGCAAACACCCAGCTTGCCGCTTACACTAAACCTGGTTGACACCACACCGGGATAATAAACCTTGGTACTCGGTTGCTATGGCAACCGTTTCACCTGGTCAATTCCGTCGTCGGGGGAAATGAGCGCAGAGTGTAGCATTCCCAACCAGAGCCCACCTCTACCAGGTTCGAGTCAATACATCTTAGTACCCGCCAGGATGAGACTCTGAGGAAATTACACGGAAACAGAATAGCGGAAGCGCAAAATAAGGATGAAACAAAACTGGCACTTGTCGGTAACATCATAGGGAATACCACTTCTACGCTAAGAAAGCGTCGCAGAAAAAATAATATATGTTCTTTCTACTTCGCATAATAACCGGCAAACACATCACCATCCCCCATCCGTGAGCATAACACTCATACGTACACATAATACACATAATACTCATAAAACCCGGTACTCAATATATCATTTGTCTTGGAACTCGAGATTTCCGTAGAAAAAAGCTAAATCCTACCTGCAATGTACCCCTCTTGTACCCCTAGCACCAGGCCACAGTTGTCATGACTGTTGGTGTGACGACATATGCTGACTTCACGATTAGCATCAGCCAATCGAAGCCCTTGACGCGTTTCGAGTATGGTGGTGGTTGCCAGATCATGACATCATCCACAGGGAGATATTTATTTCTTTTCATAGAGGAGTATTTTAAAAATAAAAATATTGAGCTTATTGTACATTTTTAAGAGAAAATATGAGTGGTTTCATTACGTTCGGCTAAATATACGCCTAATTACACTAAATTCCAGGATTCGACCAAGGTGCCACATTCCCTTCAAAGGCTAATTTTCGCCTTTGAGGCTTCCTCAGAGTACATACATAACAGGGATGGCGGATTCCATTTTCGAGCGGGTGTGCAAGATTTTCGGGGGCAGGATTTTCGGCCGCAGATGCCATCCCCAGGGGGGCATCTTCGGCTCCCAAGGGGCCCCACTCAGGGGGGCGCCTTTGCTATCCAAAGGTGCCTATGCTAGCCAGAGGGGGCGCCTTTGCTCTGTGGGGGGGCGCCTTTTGCTGTCAATGGAACGCCTGTGCTAACCAGGGGGAGCCTATGCTATCCAGGGACGTCGGGGATGCGCCTTTTGCTGTCCAGGGGGTGCCTCTGCTGTGCAGGGTGAGTCTCTGGCAACCAAGAGTTCCTATGCTACCCAGAGGGGGACACCTTTGCTCTGTGTGGGGCTCCTATGCTATCCAGGGGCGCCGTTGATCTCCTTGGGGGGGCTTTGCTATCCAGGGGGCGGTTCTGCTGTCCAGGGGTCTCGTCTGTTACCCAAGGGCGTCTATGTTATACATAGGGGGCGCGTATTTGCTCTCCATGGGGCGGCTTTGATTTCAAGGGGCGTCATTTATATATGAAAGGGTATTTATTTCACATAGAGGGTCCTACCTCTTCAGGTAGGCGATTATTAGGCCTGATTTTCTCTTGGCCAGCCGGAGGTGCCGGCCAAATCCGGGGCGGCACCGCCTAAATCCGGGGGACCTCCTCGGACCAAGCCGAAACTGGGTGAGCGAAAAAATACTTTTGCGCACCTTCAATTTTTGCTGGGTGTGTAACTGCACACCCTGCCTCACGGAATCCGCCGTCTCTAACGCATAAAACAACACGAAAGCAAACAAGCACACAATTAAAATTGGATACAGGAAGAACGAATACAGTTTTTCGGCAAAGAAATTGAGATTCTTCCAAAGGAATGACTTTTTCACTTCCCAGGACGGAAACAAATGAAACATAGATAGACTTCCAACGCAGTTTAACAGCTATCAACAGGCGCGCACCCAGGATTTTCGTTTAGGGGGTCCGGCTGACGAATGAGGGGGTGGCAGACTGATGGGGGAGACATGTTTGACAGAGGGCAGCAGGTTACTGGGAAAAAAATTCGCCGGAGAGGGTAGGTACTTGTGATGTAAAAGGGCGGCACGCTATGGGCAGGGGCGACCAGGTGAAAGTAGAACTGGTTTTAAAAGCCAGATCAAGGCTCATTTCTGCCCTCGATGAGCACCTTCGGCGGCCAATTATTGCCCAAACCGATGTCGGGCGCCTTTGGCACTGCCTATAAATTTTTAGTGTTATCGTATTTAGTCAAGCTAGAAATTCGTGCTTAAACTTCATATTATTACGGTGTTTGACAGCATCAAAAAAACACTAAAAAATATTTACTTTAGCAAAGATCTGCCAATGCTACAAATGTCTACGTTAGGCTTTGCGTAGTTATTTTCGTCATTAAGCATATATGCCGTTAAGCATATATGCCGGCGTTGCTCCATTGTGGTTGGTGTTTTCCGGCTGACCATGTGTGTTCGGCCATGCCCGACAGACGGGTCTCTCCATCTTTTGTTGCTCGTCGGTGTCCTTGAATTCTTGTTGCTAAAGATCTTCCGGTTTTACCTATTTAAAGTTTTCCACAGGTGTGTATATGGGAATGAGTAGATGATATTCTTATGTCTGTGTTTTTCTCTTGGTGTTCTAGTGTGCGTGAGACTCTTCCTAAGTGAGGTGCTACTGTTGAATATCAGTTTTGTGTTGCGTTTCTTGCAGATGCGGCATATGTTTCCATAAACTCCTTTGATGAATGGCAGTTTGATGGCGGCGAACGGATGTTCTGAGTTTAGTAGTTTTGTGCTTATGTGTCCTCTTGTGTCGTACTTTGTGAACTGTTCCGGGTATCCGTTTCTTGATAAAATCTGCAATGTTTCATGCATTTCTGTACTTGTGTTGTCTTCATCCGAGTACAGTGAAGCCGCTCTTAACTGAAGATTACGAACTATTCCCCTTTTTATTCTTTGGGTGGTGGAAGTCGAAGTTTAGATATAGTCCTGTTGATGTCTGTTTTTTGTACATAGATGTCTTAAATGTTGTTTCTTCTCTTCCTACTTTCACATCCAGGAATGGTAACATGTCTTTCTCCCATTCTGCTGTGAACTGCATGGAACTTCTATGACTGTTTATGA